>CM053400.1:160129607-160175552 GCA_028644305.1 Xerus rutilus | reverse complement strand
CTTTCTTTCTTTCTTTCTTTCTTTCTTTCTTTCTTTCTTTCTTTCTTTCTTTCTTTCTTTCTTTCTTTCTTTCTTTCTTTCTTTCTTTCTTTCTTTCTTTCTTTCTTTCTTTCTTTCTTTCTTTCTTTCTTTCTTTCTTTCTTTCAATTTAACGTCATATCCTATGGAAAAATCCAAAAATGGTAACACCTTGAAGGCACTGAGAATCCTTCACAGCCACATAGATTTCTTTTTAATTTTAAATTTTTTTGGTTTAATTAGTTATACATGATAGCAGAAGGCATTTCAATTAATTGTACACAGATGGAGCACAACTTTTCATTTCTCTGTACATGACGTAGAGTCGTATCACATGTGCAGTCATATATGTACCTAGGGTAATGATTTTCATCTCATTCTACCATCTTTCCTGCCCACAAGCCTCCTTCCTCCCTCCTCTTTGCCCTGTCAAAATTCCTCCATTCTCCCAAGGTCCTCCCCACCATTATGGATCAGCATCCACTTATCAGAGAGAACATTCGGCCTTTGGATTTTTAATATAAAAGCCATACCAAGCTATCAAATGAAAGAAATATATCAACTTGATAATTTTAAACCAATTAATTTTAAAATTCAAAATCTAATTTTCCTTTAAGGAAAATATTATTGAGCAAGTAACTTCTTAATCCATCATTGCAGTGTCAGAATATCTCAAGTATTAAAATTGTTAGTGTATTTTTATGCTGAGTTCTACAAATTTGTTCAAAAATGAAGTAGTAAAGAGAAATTAATTTTGAAGAAATGAAATTTTTGCTAAAGAATTTCCTTTTGATTTCCTACTGTGCTTTATTAGATGAAATTAAAAGCCCAGTTTATCTTATTTTAGAGAAGAAAAAAGTACATAAAATATTGAGAAAACAAATAATTTGGGAAAAATAGAATTAAATAATTGATGACTGTTGAATTATTTTAAATTAATTACCAGCATTGTCTACCTCTAAAATATACATGAACAAGTGCATATCATTCTACTGATTTATATTTATACTGAAGTTATTTTATTTTTATTTATTTGCATTAATTCATTCTAAAATTCAGAGAGAATTATTAGTTTTGAGAAACTTGGCCCTGTGAAAAATGTCATCATTTTCTATGTTCAAAAGAGATTCACATGTGCAGATTATATTTGGCCTTATTGAAAGGAAACATGGAATCCTTCAATTTGAGCTCATGTCTGCATATTTTTTCCTGTTTATCAGAGGCAACAAATAAATATTCATTTGATTACTTTTAAGATTAGCATAAATAATTTCTAAACTCTATAAAATGAGAAAAACAGATACTTTCATACATTTAATGGGAGTACAAATTGATAAAATCAGAACAAAATGCAGCTTTAGCTATGTAGTTATAAATACATATTCTCTCTCCCAGAAACTCAGTTTTTCTTTCATATAGACATTTAAATGCACAGGAATAATGTGTATATAAATTTGTAGTGAATAGAAACACTAAAAATGTACATTGATTGGGTCTGTTTATATGAATCATTATAAATCCAACCAATGGAAAGTGAAATAGATATGAAAAAGAATAAGAAAGATTTTTGTGCACTGCAATGGAATAAACTATTTATATTAATTGGAAAAAAACAAGATATAGAAAAGACTTCATATCATGCTTATTTCATGTGTTAAAGAAGTCTACATGTATATATTTGTGCATAAAATATTCAAGGGAGAATATTCAAGGAAGTACTAACAATGATTGTTCTGGGGAAAAAAACTGTGTCCAATGGAAGAAAATATTTTTTATCATATACACTTAAATATTGTTTTAACTTGGTTCCCTGAACATTTACTACAAATTTAAAATAATATTATAGAAATAAAAGCTATGGCAGCTGTTCTCTCTTTTTTATTTACTTTTGGTTGCTCTTTAAAAAATATTGATCTGTGCTTTTTGAGAAATATTAAAGCAAAAGGTTAACATAAGCCACAATATAGAACAATATTTATGAGTCTTCATCTTTATTATATATTCCTAAGTCAGGCTGCTTTTTTTCATGTGAACAGAAATGTAAGGTTAGTTCATTTATTTTAGTGACCTTGGAACCAACAGAAACCACCTCATGGTTATTTTAGTCCTTGTGATTGGATTTAGTGTGAAGATATTTAAGTGAATAGGACAGATCTATCATAATGTGATCCTAGTACTCTGAATCTTCATGGTGTTTTGCTTAGGGAGAAGCCTAACCTAGTTTTACAACTGTTACATAGACATTCTGATTCCTCATATCTGTATTTATGGTACCTTGAAAAGTAGTTCTTCAAATTACACCCTATTTTGAATGAACTGTTATCAGATAAATGAGGTTTTACTGAACAGAGCTATTGCAAATGTTTTTGAAAATATTCAAAAGACTATGTTCTTACAAGATTTGGCAATTGAAACACATGTTGACAGAATATTTAAAACACATTCGTGAAGGACTGAAAATTCTCCACATGCAGTTATGATTCTATAGCTACTGGCACTGTTTCCTGGACATTATTTTTAGTTTACATTTCTTATCAAAGTATATTCAATTCAATACAGCAATTTCTCATATAGTTGAGACAGAAATAGATACTCTATTTTCATTATCTAATCCTGACAATTCCATAGTTAGCACAAATCAAGAGATGCAATTTTGTTTTTGATAGTCTGTTGCTTTTCATATGGTTGGAGGGAAGGCTAAATGATTCTTCTGGGTACCTATAGTGAGTCTTAATAAGTGCAAGAATTTCTGAAGTTAACTGAGTAAAGTTTTTGCTATCTCCCATCTGTGATTAAGAAATATACTCATCCATTGTGTATGTATGTGTGTGTATATATATATATATATATATATGTATATGTATATATATCTTAATATACATAGATATAAAAGTAATACACTTAATAAGCACTACTGTATGAGAGTAAACATCTTAAGTATATTTATTATAATAACATGAGCAAGCGGGACATTGTGGCCTGTAATCCCAGTGCCTTGGGAGGCTGAGGCAGGAAGATCGCAAAAAACAAACAAACAAACAAACAAAAAATGTGAAATTTTCATTTATTCTTTCTGATTCAATTGTCTTTGTGACTTCTTTTAAATACAATTATACAATTTGAATTAAGACTCAGACAGTTTGGATATCTCTTAATGTACATTCATTTCCCATAGATTAAGTTGCAATATTTTCTTTGTAATTGCCATGTTCTCCTCCAACACCTAGGAGTGTAGAATGTCACATTTTTATATTTAAATTGGGACACACGCACACACACACACACACACACACACATGTCATTTTTGTGTGTCAGGTTTTGCTTTCACCATGGAAGCCATCAGTCTCCCTTATATTTTCCTGTGGAGAAATAAAGAAAACTAACAAACCAGGAAATTGGAAGTGTTTTTGGATATGTCCTCTATTCTGTTTTAATTGCACATAGTCAAGAACATATGCTGTCAAACATTTTACTAGCCTTTTGATCACTGCTCCATGGTGATTTGTGGTCTCTGCATGTCGGGAGTGGCAGATGAATTATGGGTCTTGAACTGCCCAGAGATAGAGGGAATACCTCTCTTGGGAGTTTCTTGGTGGTAGGGGCCCATCAAAAATTGCCCAGTTGCTATGGAGATGCCGTGTTCAAAGGGGAATTCTGTGCTAGCCATAGAATTTATCAGTTCACAACCTAAGGTTTAAATGTCAGCCACCTAGGGGTAGAGAATCATGGGTACAAGATGATAACTCTAATTGAGTTGTTCACACCTTTGACCTTGGTTCTGTTTTAGGTAACTTTCTCACAATAAATCCCTTTGAAGTTAAAACCTACATAATGAACATGCTGAACTTGCTTGTGATCAGTCTTCTTCCATCAGAGGTTAGCCGAACCACCAGGCCCTGGCGTTTCCTCTACTTTTGTGTCCATTTGTCTTTTCTCAATCCCTTCACCCCCTGGTTCCAGAACCTAAATAAATGGCCATGCAGGACGCAGCATCTGCAGCTAGAAGTGGCAGCATTTGGTAACTTTTAAATGACTAATTATTACCCTAATAATAGTGATAATTATAAAATCCTATCTTCTAGACTCTCTGATATCCTTTTGTAAGAGATTAGATGTTTTTATGGTCACAATTCCGCTGTGTACTCACATGAATGAATTTTATCTTCATTCTCAGCAAATGGATTTAACTCAGCTGTGGAACTCCCATTTTCCCAATGGTGTAGCATGATTAATCTAGGAACTTTTATCATAATTTGTCACTTCTGATTTACAAACATAATTTTCCTCCTGAGGGTATCTGACATTAGTGACATCATTTGGCAATACTCCGCTGTGGTATTCCACTCTCTTACTGCTCTGTAGTGCTATAGACTGGTATTCAAGCTGCCATTCCTAGTTCTTTGGGTTCTCTGGTCATGTGCTGTATCCTCTTGGCCAAATTCCCTGCACTCAGCATAAGCACCAGTCCATTCAGTCCAAAGACCTTCTGAGTGTGTCTTGCCTACTATCTTTGTTGTAGTTGTAGATGGACAGACACCTTTATTTTGTTTATTTTTATGCAATTCTAAAAATAGAACCTAGTGCCTCATATGAGCTAAGCAAGCACTCTGCCACTGAGCTACAGCCCCAGCTCTGCCTTGCATCTTTCCTCCCCTGAGAGCTTTGTCCTCTTATTTTCCACTCTGCCTCCTACAGACTCTGAGGGCTTGTCCTTAGGCTGATCCATGGAAACAACTCTCCCAGACATTTGTAATCTCTGTCCAAGTCTTGACATTCTAGTATTTCTCTGAATGAAGATTTTTGAGGAACTTGATATTTCTCTTAGATGCTTCCTTGAAGTAAGATATAAATTCTCTCTTCTGAGATTTTGCCAATCTTCTCTGGGTATTTATATCCCACTTTCTCCTCATCCTCCACCTCCCAAGTCAATCTCAAAAATATAGAATTCTGGCTCTCTGGGATCCAGAGAGCATGCAAATGTGAAAATATTCATTTAAAATATTCCAACTTGTTTTCCCTTGTCCACATGTGTGTGTGTGTGTGTGTGTGTGTGTGTGATGTTTCTTCCTTTTGTAGCAGGGAAACTGCTCCTGTGTTACCATTCACAATCCTCCTTCACACACTATTTCTTCCAGACTTTTTTAGTACCTTAGGTTTTGCCTTCTATTCTTCTATGACAAGCATTTTCTATTTTTTTTTCATTTATGTTATTCAAAACCACAAACTGAAAATTCTTCCCATAATACATACCTGGGGTCTTACATATGATACATGCTTTGACTTTTAGACAATTGTTTGTTATGAATTTCAAAACTTGTTTAGCTTCTTAATTGAGTTCTCTGTTCTAAGCTATGCTTGCATGCTCTACTCAGGACTCAAGGCTCATATTCCTACTACTTGAAGTGAAGGGGGAAAGAGGAGTGATAGGAATCAGGGGCAAAAAACAGAGCTTAATGTCAAACTGCTGTCCCTTACAACGTTCACATCTCCTTTATTTATAGAATCACAAAATGGGAGGCATGTGGAAACTTTCCGGGCACTACACTCAGCAGACAGCCCAAAAAAGTAGAGTCTAAGACATTATTTTTCCCTAAGATGACACATATGACAAAAACAAGACCAAAATCTAGGTCTTTTGACTTTTGTTATTTTTGTTGTTATATGCTATAGTATTCCTCTGGTATTTTTCACTCTGTTACCTATTTATTTTGGTTTGGGTTGTCCTAGAACAGCTAAACAGTTATTTATCTATTTATTTATTGCTGCAGGGGAGAGGCACAGAATGGCATAGTAGATGATATGGAAGCATCCAGCACTTCAGGTTAATACACAAAATGTGTAATATAACTACCTTTTTTACTATGAGACAATTCTTTCCTACTGTCACTTGAATCTGTATCCACATTTTGATTTCTTAGTTTTATATAATTATGTAGTTAAACAGAAGCTGAACAAACTGAAAAACCACGTAGCTTCAACGTTCATTGTCTTGCTCTCATAACCATGGTTTGTGTCTCCGTGTACAAAACAGAAACCAGCAGGTATACCTACAAAATTGTATAGATTATGGTAGAATGTTATTCCGGTAGATTTTATTTTATGTATAATGAAACTTGTTGGAAATTTTATGGTAGGACATAAAGTGATCCGATTATAATTTCATTTTTTGTTTTTAAAAGTCAGTTAAAATTAAAATTTTATATGTAATAATTGTAAATATTAATAGGGTACAACATAATAAGTGGACACATGTATACAATATATAATGGACTAAATCAGGCTAATTAGAATTTCTATTTCCTTAAACAGTGATCATTTCTATATGTTTGGGGCTTTCTAACTCTTCTCTGCTAGTGCTGAGAGGAGGAAAATTGAAGAACTATAATGATGGAAGAAGGCAAAGAAGAGCAGAAAAGGAGAACAGAAAAGAAGATGCTGGTACAATGGCCCAGACAAGAGATACCTCAGTCTGCAGGAGGGGAGGTAGAGATAGGGCAGTTAGGATGTGTTGGAGACAGAAGAAGTGGAACTTTCTAGTCTCCTTATCTGAGATCAGATTTCAAAGAGAAAGACTATAATTCTCTCATTTGAGTAAATATATTTAATATGTTTTCTGTAATCAGAATCCAGGAAGACATATAGAGCTCAATGTACAATAAACAGAACAGTTAATACCACAGACTTTAATATTCTTGGTTATTCTGTATCATTTCAATAAGGTACAATGTTTTAAAAAATATCTCTCAAATGTTGGCACACTAAAATAGACAGTTAATTTATTATTATTTTCATTAGTATTAGGATTGTTTTAAGGCCAATGAAACAGGACTTTGCTTTTGTTCCTGATCCAAGGAGCATTTATTTTTGTTGATCTTCTTGGCCCAGTGCAAAATCTATCTTTTGAGATTGGCATTCCCTAGTGGTCAAGTGCTGAATTATGCCATCTGGAAAGTTAGCAGAGTTCCACTGTGGTTTTGGTTCAGTAGGTTTTTATGTGTTTTTACAAATTTTGTACATACACCCAGAGGCTTTTTGGCATGGGCTCCATTTTGAAATTCAAGATGGTAAATATGAACCATTTAATGGTCTCCAATTCTAGATTTGGCATTTTAAATATATTGAAGTATGCATATGAGGATTTTTCTAAAATTTGGAACAGAGACAATTTGGCAAAGATTTTATTAATATTACAAAAAGGAGCTTTCTCTGCAGTTCATTTAATTACATGTCCTTTAGGTCATGAGAGACATATTTTGAGTCTGAGCTCTGGAACTTAGAGGAAGTATATTTAATATTTTAGATATTTGTTTTACATATCAAGTGGCTGGATAAGATCAACACTAATTGATTTTACCTATTCCTGGGAAAACTCTCAAGCATATAGTCAACTTGAATTTAGCAACACTTTGGTGCAATCCAAAACAAAAGCTGTATTTGCTAATCATTTTCCCCCTCCCATGTGGAAAATTTAAATAATCTACTAGCAAAACAAAGCCAAATGGCATATTCTACAGAAAACGCAATTTATAGTGAAATAAAATCCAGTAATGTTAAATAAAATCCAGTAATGTTCATATGCATAATTAGTTCCTCAAATTTACTGTGAATCATACAAGTAAATTAACATTAACCACAGGTTTCTTATGATTATTAACAAAAATTAGGAAATATTAGGAATTAGGTGTTATATACATCTTGAGAATTGCCTTTGACCTTGAATGTGTGATCCTCAGTCAGGAAGTTATGATACCCACTGACACGTGAAGAATGGTGGCATTTTAATAAAGGAGTATGCTTTTGTACATAGTCACAAGGAGACTATGTTATGACAGAAGAGCTCCAAGACAGCAGCAGTAGTTTGCGGAATACATTCTTATTTCTGTTGTTATTTTCTACCTTCTGGTACCCTCACTTTAGCCACTGTTTTTTCATTTGCCAACAAATGTCAGCAACTCCTGCCTACCACCTTGAAATGTTGTCAGGTCTCTCCTATTTTGCTTGGTAATCCCTTGAGATCTTTGGATGAAAAAAAGCCATAAAAATCTGAAATGTTTTTCTGGATGGGGGTTTCCAAAATTGGTCCCTTTGAGGGAGCCACCCACTTGGATATTGAATACCCTCCCTGTGTAATGTGGAAAAAGTGGTTGGTGAAAATTTGGGCTTCTAGCATCACCAAAAAAAAAAAAAAAAAAAAAACAGACGTCTTTATTGTGTGGAAAGCGAAACACACCCATGGGGGATCACTTCATCATTTTTTTTTAAGTGAATGAAAACATCACAAGTGGAACTGATGAAATGCAGGATAAGTGCAAACAGACTACACCCTTCCTCTTTCAGTCACAAGGAGTGGTGGGCTGCCAGTTCTTCCCCATCGCACCTCCCTGTCTAGTGAAAGGCCCTAGTTGGCTTGCAATCCATGTCCATATCTTTACTGCAACTAATCATGCCACTGTTGAGTCACCACCAGAAAATCCCAGAGACTGACTGCTTTCCTCTTTGTGGTGTAGGGCAGGGATTTGAAAGAAAATGTACGCCCTGTCATTTTTGATCTTTTCATCTGAGTCATTTTCCCTCCTTTTCTTTCATTTCTTCCAGTTTTTAATTATCATCCTTCTCTTAACCCACCCTCTTCTAATATCAAGGGCTATTTTAGAAGGATCCTTGCTCACCAGTTGCAACTCTCCAAGGGCTCATTTGGAAAAAAATAGCAATCTCTTTCTGTCTCTCCAGCTGCCAAAAGTCATCATGAGTCATATTTTTGACTCAATTGACAGAAATACTTAATAAAATAGTTGGCCTTTCTCAGAGTTGCTTCTTAACTGCCAGTCCATCTTGTTGATTTCAAGTGACTGATGGGATGCAGCATTTGACCAGACTAGTTTACCTGGTCCCTACATCCTTTGTATTTTTCTTGTCTTTATTACAGCTGGCTAAAGCAATCAGATCTAGAAAGTGATAAGCAAAATAAGTACCTGTCAGGAAGCATTCTAGCTCTGGAGTATCTTGTTTGGAACCTTGCAAAAGTTACTTCCCATACTAAATCTGAAATTAGAGAACTTAGTTTCTATAATAATAATATTAACAAAATAATAACTTAAGGTAATTCTTTAATATCTCTATTACAACCTGATGGTAGCAACTTAGTAGGCGTGGAAAGAAAATTGTCTCCAACAGATGCAATACTTTTATTTCCCAATATTAAGAAATAAGTATATTTGGCAGAGCACAAAAAAATGATTGCAACTATTTACCATTTACCTTGCCAAAGTAAAAAGGTTGTTAAAAGTTCAAAATTGATGACTCATGTAAACATAGAATTAACATATCAAAGGTTTATTTGACCCATTATTGAGATTTGTCAGTCAAGAATTTAACCAGGTAGCAGGATTCATAAGATAATATGAATATATACACACACTATAGACACATTTATTTTTTGTTTATTTCAAGGAATTGGCTTACATAAGTTTTGTACTGTAGTTATATGAAATCTGTAGTTTCATATATCAGGAAGTAAAGCAGGGAAGATTCTATAAGTATGCAGGATCCTCTTGAGCATGGGCCAAAGTTTGTTTTTTTTACAGGATGCTAGGGAAGAATGAGTAGGAGCAAGCCAGAACCCCAAAAGGCCCACCCTGTGTCCTCAGGGTATGTAGCCTTCAGCTCTTCCTCAGATATTTCTGCTAAATACTTCAGGTCTACTCAGAGCACCTTTCTAATTTAAACATGATTGACTGAGGATGGAACTTTTTTACATCTGCAAAATCCCTTTGCAGCAGTAGCCAGACTGGTGTTTGGTGAGATGACTGAACTTGTGTGCATGATACCAAGTGGCTGCTGCTTCCCTTCCTTCTCCAGCTCTCATGAAGAATGTCTCTCACGATCCAACTTAGAGGGAAACACTAGAAACACAGTTCTGGGGATTGTGCTTTATCCTTGCTAAGCTGATACAACACACGCCCACTTGTATATATTTATAGGCTAGGAAATAAAAACTAAAATGGTTAATTTAGCTACAAAGCTGGCAAATGTTCAATAAAGCAACAAAATTATAACCTTTCCATCAAACAGGAAAAATAAAGTTAGCACCCAACCAGAGACAAATCTACAAATAACCATAATCTCTGAGACCTAATTATTAACAACAAATCAAATGAAGACATGTAAGCCTGGATAAATAATAATTCTTATGGAGACCTATTAGACAATGCTCTCCTATGACTTTGAAAAGATTTGTAGAACTTCTTTGGCTTTATTTCCAAATTTTGCATAATCTTTAAAGTTTATAAAATATTTTACCTTCTTTTATTAAAATAATAATCCTCATTTAAGAGTTTATATCTCTTAAAATTTTGTTTTTCTTAATCAGAAATTAGTGCTGATTTTTGTGATTTTATGTATATATATATATATATATATACACACACGCACACATTTTCTCTGATACAGCAATCTCTAAAATCAATAATAAGATAAGATTAATTCTGGATATATAAGACATAATTCTTACTCTTTTTTAAATTTATGTTTTAAATGCATTTCAAGTCATATTACATATATAGAGCTCAATTTTCCATCTCTCTGGTAGCAAACAAGATAAAGTCACACTATTCGTATTCTCATGCATGTACCTAGGGTAGTGATGTCCATCTCTTTCCACCATTTTTGCTACTCCCATTCCCCCTCCCCTTCCCCACCACCTGTCCCATCCAAAGTTCCTCCATTTCTCCCAAGCTCCCCACTCCCAACCCCCTTATATATCAGCATCCACTAATCAGAGAGAGCATTCGGCCTTGTAGAATGAGTTTGGAAGGGTTCCCTCCTTTTCTGTTTCATGGAATAATTTGAGGAGTATTGGAGTTAGTTCTTCTTTGTAGGTCTTGTAGAACTTGGCTCAGAATCCATCTGGTCCAGGGCTTTTCTTGGTTGGAAGGCTTTTGATAGCATCTTCTATTTCCTTGCTTGTAATTGATCTGTTTATGTGGTGAATGTTGTCCTGGTTCAGTTTAGGTAGGTCATATGTCTGTAGAAATTTGTCAGTGTCTTTAGGGTTTTCTATTTTACTGGAGTCTAGATTTTCAAAAATAGTTTCTAATTATCCACTGTATTTCAGCAGAGTCCATCATGACATCTCCTTTTTCATCACAAATTATAGTAATTTGAGTATTCTCTCTCCTTCTTTTTGTTAGGGTGGCTAGGGATTTGTCAATTTATTTTTTCAAAGAACTAGCTTTTGGTTTTGTCAATTTTTTGAATTGTTTCCTTTGTTTCAATTTCATTGATTTCAGCCTTGATTCTAATTATTTCCTGCATTCTACTTCTTTTGGTGTTGGTTTGTTCCTCTTTTTCTAAGGCTTTGAGATGTAGTGTCAAGTCATTGATTTGCTGACTTTTTCTTCTTTTAATAAATGAGCTTAATGCAATCAACTTTCCTCTTAGCACTGCCTTCACAGTGTCCCAGATGTTTTGATATGTCACATCAGAGTTCTCGTTTACCTCTAAGATTTTTTTTTTATCTCCTCCCTGATGTCTTCTGTTACCCATGCATCATTCAATAGCATATTATTGAGTCTCCAGGTATTAAAGTAGCTTCTATTTTTTTACTTTATCATTGATTTCTAATTTCATTCCATTATGGTCTAATAGAATGCAGAGTAGTATCTCTGGTTTTTTGTATTTGCTATGACTAGCTTTGTGGCATAGTGTATGATCTATTTTTTGAAAGATCTCATGTGCTGCTGAGAAAAAAAGTGTATTTGCTTGTTGAAGGATGAAATATTCTATATATGTCTGTTAAGTCTAGATTATTGATTGTTCTATTGAATTTGTAGATTCCTTGTTTAGCTTTTGTTTGGGAGATCTATCCAGTGGTGAGAGAGCTGTGTTAAACTCACCAAAGTGTTGTGGTCTATTTGATTCTTGAAGTTGAGAAGGGTTTGTTTGACATACATGGCTGCCCGATTGTTTGGAGCATAGATATTTAAGATTGTTATGTCTTGTTGATGTATAATTCCCTTAAGCAGTATGAAATGACCTTCTTTATCCCTTTTCACTAATTTTGGTTTGAAGTCCACTTTATCTAATATAAGGATGGAAATCCCTGCTTGTTTATGCAGTCCCTGTGAGTGATACATTTTTTTCTAGCCTTTCACCTTCAGTGTGTGCATGTCTCTTTCTATGAGATGAGTCTCTTGAAAATAGCATATTATTGGGTCTATGTCTTTTAATTTGAGTTTAAGCCATTGGCATTCAGTGTTATTGAGACATGGTTTGTATTCCCAGACATTTTGGTTTATTCTTAGTTTTTAACTTGAGTGGGTTTTTTTTCTTTGATTGGCCTTTCTTTCAGTGTAGTTCCTCCCTTTACAAGTTTTCATTGTTATTTTTCATTTCCTCCTCATGGAATATTTTGCCAAGAATGTTCTCTAGTGCAGGTTTTCTTGCTGTAAATCCTATAGGGTTATAGATTCCCAACAGGGTTCTAATACCTCTTTTTTAAGGGGGAGACAAATATTGACAGATCTCAATACAAACAATATATAGTTTCAAACCAAGTAGCTCCTAATAGCTCCTAAATACAATTATGCTTTGTCACAATCTACAGAAATTATGAGTTCAATTAACATCTACTATATAAACCATAGGTTTGCACAAGGGTCTACAGTTTCTGCTGGTGGGCTAGAGAGAACCGGGGCTGGGGTGTAGGATGAGATGTGACGGAGGTAAGAAGTGAGGATATAATCATTAGATCCTAGAAAGCATGAAAGAGGAATCCAAAGGAAGTTGGCTATTAGCAGAAAAGAGAGAAAGAGATTTGGGGAAGAACAGTGAGTAGGAAGAAAATAGAGTACAGCTAATGAGGAGACATAAAAATTAAGAAAAATAAAACATATAAAGGTGGAAGTTACGAGACTATATAATACAACTGTAGTATACTAATCAGATATCCCAGTCCACAGTAGCCTAACGCATAAAAAATACTTGGTTTCTCAAATATTGGGGATGTGAGGGTGGGAAAAGACTGAGAGAGAGAAAAGAAGAAAAGAAGAAAAAGAAAGGAAAAAAAGAGAAAGAAAAGAAAAGAAAAATAAAGGAATAGAAGGAAAAAAAGTCTCAATGTAAATAAACAAGATAGCTTCCTTTCTCTTCCAGTAGGTGGAGTTGTCTATTGCTTACTGGTATACTGGTATCTGCCTGCTCAGGTCAAAAATGGTGAAGCAGGAGTCTCACAAAGAAGCTGTCTGCTTCAGAGATAGGGTGAAGGGCCAGCCGGGCAGTGGTGTTGGGTGATATGTTTGGAGATGCAGCTCTGTGGTGTGCTGTGCAGAAATAAAAGTTTGTCTCCAGATCCTGTCCCTTCTCCCCAGTTGTAGGTGAGCAGGGAGGTTCTGCCCTGGTAGATGGAGATCCACACAAGAGCAGCTGCCCGGCATCCTGTGCAGGAGCTGGGGGTCCCGTGTGGGAGCAACAGCTAGGGGTCCTACATGGATGGGCGACCTGAGATCCTGAAGAGTGTGTGGGTGCTGGAGCCGGGGATCCTGGAGCTGCAGATCCTGTGCAGGAGGGGGTTTTGCACTGGTGGTGGGTCAGAGTCCTGCGTGGGCTTGTGGCTGGGGTCCTGTGCAAACACTGGGGCCTGGCGACCCTGCGAGCAGGCAAGTGGTGTTCCTGTATGGAGGCAGCTTTTGGGTGTCCGCTAAAAACTTGCCGAGAAACGGTGTCTCCACTACTTTAAACCCCGGTCCCAGAGAGACTAGGAACACTGTGTCCCTCTAGGCCGCCATCTTGGAACCCTCCTCATAACTCTTACTTTTAAACATTTGGGTCCTTGAAAGTATAGGTCCCACACAATGAGAAAGGAAGAATGAACAAAAGTGGAAAGGCAGCCCTTATTTTATCCATGGATAAAGAATAAGGTGATGGAAAGAGAAAGAAGCAAAAATAGAATGAAAAAGAAACGAGAGAATAATTTTTAAATTTTTTATTTTATTATGAGAACACAACATGTACCCTAATGTCTTGAAGGAATTGCACAATGCGCTGTTGTTTTCTGTAGGCATGATGTTGTACAGAAGATCCTCATATGTTTTTCATTTTGTCCAACTGAAATGTTTTTTCTTTTTCTTTTTGGGATTGAACTCAGGGCACTTGACCACTGAAGCCACATCTCCAGCCATATTTTGTGTTTTATTTAGAGACAGAGTTTCACTGAGTTGCTTAGAGCCTCACCATCACTGAGGCTGGCTTTGAACTCTCGATTCTCTTGTATCAGCCTCCCAAATTGCTGGGATTACACGCATGCACCACCGCCCCGGCTCCTAACTGAAATTTTATACCTGTTGATCAGCAACTTCTTATTTATAGCATCTCCAAATCCTAAAAACCATAATTTTATTGTTTCTATGAGTTTTCTTACTTTAGGTACCTTTTCTAAATGAGATCATGCCATATTTATCCTTCTATGACTGGCTTTGACACATTGACACATTTGACACTTTCATATTTGACACATTATCAAATATTATAGGATCTCTTTTATTCTTAAGATTAAATAATATTCCATTGTTATGTTTGTACCATGTTTTTAATACATTAATCCATTGATAAAGATTTAGAGCCGGGCACGGTGGCGCAAGCCTGTAATCCCAGCACTTAGGGGGGCTGAGACAGGAGAATTGCGAGTTCAAAGCCAGCCTCAGCAAAGGCGAGGCGCTAAGCAACTCAGTGAGACCCTGTCTCTACATAAAACACAAAATAGGGCTGGGGATGTGGCTCAGTGGTCGAGTACCCCTGAGTTCAATCCCCAGTACCAAAAAAAAAAAAAAAAAAAAAAGATTTAGGTTGCTTCCACATGTTGCCTATTGTAATAGTAGTGTAATGACTAAGGAAGAAACAGTATCTCTTTAAGATTCTGATTTTAATTCTTTTGGATAAATACTCAGAAGTGGGATTGCTGCATGATATGGTAGTTATATTTTAAAATTTTTAAGGAACCTCCAAAATGTATTTTATAGTGGCTGCACTATTATTAATTCCTACAAAAAAAATGTTCAGTAAAGTACTTGCTTTTCCAAGATCTCACCAACACTTGGTGTTTTTTATGTTGTTTAGATAGAAATTCTAAAAGTTGTGAAGGGATAGATCATTGTGGTTTTGATTGGCATTTCCTAGATCATTAGGGACATTGAATATCTTTTCATATACCCTTGTTCATTCCTATGTCTTCTTTAGAAAAATGTTTGCAGAAATGTTTTTGGAGAAAAGTCCTTAGCACATTTTTTAAAAATGTGGTTATTAATATTTGCTATTCAGTTATAGGATCTCAAAATATTTTGAATATGATTTGAAAATACTTTTTGCCATTCTGTAGGTTTTCTTTTCACTCTGTTGACTATTTCATTTGGTGTACAGAAGATGTTCAGGCTATTGTACTCTTACTTATCTACTTTTGCTTTGATTGCCTTTGCTTTTGCTCTCATATCCATAAAATCATTGCCAAGTTGAACGTCAAGAGGTTTTTCTCATACATTTTGTTCTAGGAGCTTTACTCTTCAGGACTTACATTTAAGTGTTAAATTGACTCTAAGTGGATTTTTGTATATGACAAAAGATAAGAGTCTATTCATTTAATTTCTTTTTCTTTTTCTTTTTTGGTGGTGCTGGGGATTGAACACATGTCCTTATGCATGTGAGGCAAGCACTCTACCAACTGAGCTATATCCCCAGCCCTAATTTATTTTCCTTGTGGTATCTTTATTTTTCATGCAGTTTTCTGATTTTTCCAACATAATTTGTTGCAGAAACTATCCTTCCCTATTGTGTATCCTTGAGATTCTTGATGTTCACCACATATGCATGGTATTATGTCTGGCTTTCCATTCTGTTTGATTTCTCTATATTTCTGCTTTAGTTTCTGCAACTTTATTATATATATTGAAATTGGGAAGTGTGACATCTCCACTTTTGCTTTTCTTTTTCAAGATTGTTTTAAATATTTTTGATTCCTTATTGTTTCATATGAATTTTAGAATGTTTTTTCTATATGTATAAAAGAGACCTTTGGGATTTTGATAAAAATTGCATTGAATTTGTAGATTTCTTTGTACAGTATGAACACTGTAGCAATATTATGTCTTCTAGTCCATGAACACAAGACCAATTTCTATTTTTTTGTGTGTCTTCTTCAATTACTTTAATCAATGTTTTAAAATTTTCAATATATAAATCTTTTACTTCCTTAGTTTAGTTTTTTCTTAAGAGTTGTATTCTTTTAATGGCATTGCAAATGTCATTTCTTTCCTAATTTTATTTTCAGATATTTCTTTATTAGAATACAGAAATACAACTGAGCCAGGCACAGTGACGTACACCTATAATCCTAGTGGCTCTGAAAGCTGAGGCAAGAAGATTGCAAGTTCAAAGCCAGCCTCAGCAACTTAGTGAGGCCCTAAGCAACTTAGTGAGACCCTTGTCTCTAAATGAAATATAAAAAGAGCTGGGGATGTGTCTCAGTGGTTAACACTCCTTACAGAAATGCAACTGATTTTTGTATGTTTGTTTATATTTTATATTTTATTTATATTTATTTATGTTTAAAGTATTTATAATTTATATTTAGTTCATATTTTTATCTTTATATTTTTCTGTGTTACTGAATTTATTAAATATATTATGTGTGTATGTGTGTGTGTGAATGCATGTGAGTAGTTATTGGGATTTTCCACACATAAGATAATGCCATCTGCTAACAAGGGGAATTTTATGATTTTCTTTCCAGTTTATATGTCTTTCATTACTTTATCATGCCTGAATGCTCTGGTTAGAATACCTAGTAACATGAACAATAGAAGTGGTGAGAATGGGCCTTCCTTCTTGTTCCTTATTGTAATGGAAAAGTTTCAAATTTTCAATGCTGGGTATGAAATTAGTTGTGGTCCTTTTATGTATATATTTTACTATATTGAAGCAATTTCTCCCTATTTGTTGATATTTTTAAGAAAAAAAGCATGTTGAGTTGTCACTCATTCTGCATCTGTTTGGGCCACGTGATGTTCCTCCTTTATTCTGTGAATGTGCTGTCATAGTACTTGATTTGTATGCATTGAGCCATCCTTCTATCACACAGGTAAATCTTACTCGGTCATAGAGTAAGATCTTTCAGTGTGCTGTTGAACTTGGTTTGCTAATATTTATTAAAGATCTTTTGCATCTACAGTCATCAAGGATAATGAACTATAGCTTTTTCTTGTAGTAGGTTTATTTAATTTATATTTTACCATGCTAATGCTGGGACTCATGAAATGTGTTTGCTGGGACTCATGTAATGAATTTAGACAGGTTTCTTCCAATTTAATTTTTGGAAAAATTTTAGAAGAATTGACATTAATTCTTTAAGTGCAAGCTAGAACTTATCAGTGAGTCCATTTGGTCTCAGGCTTTTCTTTGTGGGAAGGGATTTGATTATTGTTTCAATCTCCTTATTAATTACAAATATTTATGGATTTTCTACTTCTTCATTCAATTTTTGGTAGATTGCATGTTTCTAGGAACTCATCCTTTTATTTTTCCTGTTATCCAGTTTGTATATTTTTATTCATAGTAGTTTTATGGTCCATTTTATTTCTGTGGCATCTGTTCTAAATTCTCTGTCATTTCTGATTTCATTTATTTAATCTTTCTTTTTATTTTTCCTTTAATTTAGACAAAGGCTTGTCAATCAAGTTAGTTTTTTACAATTATTTTTCTTTTATATATTTTATTTCTTTTTACACTAATAATTTATCACTTCCTTTCTCTGCTAACTTTGAGCTTAGTTTGTTTTTTATTTATTTTTTACTATTCTTTTTTGATACATATGACAGTAGAGTAGATTTTTAAATATTATACGTACCATAGAGTATAATTTATTCTAGTTAGGATCCCATTTTAGTGGTTGTACATGGAATTACACTGGTCATTTTTTTCTATATAAGGATAGGAAAGTTATGTCAGATTCATTCTACTGTCTTTCCTATCCCCATCTGCCCTCCCTTCCCTTCATTCCCCTTAGTCTAATCCAATGAACTTCTATTCTTCCCTTCCCTACTTTCCATTTTTATGGGATAGCATCCACATATCACAGAGAACATTCAACCTCTGGCTTTTTGGGATTGGCTTATTTCACTTAGCATGATAGTCCCCAGTTTTCAGTTCCTAAGCCAACGTGATGTAGATTTGGGCCTACTTTTTCTTCTATTAGACACAGGGTCTCTGTTCTAATGCCTAGATTCTTGATCCATATTGACTTGAGTTTTGTGCAGGATGAGAGATAGGGGTCTAATTTCATTTTATCAAATATGGATTTCAAGTTTCCCCAGCACCATTTGTTGAAGAGGCTATATTTTCCCCAATGGATGTTTTTGGTGCCTTTGTCTAGTATGGGATAACTGTATTTAGGTGAGTTTGTCTCTGTGTCTTCTATTCTGTACCATTGGTCTAATTGGTTTTGGTGCCAATATCAGGCCATTTTTGTTATTATAGCTCTGTAGTATAATCTAATGTCTCCTGCTTCACTCTTCTTTCTGAGGATTTCTTTGGCTATTCTGGATCTCTTATTTTTCCAAATGAATTTCATGACTGATTTTTCTATTTCTATAAAGAAAATCCTTGGGATTTTAATAGGAATTACATTAAATCTGTATAGTGCTTTTGGCAGTATGGCCATTTTGAAAATATTAATTCTGCCTATCCAAGAATATGGGAGATCTTTTCATTTTCTAAGGTCTTCTTCAATTTCTGTAGTTTTTATCATAGAGGACTTTCACCTCTTTCATTAGACTGATTCCTAAATATTTTATTTTTTTGACGCTATTGTGAATGTGATAGTTTTCCTCATTTCTCTTTCAGCTGATTTGTCTTTGACATATAGGAATGCAACTGATTTTTTGGGTGTTAATTTTGTATCCTGATAACTTTGTTGAATTCATTTATGAGTTCTAGAAGCTTCTGGTGGAGTTTTTTGAGTCTTCGAAATAGAGAATCATGTTGACGCAAATAGGGATAGTTTGAGCTCTTCTTTTCCCATTCGAATCTCTTTAATTTCTTTTCTTTCTTTCTTTTCTTTTGTTTTTTGTCTAATTGTTCCGGCAAGGGTTTCAAGGACTATGTTGAATAGGAGTGGAGAAAGAGGGCATCCCTTGCCTTATTCCCATTTTTAGAGGGAATGCTTTCAATGTTTCTCCATTTAGATGATGTTGTTCTTGTGTTTAGCATATGTAGCTTTTATAATATTGAGGTATATTTCTACTATCCCTAGTTCATCTAATATTTTGAATATGAAGGAATGTTGAATTTTTTCAAATGCTTTTTCTGCATTTCTTGAGAAAATAATGTGATTCTAGCCTTTAAGTCATTGATGTGTTGAAGTATGTTTATTAATTTCTGTATGTTAAACCAATTTCTGTATGTTCATCCCTGGGATGAACCCCACTTGATCATGGTGCACTATCTTTTTGATATTTTTTTATGTGATTTCCCAGTATTTTATTAAAAATTTTTGCATCTGTTTTCATCTGGGATATTGGTCTGAAGTTTTCTTTCCTTGATCTGTCTTTGTCTGTTTTTTTTTGTTGTTGTTGTTTTTGTGATGTCATTTAGGCATAAATTTAGGTAATTTATTTGATATTATTCTAGTTCTTAATGTAAGCATTCATTGCTACACCTTCTATCATTTTCATTATTCAGTGCTAGATATTAAGCCCAGGGTCTTATTCTTGTCAGGCAAATTTTCTTCAACTAAGCTGCAAAAAATTCCATCTTTATACTGCCTTTGTTTTATTCCATAAGTTTTGGTATGTTATGGTTTCATTTTGATTTATCTCAAGATATTTTCCATATATCTTTTTTGTTTCTTCTTTGACTTGTTGGTTGTCCACAAATGTATTTTTAATTTCAACATATTTTTTATTTCCCAGTTTTCATATAGCTGTTGATTTCTAGTTTTATTCCATTGTTTGGAGAATATACTTGGTGGGGTTTCAAAGTTTTAGAAATTGTTAAGTATTGATTTGTGACCATAGATGTGATTTATTCTCAAGAATGCTTTGTGTGAACTTGAGATGAATTTGTATTCTGTTGCTGTTGGGTTGGGTGTTCTGTAAATATCTGTTAGAGTCTTGTGGTCCATAGTTTTGTTCAAGGTCTCTGTTTCTTTGTCTTCTTGTTCTACACACTATTGATAGTGGTGGTTTAGTCTCCACTATTATTATATTGCTATTTATTTCTCCCTTTAGTTCTGTCAATCTTTGCCTTATATATGTAAGTGCTATGATTTGATTGGATATGTTTTTATAATTTTTTGTCTTTCCGGTGAACTGAAACATTTATCATTGCTTAAAGTCCTACTTGGGCTCTTGTGACAGCTACTTTCCAATTCAAAGGATATTTCACCTGCTGTATCTATTCTTTTTGGTTGTATTTGTTGTTGTTACTTTTATACAAAGATTTTTGGTCCCTTTTCTTTTAGTTTGAATTTATCCTTAAATGTAAAGTTAAATTGCTTATAGACTGTACATTGTTGGAGCTTGTTTTTCTTTGTTTCTAATCGACTCAATCACTGTTTTTTATTTAGGGTATAATTAATTTATATTTAAAGTAATTATTGATGAAAAGGAATTATTGCTAATTTTTTAATTGTTTTTGTCTTGATAAAATAGTTCTTTTGTCTATCATTGAGATGTTTATCTTATTTGGGAAATCTTGAGCTTCTTGGATATGGACACCCATTTTCTTTTCCACATTTGGGAAGTTTTCAGCTAGCATGTTTTGGATATGCTTTTGAATAAGTTTGTATAATTTTGTTTTTCTAAACTATCTGGAATTCATACAGTCATCTATTTGATGGTATATCACATATTCTTCAAGCCAATTTCACTGTTTTTTATTTATTTTTTGTTTTGCTTCCCTGAATATATAGTTTTCAATAAACTGTCTTTGAGTTTTCTGATTTTCTTTTCTGTTTAGTCAGCTCTTGAATCAATTTATTTAATTTTTTGGTTCAATTTATTGTAGCCATTAGCTTCTAGATTTTAAATTTCTTTTATTAAAATTTCACCCTTCAAAAATTTTTCTCTTTGTTCAAATATTGTTCTTCAGATCTCATTGAGCATTTTTGTATTCATCAATTTGAAATTTCAATCACATTAATTCCATTTCATTAAAATTGTTCTCTTAAATTTTATCTTACTCCTCTTCTTGGATTACATTTTCCTGTTTCTTCATTTTCTTTGACTTCATGTTGGTATCTATGCATTAGAAAAGACCAAAACCTCTTTTTGTCTTTGTACACTGGCCTCATAAGGAAAAGAACTTCATCTATCCACTTACTGGACATTTTATGGGCCTGTTAAATTTTAGAGTTTGTCCAAATTACTATTTGAGGGCCTTCAGGAGTAGAGTACACCAGGTCCTTTGAACACTCTGAAATATGCAAGACAGAAATCAATCTTTCAGGTGGAACCCAAAATAGTTGGAACTCTGGGTCAATTGTTGAACTCTTCCTCTCCAGAGAGAAACTAGGAGGTGTTTTTTGGCCACCTATTTGCTCTACACTGAATGAGGTCAAGAGCTGTGGTGACTCCCAAATGCTAGTTCAGTTCACCATTCTTGTTTATCGCCCATAAAGTAGTTTATGCTAGATCTTAGCAGCTTAAGAAGAGAGAGAAAGACTCTTGAGTAGCATCCAGAAAAGTTGAGATGTTACATTTGCAATCCAATTCCTTTGATCCTCAGGGAGAAGCTGCAAGTTGGATGTTCTCTTCTGAATGCATGGGGCTGTGCCAGAGGTAGGGATTTTGGTGAAAGGATATTTTCTTTTTCTTCTGGCTCCAAGTGTTGTTAGTTTTATACTTAATCATGATGCAGGAGTCTTTTAACTACTTTCTGGAAATTGATCCATGTATTATTGTTGAATCAGGTTCATAAGGATGTAGCAGAGCCTAAGACTTCCTCTTCTACCATCTGGTTTTGTGTGTGTGTGTGTGTACATGCATTTCCATGAAGGAGAACTAAAATGTGAAAACAATAAACTTGAAAATAATCAGTCAAACTTAAAAATAATCTGTTAGTTTAATAATAACAAGAAGATAGTGTGTCTGTCTTGAAAAGTCTCCTGATATTAAATTATATATTACCATGTTGAACCCCAACTGATTTTCTTCTATCATAAACTGATAACCATATAAATGACATTTATAAACCTATTAATCAGTAAATGTCTCTAAGTATACATTTCAAATGCAGTTTGAAATGGTATATTTGGGGATAAAATAGAAAATGATACGTACATTTTTGCTTCACTTGTCTGAAAATACATCAAAAGCTTCATAGCAGACTTTCTACATTTCTCATTGAAAACTTTGATGACAGTTATTTAGACTTTCACCTTTTAGGGCAGTGACACATCACTGACATGTGGATTTCATGTACTCTGATGTCATAAAATACTCGTATTAAGGTTTGGACAAATTCATATTGATGTGTTTAAACTACTTTTCTACTTTAGAAAACTTATCAGGTTATTATAATAATCATACAAAAACACATCTCTCTATTCTGATTTCTTTTTCACTTATCTTCCAACATCATTTTCCCAAAAGATAAGGATCTTTGTTTTACTTTCTCCTATAAATTTTTTTCCCTACAGCCCATGCTGTCTACTGGATCAACTTCACCTACCTCAGCATGGTAGTGCAAGTCCTTCATGATCCACCTTTTATTAACTCTCCAATTTCACTTTGGCCATGTGTAGTTAGCGTCTATGTACACTATATCCCTATCAAAAGGAAGAATGTTCTTACTTCCCAAATCCTTAAGTGAGCCTTCCTGTATCATTTTCCACATTACATTTCTTCCTGAGGGAAGTGCCCTGTACTCAGTTGTTCTTCTGGAAACTTTTATTCCCCTTGAAAACTCAGCTTAAAGTTTCTTTTTCTGAGAAACTTTCCGCTACCCCTGCCTGTTCCTCCAAGGCTTCAAAGTGACATTTTTCTTGATTTTAATAGCACCCTGGGGGTAACTCTCTGGTAACCATTAGCTTATTACTGATTCCAGGCCTTTCCTGCAGGTCATTTGCTCCCTACGTACGGATGTTTTGCCTTCTTTCCACTTTCCCCAGAATCTAGCTTACGGTTTAATTAGGTCAGAGTTGTCCATTTGGAGTAAACGTTTATTGAAGACTAGATAGAATTGGTTCCTCTAATCTGAGGCTGGCTTTGGGAAATTAAAGCAGGTAAGTAGAGAAGCCATTCTCTGAGGTCATGATCATTTTATTATTTCTTTTTATGGCTGAGTCTCAAACTTTAAGCTTGCAACTAAATCATTTTGTTAAAACAGATTGCTTGAATTCTTTCCAGTTTCAGATTCAGGCTTGAGCCACAGAATTGGCATTTCTTATCATTGTCTAGTTGTTAGTGCTCTTGCAGCTCAAGGACTTCCCTTTAGAAACCATCCTTTTATGTTTATACAAGACCATGGTGTTGAAAGCAAATATGTGGATTAAATAAATGCATATCCAATTGGCAACGTTTTAGTTGTAAAGATGACCTTAGTATAGAGTATATTTTGTTCTGTTACTTCTAAATAAAGGGAAATGGAAATATATAAATGCATTTTGTTCATTGACAAAATCAAAATCCTGAATTTTTATCATAATTTTATATTCCCTCACCATTAATTTCCAATATGTTTAACAAGATGCATTAAAGAATTTTGGTGTTAGTTTTCTTTAAGAGTGGATTTTAATTTTTTTTATTAGGGTGAGGTAAGGAGGTTTTCATAGCTATTTATATTCCTATAAAAGCAATTAATCCTCTCCTTAGAACATTGCACATATATGGTAAGTTTGTCATTATATCTGAGGTAGTCCCAGGACTCTCTTGAATTTCATAAATAGATTCAGATTAAGAACATTTGCTTCTGAAATTGTTATAAGTGAGGAAAAAGAGACTGTAGAGCCAAGATATGGAAGTCTTTTTATAAGTCATCCACAAGAAAGTTACTAGAAGCAAAACACAAACTTAGCAAATTTACAAACTATAAGATCAACAAAATAAAAATTTGTTGTGTTTCTGTACATCTGTAATGAATAATGCAAAAAGGAAATATAAAAAGTAAGTCCATTTACAATAGCACTAAAAGATTAAAATATCCGGGAATAAATTTAGCCAAGGTAACATTGTAAATTGAAAACTTTAAAATGGTGCAAAAAAATGAAAGATGGTCTAAGCAAATAGACATTTCATGTTCTTGGGTAGGAATACTTAATATTGTTAAGTAATACCCCCAAATAATCTATAAATTTGATAATCTTGAATAAAGAACATAATATAATATTCATATTTCCCAGTTTCAAAATCTATAACAAAACTATAATAATCAAAATATTATAGGTCAAGCAGAGGAATAGAAATATGGGTCAATGAAATAGAATTGAAGTCCCAATATAAATGCATATATATGCATAGTTAATTGATTTTGATAATGGCATCATTATTGTTTAAATATGAGCTATCTCCAAAAAGCTCACAAATGAGACCAGACAAGAAAATTTACATGTGAAATGATTGGGTTATGAGAGCCTTAACCCAATCAGTGAATTAATCCCCTGATAGGATTAGTTTAGTATGGGCAGGTACAGTGTGGTTGGAGAATGTGGGTACCGGGGGGCATGCCTTTGTGGTTTATATTTTGTCCTTGTTAAGCAGAACTGGCCCTCCCCCTACCCACTCCCCTTTCTGGTGCCATGTCCTGATCTGCTTTTCTTCAACATATCCCTCTGCCATGATGTCCCAACTTACTTCAGGCCCTGAGGAATGAAATTAGCCATCTATGGACTGAGATCTCAGAAACCCCAAATAAATTTTTTTTCTCCTCTAAAATCATTCTTGTCAGGTCTTTTGATCACAGTGGTGAAAAATCTGACTAAAACAGGTGACAAGTCCATTCAATGGAGAAAGAACAATTCCTTCAACAGATGACACTGAAAAAAAAAAGAATTATTATGAGTAAAAAAATTGAGCTGAAACTCTACTTCATACTATATACAAATATTAAGCAAAAATGGGTCAATATATATATATATAGGCTCCAAACCATAAAGTTCTTAGGAAAATACACAGGGGTAAATATTCATGACTTTGAGATTGGCGATGGGTTCTCAGATATAACACTAAAAGTACAAGCAACAAAAGAAAAAGAAAGCAAGTTATATTTCACTAAAATAAAAAATGTAGACATTATTAAAAGATATTAATAGATTAATAGACATTATTAAAGATATTAAAAGATAACCTAGAGAATGGGAGAAAATATTTGTAGGTCATATATCTGATAAGGGTTTAATATCTAGTATGTATAAAGATCTTTTTAAATTCAACAACAATAACACCAACCAAACAAACAACAGGAAAAAAATTTAAACAGGCATTTCTCCAAAGATATATAAGTGGCCTAAAAGCAAATGGAATGATGTTCAACATTTGTCTTAATCCATTTGTGTTGCTGTAGTGAAATCTATTTGAGACTAGGTAATTTATAACAACAGAAATTTATTTATCTGTTCTGGTACTGGGAAGTTAAAAATCAAGATGCGATCAGATTTAGTATGTGGTGAAAGCTGCTCTCTGCTCCAATAATGGTACCCTGTTGTGGTATCTTCATGTGGTGGCAGTGAAGAATGCGGTTTCCTTACCTGGAGGAAGAGATGAAAGAACTGGATTTGAAACTTGTTTTCAAAAGGGTATTTACTCCATTCATGAAGGACTTAATTAACTTCCCCCAAAGCACCACCTCTTAATATAATCATGTTGGAATTATTGGTACAAAATGTGAATTTTGAAGGAACATTCAGACCATAGTCACTACAGAGATGGAACTAAAACATACAATGAGGTACAACTTCACATACACCAAGATTTTCATAATGAAGAAAAATAATAAGTGCTGGTGACATGTGGACAGATAAGAACTCTTGTACATTGCAAGTAGAAAGTGGGAAGAGAAAATGAAAATGTGGCTGCTCCTCAAAAAGTTGAAAATAAAATTGACATGTGGTCCAGGCATTCTACTCCTTAAAGAATTAAAAACAGAAACTTAGAGATATTTTTGTATGCTAATATTCATTCCATCATTATTAACAATATCCAAAAATTGGATACAACCCAATTATGCATCCACAGATAAATGGAAAAACAAAATGATTTTGTCTTTAAAAAGAAGAAAGCTCTAATGCATTCTGCAACATGGATCGACCTTGAAGACACTGTCCTAAAAATAAATAAATAAATAAATAAATAATAAATAAGAATAAAGGAACATATATTTTATGATTCTATTTATATGAAATATCTAAAATAGACCATTTTATTGAGAAGGAAAATAGAGTAGTTACTAGGGGGTTAGGGAAGGAAGGAACAGGGACTTCCTCAATATTACAATTTCTGTTTGGAATGATGAAAAATATTTGTATTATATAGCAATCATGGTTGCACTGTTATGGGCCAGGCTGTAAGGGCAATGACCAAACAGACTCCATTTTGCCCTGAGACTCCATATTATGTAAGAAATGCTGCTCCCATGGGAACACTCTGCCTCTGTACCCATCAACTGTTGCTTAGCATAGCATGTTTGGCAATACAAAATGGCAATTCTTAAATTGTTCTCTTTGGTTCCCATTTTCTTGGATTATGTACCCTGTCAGAGATTATCTAGATGTTAGTAACCATTCTTTAACTCATACTCAACTAGAGTCATTTTGACTCACTTCCCTCTTCTGCTTATGATTTTAGATCTCATGACATTTGTTTATGGTTTTGAATCATAGCAACAGCCACTTACGATTAATATGGTTTTGGAGTATAAGAGGTGGACTCAAACCCCAGGAGGGGATCAAAGGTGTAGACTTTCAGCCTGCCCGTTGGCCCACCAGCTGGTGGATCCAGACCACTGGCTGGTGAATAAAGTTTCCGTCTTCTGCTTAAGATTGACTTGGCGATTTTATTGTGATCTCGCCATAATAGTAACATATTGAGAATACAATTAATGTCATTAGAATGGATATTTAAATGGTTAAAATGCAAAAATATTAAAAATCCTATGCAAGCAGGTAGAGAACTAACTAACTAAAGTTATGTTATCTATAAAAGCAAGAGGTACTGGCAGTTACATAGTATTTACAATATCCCAGTTTCCCTTGGATGTTTCCATGTATGTTAGCTTAATGAATACTCACTATATCTCCACAATGGTGATATTATTATTGCTCCCATCTTATTGATGGGAAAATGAAGTGCAGAAAGTTAAAGATTTGTTGAGTATCCCAAGGCTACAAGATGAGAGAGTTGATATTAGAACCTAGGTAACTTGTCTCTAACACCCAAGTTTTAACCATGCTTGTAACTGTATTATTGGTTCTATCTAGTGTTCATCCATATGCTGCATGATATCAATGAATCTGGAACTATGAGAATTAGGAGACTAGGAATCTATTTTTTTTTGTCATTCTGCTTTTATAAAGAAAACAAAGTTTACAAATTTAATTCCCAACTAAAAAATTGTATATAACATTGGCCTGTATATTACGTTCCCAACATAAATTGAGTCAGAAGAATAGGATGACTTATCTGATAGGATCCTAGAATACCTGCTTGGTATAACAACTGAAAATTAATTTATTAAAATCAATAATTTTAAAAGATATTGTGAGAGTTACAGTAAAAATTGCTTAGCAGAGTGCGGTGGCGCACACCTGTAATCCCAGCACTTTGGGAGGCAAGTCCCTCCCAAAGGATTCTCCCACAGGAGAATCACGAGTTCAAAGCCAGCCTGAGGAACAGTGAGCCACTAAGCAACTCAGTGAGACCCTGTCTCTAAATAAAACACAAAATAGGGCTGGTGATGTAGCTTCAGTGGTCGATAACCCTGAGTTCAATCCCTGGTACCAAAAGAAAAAAATAAAAATTGCTGAAGACTCTGACTTCTTTTTCATTTTGATAAATGGGATCTTAAAGTACTAAGAACATAATAATGCAAAGGTGATCTACACTCTTCCTATTATATTTTATTTTTCTGCTAATTGTAGCTACAACAGCAATACGTTTTTATGGAAATGATAATGAATTGATTTTACAGAATTGATAATGCTTATAACAATAAAAAATACATTTATTGAATACCTATTGTATGCATAAGTAAATGCAAATATCTTACCATGTCTATGATAGATGACAGATATCTTGATGGTATGCTTCTCTGATCATTGTTTTCTACTAGCCACTTAGAAATCTTGGGAATTATTTCAGACTTGAGTTATATAAACAACAACAAAGATGTTATCTATGGATCATGCTATGTTCTCACCTATCTAAATAGTTTGTAGAAGACAATTTATCATATTTTAAAAAATATAAGTACTGTTAAGTTTTAATAACCCTAGTATGAGATTTAAAACATCTTAGATACAACCGGAGAAATTTCATGTGTTGTAAACCAAGGATGTCAGAAAAATGTCTGTAGTCTTTTATTAGCAATTTTGATCTGCAGCAATCCTTACTGCCAATTTTCACAACTCTCCTTCCTCTTTTTATTCTTCCTCCTACAATCAAGCCTTAAGCTAGAATTCTTGGCCCCTGGGATCAATCTCTACCAGAAAACATGAAGCAAAACTTCCGTCTGGTTCTTTACTTTAGCTGTTCCTGGCTGGAATTCAGTTATATATAAGACACATGGCTGTTTCAAATTCAATAGGATTAAAAGAAAAAAAAGAGACTTGCTTAGGAGGAAACACTTGTTGATTACCAGCTGGTATGGTGGGAGACTTGAAACATCTGGAATTTAGATGAGCACATTTGATAACTTTTCTGTTTCACATGAAACCAGGTATTGAATATGAATGATGTAGATGTGGGATATAAACAGAATATTAATTTTTCATCAACTATTGTCTTCAACTCCACTTTCAGATTTCTCTTCTCTGAAATTTAGATACATATGAGTAGACATGCCCACTTTTTGGCCCCTTTCATGTATTGATTGGTCTCAGTCAAATAAATTCATTCTGACATTCAGTTGAAAGAGTGTGTCTCTCCATCTTTCCTTTCCCCCAGATGGACCTGATCTGCAGTGTAGATGGTAAAATCTTTTCTTTCACTGTTGTTACTTTCTTTCCTTGTATTGCTGGCTCCTACGTGGATTTAAAAAAAAAAAGCATTAGAGAAATAGGAATAAAGCAACAGAGTTAATAAGGCTGTTAAAAGTGTTCAAATGATAAATTTCTTTTAGAATGCTTGTGTCAGTTTTGAAGACTGTTGGAATCCCTACACAAAGCAGTTTACTGATGTGGGAAATATGGGTTGTTTAATCACTAGACACCCTCCGTCAACTGTCTCCATCTCCCCTTCTCTCAGGGAGTGCACTATAGTCTACCATTTCTGAATCCCCCCATAAGGGGAGGATACCTTTTGGATCAGGTCCTTTAAAGAAAGCTTAGTTAAGCTAATATCCAGACTTGCCAATGGCACTTGGAAACTTGGTGTACTAGAAATCAGCTAGTTGTACATCAAATCCATTTCCTTTTCTTTCTGGCCAAAAAGCTATACTTTATTTCCCAGTTTTCCTTGAATCTAAAATGAATATGATTGGGTTCAAGTACATGAAATATGTATGTACCAAACCTGGCATACCAAAAACCTCCAAATATAATCCTTCATGTTCTTTTCACATGTCTTATTGAAGCATAGAGACCTTGGAAGGTACATTTCAAAGATGGAAATCATGATGAAATAGTCCTGGCTCCAATTAAAGCAAAGCTACTTGTTCCTTTGTGGTTTTAATGAACAGGGATTAAATTTCTTTTATACTTGAGCCATTATATATTTTAGAGTTCGCTTATTGTGGCAGCTAGCAGTACCTTAACAAATTCACTTATGCGATCTGACTTCATTGTGAGGATTAACAAATAAAAATAAAGGTCCTCCACCCAAAATTTGAATTTCAGATAAACCAAGAGTCACATTTAAAACAGATATGTTCCATGCAACATTTAGGGTATGGTTACATTAAATATTATTCATTGTTTACCTGAAATTCGAATTTAACTGGGCATCCTGTATCTTATCTGTCAACCCTAATTCACACTACACTAAAAATTGGACATACGTGACACTTCCAATGACTCCCTCTCTTGTCATTGTACTGTTTGTGGCTGCTCCACCTGGAATCTAGTTTTCTGATACCTGTAGAAGAGATTTAGCATTTATCTTGTTTTCATATGCCTTGAAATTCTAGGGGGATACATGCCAAGCTCTTCCCTAAACTCTTCTACCCAAATTTTCTTCAGTATCCTGGCACAATTTTCTCCAGTTCAGCAACCATCTGTGGAATTTTATAAGAAATTCGCCTTCAATAGGCTCCCCAATCTCTGCATGATTCTCTTGGAGCCCAATTAGCCTTATTTGGGGCAGAGACTACCTTTGTGCTTCTTAATAATGAGACAATTGGATGAATTCTTCCCCCAGGTGAATGTGAGCCTTTCTCTTATTCAGGCTGGAAGGGCTAATGGGAGTAAAGGAAGGAGAAGGCTGGTAGAATCTTAATAAATCCTATGATAATGTGTCCAGAAGTCTCTTCAGAATGTGGAGGAGCTTGTTACCTGTGGTTCTTTTTTTTTAGTCTTCAACAGCAATTATGAGACAATAGGAAAAGTTCCATGGGACATCTGATTCCATAGATTAGATTATCCAAAACATTGGGAAAATGTGACATTTTCTTCATTTCTGCATTCTCTTCCTTTCAGAAGACAGCATTAGCAAGCAAATCGAAATTATTTCTTTAGTTCAGCCTAAATCTTTGTTCTTGAATTCATATCTCCAATACAGTAAGGTTAGCAATTGGCTCAGAGCTTGCTGTACTCTATAACTCCTACATACTGTGTGGTTTATGCTTTCATGTGTTTTGTATTCTTTCTTGTATCATCATAATGTGATGTTTGGCAAAATGTCATAATAAATATTAAGCTGAAGTTTCATTTTGTTTCACCACTTATTTTAAATAATTTGACCAATATATCAATAAAAGTTTGATTTCTTTCTAAGAATGGTATTATATTTCTTCAGATAAGGGTAGACCATGTACTGAAACCTATTATTTAACATGCTTTTTTAATTTAAAGGAAATAATAACCCTGAAAAATGAGAAAAACACATACTTTTAATCAATTTGAATAAGGTAACATGTATTTCTATAAAAATAATATATTATGTAAGAGGTAAGAAGTTGAAGTTCCTGAAAAACTGATTACAATTTAGACAAGAGGCTTACATCAGAGATAAACAATTTACATTGTTATTTTTAGCCTTTCAGTATCTGTTCTTAGATCTATGTTGGACAAATGAAAACAGAAAAACAAAAGGACTCAAATCATATAATTGTGTTACATGTTATTTATATTATAAAGTATTCTGTTTTCTCAATCTAATTTTCTTTGGTTAATATCAGAAATATTTGGTTTAATAGAACAATATAGCTTATTATGGGACAAATATATAAAGCAAAAATAGAATGTACAGTGATCTTATATCTATTTAGTAAAAAAATAAGGAAGCCATTCAATGGAAATCAAATTTGATGTTTTGTATTATGATTTTTACTTAAAATTAAGAAAATATTGAAAACATCTGCTAAGACAAGATAAATAAGACAGAGTAGATGGAGCCTTATTAAATCTGAGTAGGAAATATTAGTATAGAATGGGAGTTGGAAAACTTATGTAAAGGTCCAAAATGTAAATATTCTTGGATTTGTATGTCATACAGTCTCCATAGCAACAATGCATAAGTGGATAATACTGATTGTACTTCAATAAAGCTTTTTATATACAACTACAGATTATAGGATGAATTTGGGCCCGAGACCTGAGTTCACTCCTGATGTACAATAAATACATATTACTTTACTGTCTCTTCTCCTGAACAAAGACTATATCATGACCCTGGTTATGTACTTCTAAGTTTACAATACATTTGGTTCTTGTTCATACCAGTCTGAATTTCCCACCAAGCCCTGCCCTTCCTTTGAAATTCATGATTGGTATATTGAAAAGCCTGTTAGTTTCTTCAGAGCTAGAGTTTTTAGAGAAATCAGCTCTAATCATTTGCTAAGCTATTTGTGGTTTTAAAAGGATAAAAATGTTGAGACAATAAAGTCCACTCTTCTACAACAAGATAATTCTTTCTGGAACCGATTGTATTTTTCTTAATCCATTTGTGTTTGTTTGTAACTTGGTTTAGGGAGAATCCAATCTAGTACCTAAGATTTTGCTCTAAACAATTTAGATTTAGCATAAATAATTAACTTGCAGTCAATCAGAAACACTTTAATTAACACTTTTTTCTGGCACTCTTTCTGCATAGTAGATCATACTCCTGAAATGATTCTCCTGATGAACTGCTTCATGAGGCAAATAATGTTGCAATTAAAAAAGTAGCCGTTTGATGACAATGTGCATTTTCCCTCATCTCTGAAACCCAATTGTGAATAATCCATTTTCACTGATTCATAAATTCGACAAATATTTGTACAGAATCTAAAGTTTACAACTTATATTAAATGTAGGCACTGAATGAGTTTTTTTTTTTTTTTGTACTGGGGATTGAACTCAGGGGTACTCGACCACTGAGCCACATCCCCAGCCCTATTTTGTGTTTTATGTAGAGACAGGGTCTCACTGAGTTGCTTAGCGACTCGTCGTTGCTGAGGCTGGCTTTGAACTCGCGATTCTCCTGTCTCAGCCTCCCTAAGTGCTGGGATTACAGGCTTGAGCCACCGCGCCCAGCTTGAGTTTTGGCTATATACATGAATAAGGTGAATTGCTATTTTTGAAATCAGTTAAAAAATGAAAAACAAATAAATATTCCATTTGTTTTTAAAGACATGTTTACACATGAGGAAATGTTCCTCTCTTCCTTGTCTTGAACCTTGCAGGATGGGCTAGTTCTGAATCCTGTGGGATTAGAGTGTCTTTTGGAGATTTCTAGTGAACTTTGTTGAAGTGGAAAACTCAAGCAAGAAAAAAGATTTGTAAATATAGAACCTGTAATAAATATAATAAACAGTACTTTGATCCCGTGTTCCTCTCTTAAGTTCTTCTTCCTCTTTTTCTTCTACTTTTTTTCAAGTTTACCTTATAACAAGGTGGAAAGACAATAGATCTTTCTTATTACTTAATTTTCATGTTTTTCTTCACAGTTTGTCAGACTGCATTGTCTAACCATCATAGGAATGAAAAGGAAAATATCACTAAAAATCTTATGATAGTAAATTATATATAAAATAACATTTAAAATGACTTAAAATTTTTAAAAAGTAAAGTATGGGAATAAACTCCCAAAATGAACACCATCTCTACAAGGTACCCATATAAACTATAATTAAGAGAGAATGTAAAACACCTTAATAATGGAGAGTTGAAATGTTTCAGAGGTTTTAATATCCAATATAAGTAGTAATACCAGTTCTCTTCAAATTCATCTATAGATCCAGTACAATCTCAACTAAAATCCCAACAAATTATTTTTGTAGAACTTTAAAACTTTCTCAAATTTATATAGACTTACAAAGATTCAAATCTAGCCAGGAATTCTAAAGTAAATGAAGAAAATGGGAGTACTTGCTCTTTTAGATATTAAGAACTCTTACAAAATGATTGTAGTCAAGACAGTTGTTGGTACACGTATAGAAAAATAAGAGTATCAGGATTTGAGTTCAATAACAGATATAATATATAAACAGATGAATTTTTAGAGCAGTGGAAAATGATATATTTTAATAAATATTATTGAATTATTAGATATGTAAAAAACAAAAATAAATTGAATTTCTACTTCATATTCTTCAAAATCAATACCAAGTGGATTGAAACTCTAAATGTAAAATGGAAAACAGTAAACTCATTATAAAATAATGTAGAGAAGTATTTCCTTTTAGGAGATTAATATTTCTTCAGCAGGACATAAAAAATAACTATGAAAGAAAATATTGATAAACTGGACTATATAGGAATTAAGAAATTCTGTTTATTCAAACACACGATAGTAGAAAGCCAAAACACAGTGTAGAAGATTGACATGCATATAATAAAAGTTCTTGTTTTTTTTTTAGACCTTGAAGAATTCCTATATATCAGCAAGAAAAAATATTCCAAAATAAAATCCCCATATGCAATGAACAGTTACTTCCTAAGGAAGTTTATACAAATGCCTAATAAACATGCAATATTGCTTAACTTCAATGATAACAAGTTAATATTAATTAGGAAATGTATGCTAACACAAGAAGGAAATAAAGCCCTGTAACCACCAGAATTATTAAGAATAAAAGTGCTCCTACTGCCATGTGTTGACAAACATGTAGAGTGCTAAAACTCCATACATTCTTGATGTTTGTAAATTACACTTTTTAAATCTATGATATTGTCTACTGAAGTTGAAAAGACTTATACTTTATGACCCAGTAATTTAGTATATATGTCTATACCCAATGAAGTTGGGTCTTACTGTGCACCTGGATGGAGTATAATAAAGTGATATTCCCTGAGTCATCATGTTAAGTTCCCATAGACTAAATGGTGATAGAAGCAAGGAGAGTTGTTAAATCTTAAGGCAGTAAAGTTATGAATTTCCCTTGCCCATCAAGCCAAACTGCTACTGAGTTTCATTTCCAGTAGGTATTCAGGGTGAGGTGAACATTGTCAGGGTCTAAAGTTCCTTACCACATGTTAGAGACTATGCTATTTTTCCTTAGTTAGAACACCAGTGCAAAATATGCGGTAGTTTTGCATTCTGTATCTTTGGAATTAAATGTCAAGTCATTTCTCAAAAAGTTTGGGTTTTGTCCTTTGCCCAGCAGATAGTGTTTCTGATGAATACCTTTTTGGAAAGCTAGAGAAATATTTAGAGTATTGGCCATTTTGTATGGTGTGAGTTCAAAGACACTTTCATGTCCTTTCATTCAAAGTTATGTTTCTGATCACATCTAAAAGTTTTCCAATGATATATGATAGGCAGTGTCATCTCAGTTTCTTTTGTATTCTACTTTTAGGGTCACTGCAATCAATTCTGCATTGCTACTGATTCTTGAAGTCCAAAATACTGACGAATATTCAGCCCTCTGATGTGAAAGCCTATGTACATTGTCTACAACAATTAATAACCATCATTCTAAAGTCCTTTTCTCACTGAGATAGGAATTTGATCTCTGGGAGTATCTCTTGTTATCATATGCTACACACAAAAGACAACCCTTAAAACATCGCATAGCTTTTTAAGGAAGCTGATTCTCCCACACCAGTAAATTCTTAATACCTTGGCGAAGGCAGAGTCTAACTACTTGATTAATCAGTGACTGAAGAATGCACACATTATAGACCCATCTTGTTTTTTTCTATTTATTTACTTTAATTAAATTTATTTTTTGAATTGACACAGAATGTAAAAATGGTACATATTCATGTGGTGTTAAGTGATATTTTGATATATGCATACATTGCCTAATATTTAAATTCCTCAAACATTATTGCTCTGTGGTAAAAGCATTTAAAATATTTTCTTCTATATTTTTGAAATATACAGTATATTATTGTCTTCTATAGTCACTCTACTGTACAAGAGCATGTCATAACCTATTATTTCTTTCTAACTGTAACTTAGTACCTTGGGTAACCTTTCCCCAACCCTCTCTCCCTGCCTGCTTTCTCTGGTCTCTGGTAACCACCATTCACTTTTTAACTTCTACAAAAGGAACATTTTAGATTCCATACAAGAGTGAGATCATGTTGTACTTGTCTTACTGAGCCTGGCTTATTTCACTTAAGATTATGATTTCTTGTTCCAATGATATTGTTATAAATGACAGGAATTCTTTCTTTTCATGGCTGAATAATATTATATATATGCACCACATTTCTTTATCCATTCATTTATTGATGGACACTTCAATTGTTTCCATTTCTTGTCTATTGTGAATAGTGTTAACAATAAACATGGGAATGCAGCTGTCTCTTTGGAATACTGACTTCATGTCCTTTGGATATACCAAGTAGTGGGATTGTTGTATATGCTAGTTCTATTTTTAATTTTTTGAGGAATATAGATCCATTTTAACATGTCTATTTACCTAGGTTTGTTGATTTATTCCTGAATCTGGCATAGAAGTTCCAGTATTTCAAGTTTATTGAGTGTGAAATTCTATTAGCTGATCCAGTAAATTGATAGTGCTACTCCTATGTGTTCTGGAATTAATTCCTCAATCTCTTATAAGTATATTCATGTCAATAAATTTGGCTTAATCAAGGAATAAGTCTTTTGTCTGTTTTGTGCCAGCACCTTTAGCATTTACTCTCACACTTGTTGCCTATAACTCTACTTACTCAATTTAATGAAAATTTTATGTCTCTTTTGGTATATAGGTATCTGTTCCCAGAATAAGAGTTCTCATTTAGAGATATACTCTTTTTCATTGTGGATTTATTGGTTATGAGCAGTTGTGTTTGGGTCCTGGGAATAATAGGTTATCAACTCATTAGGTAACTGTATTTGCTGCGGTCATTGGAATTGCTGTCCCCAATGATAAGAAATTTTTAGGGAAATTTGGGGGTTTCAAAGTGTCAAACTTCCTCTGCATCTACTTAAATGCACTCATTCAATGTCTCAGAGTACCACTACTTCTTTACATGTACCACTATCATAAAAGAATTGGTTGGTTTGAGTAATTATTTATTGCTGTGACTCTGAAAACTTCAAAACCAAATTCTGCACTTGTTGCTCGGCCATTTATACTCTGTAATGCTGTATATAGTAGATGAGCAGCTCATTCAAGGAGATCAGTCAGGTTTTCTAATTGTCAATTTAGGTTTTTAGATGGACAGTCAGCTCTCTGAAGTTAGCAAATGAAGTTAACTGACACCATCAATTTTTCAACATCTATCATAATGTTTAAGTGTTACAATTATCACTGTATCTCTTAAAGCCACACTCTTACTTATTCAATATCTTATCCATTATTGATAATTATTGTAAATATGATGTCATTTTCTGTCAGGGACTCTCTGGATCCCATTTTGCATAGCAAGAGTATTATGTGTTTACTCCACAGCTACATAAGCAAACTATTCCTAGAATCCCATTTTGTGAGTCTTTACATCAATTATTATACCAAGTTTGTGGAAATGCAGATATACTCAAATATTTTTGACAACAGTTTAATAAAAGAATGCATAACAGAATTGAGAAAAGAATATAATATCACAGGGATAGAACAATACCCATAGGTTGCAAATGGCTTGAAGGAAACCATTGTACTCTTAGAAAAGGCAAAGAAATGTAGTAATTACTGGAGTCTGGAGAGAGTGAAAACCAAGAAAGAAGGAAGCCAGGAAGATACAGGGAATAGGGCCACCCAACTGGAGTGTGATCTTCATTTGGATGGCCAGATCACAACGACTTTGCAGGGAGGGACCAGGGTAAAAAAATATACTCAAGTCACTCTTTTTTCCTGCTTATCCAAGTCCAGAGACAGAAACTATAGGGAAGTAGGGAGGAAGGAAGCCTGCATGGTGATTCTAATCGAGTCAGTCTCCTAGGGCACAGTGTACAATGAAGTAGGGTAGAGAGTGAATATTGAGTAGTGAATGTCCTACATGTCCTTGCAAATCAATAATAAATTGCTTCACATGAATGAAGGAAGCTTTGCATGAGTAGATGAAGCTGTGATATGTTTGTTACTAGAATACCTGTACACGGATTCCTATCCATCATCAGATAAGAATGGGAACTGGAAGGAGAAATTTCTTGTTTAGAGAATGGAAGACATAGCTAAGCAAATGAATGGCTGGTGTTAAAGATTCATGCATAATGCAGAACTATCATTAATGTGTCAAGTACCAATTTAACAGAAAATTCCCACTGCCTTTTAACAGAGGCAGCATAGCCTTCAGCAACATGTGCCTCAATAGATGGAAAAATGAAACCATATGCTTAGAAAAATAGAAAATGCCAACAAAGCTTTCCTTTTCTTTGACAAACCATATTAATTATACTGTCAATGTGCCAGATGATTGGATCATATGGTATCTGTACCTTAATAATTCTAAAATAGTACTTTCAATAAACCTAATAAAAATTGCAAGTGTTAAGATAACATTTTGTATGGCTGGGAGTGTATGAGGGAGCTTTGTGGTATGGCACATGTGAGGCCCTGCTGAAATAAAAGGAAGGAAGGAAGGAAGGAAGGAAGGAAGGAAGGAAGGAAGGAAGGAAGGAAGGAAGGAAGGAAGACAAGAAAACACTGTTAAGCTTTAACAGTTTTTATTCTCATTCAGTATCAAATGAATGCTACATGTTACAATGCTTCTTCCTCTGTGCTAATTCCTGTACACTTCATGGAAGAAAGAAAAAGAGATAAAGATATACCATTAATTATTCAAAGTAATTATCTGTAAGAATTTCATACTATCTTAACTTATAAAATACTTATGTGTTTCTAAACTTTAATATGTTTTTTTAAATGGACATGATTTCAGGAGTATCAAATCTGACCCATGCTAAGGGACATGGAAAGAGGCTTGATGTAAAGTGATATTTGATTTCTAACTTAACAGCCACTGCTGCAAATAACTTATTTTCCCAAAGTGGGCAGGGCATCAAGGTTCTGGGGTCTAGTCTCAGAATTTCAGATTTTATATCTCAAATAGAATTCTGAAATGTATTTTTTAAGAGCTCCACAGATGATTTTGGTGAAATATTAGGTTGAGGAACTACTACTGCATAGTACCTTAAAAGATTTCCCTTTATATGAGGTATATACACTTAAACCATTTATTGAACACCCCCTGGATACTACCAGACACTAACTGAATTTGTCATAAAACAAGAAATAAACATTGAAACTCTTATTTTGTAGATGTATGCTCTCATGTTGGAGTCATCTCTGTTCTGCCATTTATAAGCAGTTAGAGAACAGACACTTGTAGTTCAACAAGGAACTCTATTTTGTACACAAAAGTCAATAACTCATAATATTATCCTCCTTTCTTCTAGAAACTCATAATATTATCCTCCTTTCTTTCTTCTTCCATATTTAGGGTAAGTCTGTCTTCACAAAATACAGACAAAATAAAAGCAAACGATTTGTTAACATTTACTAAGAAGTCTTATTGAATTCTTTGGAGATTTTGTCTCATATGCTCAGTTTATTAAATACAGATGGTCCTCGACTCACCTTGGCTATGGTGTTTCAGTGTTACAGTAATGTGGAAGCAGTGTGTATTCAGTAGAAATCATACTCTGAATACTGAATTTTTATCTTTTCCCAGGCAAGGAAGACAAGTGGTTGAATGATGTTGGGTAGTGGACAGTGAGGTTCAGTGCCCACTCAGCCACATCACCACAAGGATAAAGCAATGATATTCTACAGAGTACAGTATTTACAGCAGATTTTTGAGTTACATGAGATATTACAAAATATTTAGGCTTTATATTCGATGGTGTATCAACTGTAGGCTAATGCAAGTATTCTGAATGTATCTAAGGTGTACTAGGCTAAGCTATGATGTTGGTAAGTTGTTACATGCATTTTGGATTTATATTTTCAATTTAACAAGGGGATTATCAGGACACAGTTTAAGGAGCAATGGGAAGCATAATGAAGGCCACTCACATGACTATAAACATAACAGAGGGCATTTCATTGTGTCATTGATCTATGCAATAGCATAGCATAAACTATTGAGTGAAGACTTAAAATTCCAAAACAATCATCCTCTTATGATATCTTTTCTTTACCTCAGGAGTTTTTTTAACACCAATTTTTAATTAGTTCATGTTTTCAATAGCAACGATACATAGAAAATATACATATCAAACAATGTTTAAAGCACAGAAAAATTAAGAACTGAATGTGAAATATGCTTTCTGTTTGCTTGCAGCAGATTATGAATAGAAGACACTTTTCTGTGAAATAAGAGTATTGTCACCACAATAAATTTTAAAATGAGTGTTTTCAAACAAGATAAATGCACAAATATGCATACACACCCAACAAATAAGGATGGACAATATTTGACATTGTTATTTATTGGCTTTGCATAAAACTAGGTCATTTTCATAACATAAAAATTTTACTTTTGGGTTTGCATTTACAAGACTTTGGAGAAATCAAAGAATATTCAAATAACTTTTCTCATGCTTTTATTTAGTAATATAAAAATGTAGTAAATTCCCAGGTGTTCTATAAAATCTTACTACGTTTGGCCAATGAGGAATTAACATAACATATCAAAATATTACATTAAGAAATGTCAGCAACACATTATGAATTTTCATTCCAAAAAATATGTTTGTTTAATTTGTGATTATTTAATTTAGGATGAGCAAGGAAAGAAGTTCTTCATTTTTACTGTCTATAATGATTAGCTTTAATTATACAACTAATAAAACCAATAATAGTCCAAAGATTCATTTCAATCTCTACCAGATAGCACACTGTTTTTCAGAGTAAGATAATCTTAGCTTACACATGGAAGCTACTAATTACAAATTAAGCTTATTTATTTATAAAAGACCAGCAAGACTTTTAATTGCAAACAGTTGTGAGCAGTTAGATGTAATCAAAGTTCTTTTTTAAAAAATATTCTATAAATCAATCTTTTGCTCTTTTGACTTTTCCCTTCCACTTTTGTTGTGTATAATAGAAAAAAAATGGAGACTAGAATAATTCTAAATGGAAACTTACATCCTTAAACACTGAAGCAATAATAAGAATCTCACATTTAATAAAGCTTATACTTCTTTTATTCCTAAGAAGAACTGTGCAAGATGAATGAGGTATTAAAACCAGCACAGAAATAAGGAATCAGTGTCAGAGAGATAAGTTACTATTGCAGAGATAAGGTCATGGGTTCAACATATTGTTTCCATTTCTTCTTGGACCCAAAGAACATTTAGTTTTCCATCCCCTTGTATGAATTTAGGTTGGGCCTTCTAATTCAGGTCAATGCAGAAAAAGCAGACTTTAAGGACAGGGTAAAACATAATTATATTTTGTCCTTCCCAAGAGACCATGGGTATAATCTGTTGAAGATGAAAGTGTTCCAAATGTACAGATTCTGGATAATTGAAACGCTACTTGAAATGAACCACCTGACAATGTTAGATGTTGCATGAAAAACTTCATCGTGTAAAGCCTTTAAAATTGGTGCTTGTTTATTGCAGCAACTAATACCAGTTATCCTGATTAATGGAGTTTCTTGGTTCAGTACTGCTGAGCTGTTAGGTGGTGGAGTCAGAACTTAAGGACTAGGTAGGTCTTCTGAGGCTGTGTGTAGTCTCCTTGAGTTATCTCTTCCAGATACTGATTTCAATTCTTTTGGATAAATACTCGAGTATAATCTTGCTAGCTATTTTTATAATTATTATTTGTCAAATATTTCTTTTTCTTGTCTTTTTGTTAAACATTCAATACCAAGTCAGTTACAATTAATCCTCATTCACGAGTAATGATATTTTAAAGATCTATGACAAAAAAGGTTTTGAGGTTGCTTCTGAATTCATAATAACTAAATTTAGAGTTAATTATGCCCAGGCCCTAAGAAAGGAAAGGGAGCAATAGCCTATACTAGCCCAGTTTATTTAGCTGTACCTAATGTAAATGGAACAAAACTTGTTCAAAGTGAATATGTGACAAATTTCATATTTAAATGACAGTAAAGCTAATTCTGTGATTTGACATACATATTCCAATGTCAACTATTTCAAAACAGATTATATATATAGTTAAATATATTATATATAATACATACATATATAGGTATATACAGGTATATATATACCTATATATGTATTTTTTTAATTTATGGAACATCTGCAAAAAGCTTTTCTATTTCCACCATGGCATCACACTGCCAGTACAAAGCACTATAAACATTTTTGAAAATCACTCATCATTTTTAAAAATTCTATTTTGATTTTTGTGATAAGGGCACAACCTGAGACCTACCCTCTGAACAGATATTTTATTACAACCCAGGATTTTTATTCATAGGCACAGCTATATGAGAAGATCTCCAGAACTTTTTATCATGTATAATGGAAATTGTATATCTGCTGACCAATTTCCCATTTCTCCTTCTTCCCTCCTCCGGGAAAACATCATTTTTTCCTTTTTTCTATGTTTGACTCTTTCAAATCCCTGACATAAGTAGAATCCTACCATGCTTGCTCTTTTGTGAGAGGCTTGTTTCAATTAGCATAATGTTCCCATGGCTCATCTATGCTGTCACATATTCCAGGATTTCTCCTCCACCAAGGTTGAAATATATTCTATTTTAGGTATCATACCACATTTAAAAATCCATTCATCCACTGATGAAGATACAGGTTGTTTTCATGTCTTGGCTATTGTGAATAGTGCCACAATGGGCGTGAAGTGCTAATATCGCTTTGAGATCCTAACTTCAATCATTTTGGATAAATATCCACAAGTGGGATTGCTGAATCATATGCTAGTTCTAGTTTTCTATTTTCAAGGGAACTATATACTGTTCTGTTTTCTGCAGAAGTTGTACCACTTGTATTCCTACCAAAATTTCTATTTTTGATAATAGCTATCCTAACAGATGTGAGCTCATATATAATTGATAGGGTTTTGATTTACATTTTCTGAATGATTAGTGATGTTGAATATCTTTTCATAGCCTGTTGGGTATTTGTATGTTGTCTTTGAAAAATGACTATTCAACCTTTAGACCATTTTAATGGAGTTATTCATTTTCTTTTGCACTGGAGGAGTTCCTTATGTATTTTAGACATTAACCCCTTCTCAGACATGCGGCTTGAGAATGTTTTCTCCCCTTTAGGGTGTTGCCTTCTCATTCTGTTGTTGGTTATTTTGCTGTGCAGAAGGTTTGCAGTTTGGTATGGTTTTACTTGATTACTTTTACTTTTGCTGCCTGTGTGTTTGATGTCATAGACATGAAATCACTGCTGAGGTCAATGGAGCTTTCCTATTGTTTCCTTCTAGGAGTTGCACAGATTCATTCTGTTTCTGATAAAAACCCCAAGCAAACTAGGAAGGAAATAACTTCAACATAATAAAGGAAATATATGAAAAGCTCAGAGCTGACATCATATTTAATAGTGAAAAGCTGAATGCTTTTCCACTAAGATCAAGGCAAGGATGTTGACCGTTGCTTTATTCAATATAGAAGCCCAAGACAGAGAAAGTAGGCAAGAAAAAGAAATAAAAGTAATTCAAATAATTAAGATGTGAATTTTTCATCTGTGCACTTTATGTTCTTATTTGTAGAAAACCCAAAAGATTCCACAAAAATGAAACTGTTACAAGTAATAAACTTAGTAAAGTTGCAATATTTGAAATATAAATCAAATACAAAAATCAGTTGCCTTTCTGTATACTAACAAAGAACTATCTGAAAATAAAGAGCTATCTGAAAAGGAGATGAGTAAAAGCAATCTTTTTATAATAGTATAAAATAATAAAGTATTTAGGAATAAATTTAACTAATAAGTAAAAATCTTATACTCTGAACACTACAAAAATTTGATGAAAGAAGTTAAAGATATAAACAAATAGAAAGGTACTTTGTGTTCATGTGTGGGTAGACTTAATATTGCTTAAATGTCCATACTATCCAAAGAGATCTACAGATTCAATACAATCCCTATTAGAATTATCAATGGCCATTTTTACAAAAATAGAAAAAAATCAATATTCATACAGAACTACAAAAAGTCCCAGAGTAGCTAAAACTATCTTGAAAAAAAGAATACAGGTTAAGGCATCATAATTCCAGCATTGTAATAATTTCTAAATATATTACAAAGCTATAGTAATTAAAAGAGTATAGGACTATAATGAAAGCAGACATGAAGATAAATGTAAGCAAATAGCCCTAAATAAACAGTCATATACAGTTAATGAATTTCAAATGTGTGCCAAAAATACACAGCAAGGAAAAGATGGTCTTAGTTCATTTGAGCAGCAATAATAAAATACCCTAGACTAAGTAATTTATAACAATAAGAATTTATTTCTCACACTTCAGGAGGCTGAGAAGGCCAAGACAAGACTAGAGTTCCAGCTGATTGGGTGTCTAATGAAGACCTGTTCCATAAGTGGCATTTTCTAATGGTCTTCTCACATGGCAGAAGAAATAGAAGAGTGAAAAAGGCCATTAGCATCCTCTTTATCACTTTTTATAACTGTATGAATCCATTCCTGAAGGCAGACATCTCATTACTTAGTCACTTTCCAGAAGGCCTCAGATCTTGACACTATCACGGTGGGGTTTAAGTTCCATTGTATAACTTTTGGAGAACCATGTACATTAAAACCATACTTGATAGTCTCTTCACCAAACAGTGTTTGGAAAACTTGATAGACAATGCAGATCAATCAAGTTGGACCATTATTTTACCTGGTACACTAAAATTAATTCAACACGGATTAGAAACAATGAAAATTATACATTTTCAGATATAAAATAAATGTCTTCTAGGAAAAATAAACTAGTATTGTTAAATTTCCTTCATTCACTTTGAATCTTATTCAAAGTAAATAGGAAGTGGCAATTATTCTGGTGGGTTTAATAATTTGATGACTCTTTAATAATCACCTTTAATAGTTATACAGGACTAAAAAAAACACAGCAAGTGCAAAACTTATGTGGCATAGGAGGACACACAAAAATTCATGTGGTACATATTGCTTGGAGAAAAACAACACTTTATGTGTGTATTGGTTTGTGATATAGAAACAAGATTGTTATAGGGATTTTATGTTTCCCAATTGTTGGAGTTGGATAAACAATCTCTGAAAGGCTGTTTTCCTTCACATTTGATCTGGGAATTTGGGGTCAATAGGGCAAAGAGTTGGCCCTCCTGAATTGGAACCTCACATGGAGGGGTTTCGGGAAAATCTGTCCAGCCAGTAAGCTGACACATCAACATGATATCACAATGTGGATTCTTCTTTTGTTTGTGATGGGCATCAAGGAGCATATGCAGAGGGAGAGAGATGGGGGAGGGAGAAGAAGGAGGAAGAGAAAGAAGAGGAAGAGGAGGAGAGAGGGAGGAAGGGGAGCAGGAAGCATCATGACATCATAGTTAATTTAATTAAATGATTGGTTATATAGGAAGAAAATAAAATGAGAGTTCTTCCTCATTGGATTGACCACTGAATTCTATTTTATTTTTCTATTCTTATTCTATTGAATCAACCAATCCTTTGGATTCAAAGTGCCAAATCAAAGACATAATTTATTTGAAACTCAGTTATCTATTTCAAATTATTTTGAATTAAGTTGTGAAAATATGTTAATGCAAATAAATTTTACTTTCCTTAAAATTCCCTTTTAAACAAATGGGTAGTAAAAAGACATTTTCTTGGTAGTGTAAACTACTCTATGATTGGTCAAGAAATGAGAATATTTCTCACCTTCATAAGCTTTAACTTACCAATAACATCCCCCCTCCAAAAATATGTAAAAATAACAACAACACAAGAAAGGGCTAGTTTGGTCATATATATTTTTAAAAGGGTTATAATATTAAATATTCAGAGCATTATTTTTCATATACCATTTTTAACATCTATCTATAAAGAATGGTGTTAAACTTCAGATTCTGTAAGATTATGGGACATAGATATATAAAACCTAAACCAACAATTAAGCTCCTGCCATATTATGTCAAATATATGGCACATATTAATAATATTTACTACTGGTCAAATATGTAGTATTTATTAATTGTATTTACTACTGGTTAAATAGTAGTAATTATATTACTATTATTAAAAAGGTAATACAGATAATAATTTTAAATA
>CM053400.1:160112726-160129107 GCA_028644305.1 Xerus rutilus | reverse complement strand
AAAATTTCATAGACAATGCCAACAAATCAAATCCAACACCACATTAAAAGAAAAAGCATGTCAAAGCTATCAAGGTTTTACTTTGGGAGTACCTTACAATGTATATCTATTTATATTGAATTATACTAAACACTTCAGTGAGTGTTAATAAAGCATTTGGCCACATTCAACATCCTTGACTGATTTTAAAAAGTCAGAAATACTGAAATAAAAGGAAATTTCCATAGCATAATGAAAAATAACTAACCAATAGCTAATAGTAAAAAACTATTCAGCTACAGCATGAATCTAAAAATTCCCTAATAGCAAATTATTTTTAAAAAATGATATTGGTTTTTACATTTACTATTACTTAGTAACTTTAACCTTTTAAAATAACATATACATAGGAAATACTTTTTTTTTTTTCTTTTTTTTTTCCAGGCAGAGTATTTTCATCAGCTTTCCAGGTGATTATGGCCATTATTCAAGACTACACTAAAACCTTAAACATTTTAGTTTCTTAAAGGACAGTTACAATGTAGAATCTAAACTTTTTGTGCTATATTAACATTAAAATCTACTAAACACATCTTTTCTTTAGTCTCATTTTCCTCCATTTCTCTACATTAATGCCTGGAGCTGAGAACCATTTTGAACTATAAGGAACATACTATCCTTGGGGGACTTGGAAATTTCTGGGTCTATGACAGGATTCACATGAAGCTTGGTACTTCAAGGGATCACCTTCTCAGACTTGGACATGTCAAATAAATATACTTCTATTTTGCACAAGCCATTCATTCATTCATTTACTACCAATCCCAATAATATCCATATAGATAGGGACTGGTTGGGAGAGTGGAAAGAAGGAAGGCCATGTTCAGCTTATAGCTAAGCAATGGGAGAAAGAAAATTTCTTTAAAAAGTATGACAGTGCATGCTATATTGTGTCATTGTTTTGCCTATTTATGATTCATGATAATTATTTAAATATGAATAATTTTTGCTAAACACCTAAGTGTAATTCAAGCATCATGGAAAAAGCATAGGTTATATGCTTAAAACCATAAGCTATACAATTTAAAATATAGTTTTTCTGTTTAATTGATTTATTATAATAACTTCAGTTCCCTTTTCATACAATGGAGCTAAAAGTTTTAGGAGTGAATAAAATGATTCACTTAGAACCTATAACAACAAAGTGTACATAAATAATGGGCCTAAATACCTTTCAGTTCTTATTCTGTCTCTGTTGCATAAAGATTTTGCTACATAGAAGCTGGAGTAAAACAAATAGTAACAACAACATAAAAGTACAATTTCTCCTTGTCAAGAAATCCATGATATGTTTAGGAAAAGAAAGACTATAACTTATCTCTATCTTTTGTAAAAGCCATTAAACACTTTTAGCCCAGTGTTCAATTGTTCTAAGATTTTCTATCTGGTGCTTTGCTCTCTAATCACCATGGTAACCAAAAGAGTTACCCTAAGTGTGGAAACACATAAATCCTTTAATCCTAGGTCAGATCATGCTTTTCTTCCTAAACTATCCATTACTGAGGGCTCATGGATAACAAAATAGAGACAAATGATAAGCGACAATTTGAGATGCAGCATTTCATGCAATGTCTCTAGAGCTCAGTGCCCATCCTCACCTGTTGTCCTCAAATCATGCTCCAATCACCAGTGGCACATGTGAACCTAGATACAAGTTTTACCAAGTTTGAGTCTCCTAGTGTAAGAAATTTCCATTATAATAAACTATTGGTAACATCTGATATTTAGTCAGTTAGGGACCAGTGTAAAAAGCTTGGTGACTAGGTTTTGGCCTCTTTCAGTGAGATGCATGGTGACTATTATTCCCAAAGTCTTGGTATTCAGCTAGTTAGGGCCAGTATTCTAAGAATTCTAAGAGCCTTTCTGTTTTCAGTGATATATATTGGTAGTTTCCTTCCTGGTTCCAGAATTGGCATCATCCTAGGATATTTCACTCTGGACGGTTCTGTCCTTGCACACACACACACACACACACACACACACACACACATATATCAGTTTAATCATAACATAACAAAAGATTAATCTAAGAATATGATAATATAAAAATGTATACTATGTTTGAGTATCTGTTATATGGAATGAATAATTTCCATATATAATTCACTTGTACTTTGTCATGAAATGGAATCACCTGGAGGGTTTATTAGTAGTTGGTTGAGCCTTATCCCAAGAATTTCTGATTTAGTGGGTTGAGGTGAGATCTAACGATTTTCATTTTCAACCAGTACTCTGCTGTGTGTCCAGGTTGTACAAAGAGAGATTATAGCTATTCTGGTGATCAAGGAGCATTTCCTAGTGGAAGGGAACTTGCAGAGGACTACTTAATTGGCTGTAGGAAAGGAAATGAGATGGAAGCACTACAAAGAGTGAATAGTGGCAAAGTGATGTGTATTTCAAGTATGTATCAAATGAATATGGATGAAGTATAATCTTTGTAAAGGAAGAAATATAAAAGAGATATTGTAATTTAAACTGGTGTTAAGATTTATTAATAACTTTGAACAGTGTTCAGTGAATAGAAGTAGAGAGTTCAGAAAAGCTGATGGACTTTGAAGTCATATTAGCCCAACTTTCCTTTTATGTCCATTTATAGGTGTCTGATCTTGGGCAAATTACTTAATTTTTATAAATTTCAATATCTTCCTTAGTCAAATGAATTTATTTCCTACAACTATTTGGAAAATTTAGTAAGAATATACATATGTAGATACAGCACCTGACACATGAGTTGCCCACATATTCAATACTTGATAGCTATATTTATTGCTATTTTTTTCTGTTCTGATAACAGTGTCTGTCTCACTCTTGGCCTCTACTTGTGTGGTCAAAGTCCATTTGTGAGCCAGACAGTCTGGTATTTAAATTTTCATATTATTGTTGTCTACTAGCCAGGCAGAAAGTCACTATTGATTTAGAGCTTATTTTTCCTTTAAAAATGTAAAATTCACAAACTTGCTTTTAATTTTCTAGGTTTCATGGTCATAATACTTGAAAATGTTTTAGGTTAAAAATACCTAAAAGTTTAATGCAAAAGAAAGGCTTTTCCAGTAGATAATTTAATATATTAATTTATTAATATAAGCCTTGATGGAAGAAAAGGATTCATCATTTCAGTTGTGGGAGTTACTTTGCTTATGTTAGGGGTACTGACTGTCTGTATAAGTACCCTCAAGTATTTGAAGACAGGCTTTCCTCTGAGGTCAATAGCCTCCAAACTGTGAACTAAAGGCATTGAGCTTGGCTAATTTTTTCTTTCCTTTCCTTTTTTTCTTTTTTTTCTTTTTTGGTACTGGGGATTACACCCAGGGGTGCCTTACTCCTGAGCCACATCACTATGTTTATTTTGGAACAGGGTCTCATCTTGTTAAGATGCTTAGAGAGTGCTAAGTTGTTGAGACTGTCCTTGAGCTTTGATCCTCTTGCCTCAGCCTCCAGAGCTGCTGGGACTACAGTTGGGCCCCACCACGCCCAGCTAGTTTCATATAATTGTTGAGCTAATCCAGATTTTGATTTAAAAAAATGATTCTTCCATTTGTTTTTATTTTACCTAATGTAAGTGTTCATTTCTTTGGATAAAAATGAACTCCTGAGTTTGTAAAATAGCTCAGAGGTAGAGCACTACTTAGCATGCACAAGGCCCTAGATATGCTCCCTTGCACTGGAGAAAAATAAAAAAAACTCTTGATGTAGCCAGGCGCGGTGGTGCACGCCTGTAATCTCAGCACTGTGAGAGGCTGAGACAGGAGAATCGCGATTTCAAAGCCAGCCTCAGCAATGGCGAGGCACTAAGCAACTCATTGAGACCCTGTCTCTACATAAAACACAAAATAGGGCTGGGGATATGGCTCAGTGTTTGAGTACCCCTGAGTTCAATCCCTGGTAGCAAAACAAAACAAAACAAAACAAAAAAACTCTTGATGTGTAATTTTGTTTTTACTTTAGAGAAACTAGCAGCCTAAATTTTTTAAAGGTTTAATTAGGACTTACATTTTGGGCAATGCAGTAGAATACTTAATGTAAAGGCTACAAAACCCATAGTAGCTCTAGACATTAATAGTATTGTGTTGGAACCAGCTCATTCTGGCTTATGAGAGATAATTGTTAAATATTTAGATGTTTTGAGAGTAATTTGTAAATGCAGCATTTATATTAAAAACTTTAAATTATATTAACTAATATGAAGCAAATTACATATGATACAAACAGGTAAAATACGCAAATATAAAGTTTTTAAATTATATTAACTTACACTTAAATTTTAATAAAAACATTAAAATATTCAAAACTCACCAATTCCTGATTATTTTATTTTTTTACCATTATCAATGCTTTCAAAACCATTTATTCTCTAATATATGGTAGTAATATGATATAATGTGTGGACTATATATTTTCCTGATTCAACATCCCATGATGTCATGTATGTCTGGTCAGATTCACCATAGAAAACTGTTAATTTTCTTAGAAAGCATATCTGCTAGTGTTTCAGGACACTAAGAGAAAAAAATAGAAGTCTCCACATTCAGCTGGCCAGTTCACTCAATCCTATTGTTTCAGTTTAGTTGTCCAATTCTTGAAGCATAGAGAAGTTTTAACATCTCCAGAGACTGAACCTCTGAAGACCAGTAGTAAATGGCTATGCAGAGTTGGTGAGGAAGACCTGTTGTCCACTTTATAAGCATACCTCTAACAAACCCACCGTTTTTTTTCCACACTTGACCATCACTCGCAGAGGGATCTGGTGCCACCTGCGCCTTTTGAAGACTCTTGAACATAGATTGGGAAATGGTTTGGCTTTTACCACTTCTGGCTAGGGAACCAACTTCCTCTGAAGCTAATTATTGAGTTACCACTCATCTGTCTATATTTTAGCTTTTAAAGTTTTGCCGTTGCGTTTCCCTTTTCTCTATCCCTTATCCTGTCAGTTTACAGTTTAAAAAAAAATCAATTCACAGCCGCTTTAGTCAGAAGTTTTAGAATGGTAAGGCTTAATGCATGTTTTTAAACTCAAACTAGAGTTAAATTGGGAAAACTTAGTCACTAGAATCTGTGAGCCTAGAGAAATGCTGTGGGAGGTTTCTGCAGGAAGCTTTGAAAGTATATTCTTGGTTTAATCTTAGCCCTCAATTGCTAACATGCAAGGAGAGTGAAAAGTTGAGAAAAGCTGCCTTTTTAATTGTGAGTAAAGTACCATAGCTGGAGAAGGATGTAATCAGCTGACTTCTAGTATGGTGTAGAAACACACACAGAAAAACAAATAATGACTACTGCCAATGTTTCAGCTATTCATTTTGCTAGTAACTGCTATGAATATTTTACACAAATTATTCAAATAATTCTTGTAACATGTATGTGAAATGGCTACACTTATCTGCAATCTATTGATGAGAAAACTTTGAGTGGGAATAAGAGAATTAATTGACCTTCTGTCATGCAAGTCCAATTCAGAAAACAAAGAGTTTAACATCCTGTCTAGTTCATTTCAAATCTACAGGAAGATTTGTATAATATATAATAATTTGTATAATTATAACCATTGTGTTATAAAAACTTGTAATGTATTGATCAAATGTTTTTAGAGATGACCACATCTCAGATTGATAGAAGTGCTAAATAAAAATGTATTATTCAAAAAGTTATTCCCTTTTTAAAGAGACAGCTTACAATGTGTGCTCTGTTCACTTATGATCTGAAATGTTCACTGTGTGTGTGTGTGTTATTTACCATCATTATTATTGTATTACAGTCTTGATAATGTTTATTTTGGGAAATTATGAAACACAAGCAAGACTAGAGAAAATAGTTCTGTTTTTGTAATTAGGAGGAAGTGTCATCTAAATGAGAGAGTGCATAAACAGTTATCATTTAGGTTACTGAATTTAGTGTATACTAAGCTTGTTATATTCTCAGTTTTCTTCATTTGTTTGCTTTTCTCAGAAAATAGAGCAGAGACTTAAAAGTTGTCAGAGTTCATCAGAATCACAAAATGGAATTTCTCTTTTCCATGTAGAAATGCAGTAATGACAGAATTCAATTCAATGTTCATCTCTAAACCAAAGCTTACTAGTTTACTAGTCAAATGCTGCAGTAAAACATTTGCTGCCAAAATTTTCACTTCAGTGCTCCTTAGGTAAATGTAAGACTGTATTTTTGCCAGATGATTTCTACCTCAATTTCAGATTGGTCAATTATTCATAGTTTTCCAGATTCTGCTTCTCTTGGGAAAAAATAAGATAGATTCATCAATTTATCACAGAAAATGCAAATGTTAGTGATAAGTAACCATTAGGAACTATTACTACTCCTAGGCCTGAAAGGAGTAGGAGAAAACATGGTTCACAAAACTCAGAAGAAATGTCCTTTCGCAGTAGGAAGTCAGAGGAAGAATAGCTTGAGCTTACTTCTCCAGCTCTCCCTCCCTTCACAGGTGTCTCCCATAGTCCAGATAGAAGCCAGAGGACAAGACAACTGTAGACACAGTGCATAGATATATGCCTTCTGGGGGAATGACCATATGCAAACAAGGAACAAGTGAATTTGGAATGGCAAAATTAAATATCTGTCAGAGTAGGGCATGTAGTTAGCCAACATTTATTAGTCTCTGACTGTAACCAAAGGTCTTTGGAAACCAAAATAAATAACAGGCTACCCTCTTCAAAGAAACAATCAGCCTAATGAAATAGACATGAAAAAAGTCAGGATATTCCCACATAACAATGATTGAGCATTTATCAAATAAGTGCTAGAAAAGAGTTAAAACCAATATTGCAGAAATATTTTGTGGGAAAAAAACAAAAATAATCAGACAATCCCTATATAAATAATTCCTTCAAATTATTGAAGTTTTTATTTTACATTTTTTTCTCTCACATTATGTACTGATAAAGATCCTTTGAGAATGCCATATGTTGGTCAGTTAAAATATCATTTTTGTAAATAAAGTATATTTACATATACAATATTGATTTCCTTTTATTTTTGCTATTTAGTCTTTTTGCAATTTGCATTTAAAAATGTGCAGTGACTAATTTTGATATAAAAGCACGTTTCATCCAGTAATTTAAAGTGGTAACAAAGACTTAATCATGGTCATCATTTTAGTTCTGAAATGATTTGGAGAAGAAAATCTCTATTGAATTACTTTTTAAATTAGTTATAGTATTTTCAGTCCCATCAGTATTTCAGTTGAATGTTTATTTGTAGCACAGAAAATCCCAATGTTTGTGTATTTATTTAGTCTTTTTTCATAGTGAAGAAACTGAATGGAAAATTGATTTTTCCCCTGAGTGCAGAAATGAGGAAACGATTACTTTATTTGCCAAAAAAATATTTCTAATACATACTCAAAACTTTTCAACTTTCAAACAGTCAGTTTGCCATTCTGGTGAGCCTTTATTTTCCCCAGATATGCTTTCTATGTAAATTGAAAATGTCTGGCTCCTGAATTCAGTTGCTTAATTCTATTTTCATATTACTTTGTTGAATTCAAGTCATATAAACTATTTATAACTGTCTAAGAGAAAAGTTTGAGCATACTTTCTGACAATTTGTTACCTCCTTGAAAAGTTGAAATATCATTTCAATACACTGCACAGAATGTCATGATTACTCTTGTGTGGGCTGGTTTTCTTTACCTCTGCAGTTGATTTTATATTGGAAATTGTATTGCAACTTATTGTGATCTGGAGAAAAGAGAAGGTATATAGCCTTTTAAATTATTATTCATATAATTAAATCAAAGTGTTTTAAATACATGGTTAAAAAGATATATTTTAGATAAAAGACCATATGGTAAATAGTAGTTCACAAAAAATTATTGCAAATATATATATTTTTTGGTACTGGAGACTGGAGGGGCACTCGAACACTGAACCACATCCCCAGCCCTATTTTGTGTTTTATGTAGAGACAGGGTCTCACTGAGTTGCTTAGTGCCTTTCCGTTGCTGAGGCTCATCCTCCCTAAGTGCTGGGATTACGGGCTTGCACCACTGCGCCGGTTTTATTGCAAATCTCTCTCTCTCTCTCTCTCTCTCTCACACACACACACACACACACACACACTCCCCTAAATACCACTTATTGAATGATGAATCTTTTCTGGTCTCATCAGTATTTCACTTATGAACATAAGGTTAGCTGAGCAGCTTTAATTTGCAAGAGCCAATCGAAGAATTCCTTTAGTGTCTGAGCATTTATCTTACATGTCTTGCTCTATGCAAACATGGGAATTGATTACATTATATGCTAAAACTTGCCATTGGCTATTTTGATTATCAGAGTTTAACTTTGGCAGGATTAATATAACCGATTCAAGCAGAATATTGCTTTGCCTTGTAGATTCTTGTACACTTTACTATGGAAAGATCTACAATGCCCTCGACTTTGGATTTACCTTGGCCATTTGATAAAAGGGAACTGTGTACAGATGAGGGAATGCATGGAAAGATAGTTGCATTATTAACAACAATTTCTCAACATGAACACTGTTGCCATTTCAGGCTGGAAAATTCTTTGTTGTGAGGAGCTATAGCATGCATTGTAAAATGTTTCCCAACATCTTTGGCTTCTACCTAGTAGCCAGTAACAACCTCTTCCCCCGAAGTTGTGTCATCCGAAAATATCTTCTGATATGGCCCAATATGCCCTGGATGCCAATATTTCCCTCAGTTAAGAACTACTATTCCCATATTTATCTATTATATATGGTATATATCTTTGTCTATTATATATTAAAAAATTCTAATAAATTTCCTTTGAGTTAAGAAAGAAGTGCTCATAATTGTTTATTTTCCATGTGGCACACCCATAAAGAGAAACTATTAGCTTAGACCAGGAGAGAGAAAAAAATCAGCATCTTTTAATATCAATGTCTACCTGGCAACTAGTTATTTTTAAAATATATATTGGATGCTATTTTTAGTTCCTTATAAGTACCAATGATTTCTAGTAGTTGGAATTTTCAAAATGTAGTTTCTGAATATGGTTTATGGGACTGTACAATTTGACTAATGCTTCTGTATTCAAATTCTACTCACACCATTCTCCCACTTGCTCATCTGAAAAGATCTCCTGTACTTTTCCTAATGCTCTAACCTCTCTTTGTATAAGCTTTCCTTCTCGACATGAGTAAATCATGCTCAGCCTCTATACTCTCCCAGTACCTATAAGAACCACTGGTCAATTTTTACTCGTAATTAAGATATCATATTAATTACCATTTTCCCAGAGAAATTTCAACATCAAATAGGTGGTTGTATTATTATTATTATTATTATTATTATTATTATTATTATTATGATTATTTGGATAGGATAATTTTTCCTTTTCTGACATTTAAGCAATCAATAAGGTACATTTATATTTTAAAATATTATACCTATTTTCCCCAGCTGGACATGTAATGAGTAGAGACTGTGTTTGGAGAACTAGTGAATACTACCATGCCTTGTGCTCTATTACATGTGTTAGAGAAGTAGCTGGGGTCTGGTCAGTGATTCTCAGAATCTCTTCCCCTTCTCTCAAATTTAATACCACAAAATTTATGATTCCTATATTTGTAGCTCAATAAGTATGTTAAAATATTTTGTGTATGAATTGTTGAGAGTAAAAATAAAATTAGAATGTTGTTTATAAGTCTGAGGCTACAAATAAAATAATTTCTCTGTTAATGTTCAAAGATTATAAGAAATATTGGTTCTAGATGAAATATTATGTAAAATTTGGTATGAAATAGTATCTAAGGAATATTCATTCATTCATTATACACATTTAGAATTATATTATTTTAGGAAGTTCAGAGAGTACAGAAAATGATTATAATGACTTCTACAGAGATGAGAATTTCAAAGATTCTATCATATAAATTAGCTCTGACAGAACTAATAATCTGTATTTTAGCCTCTGCATCCTATGTCATGAGTATATAAACTTCAGTATATGAAAAACTTCGACAAACTTTCAAAATATGGCACCATCATAAATACACATGTGGCATAATTTGGTTCTTCTGCACATGAGCTCAGAAAGTTACCAGTTCTCTTTCCGTGGGGAGGGAGAAGTTCCATATTTCAACACTAAGTAAGCGAGCAGAGATGGTTTCCATCTTTTTTGTCCTAAGAGTTTGTTGATGTGGAGAGAGAGACAGAGAGCCTAATCATTTGCTATAGACTGAATGCTGTGTCCCTGCAGAATTCATTTGTTGAAATCCCGCCCTGCTAAGAGGATGCAGCCATTATAAAGTTAGTGTCCTTGTAAAAGAAACAGAAGAGAACTAGTTGCCTTTTCTCTTCAGCCCTAAGAGGACAGATTAAGGAGATGGCTTTCTACACACCAGGAAGGAAGCAAATGCTCATCAGACACCAAATCTGCCCGTACCTAAGTCGTGGACTTCTCTGTTAGAAATATTTAAACCTGTCTGTCATAGTTTTGTTACAGCAGGCTGAGTAAACTGACACTACTCTTTTTGGTTTGTTCTTAAACATTTTTCTATAAAATTCTTATATACAAAGTAAAATATTGATACAACTTGCATCTGCATTATTCATTTTTTTTCTGTGAGAAAAAATAAAACTTAGAGAAACAACTTAAAGGAAGAAAGATTTATTTTTGGCTCATGGTTGCAGAGGTCCCAGTCCATGGTCAGCAGGTGCCATTGTTTTGGGCCTGAGTTGAGATAGAACATTAAAGCACCATAGAATGTATGGTGGCAAAGGAGAGCTGCTTATCACATTGCAGACAGAAAACTTTTTTGACAAACTTTTTCAAAATATGGCACCTTTTCTGACATTTAAGAAAAAATAAGGTATATTTATATTTTAAAATATTATACCTATTTTCCCCAGCTGGACTGTAATGAGTAGAGACTATGTTTGGAGAACTAGTGAATACTCCTGTGCCTTGTGCACAGATATATCCTTCCTGAGAATGTCCCCAGTGTCCCAATTCCTCCATCTAGGCAGTATCTCCTACAGTTCCCACCACCTCCCAATATTGCTGTCAAACTATGAAACCGTCTGTGGATTAATCCACTAATCAGGCTACAGTCCTCAAGATCCAATCACTTCACAGCAGCCTCACCTCTGAACACTGCTGTGCTGGGGGACCAAGCCTTCAACATATGAGTTTCGGGGGATCACTTCATACCCAAGCTACAACAACATCTTATTTTCAAATATAAAACCTGATTTATAGTTTCATAGTACATACTTTCTTAAATGACAAAAAATAAAAAGAATGAAGAGGGGAACAAAAGAAAGATGAGAGAAAGGCGGGGGAAATAATGTTTAACTTTTTTGAATAGAGATCTTTTGAACACCCCTTGAGAAGCATGGTTTGATCGTTTCTACAGACTACTCATGTTTTGAAAGTGTTAGACTTAGTGTAAATGTATAATGCACAGATGAAATCTGTAAGATGAAAAATGTATTTACATTTTATTTTCTTTGATTAAAAATAAAAATTGCAGCTGGGCGTGGTGGCTCAAGCCTGTAATCCCAATACTTAGGGAGGCTGAGACAGGAGAATTGCGAGTTCAAAGCCAGCCTCAGCAATGGCGAGGCGCTAAGCAACTCAGTGAGACCCTGTCTCTATATAAAACACAAAATAGGGCTGGGGGTGTGGCTCAGTGGTCGAGTGCCGCTGAGTTCAATCCCTGGTACCAATAAATAAATAAATAAATAAATAAATAAATAAATAAAACAAAAATTGCTATGTATTTAAATCTGTACCACCTCATTAAAATTAAGAAAACTTCAAGGGGAGGTAAATATTAAAATGATGCATATCCCCCTCACTATGAATTACTCTTGAATTGTTAAACCCAGGCCTTTTATTTTGACTTTGAGGTAAAGGACAGAAGAATATAGATACTTATGGCCTTTCAACTCATGCTTATATATAATTTCCTTTTGAACTTGCTCTTACTTTTGTGCCTCTCTGTTGCTTTCTTGAGGTGTCATTGAGATTCAGCTGCCTAAGTTTAGCTCTACTAGTTTCCTCTGTCCCCCATACTCTCCCCAAATGTGAGAATTTGAAATACTGCTACAGTTTTCCTTCCCTAAGGATCATATGATTATTTTCTCAACCTAAATTCTTTGATATTTTTGTGAGTTATTTTCCTTTGAGAATTTGAAATGAACTTTTGTTGTTGTGACTGCTGTTGTTGAAGATCAGAAAGGGAGGTTGCTTTCTTTAAAGCACCAGTGATGCTTTGGGATGGAGTAAGAATGCAAAGAGCACATTATCTCAGCTGTGCTTACAGGAATGGTTTTAGAATGCATCAGGGGCACGCCTGTAATCCCAGCACTTTGGGAGGCTGAGACTGGAGAATCGAGAATTCAAAGCCAGCCTCAGCAATGGCGAGGTGCTAAGCAACTCAGTGAGACCCTGTCTCTACATAAAACACAAAATAGGGCTGGGGATGTGGCTCAGTGGTCAAGTGCCCCTGAGTTCAATCCCTGGTGCCAAAAAACAAAATAAAAAACCCCAAACCAACCAACCAAACAAACAAAAAAACCTCATCACATGCAGAAAAAGCATTTGTTTTCTAAATTTATTTATTTTAGGAATCAATCATATCATCAGACCATTGTTACTATGGACCATCTGCTATAGAGCTTTTCACACTAACCCTTATTCACATCACATTCCTATTAGGAAATTTTAACTATAATTGTCTCTCAACAGGGGATTCTTAGGTCATTAGTAGTTTAGTTGTTGTCTAGAGAATATGAAAGGGAGGAGGAACATTTAAATAAAATTATTACCTAAACTATAGCCTTTGCCTGCACTAAATGGACTCAACTACAGATGAGATTTAACCATTTAAATCCTCTGTTTTAGCTACAAGGATTCACCAAAGTACTACAGATTGGAGTTTACAGAGCCTGAAGTTTCAGCTCACTGCTTATGTTGCTGAGTCCTGCCTTTTCTTTGTTATTTTTTACACAAGAGCAAGGGTCCACAAAGACTCTGTTTAAGGTTTACTTCTTCTGGTAGGCATTGCTGTTTGGTGCAATCAGACTGCAAATAAATTAACACTGAAATCTGAAAAGACAGTTTAAGAGACCAATAACTTTTGCATTTTTAAAAAATTTCCCTCATTGATACACTTTCCTTACTCAACCATTCTCAAAAAAGTGCTAAGGGCTTTCCTAAAACAGTATTTCTAGTTGAGAATATTTACTTCTGGAGTAGAAAAAGAGACCAGCATTGTCAATACACCTGCTTTAATCTTCATTACTTCTGAATTGTGACCTTCAAGAATTGCCTTAATCTTTTGGTTTTAAATTTCCTCATGTACAAAACAAGGCCAGAGATACCTGCACTAATTATCCATTAAATATATTGTAATGCTAGTGTATGTTATTAATACTGTATAAAATAAAATAAATATATTTAGATAAAATATACCTATGTTAGAAGTGCATTCATTCTATAGCTATCATTTTCCTCTGATTTATGAAAATACATGGATGTATTGAGCTGAAAGATGTATTAGGGTATCAATAATAATAAATAATGTATTTATTATTATTGGTGTTAAACATCAGAAGCACTGAGGAATATTGAATTATATACAAGTCAAAGAGCATAGGAATAGAGTACATATATGTGTTATGGGCTAATAAAGGATATTTGTCCCACAAATAATCACAAAGTAATATTTTGAATCATGGTTTTGAATATATTTCCTAATATATATCTAGCATAGTAAAATGTTTTTACTATATGGTTTTATGCCAAAGGAATAAAATTCTCGTTTGTTTTCATACTGCTTGGCAACGTTCAACAGATTGTTACATGTCATTGTGGAAAAGTTTAAAATAACTTTATGCTATGAAACTGTGAAGATGTTGTTGTTGGCATATAGAATGGATTTTGGTGGTTGAACATGCTGTTGAAATTTCAAATGCTGTCAAAGGGATTCCCTTTATGACCAAAAACCATGAACATAAACACCTTTCTTTAAATTCTCATAGCTTTTCTAAAATATGGTAAGTGAATAAAGATGAGAAAAATCTAATTACAATCTACAATAATTTAATGTGATCCAAAACATCTTTATAGTAGCAATTCTAGAATGTACCATTATCTAATTGAATTACAATTCTGGAAAGTTCCTTTTTTATTTTTATTTTGGCATTTCTCTCCTTGTTAAAAAGTCCTTTGTCTAGCAATTGAAATATATTGACAGTGATGTCCTGTCAACATTTTTGAGTTGTGAATGGAAAACATTTTTATATGCCCATTCTGCATGGGCAAGAACTATAATATTAAGCAAAATTCATAGAACTTTGTGCTGTGGTGTATCATATACTGCAAAGTTATTCTTACCCATATCCAGCTATATGTATAATTCTTTTTGTAATGAATAATAATGTCATAACTGGAAGTGCAAGGGGGGACCTAAAGATCCATCTATCAGTTTCACAATTTTTTTTCAAAAGTTTTTTCCTGCCCACCTCCCATGAAGGTAAATGCCAGGTTAGGTAGCTGTATTTTACCTTAATCTCAAGGTAGGGATACTCACCTTCAGGTAAGGCAGTCTTTTGATCACATTCTAATTAGTTGAATACATGTCAGTTTTAAATATACGTACATATATATATATATATATATATATATATATAAAATATATATCTTATTTTAAATTTTTTTTGAGCTGCCTGTGTAGCTCAGTGGTAGAATACTTGCCTAAGAAGCATGAGGCCATAGGTTCAATGACTATCACCAATGAAAATAAATAAATAAATAAATAAATAAATAAATAAATAAATATGTTTTTATATGAGCATGAATCTCTTTATGGCTCAGCTTTCCCTCCCCTCAAATTCTGGAATAATTAGGGTAAGGTTTACACATAGGAGTCTGGAAACTAAATATTTAAAATTATTTTACTTTGTACTTTAACATTCTTTCCTGAAGATGTAGAATTTGTGATTATAATGTATATTCAAATTTCTAAAATTCTGTCCTGATGTTTTTCAATCACACTGGGAAATAGTCAGTATACTTTATACAATAGAGGGAATTTGGTGAACCCTGAAGGAGTCACCCATCTAAACATGGAAGAAGGAAAAGAGAAGAATGCATGCCATAGGGTGTCTATAGGTAAATCTATCATTGCAATGATCTTTCCTAATGATTGTCAATAGCATTTGTAATATTAATCAGGAAAAAATAATTCCTCACTCTGTCATTTACAAGATTCACAGATCTTTCTCGTAGCTTTCTTTTCAAAAGGAATACAGCAGTTCTATGACTGACAATCTCCTGACATTCTTTGGAACCTCTTCATTCTATAAAGTCAAGCTATTGGTCTTATTAGCACTCCCCACCCCCCCACACCTATCTTTCTCTCTTTCTTTCACTTAGATTCCTCATCCATCCTGAATTTTATTTGTTATATATATGTTGGTGGACCTTACAACTAAATCTCACACCTTTATCCATTGGCCCAAGTTTAAAACTCATGTTTTCCTTCTGAAAATATACATAACAAACTGAAATGTCTAAATTTAACTCAGATTCTCACTCCACTTGATATATGCCTTGTCCCTATTTTTATTTGTCTGCCTTCCTCACTGCTTTTCCTTCACACCTATTATCTTAGCCTGTACTTGGTGTCTCTCATTTTCCCAACCATATAATCAGATACTTCTTAACTGTATAGGACTAAAGCTCTATCATCACCATAAGGAATATTTCTTGGTCCATAATAGATGATAAACAAAATATGTTACAATCTTGGTCATTTGATCTATTGTGTTAGTCAGCTTTTGAGCACTATAAGAGAGCATAGATAAGTAAAATCATAAAAATAAAAGGTTTACATTACTCAGGATTTTAGACATTTTGTCCATGATCCGGAGGACATATTGTTTTTAAGTCTCTGCTGGAAATATAGCACATCCTGGTGGGAGATCCTTGGAAAACAACTGCCGTTCATTTCACGGCTGGGCTGAGAAAGAGGAGAAGAGGAAGGGGCCTGAATCCCCATATCCCCATCTAGGGCAAGCCCCTAATGACTAGAAGAACTTCCTATAGTCTCCACTTCTGCAAGTTTCCACCACCTCTTAGAAGCATCAATGTGGGGACTAAGTCTCTTCCACATGGGTCTTTGGCAAAAATTTAAGATCAAAAGGATGGCATCTCTTCACATAATGAAACTTCATAGACCAAGTAGTTCTTTTTCTTTTAAAAAAATACTTTAGTTTAAAAAATACTTTATTGAGGTATGATTGACATGTAAAAAACTTCATATTTAACATATACAATCAAGTGGGCTTAGTGAGAAGTATGTGGCCGTGAAGCATCACTACCATTTAAGGCCACAA
>CM053400.1:160069361-160112226 GCA_028644305.1 Xerus rutilus | reverse complement strand
TTTGATCTCACTACGACCTGATGTGTACACATGAAAAGAGTGATGCTTTGACGAATTAAATACCTTGACAAAGCCACACCTGTAATAAAGGTGAGTCAGGACTCCTTACAATTTCTCTAGTTCATAATCACACTTTTAGCTATCATATAATAGGAAGAGTTTTTTATCTGCTAATTTGGGCCCTTTTTAAGTGACTGGTTTTACTTTCACTCTGTCGTTGAATATGCTGTTTGATTTCATTTATTTCTTGATTCAGCAGCATCCATCATTTGCATACTGGATTTATTTTTATACTTTTCTCTCTCTTTGACTTCTTTCTGTTTCCTTTAACATTCTCAGATTATTATTATCATTTTTCTCTATGTTTCTTGATGTCATGAATTTGTTTTTCAGGCTGGACTTTTCATGAATGAAATTTAATCTACTTACATGATATTACTTAATAACAACATCCTGAAATCATAGATTGCTTAAAATAAAATTTTAGCTGTGAAACATATACTGTGATATAATCAGTATCATTTCTATATAAATTATCACCTTAGTTTTTCAGCATTTAAAACTATAGTTCTTTGCTTAACTATTTTAATTTGTCACTACAGCAAGAGACCAGGAATGGGTGTTATATTCTAATAAAAAGCTGTAAACCAGTATTTTCCCTTTGAAATGTATACACCCCAGTAATATATACCTCTCTCAAAGCTTTTAGGAGAATTAACAAATTCCATTCCATATTTGCAAATGCTCAAGGGCATGTTTCTGAATAGATGCTGTTCTGCCTTAAAGATAAAAAATTTGAATGTAGTGGCTGGGATTTTATCCAATGAGTTCTGCCATTTCAGCAGCATGGGGTATACACTGAGCTTGACTTGGTGGCAGTTAGCAGTAGCAATTCATGAATGTAGACAGATTTATGCAGGGTGACCTTCATGACTCAATGTGCTTAGGAGCTTTGTGATTTCCACAGGGGTTACTAACGGGACATTCCATTGACAACCACAATGAGTATTCTACCTCCCTGGCATTTTTAGAGCACATCTTTATGCATCAGAAAACCCCAGACTTGCACAGGGCTGCTTTCTAAAGAGACACATTACTCCATGCATTTTACAGAGAATAAAGTGCATTTGCATACTTGTCTATTAGTTAGCCATCATTTCAGGGTCCTTTTCTAGAATTTTTGATACTTTACTTTCATAATGTATATCCAAACCCATGTCTGTTTTAAAAATGATTAAATCTATATTAGGCTCAAAGGTAGAGTCTCCTATATAATACCTGTTTGTAGGGGGTTTTAGAATGAAATCTGATCTCAAGATCAAAGAACTTAGAGTGCTGCAGATAGTACAAAGCATATCCAAATAGCTTCATTTCCTTCTGAAAAGTGTTGCTTTTCAAGTAGATCATTGAAGTGAAATAGGCATACTCTATCTAGACTTCAAAAAGACATGTATTAAACCTAGTTTTAACTCCATTTTGAAAAAGTTGGAATAATTCCAATGTTCTAAAAGCAAGCTAATAATTAAATAGATTTCAGTTGCAAACCTAGTATCCAAAGATGAACACCAGGATTCACCCTGTCCTTTTCTTCTGATTTATTGGACAATATTATGTATTTATAGTATATTACAAAATATTCTTTGCAAATTTACAGGAGAAGAAAGCAGCATTTTCAATTACAATCATGGTGCAAAAAGATTCTATATGCTAAAATAGTGAATTAAATCTAACAATATTTAACAGGGAGAAATATTAATGATTGCTAGTGAAATTGTGAATATTTGGCTTGGGAAAGAGAATAACTTAAAAGTAACCAGGCATGGTGGTGCATGCCTGTAATTCCAGCACTTTGGGAGGCTGAGACAGGAGAATCATGAGTTCAAAGCCAGCCTCAGCAATGGCAAGGCATTAAGCAACTCAGTGAGACCCTGTCTCTATATAAAACACAAAATAGGGCTGGGGATGTGGCTCAGTAGTTGAATACCCCTGAGTTCAATCCCCAGTACCAAAAAAAAAAAAAAAAGTACATGAAAGCTCATTAAAAAATAGTCAATGGTCTGTCCAGCAGAGGAGGAACTATCAGAGATGAAGGAATAAAGTGGAATCAAGGATGCCCTGTGTGGACACATTAATTCAGAATGTGTGTATGGACATTAAACAAAGCTTCCATTAGAGCAAGTTGCTTCATAAAGTGTGGGACATCACTATGGAAGCCCTAGAGATGTTGGAGTGCATTTATTTGGATTTGCTATATGCGAAAATGGAAATGAACGGACTTTATGCCTTAACTCTGAAAGTCTACATTTTGAATATGATGAATATTTCAAAGTGTGTTTAATTTTAACATTAATGTGATATACTGTGTTGTACAGTATTATTAACTTTTCTCTCCAAGGCACTGGAAATAGTTCCCTGAGACATCTCATTTGAGATTTCACTGTATTAAAAATTAAGAACACAGGGGCTGGGGTTATGGCATAGTGGTAGCGTGCTCGCCTAGCACGCGTGGGACACTGGGTTCGATCCTTAGCACCACATAAAAAATAAAATAAAGATATTCTGTCCACCTACAACTAAAAAATAAATATTTTAAAAAAAATTAAGAACACAATTTATTTATGATCAAACAACCCAACCCTCAATTGGATATTAAAAGACTAGGTATTTATCAGAGGAAATAAGGTTACTTTCAATGTATTTCAAATACTTTCAATGTATTTCTTTGATGATTTTAATTGCTATTGTAATTTTATTGATATCTCAGTGTTACATGCCACCATACCACCAAATCTTATCCTTTATATCTCTACACCATGGAATTCTAGATAAATATGTCTTCCTGCCCATATGGTGAGTGGCAGAGGGAAGGCCTTATATCCACATATGTACATTTAAAACTATCCCTGGTATTTAGCACAGTATTTTTTGCTAAATTAATAAGTGTAAAAAAATCCCATGTTCTTTTGCATCTTAATTTTTTTTTATGTTCCCATATTTTCTCATCTTAGTATTTGTAAAGAATGCCACTCCTAGCCGGGTGTGGTGGCACATGCCTATAATGACAGCATTTAGGGAGGCTAGACAGGAGAATCGCGAGTTCAAAGCCAGCCTCAGCAATGGTGAGGTGCTAAGCAACTGAGTGAGACCCTGTCTCTACATAAAACACAAAATAGGGCTGGGTATGTGGCTCAGTGGTTGAGTGCCCCTGAGTTCAATTCCTAGTAACAAAAAAAAAAAAAAAAAAAAAAAAGAATGCCACTCTTTTTTATTGAATTGTGTAAATGCTATGTTTGCCTATAGCATTTAAAATACAGAATTCTTTGAAGTTGTGTCTTTAAATCATTAGTGTCTGTGTAATCCCTTAAATTATTTTTAATGACATGGAATGTGTTTGCCTCATTGATCTTTCATATTCATGAATTCTTTTAAACAATTTTTACAATCTTTAAAAATGTGTTTATTTTCCTTTGATCTGAACTCTTTGCATTTGGCATAATGCTCTGATTGCTCTTAACTTAGGATAGAATACACTATTGCAAGCTTTTCACGTGAATCACTTTCCTGATCTATGTATTAAGCCATATTTGTCTAAATTTAATTTGCCTTCTGATACTCTTATATTTTAAGTCTTTAGAGAAGGTGAGTTAATTTTTTTACCACTTCAAAATGAGAAATATACTTATCTCAATATTTTAATGATTTCCACAGAGTATGTACATTATAAAATATTTTTCTTAAACTTTTGATAATTAAAGACATTATATTTTCTTTTAAAATTAATTTTATTTTCATTTTAATAATTTATGGGGTATGGCTAATAATCCAATACATATATACAACATACCTGATGAAATCAGAGTGGTTAATGTTTGTTTCCTTATAATTTCTGCATTTGGAACATTCAAATTTCTTTTATCTAGTTATTCATAAGATATATAGCATGTTATTGTTGTCTACAGTTATCCACTCTGCAGTAGAACACAAAAACTTATGACTTCTTTCCAGCTGTGCTTTAGTATCTATTTTCTGACCTCCCTTCTTTCCCATCCTCTAGTAATCACTATTCTACATTCAGATTTACATTTTGTTGGCATCCACATATAAAAGGAAAATGCAATCTGTTTCTGTGTCTGACTTATTTTGCTTAATATAATATTCTATCCATTTTGCTGCAAATGAAGGATATAATTTATATAGTTGAACAATATTCTATTTTGTATGTATACCATTTGTTTATTCATTCATTTGTTGATGGGTATCTAGGTTGATTCCATTTCTTAATTATAGTGCAGCAATAAATACACACATGCAGGTAACTCTTCTATATGCTTATACCATTTCTTTTGGATATATAATGAGATATGGGATAGCTAGGTCATTTGATAGTTCTATTTTTGTTTCTTGAGGAACCTACTCAGATCATCTTCCCTAAGTGCTGGTATGCTCATGACTCATCATGAGCATCTACTCAGATCATCTTTTCATTTTAAGTGTATTGTTCTTTGGTTGAGTGTTTTAATTCCTTATATATACTGGATATTTGTCATTTATCAGATGACTAGTTTATAATTTATTTCTCATTCTATGTGTTCCTTCTTCTCCATGTTGATATTTTTCTATGGCTGTGCAGAATCTACTTAGTTTAATATAATCCAATTTGCTTATCCTTGCTTATGTTGTCTGTTCTTTTGTGGTGTTTTCCCAAATATTGTTGCCTATACCAATGTCTGGAAATATTTTCTTCTAGTAGTTGTGTGGTTCTTTGTCACACAACAATAAAAAAACAATAATAAAATGAGCACATTTGTTATTTGAAATTTACCAAACTTGAGAGTCAAAGAAAAGCCTTCCAAATGTCCTCCTAAAGGAAACATCAAAGGATGTTTAAGATTCAGGTTCTGTAGAGACTATCTAATATAATCCGGTTTAGGAAGCTGTCAAACATATTAAATGTTTTTCTTAATCATTTAGGAAATGCTTTGCCTACATCATTCGTAAGCATAATCAGGACTGGAAGCAAGGGCCCATGAGGCCAAATCATGCCCTTTTCACAGTAAACAGACAATCTATCATGATAAGAAAATTAAAAGTGATTCTAGTGGGAATTTTGGATATATTAGTTTTTAAATATTAATGTCTCTGAAGTCTTGTAGAGGTCCCTGTCCTCCTTCCTTCCTTCTATCCAAAACCCTTCCTACATCCTTCCTTCTAATTATCCAGGATCCATTCAAAGTTCAAATATTACATTTGATGTTAATATCTGTATTTTACCTCCCAGTTCAATATAGACCCCCTAGTTTGTTGTTGCCATTCTATTTCTTTAGCATTTTGAAGACCCTAGATCAGTTTTCTTATATCTTGCATTTAGGGTATAATTATTTATCCAGAGTTACTTTAAATTTTTCCACTGTTATCTGAAGTTCCTATACATTTAAGGCAGTATGGCCTATAGGTTTTTTTATTAGTTTCAGGTAAGTATTTGGCAAGAGCACTTTATATAGGTCTTGTAAATCCATAGAGCATCACATTAGGGAGATGCAGTCAAAGGACATCCCCCTACTGAACATGCTAAGTTTAATCTCTTGATTAAAGTGGTAATTGCCATTCTCCCCTTGTTTGCTAATAGATAGTAATCTGTGGTTCATACTCTGATTTCATATGACTTATATTTCTCAACATCATTTCTCTGAAATTTTCTGGCATCCATTGATTAGATTGTTAAATTAATTATTATATAGGGTTTGCATTTGTTTTCTATTGATGCCATAATAAATCACCACCAATTTAGTGGCTTGAAACATCAGTTTATTATTTTATAGATCTGAACATTAGAAGTCTGATGCAGGTCTAACTGGACTAAAACCCATTAGTTAGCAGAGCTACATTCCTTTCTGGCAGCACTAGGAAAGGCGCTGTGATCTTATCTTTTTGCTCCATTCCCAAGAATAGCCACCTCACGTGAGTCTCTTTCACAATATCTATCTGACACTCCTCATAATGAAGTCTCCCTCTGATCACAGCTGGTAGTCTCTGCTTTTAATAACTAATATTAATGGTAATCCAATAAAATCTCTCCATCTCAGGATCACATCCGTATCATGTCTGCAAAGTCCAGTTTGTCACATAAGGTAACATATTTATGGGCTCTGAATATGGAAATCTAGACCTCCTTAGGAAGCCTTTTTTTTTTTCCTTCCATTGGGGTTGGAAAATGTTGGCTTTAGAACAAAATTCTGTCATTACTCTTGTATATGCAATCTGGCATTTTCTGCAAAGAAATACCATTCCATCATTTTCTCTCTATGAATTAAAAGATTATTTATAATTCAATCCATTGCAATCAGATCTTTAATTTTCCTTTTTGATGCTTAGATTGTCTCACTTGGTACAATTTGTTTAAAGATCTTAGATAATGTTACAGAATTATTCCAATTTTCTTAGATGTGATAATAGCATTGTGTTTATATGGTGACATGCTGAATTATTTCAGGTAATTCTCTGATACTGCAATTTTCTGAGAATAAGCAAATCATGGTGGAATTTTACACTGTTTGTTCTAAATGGAAGACAGAGGAATCTCACTTTATTCTGTCAAATTTTATTTATGCTTGAATTTTTTCAAATAAATGAGGAAATTATCTCAAAGATATGTTGTTGTAATGTTAAAAATCTCACCATGATGTGCAGGAATGCAATTCATTTTTTAATATTTTATTTCTAGTTAACACAGATATTGAAGACATTTTAAGAAAATAAATTAAAGCCTTTTTTTCTGGCTGCCATATTTAAGCAAAGGAGCAAGTTTGATTCTGCCAGCAAGAGTGCTTCTGCTGGAACTGACAATGCCAGGATTATAACAAGCACTAGGAAACCACTTGGTATTAGAATCAAAGTTCCTCATGTTACATTACAACATATTCACAAAATAAGAGAGCAGGGGCACATGGGGGCTTTATAAAATATGGAACTATAAAGCATACCAAAAAGTTATTCTGATTGAAGGACATTGCTTGATGAAAGCAATTACCATGGAACGCTTATAAAGGAAACATTAGGTTTATCTTAGAGATCAGATGTATGTCATATGAGCACCCCTGGAATCTCAGAATTAGACAACAATATCTCTTGCTTGATTACTGCTTTATACTTTCCAAAGTTATACAATTGATTTGATATTCACAATCTTGAAATGTAGGTAAGAATAATTACTATTTATTTAACAAATATTTAATGAGTCTCTCCTATGTGCCAGCTAGTGCTTCCTAAAAATTTCATATGTGCATGGCACACTTACTATATATTCTGGCTACTAAGCACTTGTGTGTACTAACTTCCTTGGTACTCATGATTACAACATGAGGTGAACTGTCCCTACTTTTACAGAGTGATGATTCAAGCCATAAAGTCTGACTCTAGAACTCACTCTGTCATGTACAAAGACCAAAGATTCCTCTCAGGGCTCATAGAGCCCCATAACTGGATTACAGGTTTCTAGCAACTAAAGCATTTTTAATTTATATCTGTTTCCCAAAATAATGTATAATTTAAAAAAGGTATAGTTTCCCCTGCTGTATTAAAGGCTAGGGATTCATTGCTGATGAGGATAGATAATGTTACAGAATTATTACAATTTTCTTAGATGTGATAATAGCATTGTGTTTATATGGTGACATGCTGAATTATTTCAGGTAATTCTCTGATACTGCAATTTTCTGAGAATAAGCAAATCATGGTGGAATTTTACACTGTTTATTCTAAATGGAGTACAGAGGAATCTCATTTTATTCTGTCAAATTTTATTTATGCTTGAATTTTTTCAAGTAAATAGACTAGTACCAGTTCTCATGGACCTCAGCTTATTATCCATAATAACCAGCCCTACTCTTCTATACATAATGAAAGCATTTGCCATTATATTATTTTAATGTGCCCAAGAAATGTAGATGTGTTGCATGATGTTAACAGTGTTGTGTACTATTTCATTGTATGTGTCATATATATCATTAATTGAATATATGAGACATGTAAGTCTTCTCCATTGATAAATTTTAGGTTTCTCCTAATTTTTGTTACTTGCATGTAATCATTTACATGCATTTATATGAATTTATAGTATATGACTTTCATTAAAAGATTCCATTTGTATATCACTTACTGATTATAGCAACTTTGAAAATATGTATTATATACAATGCTATTAATTTATAGTTTTTTTGTTTCTCTTTCAGTTTTGTGTATAACACACACATTTATATACTGTAATTCAGAATATTGTTTTGTTTTATTTTTGTTATTTGTATTTATATTACTTAGTTCATGTTTTTACCAGTGGAATTTTATTGTTTTTATTTTTTAACTGATTCTTAATAAATGTACATATTTATGGGGTACCATGTGGGTTTTTTGACAAATATATACATTGTTTAATGTTTAAATCAGGGTAAACATATCTATTTCCCAAAACATTTATCATTTCCTTATGTTGAAAACATTCTTTCCTCAATTCTCTCTCCTCTTTATTATTCCTAACCTAATTATCCACCATTCTACTTTCAACTTCTAAGAAATAAAGTGTCTTAGATTTCATACTTGTGTAAGGTTATATTTAATTTTATTGTAGTACTCTCAGGACATATATTTTGCAGCATGCTTTCAATTTTGGAATTAATTAGGGTTTTTTCTATCTCTGATTTGTCTCTAAATTGTGTGTGTGAATATTCATTGAATATATATAGAGAGATATTTATATACATATATTTACATATGCACATGTATATATCTGTATGTATATGTAGCAGATATGTATTCCATATATATGGAATAAATGTGGAAGATATGGAATATTTACATATAATAAACACGATTTTTATTTTAAATTATAAATAGGTATTTTTCTCTATTTGCCTATTTAAGAATTTTAGTCTATTCAGGTTCCTTATAATTCAAAATTTTCTTCTGTATATATTCCAATGAAATGTTTACTAGGAAAAGATATACATCTGTTATATGTAGCATCTTTCATTATCTTAAAGTTGTCCTCTTGGTCTGAGTGATTGTAAAACGCTTGGAATTTAACTTAGATAAATATGGTGATGCTTATTTCCTTCTGTTGATGATTGCTTGATAACTTTCTGTATATCTTTTTATATAATTTTTTTCTAATCAGTTCATTTTAGGCAAGATTGTCTATACACGGTATATTGTGTTTTATCCCTATTTATTGTATTTTCTCAGTCTCTAAAAATTTTCTTTCAGAATTTATCAAACCATTTTTAACATGAGATAAATTTGGTCTTTTCTTTTTTTATTCATGTTTTCTTCTGTCTACCCTTGTTTTTTGCACTTTTTTAAAAAATTTTATTTATTTTTTTAGTTGTAGGTGGACAGAATATCTTTATTTTATTTTTATGTGATGCTGAGGATCAAACCCAGTGCCTCACGCATGCTAGGCGAGCCCGCTACCTCTGCGCTACAATCCCAGCCCCATTTTTTGCACTTTTATATTATGATTTTGAGCTTCCTTCCACTTGAGAAAATTTAAATGTTTATAATAATTTAGTGTCTTAGTTAAAAACTGAAAATCATGTATTTAAATCTGTTTTATTAGTTCATCAAATTCAGCATTACTGACTCCACTCATGAAACACAAAGAAAATTGCACAATTACATGTTGCCAGTTAAATGTTTTGTACTTGCTTTTTTTTGGAAATATTTGGAAGAATATTTTATTAGTCTGCTAACTTCTGTTTATTATTTTGACATATTGTATCATGCTTCTTACAAAATTATGTTAATTATAATACACTTTTATTAAATTGTTCTTTTGTGGCTTAATTACAGATCATATTTTCAGTTAATTTTGGATTTAAATATACTGAAACTGTACTCACAAGCCATTTTATGCCATGATAGTCCCATTTGGGGAATATTTATTTTTATTTTCCTTGTTAATTAGATATAATGTATCTGAGTAATATTTGAGATGATACCAAATGCTATAAATTTTTCTTGCTTGCATATTTGAGGATGTAATTCTGTTTTCCACAGACTTGAGAGGCAATCTGGTTACCATCTTTAGAGCTTGGGTGTGCTCACTCAGCTCCTAGCATGTGAGGCTAATGGGGAACATGATGGTCCTGGGCTTTCCACGTCTTTAGTGGCTAGTTTCTTCTTCCTGAACACACTTGTGGCATTACTTCTTCATCCTTAGGCTTCGTTATACTTTGTTATACTAAACTTTTATTATTAACTTTTTTTTCTGAAACAGATTCTTCATTTTATAAATGTAGGTTTTTCTTATATATCAGGGAATTTTATTTTTTTGCAAATTTTTATCTTTTTTTTTTTTGTACCAAGGATTGAACCCAGGGGTGCTTAAGCACTGAGCCACGTACCCAGCCCTTTTTAGTTTTTATTTTGAGACAGGGTCTTACTATGTTGTTTAAAGTCTCACTAAGTTGCTGAGACTGGCTTCAAACCTGCAATCCTCCTGCCTCAGCCTCCTGAGCCACTGGGATTAGAGGTGTGTGCTAGCATCACTCGTTTCTGTCTTATTGTTGTGTAGTTTTAATTTGTTATCTTTGGGCAAGGAATTATTATCCAGATATTGGAACTCAGTTCTCTGGTGTGAATTCAGGATGCCATTCTCATCTCCTCTTATCTGGTGGAGTGCATGTTTAATGGTCAATATGCAAATGAAAAATAAAGTATTGCTTTATAAATTTGGAAAATCTCCTATCAACCCACAAAGTTTTTGATGAATTGTTGGTAAATGCAATTTAATCTACTGAGCCTGGCCTAACTCTTTCTAGCCCTTTTCCCTGAATTGGACAAAACCAAACTGACATAGAAAATGTCTCACTCTTAAAAAGAACAGCAGGTCTGCTTATAGGCACTTCCTACACAAAGGCAGCAGAGCAGAGGAGAGTAAGACATAAACACAAATGCTGAAATAGAGAGAGGAAAAAAGGAGTAAGCATCATCAGATCTGTGTAGTATTCAGATAGCTTAATATTAAAATCTGAACTTCCTTTTGACAGTTAAATTTTAACTTGTGCTTTCCTCTTGAATTATGTTATTATATGAATATTATAATAATTATAATATTATTAAAATGTCAGTAATGTCCTATTCCAGTTTTCTATTTTCATTTCTACTTTGTATTTTATGTTGGTTTTAGAGAAGTTGAATTTTGACACTGCTTTTTAACCTAAAATGATTTTTAAAATTAATATGATTATAATTTCAGAATGTTTTATTTTTAAAATTTATATTATCAACTGGTATTCAGTACTTGAAAGTATGATAATGAAATTTGTTATGTCATTTATTATATAACTTCTTCGAAGGTTACTCTTTACCTGTTTGTCATTTACATGATTTTGACTTTCTTCCTCATTTATTTGTGTCAATTACTAATGGTCATATTGGTGCCATGCTACTTTATGCTTATCTTTCAATTTGCATGGAAGGATTGGGACAGAACTCACTATTTGCCCAAGAATAATGTTCTTTCTAAAGATCATTATCCATGGCTTTTCCTCATTACCTTTTTCTTCGTTCCCTCCCTTAGAGGTATTCTTTAATCCATTAGGAATTAGATTTTAGACATGGAAATTGTTAGTTTCTATAATTTATTTGTGTACACATCCATTTGCTTAAGGAGTACAGAAAAGGACCCGAGGCTTCTGATAGTATTTATTAAAAAGCAATTTCTCTTTAAATTTACTGAATACTCTGATCCGTGGGCTTTCTCTTACTTTTCTCTCCTTCAATTGATAGTTGAACAACAGATGAAAGTTTACATCTGTGTGGATATGTAAACATTTGTTTTTGCTCATGTTAACTGGTCCAAAACTATGTACAATTCTTTTCTGCCAAGGTTTTTTTTTTTTTTTTTTTTTTAATAGGGAGAAAGTTAGCTGGAAAAAATAATATGACTTGTTCAGGAAGTCCATATATTATAAATCTCATCTCTACCTGCCATTTCATTATGGGACACTTAACCCTACAGCATGTTTTCTCTTTCTTCCTGCTGTCTATACACTCCCCAGTCTCATCTCTCTAGTTAGAATTTCTTAGTATACTCCTCCACAACTCTTTTTCTTATTTATTACATAATGCAGTTTCCCAGTTGGGTATGTATCTTCTGATATTTGGACTCTTTCAGTTTGGTCCAAACTGTTTTGCAACTGATTGTTATTCTTCAAGGTTTCCTGTATGATGTTATGACAGTTTCTAAGCATAGAGGCAATTTTTATCTCTAATTATTTATATTTATTTCCATAGTCCAGGAGACTATGATGAGTTTACTCTGCCGTCTTTTATAGAATTATCTGCATTAAATATTTATCTTTGTAAACATTAGAGAACAATGTTTGGACTCTTTAAGTCAGTTGGATAGGATGACAAAGTGCTCTTGATCTTGGCTAGGTGCACACAGGTGAGGCACACTCACTACCTCTCTGGCTGGAAGAAATGGCACTGTGGACCTAGATCAGTAAATTCTACACTGCCACCTGCGTTGCAGCATAATCACTGAGTTCGTTTGGCGTTTGGCATTCTTTAAAGTACATTATGTAATTTTAAAACTGTGTCTTTCATAGTTGAAGGGAATTGTTAGGCACTGTAAGTGCACCAGCTCCAAGAAATCACAGGTGCAAATCCAGATGGGGTTAACTCATAAAGTAGATAAAGTATCTTATGTGCAACTTATTTTGTAGGATTTTTAGAAGGAAAAGTTAAGGCTTTATTTTGTTGACCTTTAAGATCCAAGATCAATTTTCCTAATAAGAGGCAGGCTGCTGCACAATTTCTGAGAAGTTGTTGAAAATCTTTACCAACTGAAACACCAGATTATATGTCCCAGTTGCCCTCAGAGGAATAAAACTTATTAGTTGACATGAAAACACCAACAGCAGTATTTGCTCCTTTCCCCAATGGTAGCAACCTTTAGAAACAGTTATATACCTTTTTGAGAATTCAGAATATTTGAAACACGCACTGCATATCACCACATTCAGGAAACTTAAGGAAATATGATATTGTAATCAAAAGCTTGGTCCTTGCCTCCAATGCCAATTAATGCCAATTAAATAATGAAGACACGGTTTTGAGAAAAAGGAAAAGAAGGTTTATTGATTTGCTAGCAAAGGAGAAACATAGGGGACTACTGTCCCAAAGGCTATGACTCTCCCCACGAGGAAGGACACAGGGGGCTTTTAAAGGAACCCTTCAATGGTTACATTCCAAGTGTGCACTGGTAGGGGGTCCCAGGGTGCCCTGATGACATGTTAGGATTCACTTGTTAATTTGGGAGATATTCACTTCCCAGATCCTCAGCAGGCATCTCCTTCCTGTAGTGGGTGTGCTCAAGGGCAATTCACCAGGGGAAGAAAACCTAACACTGTCTCCTTAATCTTGTTAGGGATGGGGGAGATGGGAGAAGAGAGAAAAAAATTATGTTCTTTTAAAAAATAATAACCCTTAGAGCAATGAGGGCTATATTCAGAAGGTGAAGGGACCACTGTTCCAATATGTCTAATTTAATAATAATAATATAATAATAGGTCATATTCATTTAAGATGCACTCTGTGCCAGGCATTATGCTTTATTTTCTTAAATTTATTTAAAAATTTTTTTTAGTTGTAGACGAACACAGTATCTTTATTTATTTTTATATGGTGCTGAGGATCAAACCCAGTGCCTCACACATGCAATGCAAGTGCTCTACCACTGAGCCACAATCCAAGCCCAGGTATTGTGCTTTAAATTAAGCATGTTATCTTAATCCTAAAAGCAACCATGAAGAGTAGACATAATTACAATGCTGCAATGATAAGAGACAGTAACTTAGACTTAGGACAGAAAACAAACTGGGTCCAGGTTTACTTATGTGATCATCTGCTAAGGGTGTCACTCAGAATTCATATTTACAAACTAATTCCAGAGCTGTACCAACAATATGATTTCTTCTATGTGTATATATTTTCAAAAAAATGAAGTACATAGTTTGAAAAGAAGTACTTACTTTGGGCACAATATGCCTCTGTTACATTAACTTTAAGGAATACACACTTTTATCAATCAAATTGGTTCCTCACATGAATCTCATTTTCTTTAAAAAATAAAATGTTCATATCTTTTTAAAAGTGCTACTAAAAAATGAAAGGAATGTTGCAAAAATTGAATCCCAGGTAGGCAGAAGGCCTTATCCTGCCATGTATTTCTGTTTACTTTATACATTTATGTCAGAATTAGAATGGCTTGGGTATGCCACTATATACATTTTAGAAATGCCTGATGAAAGTTTATATAATTTAGTAAAGGCCTGTCTCTACTGTGAAATGAAATATTTAGGTGATGAAGAATGTATGCAATTTGAATAACATCATAAATTTGGAATAAAGAAACTTTACACTCAACCAGTAGATATATCATAAATCAATTTATCTGCATATATATTTATTGAAGACCAATTTCAAGTAGCTTTTCAGAGTCTTTCCAGTAGGACTGAGATCTAGGTATTTGTTGTTATAACAATAATAAACATGCTAAACTTTACTCTCAGGACATTTGCTCATCACTATTGCCTCTTACTAAAATATTCTTTCCCCAATTTGTTCCAAATTTGTTATGTTAAGTTACATTCCACAATTTAAATAAGAAAAGACAACTGGCCCTAACACCATATGAATTACATGTTGGAATTATATGACAATAAGCTTTAAAAAGGCATGATAAAAATATTTCAGCAGTCTTATGAAATGTAAACAAATACACACACACACACATGCATTTTGTTTCTACTTTTTAATCTGAAAGACCATTTAAAAGTTAATAAAAGCATCCCACATTTCAATCATCCACCTCCTTGCCTTTATTCTTATGATGTTGCTTGGCTACACATTTATCCGCAGAAAGCAGATACTTTGTGCACTGGGTGTTTTCCTTAGCCAATGGGTTCTGTATATATTCATTTCTGACATTGTCTCTTTGAAGAACAATTTCATGTAGCTTTTCAGATTCTTTACAGTAGGACTGAGATCTAGCTACTGTTATAACAATAAAAAACATGATAAACTTTATCTACTTTTAGAACATTTGCACATCACTATTGCCTTACTAAAATATTCTTTCCCCTATGTGTTCCAAATTTGCCTCCTTCTTCTCATTCATGTTTTACTTACAATGAACTTTTCCTGAAGATTTGTTTTTCAATCACATTTTCTAAAATAGGCTCCTGTTTCCTCAAACAATTCTGAATCTATCTATCTATCTATCTATCTATCTATCTATCTATCTATCTATCTAGTATCTGTCTTCCACTTCAGCATAACCTCTTAAAAAAGATGCTTTGAGCTGGGCACTAGGGTGTGCACCTGTAATCCCAGCACTTTGGGAGGCTGAGACAGGAGAATCACAAGTTCAAAGCCACCCTCAGCAATGGTAAGGTGCTAAGCAACTCAGTGAGACCCTGTCTGTACATAAAACACAAAACAGGGCTGGGGATGTGGCTCAGTGGTCGAGTACCCCTGAGTTCAATCCTCGGTACCAAAAAAAAAAAAAAAAAGAGAGATGCCTTGTCTGCTTTATTTGCTGCAGTATGTCTATTGCTTAGAACATATCCTAGGACAACTGTTCAATAATTACTTATTGATTGACTGTTATCATGAGCAGGGATAAGTAGAAAAGCCAATAGTACCAGATTAACCAAGAAGATCAAAATCACACTGCAAAGGCCCTGGAAATTAAACTGTAATTGAACCCTCAGCATACACAAGCAGGCCAGAAAATGTGTGCTAAATCTAAATTGATGAGTGTCTGCTAAAATAAAAGACTTTTATAAGACCCATCATCTCCTCACATCAGGGGCAGACTATTAAAGCTACAAACAAAATATCACCCATCATAATAAAAAACAGGAACATCACAACTTAAATAAGAAAAGACAACTGGCCCTAACACTGTATGAATTACATGTTGGAATTATATGACAATAAGTTTAAAGAAGCCATGATAAAAATATTTCAGCAATCTATTATAAAATGGAAACAAATGAAAAATTTAAAAACTCAACAAGGAGAGAGAGATTATAAAAAATGACCAATGTAAATTATAAAACTGAAAGTCATAGTAATACAAATAGGAATATAAAATCAGCTGATTGGTTATGTTGTTAATGTGGGGATGACAGCATATGTGTAGGTTAGTTGTCTCTGAGAACAGAGTAATAAAATTTACTCAGTCTCAGTTACAGAAGGAAGACAGGTTGAAAATAAAATGACTAACATTTCAGGGGCCTGTAGGGGAAAAAACAAAAGGTTTATATTATCGGTGTTCTATAAGGAGAGGAGAAACAGAGTGTGTATGAAAGAATATTCAAAGAAATGATGACTAAAACCTTTTCAAATTGGTGAAAGATATAAATCTACAGATATAAGAAATTAACCAAATCAAAACCAGATAAACCCAAAGAAATCAATGCCAAGATACATCACTATTAAACTTCTACATACTAATGACAAAGAAACAAAGCAACAAATGAAATCTTAAGAATCCAGTGAAAAATGTCACATTGCCTATAATGGGAAAATAGTTCAAAAGGGTGAACTTTTTCTTAGAAACCACAGCAACCAAAAGGAATTGTTAATATTATTTTAAAAGCTGAAAGAAAAGAACAGCTGCAGATTCTATACCTGATACAGTTTTCCTTCAAGAATGCATGGGAAATAAAGACATCTTTGTTCACAGTAGACCAACTGGCTAAAGAAAATATTAGCTAAAGAAGGTTCTTCAAATAGAGAGGAAATGATGAAAAAATAACTTTGTGACATTGGATACAAGGAAGGAATGATGCAAAAAGCAGTAATTTGGGGCATGCAATAGACTATCCTTTTCAAGTGTGTTTTATAAATTGTATTTGCTTATTGGAACAAAAAATATCATTTGACATTCAAAGAAGTTATATTAAAAAATCAGGATGTTGAAAATATATAAATCGAAGTAAGATGTCCAGAGTTGATACAAAATTATATGTATACCTGTTTTGGGAAACTTGAAAGAGAAGACCAAATTCAATCCAAAGTAAGCAGAAAGCTGTAATACTGGATAGAAATCAATGAAATTAAAAGAGGATTTGAAATTATGAAAATATGTGGAACAACAAATTGTTTTATAAAATAAGGCAAATAAAATTAATTAACTAGTGAACAAAACAAATGAGGTAAAATTAACAGTATCACAAATAAAATGAGACAACAATATTGTGATCACCTTTACTAAAGAGATTATAAGGGAATATTATGAAAATAGTAACTGAGGTAAGGTGGACAAATTGCTGAAAAGACTCAATCGCCAAACAAGTTTAATGATTAATACAAATATTAATAGTGATATATTTTCAAGAAATTTAATAAACACTTCTGAATTAAATGACAAATTTTTCTAATAAACTCTTCACACTTAAATAGAAATAATATTATGATACAAATCCCTTAAGATCAATGAACACATTTAAATTCTTTATGAGATTAATATTACCATGATACCAAAAACAGAAAAATCTATTATAATGGCAATTACAACAACTAAGACCTAACTTCCTTATAACAGATGCAAATACCTTTAATGATATCAAATAGTCTTTGGTCTTAATGGCTTTTGGTTACATTAATGGAAACAACAACTTAAAATAAATATGTACCTAGCCCTCCTCACTTCAGTTATTTTGTTTTGATTTTTAAAAATCTCTTTAGTACTAATTTCCAAGATAAATATTATAAGTGTGTTTTTAGTTTCTCACACTTTTGATTGTTTCTTTGCTTGTTTGTTTTTAAACTGACACTAGTAAGGCCTAAGTACCAGTTTTTATATACCCTTGCCAACATTGGGCACCAATAATACTCAATGGTTTTCTCCAATCTAAAGGTCAGATATTCTATTTCTTTTAGTAAGTAGATTAAATTTGGGATTCAAGGTTTATGTTTATTGTCATAGGCTTTTTAAGTTATGGAGAAATTCCTGAGATTAGATACTTCTTCAGTGCTTTCAGGAACAATATCCAATTCACCCACATTCTTATAAATTGTAAGGCTCATATTTTTAAAGCTAATATTTTAAAAGTGGCATCTAGATAAATGCTCCTTTTGTCCTTTTGGGAGAGAGGCTAAGTGCCTTTTTGCAGCTTTCTCTTTTTGAGGAAAAAGAGCAATTGAATGACTTCAATAGAGGTCCTGAGAGATGTGTTGATTGCCTTTTGCTTTGACATCAAGCAAGAATATTGTTCATGAAAAGCACATTTTTTGTCAATTCACTCAAGTGCTTGTGGACTCTACTAAATCCTTTATTCAAGTTCAGAGCAAGTCACCTAAACTTTGACATTAAGGCTAGGAATAAAGAAGGCAATTTATAAATATTTTGTTTCAACCATATGTAATAATAGGCCATGTTGAAGTAAGGAAAACAATTTCATCATCTAATTATGTCTTATTACATACTTGTTATTACCAGTTTCAGGCTTTGTATTTGAAGGCCTATAATCTGTGAATGATAGCTGAAAAAGCTTTGGGGAATGCTGCTAAAGTCATACATTTAATATGTATGACTTTAAATATTACTGTATTTAGAAATCATATTCAATGGTTGCTGTTTTAAATTGTTTACTCTTAGGAGATTCACTATTTATTATGAAAGACACTCTCCTATTTTTTACTATCTCTATAGCTCACAAAGAGGGATATACTAAAAAATAGAATAAGTTATCACATTTTAATTAAACTTTATTTCAAAAGAAATGATGAGAGTCAAAAGAAGATTCAGAGTCATTAGATGCCATAAAAAAATCATGAGAGATCATAAGAAAGTGATTATCATACATCAGTGAACCACAGAAGAGGTTCCAAAGTATACATGCTTTATACCAATCTACATGTTTAATATAAATCTTGAAGAATTTAAAGAAGTTTGGTTTCCTTCTCTTCTTAATCATTTCCTTCTTCTTCCTCTCTTGATTAGAAGATAATAATAATTAAAAAAAAACTCAAACCACTACTAAGAAAATGAACATAAGTATGCATTTACAACAAAGTTAACCAGTGACTGTATTCTTCTCAATTTGAGATATATTTTGGTTCTCTGAAACATGAATTTAAATATAGAAATAAATAGGAAACATGAATTTAAAAATAGAAATAAATAGGACAGCATCTTTTCTCTGCTCTCAAGCATTTAGATAAACTCTTTACCTGAGACATTTCCCCATCTTCCCAGGCAGTCCTGGACCAGCTGTATGCTGGTGCTGTTAGTTGCATCTTTCTTTTTATAATCACTTCTTGGCTTCCCTTTCTCTAATGTGAGTTTTAAGGAAATCACTCTTTAAATTTTGTTTTCCACATTCCTTTTTCAAAAATCTCCCAGTTGAATTTGGCCAATCAGTTTCTAAGTGGAAATTTGGGGATGGAAGGAAGGGAGAAACAGATTTCCTCTTTTTTTTTTTTAAATCCTCTTTGCCCTAGAATGTGCCCTTAAAAGCTCCCTTGTCGGTTCCTCTAAGTGTAATGATAGCTTCCTGCTGTGCCCCATCATTGGTTGAATCTCAGTTCCAATTTTGTCTTCTTGATTCTTCTAATATATTTGTGGTCAATTTTACTATGTTATATTCTCTCTATTGAATTGTGTTGGTCTTTTTCCATTTTATATTTCCGGGTGCATAGAAGTCAACTGATATTTGTTGAGAAAAGGAAGGAAGAAATAATGAAAAAAGAAAAGGAAAAAACAAAGGAGAAAGAAAGAAAAGGAAGGAACTTCTAAGTATTTTTGTATTGATAATATTAAAGAGCATTTGAGTCTGTATGATTCAGGGAAAAAAATTATCTTAAAAAATCAATAATTGAGATTTAGGCTTATGTGTAGAAGTGACAGAGGACAAGAGTAATTGTTCCCATGTTTGATAAGACTATAGTTGTGATTGAAGAGACAAACTGCATAAGGTAAGTGTGTTACTGCATAAATCAAGTGATATAAATGTTTTTATGTTTTGAAAATTTGTCTTTATTTTAAAAAGAAGTTGTGCAATTGGCAGTTTTTGTGTGTTTTTGTTCTGTTTGTTTTGCTGTCTGTGGAAACTCAAAGGAAGATGTATCTTACGTTACTCAGCACCTGCTGTTTTGCTACTCAGGCACCTTTCCTATACTGTAAAGATGGGAAAATGTTCAGCTCCGTGTACATTTCCAAGAATCCCTTGATGTCATCTTCCAAGGCCTTATGCAAAATCTGGAAAATATTAGGAACTTTGTTCAGAAGAAAGAGAGGTGGAAATTCTAACACATCTTGCAGGTGCTAAGGTAACTGGAGTGACCTCTGTCTGTCAAGCTTCAGTTAAGTTGTCATAATTGGAACCAGTACATGGATCAGCAACCTCATGACTATGGCAAGGAAAACAGTTTCCTATGTAGGCCTATTCTAGTATAAGATTAAAATAAAAAAATAGATAAATTGAACAGAGATTATTTGAGCAAAGGACAACAATTCATGATTTGGCAACCCTTTGAACTAGAAGGTGTTCAGAGAGCTTAACCCAGCAGTTTGAACAGCAAGTTTATGCCAACTGACCTCTAAAGAAGTAGAAAAGCCAAATGACTGACTTCAGTTAGGCATTTGCTTTAGTTGGGTAAGGTCTGATGCATCAGCTACATGTGATTGCCTTAAGATAGTATATGATTGACTGAAATCTAGTTGTTATTAAAAAGAATATACTCCTGTTTTTATTTATTTATTTATTTTTGGTTTGTTTTCATTCTAAATCAGGTTGAGTTTGTTATGTTGGATCTCAACAGGACCAACATTTTTTTAACCACTAGAATCCCTGAACTAAATCCATTTTCTGATGCCCAGAGCTGAACCCTGTCTATAGAAGATCATTTTCCATTATTATCTCAGTCAAAATGAAAGTAAATCAATTTTTTTATGTTTATATTTAATAAGATGAAAATAAAGGCATGCTTGGAATAAAATATAAACATAAGATTCAAGTTTGGGGATTTCTATTATTTTTATTTTTTTTAGCAAAAATTGGGAGACCTGGTAGAAGAAGCATTTATCCAATTCAAGTTTGAGAGCTGCACACACATGGGGCTGTTATTTAAGGAAATAATAGTAAGCAAAGGCAGAATGGTCCCTGTTCTTGTCATACTATCATTTACAGAGGAATTTAGAAACCTTAGAGAAACTCAGATTCTTAGAATCTTAGTCACCCAAATGTAGAAAATTGAAATTGAAAAATTAAGAGATAACATTAAAGTTTGCTGTGAAAATGTTTAAAGTGATGATTTGACTATTTGAGGGTCAAAACATATTACTTTCAGAAAAAAATATCAAGCCAACATGCAATTACAATTTAGAGTTAACTAAAGAGAATGCGAGGGGAGGAACAAAGGGAAAGCCAGGCAAAGGTAATGTGCAAAATCCTTAAGTCAAGAAGAACGTGGTGTGATTCAGGAGGTGAAATCAAACCATGGTTGTTAGAGCACAGAGAATAAGTGGACCTGGATAAAGCTGAGGCCAGGGAATCAGTGCTAGGCATGCTGGCCATGTTTGTAATGCTAGTTCTTGTTCTAATGGAAATGGAGGACAGGAAAGTTAAAGAAGTTAAGAAGGGAATAAGCAATTAAAGAGCTGTTCACATGGTTAATAATTATTGGATAATTACAGAGAGAATCTTTATACTAAAAGCAGGTTCTTCAGCTTTCTGATCCCTGCCTCTGTCTTAATCACCTTTTCCTTTTATTTTTTCTGGCTTTTCATGTTACCAGCTTCACCTACTTATCACTAAATGTTGAATATTCTCTTTTGAATCAAGCATTGTTTTACATCTACTCGTCGCTCCCCTGCACTTCTTATTGTTTTCATTTATGTCTATGTTTTAGCTTTTATACTTAATAATGTTTCTAACTTGTTTTATTCCTATTACTGTATTGGACACAATGGAAAGGTGAGCATGCTTTTGTGGTCTTCAGATCTTCAGATAAGACTACAGAGTAGTTGGCAGAGATAAGAAAGAGATCTGGAGTTTCATCACTGCTTGGATATTTTGGAACACAAATGATTTTTGGAGATGGACAAAACAATAATTTAGTGTTTTAGATGTTTTAACTGGTTTCTGTAATTTTATGTCATAACCTGGTGTTCTCTTTGTTGCTAAGAAATAGAGATCCTTGTGGTGGTTTTATTATAGCTTTGCTATGTATTTCCCGAGGCCTTTCTAACTTATTTGAGATATGTGTTAATCTTATTAGTAATTTGGTCAATGCAAAAGAGTATCAGTGCTATCAAAAGCAGAATTAAATTCAATGAATCATAAATGAAGATATTTGTATTATTATTTCAAAAACAATGCAGTCATTTCCCCAGAAAGCACAATCCAAAATAAAAGTGTGAACTTGGTATATATATTAATTTATTTCACAAAGCCAGCTAATAAATTAACTGTGGGATTACATTTTCCTGTTCTTATTTGAATAGCTACAGCATTCATTATTTTGAGACTTATAAAAATTTATCCACTTCAAATGAGGAGAGAATGCTACTGTTATTTTCATGAAACAATTCAGAATCAATGAATAGTTGAAGCAAAAATGTAGGGAGAAAATGTTAGTTTTATACAATAGATGCCAGGATATTTTTTTAAAGAAAGAATTATAGAATTGTTCATTGTTGAAAGAAATAATGATGAGAAAGGACAGAAATATTTAAAAAATCTTAATTAGAAACTGTAAAATAATTGATACTTTCAAAATTGTAAATTTAGAAACTGACCAAGTATCCTGACAGCTGTGTGCTGTAAAAATTCAACTCTATCTTTCTACAGAAAAGACTCTGATTTAAAATTTCACTGAAGCTGAAGCTTGTTTCCATAGAAATAGAAAACAAGGCTTATGATTCCCTTAAGGATTTCAAAGCTATTGTTTACCTAGTGTAGGGGGAAAAAATACAAGTAATATTCTCATGCAGTGACACAGTATCACTTTTTCACTTTTAAACAAATTAATGAAAATAACACATGTAAGCAACTGTAACTCCCAATATAGGGCTTTTTATAAAGTCGAATATTAAACTTTGGTTGTTTTTTTTTTTGTGAGGGAGGTACTGGGGATTGAATTCAGGGGTACAAGACCACTGAGACACATCCCCAGCCCTATTTTGTATTTTATTTAGAGACAAGGTCTCATTGAGTTGTTTAGTGCCCCACTTTTGCTGAGGCTGGCTTTGAACTCAAGATCCTCTTGTCTCAGCTTCCTGAGCCACTGGGATCACAGGCATGTGCCACAGCACCTGACCTAAATTATGGTTAATTTTTAAATGCATGTAATTGTCAAAAATAACATCAAATAGAGTGAAATGTAGGACCAAATCTTAAAGTAACTAAAATTAGAACAAGTAGAATTTTGTAGTTCTCTATTTTTGGTCAAATAAGGGGGAAAATATTAAGAGATATGATAAATATAATAGTATGGTAATATATTTATTTAAGAAAGCATTTGTTAATATAGATGGATTAATACTAATATTAATAATTTGCCATTATTTTAATTATATATTTTTGATATGTGTGCTATATTAATAATAAAGCAACATGAAGACCAGTGCACTCTAACCAGAATGCAGGCATAGATATATTTAAAAAATAATTTGTCAACAATATGATTTCTGGAAGCAAAATAATCTGGTTACTTGTAACTTTTCTATATTTTCACTGATTTAGAAATGGCACATAGATTGATTTTAATTTTGTTTCTACCTTTCTGCATTATCTTCTTTTTTTAGTGGTTTATATTGAAACATTTTAACATTGCAGAAAAAAAATTTTAAATGGTACAATGAACTAAACATACTCTTCATTCACGTCCATCACTCATACAGCTCTTCTTTCCTTTGCACCAACACTGTATATTTGTATGAACCACTTGAGAGTTAGATGCAAACATCAAATTTTTACCCTTTAATAATTTGCAATGTGTTTTGTAAAAATAAAGCATAACTACAATATATTCATCATATTTGAGAAATTAAACACTGATATAATCTTATTACCTGAGTATCCACAATCACATTTACAATTTTGTCTCAATAATTTCCCTTAGACCTGTGTTATTTTGCTATTCTTTAATGATCCAAAAGTAGAATCAGATTCATGTCTTCTTTTGATTGTTACATTTCATTGGTCTCATTGATCTAGATTTTTGCAGCACCCATTTCAAAAATTATATATTGAGCTAGGTTTGGTGCCACATGTCTATAATCAGAGAGGCTCAGGAGTCGGAGGCAGGGGGATCACTAGTTCAAAGCCAGCCTCAGCAACTTAGTGAGGTTCTAAACAACTTAGTGAGACCCTGTCTTAAATTAGAACATAAAAGGGGACAGGGATGTGGCTCAGTGGGTAAGTGCCCCTTGGTCAATCCTTCCCTATACATATAGACAAATTTTGATTATATAAATTTATGGGGTATAAAATAACAATATGAATATAATGTGGAATAAGTGCATTAAGCATGTCCACCTCAAATACTTGACTTTTTGTGGTAAGAACATTTGGAAGTTATTCTAAGAATTTTGAATGTACAATACTCTATTATTTTTTATCATCATCATTATTGTTAATTTTGGTACTGGGGATTAAACCCAGGGCTTCACAACATGCTAGCAAGCATTCCACCATTGAGCTGCATCTCCAGACCTTTTTATATTTTTTATTTTTAATCAGGGTCTTATTTAGTTCATGAGGCTGACCTTCAATTTACAATCTTTCTGCCTCAGCCTCCCAAGTCACTGGAATACCCTTATGAAAATAGATTATCTTCATCATACTGTGAAACAGATCTTAACTTGTTATGGTTTGGATGTGAGATGTCCTCCAAAAACCCATGTGTGAGACAACGCAAGAGGGTTTAGAGGACAAATGATTGGATTATTATAGCCTTAACTCAGTCATTGAATTAATCCCCTGATGAAGATTAACTGAGCAGTAACTGAAGGCTGTTAGAGTGTGGCTGGAGGAAGTGGGCAATAGGGACATGGCTATGGGGTATATGTTTTGTATCTGGCCAGTGGAGTCTCTCTCAGCTTTCTGATCATCACTAGAGCTGCTTCCCTCTGCCATACTCTTCTGCCATATTGTGCAGCCTTACCTTGAGCCCCAAGGAATGGAGCTGGCTGTCTATGGACTGGGGCCTCTGAAACCTTGATCCCTTAAATAAGCTTTTCTCCCCTAAAATTGTTCTGGTCAGTCTTTTAGTCGGAGCAGCAAAAAAAAAAAAAAAAAAAAAAAAACACCACTAAAACACAGGGAAACTCTGAAGTCTGAGATTTTTGTACCCTTTGTCAATCATCTCCACCTCACCACCAGCTTCTGGCTTCTATAATCACCATTCTGCTCTTCACTTGAGTCAACTGTTTTAGTTTCCTTGCACAATGAGAATATGTAGTGTTTGTCTTTCAGTGCCTGGCTTATTTCACTTAGAATAATATTCTCTAATTCTACCCATATTGTGGCAAATGACAAAATTTCTTTCTCTTTTAAGAAAGAATACTATTCCATTGTGTGTGTGTTACACACACACACACACACACACACACCATATTTTCTTTAGGTAATCCTCTATTGATGGACACTTACATTGGTTCCAGCTGTTGGCCACTGTGAACAGGGCTTCAGTGAATGTGAGGCAGCAGGCAGTTCTTCAACAAACTTATGGGTGGCGAGAACCCCGACAGCAGGTTCCTGCTCAGTAGGTGTGAGCCACCTGGGAAAATAAAAAGTCTGAAATAGTCATTAGGAAATAAAGACAGAGCCAAAGATTAGATTTAAAAAAGCAGGCACCTGATGGGCCTTCCAGTTCTGATAGGAGCTGGAACTGAACAACTGAAAAAAAGGCCCTGATTCTTTAATTAAGGGGGAGTACATCAAAGGCAGGGATAAGGTTTCAGTGGGAGGAGTCTTGTTTTCTGCTTGCTTTTCAGTGTGGCAGGGGTCTTGCAGTAAACAGGTTGATTGGCATTTGGCAAGCTACACTTATCTCTGGGAGGGTCTGGCTCTAGTGGGTTACTTCCATCTCCAGAGCTAAGCTAGAACTTGAGTGGTGAGCTAGGCAGGGCTGCCATGAATCAGGCCTTCTCAAACCAGTGGAATGGCTCAGTCCTTGCAAGGGTCATGGATGGCTTCCTGCACAAACTGATTTCAAATCCTTTGGGAAAATAGCCAGAGGTGGGAATGTGGAGTCATATGGTAATTATAATTCTAATTCCTTTTTGTGTTTTAAGTACCCTCCATATTGATTTCTATAATTTATATTCTCACCACATTGTACAAGGGATTCCTTTTCTTTACATCCTCATCAATACTTCTTGGTTTTCATTTATTTAAGTAAAAATCACAGTAACCAATACATTTCCATAACAAGTAGCAATGTTGATCATTTTTTTCATATATATGCTGGCATTTGAATGTATGTCTTTTTTGGGGAAATGTTTATTTAGGTCCCTTGGTTATATATTAATTGACTTTTTTCCCCCTTAGTATTGAGTTGTTTGAGCTTTAGAGATATTTTGGATAATAAGTCATAACTCACAAATTTTTTCTCACAAACCATAGATTGTCTGTGCACACAGTTAATTTTTCACTCTGCAGAAGATTTTTAGTTTGGTGTAGTTCCATTACTGTTGTTTTGTTGTCTGTGTTTGGGGGGTAAAATACAAAATAATTAATGCCCAGATCAATGTTGTATAGTTTTATTTATGATTTTTCCCCCAGTAGTTTTAGAGTTTGTAGCTTTATGTTTAAGTCTTTAATACATTTTGATTTATTTTTTTGTATGTAAAGGATAATGGTCCAATTTCATTTTTCCTTTCTTCCTTTCCTATTTGGCAATATCATGGTAGTTTAAAACAAGATGATGTGATACCTCCAGCTTTGGGTAGTTTTTGTTGTTGTTTTGTTTTTTTATCACAACACCATGGATACTCCAAGCTCTTTCTTGGTTTCATAAAGACTGATATTGAAATTTTGTAGGAATTTCATCAAATCTGCAAATCACTTTAGTTAGTAGGGATATTTTAACAATATTAATTATACCTGTCATGAAAATGCAGTACCTTTTTCATTTATTTGTGCTTTCTTTGTTTTCTTTCATCAGTATTTTATAGTTTCTACAAATAGGCTTTTTTTTTCTTCTATGGCTAATTTTCTTTTAGCAATTGTAAAGGAGAGCATTTTCTTGATATCTTTTTCAGACAGCTCACTGCTAGTGTAGAGTAACAGGAATTATTGGGCTGGGAGTGTAGCCCAGTGGTTCAGCTCATACTTAGCATATGTGAGGCCCTGGATTCAATCCTCAGGACAAGAAGAAGGAGTGGGGGAAGCAGGGAGAAGAGAAGGAGGGGAAAGAAAGAGGAGGAAGAGAGGAGGAAACGTGGGGAGGAGAAAGGGGAGGAAAAAAGGGAGGAAGAAGAGGGAAATCAGTTGTTTAAGTGTGTTGATTTTATATCTTACAACTTTACTGTATTCACTTATTAGTTAGGACAGTTTTTGTTTTGGTCTACCAAAACAAAATCTCCAGTTTCTACATAAAAGATCATGTCATTAGTAACAATTTCACTTCTTACCTTCCTATTTGGATGCATTTTATTTCTTTCTGTTGCTTAATTGCTATGGGAAGGAATTCCAATTATGGATTGAATAGAAACAATGAAAATGGGCATCTTTGTCTTATTATAGATCTTAAATAAAAGGCTTTCGATTTTTTACCAAGGAGTATACTTGTTGTGGGCTTCTCATATATGACTTTTACTGTGTTGAATTATATTCCCCATATCCGTAAGTTAGTGAGAATTTTTTATCATGAAACAATGTTGAATTTTGCTAAATATTTTTTCTGTATCTAACGAGATGATGATATAGTTTTCACCATTCAATTTGTTAATGTGATGGGTAAATTATTGATTTACCTATGTCAAAGCATCTTCACATCTGAGGGATTTTTCCCAATTAATCATGGTGGATCATCCTTTTAATGTGGTGTTCCGTTCAGTTTACTAATGTTTTCTTGAGGATTTTTACATTTATGTTGATCAAGACATTGGCTTATAATTCTCTTTTCTTCATTAAATCTTTGGTAGAAATCAACTGTGAAATCATTAGATTCCAGGATTATTTTTGTTTTTAAATGGGAGACTTTTTTTTCTTTTTCACTGAGTCTCTCTCTTTATTCATCACTGATCCATTTAGATTTGCAATGTCTTCTTGATTCAGTCTTAATAGAATGTTTTTGTCTAGGACTTTTCTCATTTCTTCTAAATAATCCAATTTGTTAACATAATTGTTTGTAGCAGTTCCTTACAATTCTTTGTATTTCTGTGGTATTGGTTGTAATCAATATCTTTCATTCATTATTTTATTATAATCTTTTCTTTTTTCTTAATATAGATAGAGGTTTGTTGATTTCATATTCAAAAAGCTTTAGCTTTTGTTGATCTTTTGTATTGTTCCTAGTCTTTAATTCCTTTACTTCTGCTTTATTATTTCCTTTCTTCTAGCTAATTGGAGGCATAGGTTGTTCTTTTTCTAGTTTGGTGAGATGTAATGTTTATTTGTGATCTTTTTTATTGCTATAATCTGATAGGCTTCTTTGTTATTGTTCTAAATCTTTCATGTGATTGACATTTTGAAGAGGATAGAGTAGTTGTTTTGGGATTTGTTGGCTTGTTTCTATCTAATTAGATTCCAGTTAAGCGTTGCAACAGGAATTCTGCATGGTAGTATGGTGTCTTGTCACTGCCGTCAGCCTCTGGTGTAATTTTATGTATTTATTTATGAGTATAGGCTTAGTCCTATATTTAAAGAAGTGTTTATTTCTACTTCTATGCTTCTCATTTTGTTCCTATAGAGTGACCATTTCTTTGAATTTAATCTCGAGTTGTGATCAGTGACACCTGACATCTAACTGATTATTCTCCCTTATTTCTCTTAAATTTTGAAGTCCTAGCATATTCTAAGTCCTAGTTTCCCCTCATTATAATCTCTTAAAGTTTGTTCTATTGATACAACCTATCAACAGGCTTATACTGAATATAAGGGATATAATTTTTACTAATGGTATAATTCCTATTTATGCTAAAATGTTTCTATGAGTGAATGGAGATATTATTAACCATATCACAGAACAGACCCAAGTACATATTATTGTACCCATTAGGAAACGGAATCTATTTTAACTAAGATAACAGGAGGATTTTTAAAACTTGCTTAAATGTCTTATAGTTTGGTTGGTGGGCTGGAGAAGCAGTCTCAGGTCAGCTTTTGGGAGCACAGGAGAGCGGTGCATGAGAGGGACACTGCATCACATCTGCCAGCTTGGTCCTCTTTTCCTTCCCTAACCCTGCCTACCAGCCAAGGGAATGCCTTATGCTCTGCCTTTGGTTATCCACAGAGCTATTGAGTGCTAGATCTTTGGATTTTGCTAACACTGCTAAAAAATAAAAAGCCTACACAGCCCTGTTTGCCAACAAGAACAACAAAAAGAAAATATAAAAGGAGACACATTATACCTACACCACTGGAAATTCTGAAACAAAATTTACCCTCTCGGATTCCTCTGTTGGATCATACTGAAGCAATTCTTGGAAACTTTGCCAACACTTGACAGGTCCTTCGCTTCTTCTTGGTCCTGATCCCAACTACCAACAGTTTTCTCTTGGGATTACTTTCTCAACTAGATGCTTGCCAGATCAGGACTGTTCTTGGAGGAACTTGTCTGAAAAATGACCCTACCAAAGAGCAACCCCACCAACCTCCACGCTACACCCCATTCACCTGCAATGATGCCCACGTGCTCTGCTGCTGCTGTTCTTTCACCACGTGCTCCTGCTACTCTGCTGTTATCATGATGGACTGTGTTCATATCTAAATCCAAGCCTTTCATTTATCTTCGGAATTTTATCCTTTTTTATCTGCTAAAAATATCACTTCAGCATTTTCTTCAATATTTTCCATTCTCTCTCTCCTCTCATTATTATCTGATTCCCATCAGTATACAAATACGATGTTATTTTCCCAAACATTCACTTGGCCCCACATAACCTTCTAGAAACTAGTGGTGCTCAGTTTTATGTCCCTTTTCATAGTCAGTCTCCTTAAGAGTGTTTCTTTCTTATCTCTTAATCCTTCTGCTCTAAACATTGGGGTGAGCAGAGCCTGGATGCCTTTCTATTCTCTATTATATCTATGTTTCTTTAGAAGGTGAGTTCACCATTCTTTTCATTGAAGTTACTCTCTGAATGTTCAGAAACCTCAATTTGATTCTTACACTCAGACTACTTTACTGGACCCTCTCTGCCTCTCCATCTGTCTCTTTCTCACTTTACAAACACACACACAGTCTACCTACATGCTATTTCCACATGCTTTCAATCTACTAGGAAACTAAAATTAAGAAAAGAGCTCATCTCCCCATCCTCCCAAACATGCTTCTCTTGTTGATTTCTGCATCTTAGCAAACACATGTCCAACTTTCCAAAGGCCTTGGAACAACTCTCATCTAGCCTGTCATTGGATGCCTTTAAGTAAAAGAATGACAAATTCTGTTGCATTCATCTTTGTAAAAATTCCAAACTTTGATCAAAACACATCCCTCAGCATTCTGCACTCAAGCCACTACTGTTTGCCTGGATTAAGAAGAAGGTCTTCCAGCTGATCCAAATGGTTTCATCTTTAATAACCTAGAACTGATTCTCAACATGTGTCCTGATTAATTCTTTCATAAAAAATTGAAACCAAGCCAGGCGCGGTGGTGCACGCCTGTAATCCCTGCACTTTGGGAGACTGAGACAGGAGAATCACGAGTTCAAAGCCAGCCTCAGCAATGGCGAGGTGCTAAGCAACTCAGTGAGACCCTGTCTCTACATAAAACACAAAATAGGGCTGGGGATGTGACTCAGTGGTCGAGTACCCCGAGTTCAATCCCCAGTACCAAAAAAAAAAAATTGAAACCATATAACTTCCTTCTTCAGAACCTACCAGTTGGTTTGCATTTATTTAGAATAAAAGCAGAAATATTGACATTAATTTGTTTGTTCTTACAAGCTATCTCCGCATGGCTTGTTCCCATGCCTTTTTCAAGCCTTTAATTTCATTTTATTCTCCCCCTGAGGCCTTTTCTGGCTACCATATGTACAATCACAAACTCCTCCCCACTTAAAAATAATAGAACCACAGAAGTCACACATTTTTCTATCTTCTTTTCTCTTTTTCTTATTCATTCTGAAATCCTATTTTTACTTATATTTGTAATACAAGGTTCTTGAAGGCAAGGGTTTTGTTATAGTTTCATTTCTAAATCCCCAGTATCAATAGCTATGTATAACACATAGTTATAATCAACAAACACTTATTTTGTAAATGCATTATTGATTTTTTGGTTTATTTGACATGATGGGAATCAAAGCCGTGGGCTCACACATGTTGAGCAATACCTGCAGACCCTGAATAAATTTTAAACCACTTCCTCTTATTCTAACTAAAACTTAGTTAACTCAGGAGGACAGCCCTTTCTATACTGCCATTTTTCCATTTATACTTCTAATTCTTTATTATATTAATTTATTTCCATATCTATCCATCTTCTGTTTTTATTTAATTTTCCATTCTATGTTAATTCTTTAGTCCATCAATTTAGTATAAACCCTAATAAGGTCCTAAATCAATGAAATTTGAGTTAATCAAAAGGGGTATTGTCCTGGGTGGGTCTGAACAAATCAGGTGAGTCCTTTAAAAGAGGAATTAGGTATTCCATGAAACAGAAGAATAAAATAAGAGAGATACTGTCATCCCATAATAAAATGTAAGGGACTGTCATGTTTGATAAATTAAACATTTCTGATTTTTAAATCTTTCATATTTTACTATTGTCCTTGGACAATACTACATTTGGCAAATTACTAATAGCAAAATTTTCTTTGGAAAAGAATACACCAGTTGATATGACAGATCTCAGACATTTTGAATTTGACATGATTGGAGAAATCAGCATCTTTTAGACCTAGATATAAAGAAATACATCTTTAGAATGTTTTGTTAAACAAAAGCCAGGTAAAGTCATCTCAGCTGAATAAAGTAATACATTGATTCAGGAAAAAAGATCAAGTTCAGGGTGTGATCTTCCCATTTATTGTTCCAGAAAGCCTCAAGGTAGATGCTATTAACTTCAAAGAGAAGGAATAGAGTAGGAAGAAAAAAGGATCAGGATTTAGAGTCTTGGAAGGTCTGAAAGAACTTTGGGTGTGGTGATCAGAGCAAGGCAAAGACTAAAAGCAAACAGACTGCAAGCCAACTAAGTTTGAGTGAATCACATTGAAAAAAACGTCGTGTGCCTGGATTAATGAAGCTTTTAAATATTCTAGTTTAAAAACCCCACAAGCCTTCAACTTTCCAGGAGTAGTGGCAGGCTTTGAGGATTCTCCGCCCCTAAGGCAAGTGTGCCCATGTGGCAACACAGGTAACAGAAATGACCAAGGAAAATTATTGACAAGAAGGAGCTATAAGAGGGCAAAGTCAGGAATCATTGAGAACAATGGACTAAAGTGTTTCCTTCCATCATCAGAACCAAAGCATTGTGAAAGGACATCCCCAGCCTCAAAATAGGAGGCATTCTTGATATTTTCCCCTTGGTGTTTCATAAGTGCTATGAACTAATATCTATAAAGGACCTTCCAATAGTAATTTTCCAAGACAAACATTTCTTGTGGTAAACCAGTCCAAGCTCCACAGTCATGAATTGGTTCTGTTAGTGTATGTCTGTGGGAAGGGTAAAGGTGGATCACAGGCTTTTCAAGTTTTTAGGCTGTGTGACAAAGAAGAGCTAAATGTAGACTTAATGGGGAAGGTTGTATAAAACCCAGACACCTTCACCTTTGAGTTGGATGTGTTGTCTCCTTAGGATTTCGGTTGGCTCCTTTGGGTAGGTTGTAAATGTATTCTACATGTGGGGAGAACAGTAGCATAGTTTATGATCACAGGATAGAACATGAACAGAAAATGCTGTGAATTCAAAATCTGTAAGAAGACTCTACTAATGAGTACATTACATTACAGTGAAGACAGATCTAGCTCAAGGATTATAGGAGGAATTAGCATAGACTTGGCCCTGTAATCATGCTTCCAGGCTTTCTCTTCCTTGTCTTCATATTTCTAAACAAACAATTCTGAATTGATATAGCTACACAGAAGATGGAACCTGGATCCCTTTAGCTCTTACTCAGAGAAAACTGGGAACTGATGTTGATTATCATTCCTTACTTGACCCCTCCCCTTTAACTGCCATTCTCACCTGTCAGTTCATTTTTCCAAATATTTACCAGAATTTTAAAACAAGTTACTTCCTCTGCAGTCCTCTCATTGTGAGCCAATATTTTCCTTCTTCATAGGAAACACTGAAAATATTAGGAAAGGCTTTCTCAACTTTTGATTATTCTGCCTTTCAATTTACCTTTTTACTTCATTATTTTCTCTTCACTCAAAGAAAGATGGCACTGATACCTTGGTACTAAATTCTGTCTTCTCAGTCTTTTTCGCTTGTTTCTACTTTTTGTTTTCTCTCTTCATCTCATGTCCCTCCAACTTCCTTGTAGTAATATCTAGAGCCATTTTCAAATATTGCCAACACTCTACATCGTGTCAAATAATAGGATTGCACTTTGTAGTCCCAGGTGGTTGGGTGGGGCAGGGGACTGAAGAGGAGTTACAAGCAGAAGTGAAATTGATCATTTCCCATGCCCATTATTGCTAGAGTCCTATCTTTTCTTTATCACAGCAGATAGAAGTGTTAGAGAAGGTGGTTGCCACATCACAGTGTGTACTTGAGTGCACAGGTATTGCAAACACGAAAGCATCCTTTTGTTTCTAAGCCTGGTAGCACCTGGAGTGGTACTATTGCAGTACAACTGATGCTATCCTGATAGAATTCTGAAACTTGTACCTTTCCTCAGTCATCCCCTCCTTCAAGCTACCAATCTATCGCCTTTATTGTCTCTTTTAAATTGGATGAAAAATAGTATAAAACTTTTATTTTCTGTCCATTCTCATTCACTTTTTGATTTGGCACTTTCTAATATTCTTCTTCTTCTTTTTTTTTTTTTTTAAACACTCATCAAATTCTGCTGCCAGGTACTAGTGATGGTAAGGAATAGACTTTGAGGTCTTAATCAACAGTTATCTAGACACTGAAGAAGCTTCAGAGTTTCTCCTTGGGCAATTTCTTAGGTGTGTTTTTAAGCCTATCTCAGTGTACAGAGTATAGCTTTTCCTCTAGTCATCTCAACTTTGAAACTAAAGTTATCACCCTATGAAATAGTATCCAAAGATGAATTTTTCCCAAGTCAGGCTCCTGACTAAGATTCTCTACTCGACTTGATATCATCCTGTTCCCATATAAATGTGACTGGAAAACCTATATTTACATAAGACAAATGAAAAAGTGTTCATCAATTCCACATATGCAAAACCACATTCGTCTCAATTCATATTAGCAAGAATCTTAAACCAGATAATGTTAGCTTAGTTCCCACAGAATTTTCATTATTAGAATCTATACAAAGACAGCCACATTAAAAACTTTATTAAAGTTGTAAAACAAAATCAAAAGTTAAACTAAGAAGAAACAATGTGTAATGCATTATCAGAGCATTATATACATGAGGATATAAATGAAACAACACAATGTGATGATCATTACAGCTAATTAAAGTATGAGAAATTTTAATATTTTACTTTAACTGATATTATTTTTAAATACATTTAAAAATTGGTTTATGAAGGAATGCATTTGAACACAGTTCTCAAGTATTAATTCTGATGTTTATTTTAAGGTATTGAGGCAATGGCATGGGATTTATCACAAGTAAATTAAGTGGTACAAGTTTTATAGGATCCATTTCTTTTCATGTATTAAGTGCTAGTTAGTGTGGGGAAAATTTGAAGCAAAATCAGTAGAAGTAAACAATACTCAGAATGATGAATGAAGGAAGTGGACAGGCAAATGGTAATACCTTAGTTGTAGGACTAGAAAAGACAATATGTTGTAGAATCAAAGATAGGTAATAAACTGAGATCTCAACTTACTGCAGATTCAGAATCTACTGTTGGGATATGAAAGTAGAAAAGAAGTTTGAATGATTGGCACTTTGGTGGTATGTGTGTGCGGCTTTTTTCTTTAAGATTTTTTTACACAGAATTGAAACATCTATTAAGATTGATAGATATTTTTAAAATCAAGGAATGGAAATTTTAGTGATTAAATACAACTGAGATAAAGGGTACAAAATGCTGGCTAAAGAAATCTAGAATGATTCTCATACCATTTCTATGTGTTTAACTAAATGACTTTATTATATTCTTCAATATTGGAGGAAAAAAAGAACAAAATAAATTACCCATTTTTTTCTTTTCATTAAAGTTAGGCAAGACCATCCTGAATTTGAAAGCCGATTAGAAGACAGAGTCAGGTGCTACAGTATGTTCTGTATAGAAGCTGGAGTACATTTTCAGTATGATATGCCCAGTACAGCCAGTTTGAGTTTATGGATTCAACACTCAAATATGTAAAGATATAATTGTATTTCATCTGTATTTCTTAGTTCCTGGACCACAATTTCTGCCCCACAGCAAAATATAATTAAATATGCTTATTAAAAAGTTACTAGACTACTTTCAAATTAACTCAGACTTTTTGGGATGATATGTTAATGTTTCTTTTCCAGAATTTTTCCCTGTGTTCATTGGGAACCTCTTTCATATCATAGCAATGGGGCAAAGCCATCTGGTTCCACACATATCATTTGGTCATTTTCAGGCTCATGTTGTAGGGACATTCTCTAGTTTTGACTCTGTTCCCACAGTATCCACTGCAGTCATACTCACTGTTACCCTCTCAGTAAGGGCAATACATAATGCTTTTCCCTGGGAGGTTGGACATTTCTGTGTGCCTCTCCCTCACTTATCTGAGCCAATGAACTAATGTACAACAGTGATACAAGTCCCCTGATGTGTGACTTAATTTTCTACCTACCTCTAGCTCTGGCAAGTCTTTATACTTAGCTAAATGGTGTGCTCTTTACGCCACTGCATCCACCTGCCCAAGAACATTTGGTAACCAGGACTCTCAGCAATTTTCTGAATCCTCCATTAATTCAACTCTTGGACAATATAGAGCCCAGGTGAAACTTCAGGATCAAAGGGGGATAAGATGCAATTTCAGACACTCTCATAATTCTCTTTTGCCATAATTTCTATTTTATTCTTGCTATATCAACATGGTAAAGTGTTCACTGAGACTATATATATTAGAGACCCAGGAAAAATGGAGTCTCCTCTCTGTTACCCACAAGTTTTCAAGCATATCAGGTCAGTTTTTATACCAAAATATCATGCTAAAAAAATTAAGGGACAGTAAAGACAAGTCTATATTAAGGCAACTTTGGTTCTGTTTCCTTTTTTCCTTCTCATATTCTCTGTATACACTCAGATGCTTTTTGAACTGTGTATCTTTTCCCCTTAGAAGTAGGAAAACTAATCCTTGCCTTACCTTGTGTTTTTCTCTATCTGTGTATAACTTCATCACCCAGAAATCCAGGTTCAGTCTCATGAGCTTCTGGGAGTCAAGCCAAACCAAGCCCTTCTTAAAATTCAAAGCAAACCTTTCATTCTCTCAAGTGCCTCGTTATTACAAATTAAAAAATTCTTTGCCTTCAAACTGTTTGTCTTATATGAGTTGAAAATCCATCCAAAAACTGAACAGATATTTTGCCTTAGTATCAAACCAGTTTCTTCCTGACATAATGAATTCCTATGATTAAATGGATTAGGAACGTTGAACTAATAGGGAACCCTGTGACTAAGGGAATCAGAATTCTAGCCACAGTTATACTGGACTATTTTAAATAAATAAAACTAAGAAAAACTAAACTGCTTTTTCAACAGGAATTTTGTTTGTTCCTAAATGTGTAATTAATTGAGTTTACTATACATACTTGTATTTTAATCTCTTATTTTGGGCACAGCATCAATAATTTTAATAAATAAATTTTAATAAAATTTCTTTCTCAAAGAGTGTACATATGATAATAAAATTTTGCAATATCAGATATTTCTACTTCTCTCTGTATCTATAATATACCTATCAAAAATCATTTTTCTACCTGCTACAGTTTGGATCTTGAATGTCCTATAAAGGCCCATGTGTTAAAGAGACCTTTGTCTCTGTGCTTCCTGTCGATGAGACAAGCAGCTCTGATCTGGTGCATATTCCGCCATGCTGTAGTGGCTTCCCACAGGCCACCAAGTAACTGGGCTCTCTGATCATGGACAGAAATCTTGAAATTGTGATTGAAAATAAATCTTTCCTCTTTATAAATTCATAATCTCATGTATTTTGTTATAGTGATGGAAATATGACTAACACAATACCTTTGGGAGAAGTATTGGGTCAGGAATCTCTTTGCCAGCTTGTTGGGTAACTGTGACTCATACAGGGATGTATTTGCTAAAGTTTGGGGATTTATGATACATAATATGATATATATATATATATATATATATATATATATATATAGAGAGAGAGAGAGAGAGAGAGAGAGAGAGAGAGAGAGAATATATTTGGTCATACATGCTACATGGAAACCACAAAGAATCAAGACTTTCCTCAAATTATGATCTCCATTAGGTAAGCATGCCTATGGCAGGACTCCAGTCCATCTTCTAGAATTAGTATAGAGAATAGCCCATGTCAAAGATTAGAGGAAGGAAGTAATAAAGAATACAGGAAATTTAAATTTTTGGATAATATAAAACAATATTGACCAATTATTCAATAATAATCATGGATTATGGATATTAAAATGAAAATACAATTGGGATACTTGGAGAAAAACAGTATACAAATCAGAAGGGATAGAAATGGAGCTACAAGTATTTTAAAATCCTGGCATTTACTACTAAAGCAAAACTGAATGTTATGACCATTTTGATAGTCAATAAAACATTAGCAACAATATATAGGTGCCATACTAATAGAAAAAATATTGTTAGAATAAAAATTTAGAGAAAAAAAGGACAAGTAAAATCATTGGAAAAAAAAAAGAACAGTGGCAAAATGGAGATTTAAACTTAATCACATCTGAATTAACAATTATAAGCAGCTTAGGTAACTTCAACTAAGTACATTTTCTTTAAGCTTAAACAACTTGATGCTCTAAGAAGTCATGTCTAAACTATAAGTTTTCAGATATAGGTAAAAATTTTAATAAGGAAAGAAAACAGAGGTCCATATGAATTCTAAGCAAAGAAAGCTTCTATAGTTATATTGATGTCAGACAAAGAAGACTGACATTATAACACGCTTCACAAGTAAAGATGGGTTTACCAATAAATAAAAATACATAAAACTAAAAAGAGAAATTTGAAACATCCATAATCATTGGAGTGTTAAACATGCTTCTCTTTATAACTCATAAAGACATTAAAAGAAATGTCAGTAAAGATATGGAGAATTTGAGTGTGGCAATTATTGTTTTTTAAAGGAAGTATATGAAACACTGCACTGAATGAATATATATGGGGAGAGTCATGCAATATATAGTTATATATATTTTATATAACAGAATATATATATAACATAGTTATATAGAATATATATAATTATATATATATAAAATCTATATATGTATATATCACATATGTAGTATCCTACTGTTATAGTTGGATCTGGAATGTCCCCAAAAGCTCATGTGTTAGAAGCATGGTCCTAAATGTAGCAAAGTCTAGAAGTGGGGCTTTTAGGCAATGATTAGATCATGGAGACTCTGACCCCAATAGTGAATTAATCCACTTGAAGGATTATAGCTGAAAGAACTACTGAGAGATGGAAAAATCATTGTAAACACCTCACAAAAACATGAACGGTAAGGAGAAAAATCTGATAAATTAAATCATAAAACTTTTGTTGATAAAAAATACCATTATGACTGTGAAAAGAGAAGTCATACAGAGTATAATGAATTTTTAGTTCATATATTTTATATAGAAATTTCATCCTTGAACTTAAAATTTCAAAATGAAAAAAATTGCTCTTAGTAAGAAAGACTTCAGATATCATGATACATAAAACCTTGAATACTTCATAAAAGAAGATACCCAAATGATTAATAATATTACACCAAAAAATAGTTTTTCAACCTCATTACTAATGGTCAGGGAAAATCATGACTTAAACAATGAGATACCACATTACACTGACCAGTGCTTCTCTAGCTAAATTAAAGAAGAACATACCAAGAATTTATAAATATATGAAATAGTAGAAATTTCCATACACTCATGAAGGGAATGTAAATTATTGCAACTACTTTAGAAAGTGGTTTGCTTTGTGTTCTAAGGTAGGTCATGTAATCTATGACCCAATAATCCTAATCTTAGTATTAATCTAAGAATAATTTGTACATGTATACCAAATGTCTTCTACCAGAACACACAGAGCTTTGATATTCCCAATAGCAAAATAAATGCCTAAGATAATTTTAAAAATTATGAGTAAGAATTACTAACAAATAAGAAATAGGATAAAATAAATAAAAATTAATTTTAATAATTTATATCAAAAATAAATAGCAAAGTAAATGCCTAAAATAATTTTTAAAATTATGAGTAAGAATTATTAACAAATAAGAAATGTGATAAAATAATAAAAATTAATTATTAATAATTTATATCCCTCCTCCATAATGTACATTAAATAAATTCCAAATGGATTTTCTTAAGTAGATAAGTTAAAATTTAAAGAATTAAAATAATTTTCAAACTGTAGATGATACTAACCTATTCAGATCCTACCAGATATTCAGGTCAAAATTATTTGATAATCAAGAACAATTGTTTGATATAGTTGAGAATTTAAATAGAATTTCAAACAACCATCTGAAAGAAAGCTTTTTATATTCAGTCAGAATGAGAAATGATAATGTCTTTTATTTTTTAAGGAGATTATTCAAGACATAATAGAGAGTAGAATTTCAGAGCTGTGATTTCAGAGGAGGTGAGTTTGAGTTACAGCTTCACAGCACATTACCTGGTCAACCATGGGCAAAGCTATTTGATTTCATTAAATATTAATGGCTTATGTATAGTGTAATGATAATAATAGTATCAACTTAGGTTTGTTAGAAAGATCAAATAACAATGAAATGCCAGGAATATTTTAAGCTTTCAGCTATCATTGATAATATCACCATTGCTATTATTATTGTTGCAAATTGATATAAATGTTCATCATGTTATTAAGGGCATAAATGCTATATGCCATATTCCTTGCCAAAATAGTTTAGACATAGAAATATAAAACTGAAGGTGAGGGGGAAGAAAAAGGAAGGAAATGATAGCTATGTGATATGTTGAATGTAAGTATTTTGATTGGTCATTTCACAGTGTACCCATATATCAAAGCATCTAGTTGTCCACTTTAAATATACACAATTCTTATTTGTCAATTACACCTCAATAAAACTAAAAAGTTGTTAAAAATAGAAAGAAATTAAAAAGTGTTTCCTGTTGTTAATATAGATATAAATTGCTATAAGTTTCTCATATTTGGTTTAGTCAATAACATGAAACATGCTAATGTTCTCTCTCCCAGTGATGTGACCTTTTACACATATTAAAAATATAATCTGCTTCTTTCTTAAACAGTTACTTATTTGGTATGACTACCTTTACTTCCTCTCAATATCTATCATTTTGTTGATAATTTTATAATATTTCTTCTGTATTCTAAAGAGCTTTTCAAATCTCATTTAAGTTTAATAAATTAATTTCAGTAGTTAAATGTTTCTCATGATTCATCCTGACTCAGGTTATAATTTTGCTCTTTAATATTTTCCCTCAACACTTTTCACCTCATATCATCTGTTTTAAATGATTTACTTGTTTTGTCAACTCATTTATCTTCCTCCCACTACAACCCCTTCTCTATCCTTTCCTTTCTTTTTCTTTAGATAATGCAAATATAATTCAGAGTATTTTTTGTTTTTCTATTTTATATATTTGTCCAATGTTGGCTTTTAAGTTGCAGTGTCAGGATAATATTCATCTTCAAGTCATTGAATATCTCTCAAATCAAAATGTTGACCTTTCCTCTGTTCATTAAATTTTGAATTCACAGAAGCATATCAAGTTCTGATATTTGTGTCTAAATTAGTACTGGTAGGTTATTTCCTCTCCATTCCCTCACATACTACTTGAATTTGCATGATAAACTGGAGCACACAACTGCACAAATTTTAAATGCCCAGTCTATGTAAGAATAGTTTAGCTCTGTTACAATGATAAATCTACTTTTGCCCAACTGGTAATATGCTTTTGAAATAAAGTTTACTCATTGAAAAGATGAAGAATCTCAGGTATTCATATTTCAGTTTTGGCAGGTTATACGTGTCCAAAAATGTACCGGTTTGTACTAGGTTTTCCAGTTTTTGGCACATTATCCATAATGGTCTCTAATGATTCTTTCTATTCCCATGTTATCAACTGCAGCATATACTTTTTTCAAATGTTATGAGTCTTCTCTCTTTTTAGTCTAGCTTAAGGTTTGTTGATTTTTATCTTTAAAAACAATATCAGCTATTTGTTTCCGTGATATTTTTTATTTTTATTTTTTAGTTTCTATTTCACGTATTTCTACTCTGATCTTTGTATTTTTCTTTCCTTTTACTAACTTTGACTTTGGGTTGCTCTTGCTTTTTTAGTTCCTTGAAATATGTTATTAGATGGTTTATTTGAAATTGTTCTATTTCTTTTGATATGGGCAACTTTTCTCTAAATACTGCTTTGGCTATATCCCAAAAGTTCTGGTATGATGTGTTTCCATTTTCATCTCTTTCAAGAATTTTTTTATTTCTCTTTAATTTCTTCAGTGGACCATTGTTTAGTAAAGTGTTTTTAAGTATGAATTTGCACAGTTTCTGAGGTTTCCTTTGTTTAATTCATTCTGGTCAGGAAGACACAATATAATTTCAATTTTTTTGAATTTGTTGAGATTGTTTTGTGACTTTATATATGTCATATTTTGGAGAATGTTCTAAGTGATGAAGTAATCATTTATATTCTATAGTTATTGAATGTAATGTTCTGTAAATATTGTTTTTTTATCTATAGTATGGTTTATCTCTGTTATTGCAATAGTTTATCTCTGTTATTTCTGAAAAAAAAAAAAAACAATTTAAAAATTCAATGGAAGCACAAGAAGATTCCAAAGAGCCAAAGCAATCCTGAGCAAAAAGAATAAAACTGGAAGCAAATCACAATACCTGATATCAAAACATGCTAAGAAGTCATAGTAGTATTGTACTGGCATAAAAATGCATACAAAGACTAATGGAACACAACAGAGAGCCCAGAAATAAGGGCACAGATCTACAGCCAACTAATTTTGGAAAAAGTTGTCAAAAACATACAGCCTCTTCAACAAATGGTGCTGGGAAAACTGGAAATCCATTTGCAGCAAAATGAAGCTTAACCTCTATCTCTCACCATGCACAAAACTCAACTCAAAGTGGGTCAAGGACTTAGGAATTAGACCAGAGACCCTGCGTCTAATTGAGGAGAAAGTAGTCCCAAACCTCCATCACGTTGGATTAGGCCCCGAATTCCTTAACAATACTCCTATAGCACGGGAAATAAAAGCAAGAATCAATAAATGGGATGGACTTAAACTAAAAAGCTTCTTCTCAGCAAAAGAAACCATCAATGAGGTGAACAGAGAGCCTACATTCTGGGAG
>CM053400.1:159916550-160068861 GCA_028644305.1 Xerus rutilus | reverse complement strand
ATATTGAGAGGAAAACACACACTTGTAATGTCTCCAGTATTTTGGAGATTTGTTATCTATAAAAACAAAAATTTATCTAAGGCTTGCAGACATGGAGAAAACATCATGCTAGATGTAGAGCTATAAGTGAACAAGGAGTTTGGGATCATTTATATGACATCTGTGAAAGTCATTTCTAAATAGGAAAATTCCCATCAGTGTGATTCTATCATGTTAGATTGCATAGACTCAACATTGCCTCTTCAACTTCCAGAGACTTTCCAGACATTGAGACTGTTTCAGTCAGCTTTTTCATTGCTGTGACCCAAGGACCTGACAATAATGATTAGAGAAGGAAAATTTATTAGGCTCACAGTTTCCGAGGTCTCAGAACATAGTCGGCCAACTCTAGCTCTGGGCCTGACATGAGACAAAATGTCATGGCAGAGGGTGTGGTGGAAGAAAGCAGCTCAGCACATGGCAACAAGAAAGCAGAGAGAGTGAGCTGACTCACCAGGGACAAGATATATACTCAAAGGCATGCCCTCAATGACCTACCCGCTACAGTTACATTCTACCTGCCTACAGTTAACACCCAGTTAATCCATACAAGTAGATGGATGCACTCATTAGGTTAAGGCTCCCATAACGCAATCATTTCACCTCCAAACTTTCTTGCACTACCTCACACATGAGCTTTTGAGAGACACGCCATATCTAAACCATAAAAGAGGCCAGTGGAATTTCTCCTCCGTTCTTTACTTCTTTCTAAACCCACAAGTAATCATTGTTCCTAATTTCCAGAGAAAATGAAAGCTATGATTCTTATGATAACAAAACTAGAAAGTCACTAAAATTTTACCTGGCTGGGTCCAGTGATGCATGCCTGTAATCCTGGTGGCTTAGGAGGCCGAGCCAAAGGATCAACAGTTCAAAGCCAGCCTCAGCAACTTAGCAAGACCTTAAGCAACTTAGGGAGACCTTATCTCAAAAAAAAGGAGGGGATGCTGGGGATGTGGCTCAGTGGATAAGTGATCCTGGGTTTTATCTCTGGTACCAGAAAATAAATAAAATTAAAATAAAAGAAATAAAACCTTGCCTGTAACATTTTTATCAAATTTATATACATATTAAGTTTCCTTCCTCCTAAGGATAATTTCTTTTCTGTGCTTTAAACATCTCTCCTCCATAATCCTGGGGGAAATTTTTGCTATCAAATATCAATACACTTTTAGTTCAAACTTTTCCATAAATATATACATTTCTTTAAGATCTCAAAATCGCTTTTTATTCCATAACCTTTTATTCTTCACACATAATAACTAATTTCCCCATAACAGTAAAAATCTCCAAAAACACTTCTTAATTTTTAAATTCCACTTTTTTCTCAATCTATTGAAGGTTGGTTCTTTTTCCACCATACTTAAAATAGTTTTCCCTAAAGGATAACAGTCCTCTCTTTGGTTCTTAATCCAAAAGACAGCTTTCAGAATTGGTCCAGCTGAATTCTTGATGGTACTTAGCACTCCTGTCTTCCATGGGCATCCAGTACTCCATCCTTTTCTGCTAGTGTTATTCCTACTCACCTGGCCAGCCCTTGTCAACCACATTCAGTAAATCACTACTCATTAACTGGTAGTTAATACCAAAGATTTTTCAAGGTTTACTTTAGCCCATATTCTCTTCCAGGTCAAACTAACTTGAGCCTATTGTTTTAATCAACACAAATATTCCAGTGATTCACAACTCCTTATATCTAGTTCAGGCCTCTGCTATGAGATTAATTGATCTAATTCTTTATTCAACATTTTTCCTTAATGCTCCTCTTACTTGCACTTATTTCACATTCACAAGTCATTGTCAAGATTGAATAGCATAGCTCTTAAATATCTATCAAAAATGATTTTCCCCATCACTCTCATCCTGATGCAAGTACTAGATAACACTGTCTACTATTGGAATATTGCAATATATTCCTAATTGATTTCATTGTATCCACTTTCATCTCCCTTTATTGTCCTCAAGTTGTCACCAGAATAATTACATATCTATAAACCTTGTATTGATTTTAAACTCTCCTTGGCAAACTTAAAATATTTCAGAGATTGTCATCAATCCTTACATAAAGAATAAACTTCTTAGGGGAGCCTGGGTCTTAAGTGTGTTCTCCATTCATTGGTTGATTTCTGTGTATCTCTCCACCTTCATATCAGTCTCTGGAATTTTCTATGAAGTTGAGACAGGCTGACCTCTTTTCATTTTCTTTCCCAGGGATTTTTGCATGAGTATAAACTTTGTTTAGAAAACTTGTTTCTCAACCTCTCCACTTATTTTAACTTGTGCCTCACTTTTCCTAACCCCAAATTTTGTTGAGATTCTTTTTCATATTCCTTCTTAAACCCATGTTCCATTTATCTTTCTTATCTTAGTTCATAATATACTTTTTCACATGTGTGATGATTTTCATGCCTTTATCTACCACAGTGCCACTAACTTTTTAAGCTCTATGACAGCTAGATTTTATTGGATCAGACTCATTACTGAAAACTTGAGGTCTGCCACAGCATGTCATACTGTCTCCATTCAAGACTATTTGTCAAAGCAGTCACGAAACGAGTTATAGTGGCTTACCAAGACAGTGTTTCAGTTTCAAACTGTAACTTTGATTACCTGTAATTTCTTGACATTCCTTTAACTTCCTCTCAAGCTTTCAATTTCACAATTATTTCTCAATTCCTGTTGAGTGTAGGACTCTTTGTGATAGCAGAAGCTATAGAGATTGCCAATTTCCAAAGCCAGGCTCTGCATAACTTTATCTAATAAAATATAGACAATAAAAGTGCATAATTCCTTAGTCTGATTTGTGGTTTTCAATATCCAAAAAAGGTCTTCAACAAACCATCCTAATGTTTTCAGATCTCTTTCACAAGGTCTTGCATAGTAGTATCCTGAATTCTTCTCCATTGTTACCTTATTGTTTTACAAAATATCATAACAATAAATTAATCTCAGCCAGACGTGGCCAGAACAATCAATTTTGTTTTGCTTTGCTTAATTTTCCATTTTAATGTTGTCATTTTTATCTCTGGAAATCAGCAGAGTACTCAAAATATCATTGTCAATCAATAGCTACCGAAGGACTGAGTTTAATTGTCAAGAATGATTATGCCACTATATAGGTGAATATTAACAACAAGACCAAAGGTACACTTAAATTCAATCTCAAATTGGAGAGATGGAATTAGAATTTGATGGAATGGATGTTAACACAGATGACAAAAAAAAAAATGAAAACCTTTCCCAACACTTAGGAACAAGTCAATGTGCCTGCTTCACTATTTCTGTGTAATGATGTATTAGAAGTTCTAGCCAGAGAAATTTGGCAAGAAATGTAAATTAAAAGCATCCACATTAGGAAAGGAGAAGTAAAACTATGTGCAGATGACACAATATTGTGCTTTCAAGAATCCACAAAAAAGACTTTAGAGCTAAATAAAATCAGAGTTGCAAGATACAAGATTAGCAAACAAAATTAACTTTGCTTTTTATACACTAGCAAAGAATCATTCAAAGGTATTTAAGGAAATAGTTTCTTTTACATAGCATCAAAAATAACAAAATTCCCAGGAATAAATTTGTCTCAGGAAGGTCAAGACTTCTACAATGAAAGCTACAAAACGTTGCTGAAAAAAATTAAAGGTCTAAAGAAATGGAAAGATTCACTGTGTTTATGGTTGAAGATATTAAGATGACAATACTCTCCAAAGTGATCTACAGATTCAATGCACTTTATTTTTTAAAATATTTCTTTTTAGTGTTCAATGAGCCTTTATTTTATTTAGATATGGTGCTGAGAATCAAACGCAATGCCTCACACATGCCAGGCAAGTGCTCCACTGGGGTGCTCCACTGAGCCACACCCCAGCCCAGATTTGATATACTTTCTACCAATGTGCCAATAACCTTTTGTGGGGAGGGGGCAGAAAGGGAAAAGTTGACAGATTGCTACATGCAAAGAATGAAGTTGGATCCTTGTCTCACATAATATATAAAATAGCTAAGAATGGGTCAAAGATCTGAATATAATACATCTGAAGACAAAAATCACTTGAAGAAAACATAGGGGTAAAACTTCATGATCTTGTGTTTGCCAATGGACACAAAAGCACAGAAAAACAAAAAATGAAGAAATTGAATTTTATCAAAATTTAAAAATTTGGTGCATAAAAGAATACTATCAAAGAATGAAAAGACAACACACCAAATAGGAGAATAAATCTGCAAATCCTAAATCTGTTAAGGGCCCATATTTGAGTAATATAGAACACTTAAACCTAAAAAAGGGGCACATGTTCAAAATCCGACTTAAAAATGGGAAAAGGATGTGAATAGATATTTATCCAGAATAGATGCATTCATATTTAATGACCACATGAATAAATGACCAATGTTCTTAGTCATTAGGAAAATGCAAACCAAATCCACAAGGAGATACTACTTTAGAACCATCAGGATGACTAAAATAATAATAATTATCAAAAAGAGGATAAATGCTGATGAAGATGTGAAGAAATTACAACCCCTTTACAATACAGAAAAATAAAAAATTTGTGCAGCCACTGTTGGAAACAGTTTGAGAGTTCCATATTACCTTTAACATAGAAATAACACATGAACTAGGGAATCTATTCTTTGTTAAGTATCCAAAATAATTGAAAACAGGTTTAAAAAAGGTGTATATGAATGTCTGTCAAAGTGCTTTTGACAGTAGTTTATAAGGAAACAATCTAAAGGCCCATCAACTTAGAGGATAAATAAAATGTGGCATAATCTTGTACTGGGATATAATTTCACTCTTTGTAAAAATACATTCAAATGCTGAAAATTGATGAACATTGTGGTGATCTGCACAGACTTTAATTCAGAACATCGGTGGGGTGATGGGGGATGAAGACAAGATAGATACACATAAATAAAAAGCTGAAACTTGATGGTTCTCTCTCCCCTGGTGAGGGACAAACGGCCCAGATACAATTCAGCACATTTATTATATAGGTTTTAACATCAAAGTAGTTTTTTTGTGGGAAAGTTTCTTCGAAGCAAGTAGGCTAAAGGAAAAAGCCCAATTATAATTATCAACTTTGCACTCATAGTTCTTTACCCCCAGAAACTGGTCAAGACTGCTAGTCCCATGGCAAGCATGGAACCTCCCCTGAATAGAGCATCACTGGGCAATGACTGGGCAGTGACTGGGCAGTCTCAACTGTGCCTTTGTTCCAGGAGTTCCCAGCTCAGGTATGCTCCTGTCTCCAGATGCTTCAAGGACCCTAATTAAAGTCACCATTCCCAACAGAACATTATCAGTGCTATGTTAAATGAAGTCAGAATAAACAAATTCATGGAAATAGAAAGCATTTTCAAAGGCTTGGAAGACATGGGGATTGGGAGTGACTTTGATGGGGACAAAATATTTTTTTCATGTGTCTAAAATGTTCTGGAACTGGACAGTGGTCATAGTAGCAAAACATTATGATGTACCAGATGTCACTTAATTGTCCACTTTAAAATGTTTAAATTTTCAAATTTTATGCATATTTAATCACAATAAATCTTTTTTCAAAATTTATGTAGAGGATGGAAAGTTATAATTGTAGATTCATTTTTATCCGATCGAATGCAAGGGTCTAGCACTTACTAACTGTAAGTTCATGAGCAAGCTTCTTATCATTTTGAATCAAAAATTAATTAGCTATACTATGGAGGGTTAATTGCTAGATATTTATTAAGACAAACTGTGCTCTAAGATGTAGGATAAATAAGTATAAAACCAATTCCAAATCCTTCATCCTTATGGAATTTGCAGTTCAAAAGAGGGAAATATGAGTTGTGTTTCAGAAGAAATAAAAATATATTGTGTTTAATATGTGTTTAATATTTGCCACTGTTATTTAAATTAGATATGTATAAAATACCCAGTGAAATAATCAATACAGAGTTGTTGTTATTAACATTTGACTTTCATACTAAGACCTATTTACTCCAGAATGCCTATATAAATGTAACTATCTTAAAAACATGTGCAGTAGCACATTAGTATTTATGGGTAACTCAGTGAAAGCCATTAACTTCTCCACGGTTTTAAATACATATTTAAAGTTTTAATACATATGAAAGGAAAGTAACATCTAATAAATATACCACACACATACCCAAACCTTCATCCATGCTAATATTACTGAAAATATCAGAAGCCTTTTGGTCATATCAGAAGATTTCTTAGCTTTTAGCTAGTGCATATTTCTAATCAACTCACAATTGCTTTTCCTGTACTTCTCTATTCAATTTAAGGGAGTCTACTTAAGCCATATGAACTTTACCAACTTTGTAACAATTTGAAATTTATATATATTTTTTAAAACAATATTAAATCACATGTTTTGGTATGCTTTGAAACCACAATTCCATGGACAGTATTTGAATAATATCTGAATACTTCAGATTCTAGCTGTGTGGAGTCCCTTGTTGACAAACTTATGTTAGAATCAAAAAGAGAATCAAATTCACCCAATCTTACATTTAAATACACTATTATATATAGAAACTACATAATAGCAATAAAATATTTAAATTCTAAAACCACAATCATGTATTTCTGGCAAATGGCAGTTTCATAGCCCAAACATTATTCTTAGGATTGCATTTTATTTCGGATAGTTAAATATTCTTGTACTGCTTTCTCTGAATTGTTCTAACTAGCTAACTATAAAGTCTGACAACTGAAGAATCACTAATTCCTTTTGTCCTTTGGGCTATGCCAATGTATTTAAGTATTTTAACAGACATTTATTAAGTAATCTTGCTCCATGGATTCAAGCTTTCCAACACACTATAGTGATAGCCCTTGGTGTACTCATTTGAGTAATATTTTCCTTTGCACAGACATTCATTTAGCTTCTAGTATTTTCATATGGTTCCCATATAAATATATCAATACAATAAAAGATTTTGCAACAACTTTTCTTACTATAAATATGACATGCTAGTAGTACTGTTTGCTGGCGAGCTTTAACAACTTGAAAAAACCACAATATATGATTCATATTAAATCATGATGATGTGATACATAAAGACACCAAAGTTGATATCTAGCATTTCATGTATTTAGATAGAGTATATTATCATAGTAGTGGTCACTGTGTTTTCTCTAATTTGTGCTCTTCCAACTCAGGAGCATGAAAACCCTCTGAATTTGAGGATCAACCCCTCTTCCATTCCAAAGGCAGTTATGGCAGATGTGAAAAATAATGCTTATCTTCAGGATAGCTGATTGATAGTTTGTCTACATTTAGTGTATATTTACTCATTCATTCCCATGACAATCATGGAGTTATTATTAGTATCCTGTTTTTACTACTGTAAATAATAAGATCCTGGAAAATTAAACAACTTTCCAAAGGCACTTGTTAAATAAGAACAAGAGTTGGGATTTGAGTGAAAGAGTCTGCTTCCTGAGTTTAGTTCCTTACTATAATATGTTCACTAGTCAGTCTTTCCTTGAATTTTTCACATGAGGGGTAAACTTGGGAAGGTCCCTATTCAGGAACATCCAGAAAGGTGTATTTCCTTGATCTGATTCAGAAAAACAGTTTGAATAAACGAAGCCAATATGAATAATGAAAGCATATTGAGAAAAAATAATACTGGTAGCATTAGAGATTTGTTCTGGCCATTTCTGAAGCCACTGTATTCCTGGATTAACTGGTGAATTCTTCTTCTTTCTTCGTAGATGTTTTAGTCAACTTTTTCACTGCTGGGACGAAAGACCTAACAAAAACAATTTCAGAGTAAAAAAAGTTTATTGGGGATCTCATGGTTTTAGAGGTCTTAGTTCATAAATGGCCAATTTTATTCATCAGGGCAGAGCATCATGGCAGAAGAGTGTGGTGGAGGAAAGCAGCTGGAAGCATGACACCAGGAAGCAAAGAGAGAGACTCCATTTGATAGATACACCCCCAATGGTCCACCTCCTCTAGCCACACCCTACCCACCCTGAGGTACCATTCAGTTAATCCCATCAGGGGGATTCATTCACTGATTGGGTTAAGGCTCTCATAACCCAATCATTTCTCCTCTGAACCTTCTTTTCTTGTCCCACACATGAGTTTTTGGGGGGCACCACACACCCAAACCATAACACTAGGCAATTAAAATAGGTTTTATTCTACATTCATCTAAAACAATGTTTGAATAATAGCAATTGGGCTTGTTGGTACACTGTAAGGATGCTTCTGAAGGCTGGAGTGGTAATAGGAGCCTCAGGTAGGATATAGAATATTCTATAGACATTAGTTTATACTCATAGTGAACTTGGGAGCCATTTTAAGTTTCTGAGAAAAGTGCCATGATCTACCTTATGTTTCTAAACCTTGGAATATCAAATTGAATATCAAAATCAAAGCAAAGAAAAAATAAACCAGATTGACGGTCACCAGGTGAGAGGTATTATGACATGTACCAGGCCAGTTTCAGTGAAGGCAGCGAAGGTGGAAACAATGGGTGTTCCTGACGGCCTAGAAATGGAATGTAAGGGAAGGAACACTCTGGGAAAATTACAGATATTTTATTCTGGATAATCAAAATTGCAGAGTTGTCTTCAAAGGGAATGGAGTTTATATGAACAGTGTTTTTAGGGGAAAAATGAAGAATCCAGAACAAATGAGAAGACATAGTGGTATAAAATGCTACATAGTTACACTGTAACTATGAAAGGCTGAAAAATTATCAGGTAGATTTGCTCACTGATGGTGAATTTATGAGAGCTTATTCAATAAATTGGTGGGAAACCCAGGAGATGGAACAGTCAGAAATAAATGCTAACTGAGGATAAGAAAATAGTAAGGAAAGTCATCTTCTTCAAGAAGTTTGGCTCTGAAAAAGATAAAATTGCTTCAGCAACCGTGAGGCGGTAAGCAACTCAGTGAGACCCTGTCTATAAATAAAAACACAAAATAGGGCTGGGGATGTAGCTCAGTGGTGGAGAACCCCTGAATTCAATCCCCAGTATAAAAAAAAAGATAAAATTGAAGTTAAAGGAGAACATATCACTGGGGAGTACATTTAAGTATATAATCTCATATAAATTGAAAATCTTTTTTTAAATTTTTGAAATAAATTTCACTACACAATATTTATATTTTTATAAGTGCAATATATATGGCTATAATTTTACTCTGAGAAATGTAAAATGTTTCCTTGCTTTTCAGACCACTGATCTTAGGATGAGTTAAATCAGGAATGATTTTCAGTGAACATGACTTTTTCACCTTAACAAATTATAGAGAAAAAATACTTTCCTGGCTAATCTCCAGTATGATTAAGATAATGAAATACAATATCTGTGAAAACATCTACTTTCCTGAATCTATTACTTTGTGTTTCCTGAAACTTTGGCACTCCTCAAAAGAGTTTGCCATCAGCTGATGACAGAATATTTTTAGAAAAATTAGTAACAATCCATTAATGACATCCTCTTTTACTTAGTTATATGCTGTCTTACCTCACTTTTACTTTGGTGATTTTTTTCCCTAAGTGATATAAGAATAATTCATACTAACTCTTTCCTAAAGTTCCTTTTGGTGAATGTGATATTTCAAGGCTGATATTTTTAAAACTGATATAAAAATAGTTATAATTTCTCCTGTATTATAGAGATTTATGGCTAAATTCAATAGCAGTTCTCTCCTTCTGGAAGAGTAAGAGAAACCTAAGTTATTAAGTGGCACATGACCACCCAAAGTAAATCTTTTATTTCCCAAAGTCCTTTGTTCCAAAGAATCATCATGTGACTAATATCAGGCCAATGGTATGAATAGAATTAGCCTCATGACAATTTCTTGTAATTTTCTTTAAACACCATTTGCTTTGCTCTTTCCTCTTTCTCTTTATTCTTTCTTCCTGTTGCCTACAACAGGGATTTGGTATTATGGCTTTAGCCATTCCTATGCAGCAAGGACAATGCTTAGGTTCTAGGAGTGGTAAATAATCATCTAGAATGTGCTGGTTCTTGAGGATTCTAGTGAGCAAAGAGAACATGCCATTCTTGAACATTTTAAAAATAAAAACCCAATGTTTGTACTCTCGTTCTTTCTGTATCTAAAGTACTACATTGCCTATGTTATGCTTTGGATGAGAGCTGTCCCCCCAAATCTTCTGTTAATGCAGCGGTGTTCAGAGGTGGAATGACTGGATTGTGACAGCTGTAACCTGACCAGTCCATCTTGGTTTGAATGGACTTATTGTGTGGTAACTAGGCAGATGGGATACGGCTGGAGGACATGGGTCACTGAGAGTGTGCCCTGGATTACCCCTTTCTCTGGGACCTCTTTCTCTCTCTTCTTATTGGCTACCTGATCCTGACATGAGCTGAGAAGCTTTCCTCCACTGGTCCCGTTCTTCATGATGTGCTACCTCACAACTTCTGGCCCATGGCAATGGAATCTATAGACTGAGACCTCTGAAACTGTGATTCCCAAATAAACTTTTGTTCCTCTATGTTCTTCTTGTCAGGTTTTGTAGTTATAGCAACAAAGGCAGACTAAAACAAGGGAGAAATCAATTTTTAATTTATGGAAGCCATCATTGTTAGTCATTGTAAATTTATTACAGAACCTTAAAAAATAAAATTATAATTCTCATTATGAAACCTTACAACAATGAAATTTAGAGAAATATTCAATAAAGTATCCATATTATATTGTTTACATAAAACAATTGACAATTACTATTTTATTTTCATGATCAATTTTTTAGTTATTTATTTCTTTAAAAATTATTTGAAGCATTATATACATTTAATGCAAAGATCATTAAGATAATCCAGCTTTATAACCTGAACTTAGATACAGAAATAGAACATCAATAGCACATCATAGTATCTCCTAATGTAAACCCTACTATTTTACTATTTGGAGTTAAAACTGTTTATATTTAACAACATTCTCCACTGATTTTGTCTGTTTTTGAATAATTTAGAATCATTCACTTTACAGTCTTTTGGGAGGCGTCATACCATTCTATGTTAGGCTTATGACATTAATGTGACATTAATGTGGTATCATTCTTGTTCATACCACAATTGTTTTTTTCTTCTTACTCTTGTATAGCTTTCTACTTTGTGAAGAAAAATGTTGATATGGAAATGAGTCATTTAGGTTCAAATCCTTCTAGGAAGGATTTGTTCATTGCAGGGAGTATGGCAGTGGATCTTCCAGATCTAAGCCTCTCGGTATCTGCATCAGTTTTAGATTTTCTCTTTAATTAAGTATTTTATTTTTAGAGCAGTTTTAGATTCACAGTAGAATTGAAAGGAAGGTACAGAGAGTTCCCATATACTCCCTGCCTCACCCATGCATTATAGTCTTCTGTTATCAACATACCCAACCAGAGTGTTACATTTATTACAATTTATGAACCTACAATGACACATCATTATCATTCCAAGTTTGTAGCTTATTCTGTGGGTTTGCACAAATGTAAAATGCCTGATATCCACCATTATATTGTCATACAGACTATTTTTATTGCCCTTAAAATCTTCTGTGCTTTGTCTATTCATCTCTCCCTCCTTCTAACCCTGAAAACCTTTTTACTGATTCTCTCTCTCATATATATATATATATATATGATATATATGCATATATATTGCATCTATATAATAGTCTTCTGTTATCAACATACCCAACCAGAGTGTTACATTTATTTAATATATTAAGATATATATTGCATATGTATGCATATATATCACTGTAAAAATATATAGATACATGTGTGTATATATATCTCTATATATATATTTTTTTTTACAGTGCTAGAGAAGAAACCCAGAGGTATTCTACTACTAAGAAACATACCTAGCCCATTTTACTTTTCATTTTAAGATATGGTCTTCTTCACCAGGCACAGGGGCACACACCTTTAATCCCAGCACTTAGGGAGGCTGAGACAGGAGAATTGTGAGTTCAAAGCCAACCTCAGCAAATGGCAAGGCACTATGCAACTCAGTGAGACCCTGTCTCTAAATAAAACACAAAAAAGGGCTGAGGATGTGGCTCAGTGGTCGAGTACCCCTGAGTTCAACAATCCCTTGTGCCAAAAAAAAAGGATCTTCTTAAGTTGCCCAGGTAGGCCTCAAACTTGCCATCATTCTTCCTCAGCTTCCCAAGTTGCTGGGCTTATAGGAATGTGCCACTGTCTCCATATTATTGCCTTTTCAACAAAGTCATACAAGTGGAATCATACAATATGTGTGTATTTGGATTGGTTTCCTGCACTTACAAATATGCATCTAAATTTCCTCCATGTCTTGATCATTTATTCATTTATGTTACTGAAAAATATTCCATTTTCTTGAATAGCAATCATCAAGGATACAGGCAACAAAAATGTTGGCGAGGATGTGGGGAAAAAGGTACATTCATATATTGCTGGTGGCACTCCAAATTGGTACAACACTCTGGAAATCAGTATGGAGATTCCTTAGAAAACTTGGAATGGAACCACCATTTGACCCACTACTTGGTCTATACCCAAAGAAGTTAAAATCAGCATACTACAGTGATGTATCCACATCAATGTTTATAGTAGCTCAATTCACAATTGCTAAACTATGGGAGCAAACAAGATGCCCTTCAACAGATGAATGGATAAAGAAACTGTGGTATATATACACAATGGAATATTACTCAGCCTTAAAGAAGAATGAAATTATGGTATTTGCATGTAAATGGATGGAGTTGGAGAATATCATGCCAAGTGAAATATGCCAATCCAAAAAAAACCAATGGCCAAAAGTTCTCTCTAATATGTGAATGCTGATCTATAATGGGGGTGGGGAGGCAAGAGAAGAATGGAGGAACTTGGATTGGACAGAGAGGAGTGAGGGGAGGGGAGAGGATATGGGAGTGGGAAGAATGGTGGAATGACACAGACATTATTACCCTATGTATATGTGTAATTGCATGAATGGTGTTACTACTCTGCATCGTGTATAACCAGATAAATGAAAAGTCATGCCCCATTGTGTACAATGAGTCAGAATGCATTATGCTGTCATGTATAATTAATTGAAACAAATAAAAAATAATATTTTGCTGTCTGGATGTAGTACTGAATCTTAATCTATTTACTGACCAAAGGACATTTTGATCACCTCCTAGATTTGACAGTAATGAATAAAGTTGCTATGAACATGCCTATGCATGTTTTTGTGTGGATGTAAAGTTCAACAAATTTGGCTAAGTACCGAGGTCACAATTGTGGGTCCTATGGTAAGAGTATATTTAGTTTTATAGGAAACCAGGAAACTCTTGCCAGTTGCCCATACCATTTGACATTGCCACTAGCAGTGAATAAGAGTTCCTGGGACTCCATAATCTTACCAGCAGATTCTGGGCATGGCTGTCAGGGCCATTGGGATTACACTACCTGATAAACCACTGTTGATGGTCCAGATGTTATTTTTTGGGTAAATAAATACTGAACTTTGTGGAGGAGATTAATAAGTATCAATTATACTTGTCTCCGAAGTCTGTTAACAAATATATGCTTAAAAATATTTTCTTCTATATTTTGGCTCTTTGTTTCTCTCTTTGCAACAGTGTTTGAAGATCAGACCATTTTTTAAAAATTTCATAGCACCAGAGATTGAACCCAAGACCTTGTGCATGCTAGGAAACACTGTACTACTGAGATTCATCCCCAGTCCTAGAATATTTTAATGTTAACTTATTCAGTTGCTCAAGTTCTCTGATTTTAGTTACTATAGAAAGATATCATCTTAGGTATTTACTAAAACTCTCTTATTTTACAATCAGATTTGTATATACAAAAGCATCTGGAGTTGATTTATTTTCTTAATGGTATGATACAGGATTTTTTCCCATGTGAATATTCAACTCATCCAGCACTATTTATTGACAAACTCATTCTTATCTCTCTACATCACTTTGTCACATTCATTATGGATAACAAATTTGAATATGTGTCACACTCCCATATTTGATTGTTCAATCCTTGTGCTGGTACAGCCTTGAATATTATAATATTTTTAAATCTAGATATCTAATAGTGTAAGTTCTCTAGCTTCTTCAAGTTAATTTTTATTCCTTTGAGTCCTTTGGAATATACACCGAATTTTCAAATCTCTATACAGAAATCAAAACATAATACAATTTTTATTGTGATTATATTGAATATATAACTGTAGATTAGATAGATAAATAGATAAATGGATGTAGATGATGGGTCATTTAACCTATTCAATTTGTTTTAGTTATAAAACAAAAGGTATAAATTATTTCCATTGAAAAATCACACACATTAATAAGTATTGGAGCCTATATCTATTCAAAACCTAAATAGGTAGTCAAAGGGCTATCAAAATTACTATAGTTTATCCAAATGAAATTTATAATATAACATCTCCAATCCAAATTTTCTCATGAGTTACTCCTTCAGTAATTCATACCTCAAATATCTCATTACATGATTATGACCAATCTTTCTTCTTCCTTTCCAAAAATGCAATCAATCACCTATTAATTTGTCTCCTAGTTTGTTGCCTGTACAAATAGCTTAAGCATCACTTCAAACAAGGAACCCTATCTTTACACTCAATCATGTTGATATTAAAGACTGTGCTGGTTTGGAACATCTACCACCACTAGAATCTAAAAATGTATTCTTTAACTGAATATAATGTAATAAATTAATACAGAGTAATACATAAGTCCAAAACCAAGAATGATAAATTCTTTAATGTCAAAAATGAAAAGTGAAAGAAGGTTGAGAGGAAGCTGAAGCTGAGTGAAGATATAGCTCAATTCTAGATTGTATATTTAACATGTACAAGGCTCTTGGTTTAATCCTCAGCTTCTCAGCATGTGCACACACACACACACACACACACACAAATGATATTAGAGTTTAAATATTTAAGATTCTTAGAGACTCAAGTCTGTGAGGCAGAACTGCAGCTGAGCTCTAGTAATGGAGATAACAGCACGAAGTAATGCCTTATGCAAGAAAAAGGAATTTAAACATATGCCTATATATTACAAAGAATTCTACTGTTTATTGATAAGTGGGGTAGAAAAAGAGTCACCTATAAATATTTTGCAATGTCAAATTGGGTCATTTGTAGGCACTGGGATAAAATGCATACTAAGACATTGAAAGCAGATACAAGATCAATGACATTCATCCATATCTCAGTAAAGATAATACATTTGAGGAAGTTATCCAGAAATAAGCACAAAGAAATGAAGAAGAGGAAAAAGTAGAATTTAGGAATTATAGAAGAAAATTATAGCATGAATGTGGGAAAGAATTTCCAAGTGGTGATGGTTAAATACTTTTTGGAATTGAAGAAATACAAAGGTTTTAATTATGAAGGTGTACATGTGATCCTGAAAATTATGAATTTTTAAAAAACAATGTGTGTGTTTCACAAAAAGAACCCAAAACTGAATCAAGATTAAATGAGAATAGATTTAATGACTGACAATGAAATTAAGAGACTAGTAAATTTAATCAAGAGAAAACAAACCAAGAATTCCAAACATTGGGAAATCCTGATATAAACCTAAATAAATTTTAAAAGAACACAAATTCCTGGGCTTTTTACATCCAAAAATTAGACAACAATAGTGTAGAAAAAGATAGTAGAAGAATTTGGAACCAACACCTTACAATATCATTTCAGATTCTGGAGGTTCAGTATTTTGATTAAATTTAGAATTCATTAAATATTCATAAATTTATTCATGTAATAAATTTAAGGAAACCCAAAATAACTGAAGTAGAATGTAAAATTTCAAAAACAGTAATGAAATGAAAGGGATTAAAGAATGTTTCCTTAATCTAACAAAAGGCAAGGAATTTTAAAATGTAGCAAATAAAAATTAAATAGAAAATGCAAAACCTAGTAGAAATTGTATGAATCCTGTCATTACTCCAGGTAAAACAAAACAAAACAAAATTACTTTATTTTGAAAACCATATATTTAAAAAAAAAGAATTTAAAATGATGACTTCAGAATATGAAGGTTGATAACATTTTCCTAAAGATCTTATAACTCCAAAATAATACTAAATATTTTCAGTTGTATATACATATGAAATAAATGTAGAAAAATATAAATTAAAAAGTGCATATGTACATCAATAAAACTATTTCCTCTCCAATGGTAAGTAGGATGGGAATATGTTTGTGAAAGAGAAAAGTTGACAGTGAAGTGCATCTGTACCAGTTTATTAAAATGCAATGTGAAGGCAGACATGGTGGTACGTGCCTATAATCCCAACTTAGGAGTCTGAGGAAGGAGGATCACAAGTTCAAAGCCAGCCTCCATAACTTGGTGAGGTCCTAAGCAACTTAGTGAGACCCTATCTCCAAATAAAAAATAAAATGGGCCAGGAGTGTGACTTAATGGTTACGCTCCCCTGTGTTAAATATCTCTGGTACCAAGAAAAATATGAAGAGGGGAGAGGATTCTAAAAATAAATAGTACTCCAAGACTTATACTTTACATATTATGGAACTCACTGAAAATCAAACAAGAAATAAACCAATAAAAATAATTTCTTTTTTTAAAAAATAGAGTAATGCAATTAATCCGGTTGAAATGTCTAACTGGTTTCTCTTTGCCTTCATAAGAGTACCATCTCCTTGGTTGAAGTTTAAATTAACTTTAGGAGTTAGCTTATTTCTTCAGCTAGTCTTTGCTGATCTCTGCCAACTCTCCTTCTTGCAATGTACACACATGAAAATTCTTTCAAGTTCCTGTCTCATTTACAGAAATTCTATCTAGATTCTAACACATATTCATCCAAATGCCTCATAGAGTGAATGTAATAGATGGTCAACACTTTTGTGCTTAAATGAACACATGGTTAAACAAATCATATAATCAAATTTAAAAAGTTACCTTCAAAGATCCTATAGCATTAATTCATTATCTTATAAATCCAAGTATTAATTTCTGATGAGCCAATGAAAATATACAAGTCTAAAAGTATTCTTGAATATTTGCTTTAAATCTGAGGTCAATAATTAAAGAAAGGAGATTTATAGATTTGAAAATTAATTAGTCCACATACTTGAAGACCCAATTTCTCCATCTTTTCACATATCATTTCAATAAAAATATGCCTATTATTCTTTTCTGCCTACTATCCCAGTCTACAAATTAGAAAATAAAAAGGTGTCATACATAATGATGAAATTGTCCATTGCTCTCCAAGAGAAAAATCTTTTTGTTCCTCTTAACATACCAGCTCTGTTCCCTTTAACAAAATTTGGCAAATTCTGCTTTATATCCCATGATAAATGTTAGATGGCTTGGCTCTATGGAAAGTAATAACTATAGCCAAATTCCTGATAAAATTCATATATAATGGCTATGGATATTCATATCTAGAAGTGACAGGATAAAAATTTTGTGTAACACAGTTGAACCATGAATTCATACTAAAGAGCCCACATAAAAATTGCTACTACTAATGGCAAATACTACTCGTGTGTTTGACTGAAATTTATTGACAGTTTTAATTATTTTGTATAAGCTGATGTATTTTCTCAACATTTTTATTCTCTAGACTCCTTAAGGAATTTCTGGAAGAGAACTGATGTCCTTAAAATAATAACTGTAATAATCTCCATGAGAAATCTGGCTTCTGCTTTGTAGTAGAAGGCAAAAGCCAGAACTCCAGGGATTGAGTTTAGCTTGTGTCAATGAAGAGAAGTAACTTCATGTGAGCTTCATGAAGTAATGGATGACAGGAACTGTTGAAGGATTAAATGCATGGGATCTATTTCACATAGAATTTTGATGTGAGAAACAATCCTGTGGTTTCAGCCAGGGGACCCATCAATGTCTTCATGTTCCCTAAAGTGGTGAGGGGTTTGAGACAATTCAGAGAATAGTGGGGAATTTTTATCCTATTTCCATATCAAGTTCTGCACCGCATCTGTTTCAAAACATTCTACTGTCTTAAAATTGCCTGACATCGTCTGTTTTGGAACATGACCTCAAAGACACTTCATTATTAAGTGTATTTCACTTGAATTCATTCCATTTGTTTCTTTCCCTTTTTCAAGATTCCTCGAGCTCATGATTAATCCCTGATTCCTCTATTTCTTTTACACCTCATATCAAAACTTTCAGCAAATCCTTGAAGTGAAAATATATCCAAAATCTCACCATTCTGAACATCCTCATGGCTACCATCTGGGTACAAGCCACATCTTTTCTCACCTGCATCACTGTAATAACCTCTTAACTGCTCTCCCAGCTTCCTGTTTCTCTCTTACAATCTCTCATCAACCACAACCAATAAGATAATATTCTTCATGTAACTGATTTGGTCAGACCTCTCCAATAGCCACCTACCTCACTTGGGGTTAAAGCCAAAAATCTTAAAGCAGCCAGCCATACCCTCCAAAAACTACACTTCATCAACCTGCCTTTGTCCTGTGCTACTACTCTCTTCCTTGCTTATTCTAAGGTTGTCTTGCCTTTCACTCTATCAGCCTTGCTATGATTTTACCTAAAGGCCTTTTCTCTGGTCATTTCCCCTGCTTAATATTCTCTTTCATCAGATGTTAATATATCTACCCTTTGTCTTCATTCAGGTCTTGGACATATAATATATAGCCTGTCCTGTCTAATTTAAAACTGGACCTCTATTTCCTTGATTAGTTCCTATCCCCTTTATCACTTCTTCCTCTGTACTTCCTCTCTCCTTCCCTCCTCTCTCTCTCTCTTTCTCTTATGCAGTTCATCAAATGGTTATTTCCAGTGATTAAATCATTTTTGCCACCTAGAATGGAAGCCCTGAAGTCAAGGAGTTTCCGTTGTGGTAGTCACTGGCATCCTGCAAGTCTAGACGGAGCTTATGGAGACACTACATGAATTTTGATTAAAGAAATGCACTAATTATCTCATTCTTTTTTTCATTATTTTACATCCAATAGTGAAAGAAATCAAGAAACAGCTAGTCACTACCCTTTTTCTCACTTCTGTGTGGAAGAAGACAGGTCAGGGGATCGGTGAGTCATATCCTCTGTGCCACGCTTCCCTGCCACTTGTCACCACTTGCATCTGATTTCTTCAGTGGTGGAACTGAGAAAATAGAGCTGGGAGGATATCGGTTACCCACTCATGAAATGCATATGGTTTGGAGACCAGAGTGATCCGTGTTCACTGCTTTCTGTTTTTATATTAGAAGAATTATGTCCTTTATGTATTATTTCCTTTATCTTTAAGATGAAAATTTTGTGACAAATTAAAGTCTCTCAGGCTACAAATTCTACCATATTTATTTAAAGTAAAATCCATTTATATATCATTATATCTAATGTTGTACTTCCTGTCTTTCTTCATTAACTCACTATTTCTCATAGGTATTCTTAGGAGGTAAATATTAATTTATCCCTAGTAATTTTACCTGGATATAAACACTGAAACACCAAGAATTTTCAACTTGAAAGACAATTTTTCAGATAATAATAGAGGTTAATATTAGCTTTTGTTTCTAAACTGGTAAATTTTTTGCATAAAATTATTTGCTTAAGGGAGGGAAAAATCACAGTGATGCTATTACCTTTACTCAAAACTTGAGAATTGAAGAAACTCACTAGTGAATTCAGTGAGCCCAAGAAGGGTTTGTGCAAAGCAATGTTAAGAGGCTATGCAACAATTTTGTTGAAAGTTACGGAAAAATAATCATGGAGCATTAAATGTATTTTCATACGTTTCTCTCAAGCTTTAAAAAATATTTATCCTGGAGAATTTCAGAGGAAAAAATCTAAAACCTGTCTACCTGGCTTAGGATATTTGTAAATCAACTTTGGTAAAGGTAAAACTACATAGAAAAAGTAACCTGAGGATTAAATTCTAGTTATGTGAATGATTTTCTGTATACTGTTAAGAATCAGGGTTAATCTCATGTAAATATTTTAAAGCTAAGGAAACATTATATTAATGCTTATTGAATCAAAGAGAATGTTATCTTGTGGTTCTAAATACTGGGCCAGAATTTGTCATTTGGAAGGTTTCAGACAATTATATTTCATTGATTTATGACTTCTTACTATATTTCATTGCTATAATTGCTATTATACTTCATTTGCTATAGGAACTCATTATATGGTAGGTAACCAGGGATTGAAAATGTGTAAAAATACTATGAAACCTCTTAAAGATATCAAAGTTAGTAGGCAGCTTTTGGGTGATTTAGAAGCATAGATAAATGCTATTATTTTTCATAAAATAGAAAGACATACAGCATACGAAGAGAATAAAAGTGAGAATGTAAATGTTTTCCCATAGGTACTGGATAGGGAAATAGAAAAGATTTGTATTTGTGTCAGGCCTTTTAGAACACTGAAATCCTGAAGTAGAAGGGAAAGTAATTAACGAAGAGATTTAATAAAGACCATATAGCTTCAGCAGGGACAGAGGATTAAAACGCTTAGTGTTTAACCACATAATACAAAGGAATTAATATATCCAAGTAGAAATAGCATTAAGAAAATGTAAGGGCCGGGGTTGTAACTCAGTGGTAGAGTGCTTGTCTAGCATGTGTGAGGCACTGAGTTTGATCCTCAGCATCATATAAAAATAAACAAAATAAAGGTATCGTGTCCATCTACAACTAAAAATAAAAAATAAAGATTTAAGTAAACTACCCCCATGGCACAGCAGATCTTGTTGCCTGTATCTCCTTGGGTTCTATCTTTTAGTGCATCCTGACCTATCTCCAACTGTCTGAGGGCTCTCCCTGGTGGCTGAAGCCTGCTGTAGTAGTAAAGTGCTGGAGAGCAATGCCCTCTGGGAGCCACCTTATGCTTATGACTGAGGTAGTTGGTGTATTAATAACCCAGCTCCCTCACCCTTTGTCTGGATATCTATGAGACTTCTTGCTTTACACAGATTCCTTGAATTCTCCAGGATCAGGCTCCAGTTACAATATGGTAACGGATTTAATAATGCATTCTTTTTTGGCTTTTTTTTTTTTTTACCTGCTTTGCTTTCCTCTTCCCTGTTGGTATAGCATAATTCTAAACCTAAATAAACCAAACAGACTTAAATACCTGTCACAGGTTCTGCTGCTGGTGGAATGTTAAAAATAGTGTTAATTTAACTGATATGTAATATTATCTAAAGACATTGAATCCTTCTTATCCCACACAAAGATACCATACCATTATCTTGCTTTTTTCTTTTCAAGCTCATCAGATAAGGTGCATCTGACTAACAATGTCAAAGTGTAATTTAGTGTAATACAAAAGCTGAGCATTTTAGTATTATAGTCCAAGAAATTTAATCCTTCATTCCAGTGCTTGTCATTGCTTCCTTAGAAAAGGCCGTGAGACAGGTTGCCTAAAACAAAACAAAACAAAAAATTGTCATCTGAGTTTGTGTTCTGTTTCTGCAATTTTCTGTAAGACTTTCAGGAAGATTAACATTTTGATCTGTTTTTAATGTTAAAAGTAAGAAAATTATTAAAGTGAAGTGAAACTATTAACATTTTCTCATACACACAAGTACTCAGCAATTAGCATTTAATGCTTTCATTGTTTTGCTGATTGTATTAGGCTGGCTTTGAACATGCTCAATATACAACAAAAGAAAAATCAAGATTTTAGCTTTGAAATTAGAATATATATTCACCATCCAGGTTATTTTATCTCATTGCTAATTTAGAATCCAAATTGTGCATGTGTGTGTGTGTGTGTGTGTGTTAACTTTAGTGAGTTTTGTTATGCCTGTGTTAAATAGTGCTTAAATATTTTTAAATTTATGATTAAATTCATAAAACCTCATGAAGAAATTTAGTGTTAAAATTAGAATAACCAACTCTCTATCCTGGTCATAGGACTGAAGGATTTTCTGTGATATGCGACCTTTATTACAAAACCAGCAAAATCCCATGAAAATTGGATGACTGATCATTGAATCACATGTGAATATAAACTAAAAGTTTAATAGATTTGTACAAATGCTATCAAATAAGAAACAAAAGAAATGTAAAGAGTAATTTGTAAAATAATTGTTATTGTTAATATCCTATGCATTTAAATATTGGAACAATACTTAAAATATACATTATGACCACTTATTAAATTTATTACTATGCGGTTGCCTGTTTCAGTCTTCTGGTAACATCTCCAGATCACTTCAGTTTTCTTCTTCTTTTTTTTTTTTTATTAGGACTTTATTATTATGTATAGTATTTATGTTCATTTTGACCAAATAATACATGCAAGGAATTTGATTTCAATCCCCATTCCTCTTGCCACATTTCCTCTTCCTCCCCCTCCTTCTACTCTCCCTCTTTTCCTCCTCTATTGATCTTCCTTTCACTCCCTTATTTATTTATTTTCAATTGGTATTTTCTGCATATACATACAAGTGAGATTATTTTTGGCACATTTATATATGTATGTATAACATGATCCTGTTAAATTCATTTCATATTTCCACTCCTTTTCCTTCTTCTTTCCCTCCCTGTTATTCTCCCTTTACTATTCTACTGATCTACCCTATATATTTATCGTATCCTATCCCTCCACTCACCTTCTTTCCTTTGTTTTGATCTAACTTCCGCATATGAGAGAAAGCATTTGGCTCTTGATTTTCTGGCTTATTTCATAAAGCATGATTTTCTCCATTTTCATCCATTTACCAGCAAATATATAGTTTCATTCTTCTTCATGGCTGAGTAAAACTCCCCTGTGTGCACATACCACATTTTCTTGATCCACTCATCTGCTGATGGACATCTGAGTTGATTACATAATTTGGCTGTTGTGAATTGTTCTGCTATAAACATTGAAGTGACTGTATCTCTACAGTGTGCTGCTTTAAGTTTTTTTGAATAAATACCAAAGAGTGGGATAGTAATGTGGTGGTTTTGTTCCTAGTTTTTAATGAGTCTCACATTTTTTTGTATGGTGGTTGTATTAATTTGCAGCCACACCAATAATGTGTGTGCCTTTCCCTCACAACATTGCCAACACTTATTGTGCTATTCTTGATCACTGCCATTCTAATTGGGATGAGATGAAATCTTAGTATAGTTTTGATTTGCATTCCTCTGATTGCTAGATGTGTTGAACATTTTTAATTAATTTGTTGATCATTTGTGATTTGCCTTTTGAGAAATACCTATTTAGTGTTTTGGCCCATTTATTAATTGGATAATTTGCTTTTTTTTGTGTGTGTGTATTGAGATTTGTGTTCTTTATATATGGATATTAATCCTCTGTTGGAAGAATGGCTGTCAAAATTATTTTTCCCATTCTGTAGGCTCTTTCTTCACACTCCTAATCACTGCCTTTGATGTGCAGAGCTTTTTCAATTTGATGGCATCCCACTTATTGATCCCTGGTTTTATTTCTTAAATTGTAGGGGTCTTACTGAGAAAGTTGGTGCCTGCATCAATATGACGGAGTGTTGACTATATTTTCTTTAAGTGTTCCATGGTTTCTGGTCTAATTTCTAAGTCTTTGACACATTTTGATTGGACTTCATGCAGGATTAAAGGGATCTAATTTCATTCTTGTACATATGGATCTCCAGTTTTCCCAGAAAACTCTTGTTAAAAAGGTTGTCTTTTCTCCAGCACGCATTTTTGGTACCTGTGTCAAGTATCAGAAGGCTATTAAGTATTTGAGTCTGTCTCAGTGTCCTCTATTCTATTCCATTGGATTTCATGTCTAATTTGATGCCACTGACACACTGTTTTTGTTACTATAGCTCTGTGATATAATTATGATTACTCCTGCATTACTTTATTGGTTCGAAATTCTTTTGGCTATCCTAGGTCTCTAATTCTTCCAAATGAATTTAAGGCCTGCTTTTTCTACTTCTGTGAAGAATGTCATTAATATTTTGGTGGAGATTGCATTGAATGTGCATATTGCTTTTGGTAATGTGGCCAAACTGACAATGTTAATTCAGCCTATTTAAGAACATGGGAGGTCTTTTCATCTTCTGAGGTCTTCTTAAATTTCTTTCTTTAGTGGTCTATAGTTTTCATTATAAAGTTCTTTCACTTTCTTGGTTAGGTTAATTCTTACATTTTTTTTGAGGTTATTGTGAAAAGGATTGTTTTGATGATTTGTGTTGATTTGTGAGTGTTGATGTTGTATTCTGCTACTTTTCTTAGTTCATTTATCAGATCTAGAAGTCTTCTGGTGGAATTTTTTGGATCATGTCATCAGCAAACAATGATAGTTCAACTTCCTCTTTTCTGATTTCTGTCCCTTTAATTTCCTTCTATTCCTGATTTCAGAGTACTTCATCTTTTATATTTTCTTATTTTTTCTTTCCAATTCATCTTGTTTTTTCTTTTACTCTTCATCAATTAAAATATATTTTCTTTGGAATTATTTTTAAGTTCTAGAGCTTACACCTGTGTCTTGTGAGATGGTGAGGACTTAAAATAGAGATCTGTTTTCTCTATCATTTTATACTATACTGTAATGTACAGAATTATCTTGACACTACCTTTACACAGAAGGTATATAATTTGTTCACTGAAGGAAACAAATTATTTATAAATAACAATAGTTTTAAAGAAGTAGATTCACTAAAAATAATCAACTTTATTTCACCATTAATAATTGAATTTAATGTAACTTTTATAAATTCCCTTCTAGTATGAGACTATATACTGAAGCAACAGTTCTTTACTAAAAGTCAAGATATTCACATGTAAGTGCTTTCAAATTTCAAGGTGCAGCAAACCTGGCCTTTGAATGCACCATAGCCAATCATTTTTGGAGCCATTTGGTAAGGATTGTGTGGAAGGAAGTTTGGATAAGCTAGAGCTATGAAAAATAAAAGAGAAGAAGAAGAAAAGTAGAACAATGAAAAAATCATGAGCCAGAGACCAAAGGCTGCAAGGAATAGTAGGAATAATGAGGCATATGTGTATGCACAATAAGGCTATGGAAAAGATTAAACAGCCAGAAAAGACGAAAATCTGAAATTCACAGTTTAACAAACAGTTGCAATCGCGTGGTCACTGAAGCAGCTTTGTCTGCTGAGGGAGAAAGTTGTGATCGGGGGATATAATGACATGATTGTGAAATTTTTTTTTTTTGGTGTTCCTTTATTGTGAGGTACCTGTGTTTCCAGAAATATCAATAAAAATTAAATAAGGCCAGGTGCAGTCTCACACACCTACAATCCCAGTGGCTTGGGAGGCTGACAGGAGGATCGCAAGTTCAAAGCCAGCCTCAGCAAAAGTGAGGTGCTAAGCAACTCAGTGAGACTCTGTCTCTAAAGAAAATCCAAAATAGGGCTGGGATGTGGCTCAGTGGCTGAGTGCCCCTGAGTTCAATCCCTAGTATCAAAAAAATAAAATAAAGTAAGAAGTCTGTCAAGGTCTTTTCTGGGATGAACAATAACTGTTATTGTGGCAGATCTACTAGCCAAAGGATTTGCGTGTGATGTTTTTTATTCCTTTCAATATCTCCATCCTTATTAAATTTTCATTTTAGCCACTTTATTGGTGACAAAACTGCAACTAACCAAGCAATTTGACCAAAGTCAGAAAGCTCTTGAAAAATTGTGCATTTAGAATCACAACTTTCCAACTTGGCACTTACATTTTATCCCTTGATATTCCTATAGTTATGATAAATTCTTTCTCTGGTTTCTCATTAACTACAGAGTTATGTGCTCCATTTTTCTATATCCCATTCATGTGGGGATTTGTTTGATATTTTATAATATTTGAGGATAATATCATGTTATTGCAGTGATCCACCACCAAAAATGAAAAACTTCCTCACTTGTTTTGGCATCAGAAATTTACTGTGGGATTTTTACTTTCAACAGATCTGTGAAATTTTTAAAAATATAGTTTTAGAGCCATCAGTTTGGAAAAATATAGAAAACTGTACAACTACTTAAATGGTTATTATGAGATTACCAGACATTGACAACCTAGTTACTGTCTCCTTGCGAAGGCCTCAGTATCTCCCCAATTGCTTCCTGTTTGGGGGTCATCCATAGAGAAGAAAATTAGGCATAGACATGTTAAACTTGCACACTGAAATTACAAATATCTTTGTTTATATGAAAAGGTCATGCTCTGGTTGGAGCAATAATATCTCCAAAAGATTAACATGTTACAAACTATACTTAAGTTTAAATGTTAACATAACACATTTAAGGTCCAATTTCATTGCAAGCTACAGGATGCTTAATGCTAACTTTGTGCAGTGCAAGGGCTCCTAATGAATACTTACTATAATGCTGAAACTAATATTTCTAACCTGTCACTAGAAATTTCTTCCCAAATCATTCTTATATTCTTCATATATTGCAGAAGGGTAGAAAGCAAAAATGTATTCCTTGTAATAAAATTTGACTATTACATATAGACATCTGAAACTAATGCTCATTATATGTATGTATTTGTACATTATAAGCAAAATATGATATTTCCATATATGATAAAAACTGACTTTTAGTTTGATAACTGTATCAGAGTTTATAGAAGACATGGAATATTGCAACAGAAAGTAACAATTATTATTGTGTTGCTTTATAACAACTATTTGATAAATCAATAAGGTGTTTTTAAAGATTTTCAATATGTATTATATTTAATATTATTAATATACTGCTTTTCTTCTAAGTTGATCATTCCTTCTTACTTGTTTTCAGTGATACTGAAAGTTTTCAATTATCAGTGATGTTCTTAGGAACTTTAAATTGAAAAAAAATGGTGAAAATAGTCTTGAAATTGGCAATGAATTTATAATCCAAGAGAGAAATTTCCCTAAGAGGACAAATTGTGAAGTTTCTAGAAGCTAAAGAAATAACAGAGTAAATTTTTCAATTAGTTTAATGAGAAAAATCTGTCTTTCCTAGGAAAATTAAATATACTCATCATCATAAAAGTGTTTCACTTTAATGAAATTTGATTATATGGTGCAGAATATTTCTTGACTTTTAAGCTTCTGGTAAAATGAAAACTGGAGCATTAAGTGATTTCAGCCTAGCCTTTGAAAGCTCCACTGCATCATTTGCTAAATTTATGCATCTAAAGAAGAGACAAGAGTATGGAGCAGTTCATGAATTCTCAATCATATGCAAGCCTCTACAAAAGTCCTTGAAGCAGTAGTATAGAATCTGCCATATGCTGATAACTGCATTCAGAAAACTCACTCATCATAAGAAGGATGATGAATAGTCATGCTGAGTCAGTGGTTACAAGTTGGCAATAAACTTGAAGAAAATTGAGGTCATTTGTTAGACTGTGTAGTACAAAGCTCTGCCTTAAGACTCAAAAAATCTGTTGATAAAGTAGAATTGAATTGAAAGTGGTTTTAGAAAACTGCTCCTGGAGCTGCATTCTGCTCAGTAGTACACAGAAAGCTAAGAGATGAAAAAAGGGTCAACTCAGTACTTTATGGCTTAGGAGTAGATATTGTGTCAATAATGATGTCTCAAATTTCAGGATGAACCAAAGAGCCAGAACACAAACTTTATGTTCCTTCTAGAGGAATTTAAAAGGCATGCATGCCACAATTTTCAGTCTCAAAATTATTTTATCTCTACTACCATGCTCCAAATCATGTTAATCCAATTAAATTCAGTAACTGTATGTTGAACAACTGCATGCAGAGGGTCTGTGGTAGATTATAGGGTAAAGAATGTGATTCTTGTTCTTAGTAAAGAAATATACTTACTAATTTTCAGTACTATCAAAGTACTGATCCAAAATGTCATTAATGTTTAATTCTGTATTCCTTATTTCTAACTTGAGTATACAGGTAGAGTATCCCTTGTCTGACACCTGAGACCAGAAGTGTTAAAAATTTCAGATTTTTTTTGTTTTAGTTTTTGGAATATTTGCATGCATATTCTGTGCAAGATATCTCTTGGGAATGAAGCCTAAGCATGAATTTTATTTATGTTTCATATATACCATACATAGTGTAAGTTCATTTATATAATATTTTTGATGCACCTACATTTCACCTCAGCCTGTCAAGTGTCAACTATGGAATTTTCTACTTGAGTTATGTTGGTGCTCATAGTGGTTCAGATTTTGTAGCATTTAGAATTTCAGATTCTGAGATTAGAAATACTTAGCTGGTGATATATTCTAGTTCAAGAATCTATTGATATTCATCATATTCTCAGTTCATAAGACAGAGCCTGAAATAAAATAGACAAATGTTCAGATTGATCCAAAATAATCATTTGCTGCTCTTTGGGGGATTCTATTGTCTTGGTGTGAATATTTACATGGAATTATTATAATTCTGTATAATGCAAATTCATCACTTCCTTAAGCCCCACGTATGTAGCTATGATTCCTTGTTAAGAAAGCACTGACCCATCCACCAATGGCTTCTCTCTCACCATTTATTTTCCTTTTCTTTTTTCTCCTCCTTTCCAGCCCCCCCTTTTTTCAACTTCTTATTTCCTTTTCTTTCTTCTTTCTTTTTTCTTTTTCCAAATGAAGTAATTTCCTCTGATGATCTCATAAGTTTAAAATAGTCAACAGCCACTATGATGTAAGTGATTTATTATACACTTTTTTAAAAAATTCAGAATGCTCCTTAGTTTTATTTTAAAAATTTCTTGTTCTCAAGGAATATTTTTGTTTTCATATCAAAATTATATCAATTACTCAATATGTTCTTAACCCACTTTTTAATTACTTTGTCCTGCCTGAAGCCTTGCAAACGATTTCTTTTTTTTGTTATTGGCCTTAATATACTATTAATTTGAAAATACAAGTTTGTATATACTACCAACATAATTTTATCCAGTATTGTATCCACTTTCTTTTATAAATTCTCGCTCTTTCTACTATATTTTGTGGCACACTGGTTGTATTTAAGGGAACAGAGTCGATGATCAGAGATACATGGATTCTAATCACAGTAATTTCTTGCTCTCGTTCTGTGACCAGGTTTATGTCTTGATTTTCTTTTTCTGAGTGTGTGTGTGTATATGTGTACATGTTTATATATATATATATATATAGTTTATATATATAACTATATATAGTTAACTATATATATATAGTTTATGCAGCACCTTGTATTATAGTGACTGAGAAAATACAAAGAAAATTGTTAATCATCCTTGATAAGCAACAAATTATAAAGAAATAATCTTACTAATAGTGCCAATCTAGTTCACCAACTCATCAGTTTTTTATTTTGAATACACACAGATACACACATGCATATATAAGAGAGACAGAGACAAAGAGAGGCAGAGAAAAAAAAGGAGAGAGAAATTGAGAAAGGTTAAGGATACATGCATATACTCTGAAATCTCAACTCACATCAACATATAATATTTGCATAATCCCAGAGGGGTCCTTATTTCCCTTTCCAGTCAATTCTCACTCAAAACTTACAAATGTTTTAATTTTTACCACCATGTTATTTTTGCCCTGGGGATTATTCGCTCTGTACAATTCATGTAATACCACATTGTTTAACATTTTTGAGATGTTCCATGTTGCTGCATGTATCACTGATTCATTCTATGCAAAACAACAGTTTGCTTACTCATTCTCTTGTTGATGGACACTCAGAATATTTATACTTTGTGGCTATTGTGAATAAGACCATTATGGTAATTACAATAAAATATTTTGATAGACACATATTTTCATTTTTCCTGCATACAAACTTAGTGGGGGAACTACTGGATCATCAGGGAGGTGTATGTTTAGATTTATAATAAACTACTTGATTTCTTCTAAAGTGGTTTTGGTTGTACAACTAACATTCCTTCCAGTTGCCCATGAGATTTCAGGTTCTCTGTAGCTCACTTAAATTTGGTTTTGTCTATCTTTAAGTTTAAAGTTATTCAGAATTCCCTATGACTTTTCAGTTCAGAAGCCTTCAGGTTTACTTTAATTTGTATAATTGATATTGAAATGGCTGCTGCCTCAGGTACATCTTTAACTCCAGGTTCTCCTCTAGAATCTGTCCACTTTTCATCTTCCTCTATTTGATTTAATCTTGGCTTGTGTCCTCATAATTTATAATTGGCACTTACAGGTTTGTGACTTGCAAGAACTTTGCCATACAGGAAGCTGAACCCACCATGTCTTCTAAGCCTGTTTCTATAGCTTCCTAATTGTGTTCTTATCTTTTTTTGAAAAATTCCCAACTATCATTGTATCAATCTCAAATGAAATATATTAATATCCATAAGACATTCCTCTTTTAAAATGTTTTCAATAGTTCTGCCATCATGGGAAAAAAATAGTCTCCAATCCCACAGTCTTAACTCAGTTTTCAGTGTTCTCCATTATCCAATACTATACTATCTTTGAATTTGGTTTCTCACTATACAGATATCAAATTAGAGAGAGGTTGTACAGAAAACGTGTTACTTTTCAAAATATGTAGTACTCCCACCACTGAGATATTACTCATAAATTTGATCTTTAAATTTAGTCTTCTAGCTTATTTGGCTTGATTCTAATTTCAACATTTATCATTTGTTTAATCTTCAGAAGTAAACCTTCAAATTATGCTAATAATATTAATATTAATATTGATACCAGCTAAAATTTATTAAATATTCAGTATATACCAGAAAACATTCTAAGCACTCTGTGTATTATGGATAGTTCTCCTAATGATTATATATGCCATGTATTGTCTCTGTCCTCATCTAGTTGATAGGAAAATATGTATTGAAAAAATAAGTAAAGTATATCCAAAATTATTCAGCTATGAAATGGAAGAGCCCATATCTGAATGCAGTCAGGGTGACCTGAAACCTTGGTCATAATACATGCTTTATCAGGTTTGGATTAAAAGGAGTTAATAGAATTGATCTTACATGATCATCATAAGAATATAATAGGTAAAAAAAGCTTGGCATATACACATTCAATAAACACTTTTTATTGTTTTCAACTCTTCCAATCCTTAAGCAAACTGCTTAGATTTTATTTGTTTCAGTTTTTTATCTATAAAATAGGAAAAATTATAATAACTATATGTAGGGGTTTTGTTATGATTCAGTGATTTAATACATGAAGAATACTTGAAATATTTCCTGGACATCTTGGGGGTTAGATTCTCCAAAAACAGAGTAAGCAAGTAATTTAATGATGAAGTGCCTGTAACAAACATGTAAGGTAATGAGGGAAGCTAGCTAAGGGGAAGTTTGAGAAATGTAGTATTCTCAGATGGAATCTTGCCTCAGTCTGATCCCATGAGAAGTTTTGAGCATAAATTGTAGCACCCGCTTTGAGGCACTGGGGCCAGCCATGTTGTCCATAATTTACACATACTATTATGTTTTATAGTTACTTATAAACTATTAACTTCTAAGACTCCAGAATTGTGTTTTATTTATGTTTACACTTCCAAGGTTTTTACAAAATTATATTTTTGTTAACAATTTTGTAAGGACATTTAACAGTTTTCAAATATTAGAGTTGAAAATATTTGATACTTAATAGGTGCTCAGTATGTCAAATCAATTAAATATACAAATGCACCAATAAAAAGCTATAGTGAGCCGGGCGTGGTGGTGCAAGCCTGTAATCCCAGCACTTAGAGAGGCTGAGACAGGAGAATTTTGAGTTCAAAGCCAGCCTCAGCAACAGCGAGGCGCTAAGCAACTCAGTGAGACCCTGTCTCTAATAAAACACAAAATAGGGCTGGGGATGTGGCTCAGTGGTCGAGTGCCTCTGAGTTCAATCCCCAGTACTAAAAACAAACAAACAAACAAACAAACAAAAAAACTATAGTGAATGACTTAAAGTAAGTTCTTAGATGTGTGAGAGAGGTGATCTTTTCCTACCCCAATAGGTGTGCTATTGATTATTTATTTTGTGTATATTCCTATGTATGCAAAATATGTTGATGATATTAGGCTAAGAAGAAAAACACAGGAACAACTTATTTTAATCACGTAGAAATAAGTGTACCTGAAATTACCTGGAATGTGACAATTTACCTTCAACCCAGGAGAGACATCATTGGTAGTAATTGATCACTGATTTCAAAAAAATTATCAAAGAAGTCCCGTATTTCCTATTGTATATTAAAAACTAAAAAAACCTCTTTTATAATAAAAGTTCTATTATAAGCACTCAATTTCAGATTACACTTAAAAGCTGCTTAATTTATATATATTTTTCAAAGGGTGCCCCTTATATATAAATTCACATCACCATAACAGACAAATTCATAAGGACTATTAATAGTTCATTTTTCATTACTATCACAAAACATCTGAAGCTGGACAATTTCATAAAATAAAGAATTTTACTTACAGTTCTGGAAGTTAAAGGCATGCATCGTGCAATGGTCTATTTGCTAACATTGCCCTAAGGTGGTGCAGGGCATCACATGCAGAGAAAGGAAGTGCGCATGTATGCACCTCTTCTGGTCTCTCTTCTCCTTCTCACAAAATCACTGTTATTTAGCTGTGGGGGGGGTTTCACACAGATAAATTTATTGATCTTAATTACCTCTCAAATGCCTGACATCTAAATACTACAACCAGATTAATTTTCTACTCTCTTGGTACCTCAGGGTGTGTATTAAATTTAAATACATGAACCTTGAAGAACATACTCAAACCAAATCCAGACCAAAGCAGACATCTTCTTAAGAAATGTCTCTGATTTAGGGCAAAGATCTGGTAGGAATAAATGCAGCTTTATATTAACTATATCCCTATTATTTATTATAAAGCTGATTTAGAGACATTATGAATTAATTACTATGTTGTTCTGCATGACAATATAATATACAAAAACTTGTTTATAATTGTGAAAATAGGACTGGCTTAACTTCCTATTTGTCATAATCTCTAAAAAATAAAGGCCATACTACTCAAAAGGGTTTTGATATTGATTTAAAACAACAATGTAATTCATTTTAATGAGGTTTTTCACATAAATTTTAGTCTTGTTTTACTAATGAATTCTATCAAAGAAATACTTAAAAAGAAATAGCTTCCATTGATCTGTTGTTGATGTGCAAAAATATGTAAAGTATTTAAAGTCATTTAGACATCGCACTAAGAACAAACTAAATCTCTCCAAAAAGGAACAATTGAATGAAAAAGTATTTATTATGGAGCCTTGGAATAAATTTTTCTATCCCAAGTAATAATATTTTTAAAGTTTTAATCATATTTTTAAAGTTTCCGGTCCTTAAAGGAATGAAAGTAATATCTAATGTTTTTCTCATTCCAGATATTGTTTTCTACAGGCAAATTAGAAATATTCAGTCACTTTGGCAGTGCATTAATTGAACACTTCATGTTTGGTTTAATGATTCATAATATAAAATGATTCATTTTTATTCATTAATGCAAATTTATGTTTTTTCATCCATTTATTATTAACTGAGTATGCATCATGGTAGCACTTCCTTTGAGCTTTGAAACAGAACTGAGAAAAATATATTCAAAGATATGTACTTTCTGTATGAAGTCATGTCAGTGACTTACTGAATTACTGCCATTCATTTATTCCTATTTATTTCGCATCTGTTCTTGTCAAACTGTAATAAGCAATGAGTAAAAATGCAAGAAAAAGAAAAGATATGGCCAATGATCTTTGTAACCTCACACCCAGGAGATTTCCCAGTGTTCTACCATGCTATTGAACAAACTATTGGAAGTTTGGGAAAAAACTTACTTGTCAATGTTTAAGTTTCATTTATTATGAGTCCAGTGTTCTTAAAAATTGTATTTAAAAAATATATGTTTTAGGCCAGGTGCAGTGGCATACTCCAGTGGTTTGGGAGGCTGAGACAGGGAGATCATGTGTTCAAAGCCAGCCTCAGCAAAAGTGAAGTGCTAAGCAACTCAGTGAGACCCTGTCTCTAAATCAAATATGAAATAGGGCTGGGGATGTGGCTCAGTGGTCAAGTGCCCCTGAGTTCAATCCCTGATACCCCCTGCAAAAAAGAAAAAAAAATATTTTTATAACCAATTTTTGTCTGTATATTTATTATTTTTTCAAATAATCATGTGTTGTTTATGATCTACCATTCAAGGGGTAAATATTACACATACGAAGCTTTGCTAGTTTTAAGAAATTACATTTTGGTTATTGGGTATACACATAGATGCATAAAATTATCTTCTAATAAGACATACAAAATTACTTGTTCACTTTGTTGATTCTTTGATGTTCAAAAGCTTACTAGTTTGTTTTACTCATGTTTGTCTATTTTTGCTTGTATTTCCTGTGCATTTGGAGTCTTAGCTAAAAAAAAATCTTTGCCCATTCCCAAAGTCCTGAAGTGTTTCCACTCTTTTCTTTTAGCAGTTTCATGGTTTCATGTCTTACATTTAAATTTTTAGTCTGTTCTGAGTTGATTATTTTTTCAGTTTGAGGGGGATAGGTGTTTGGTTTCAATATTCTGCATATGGGTATTTGGTTTTTTTAAGAATCATTTATTTGGGAAGACTATTCTTTTATCAATGTGTGTTCTTAGTAACTTGGGGTAAGAGCAGGTAGCTGTAGATATGTGAGTTTACTTGTAGAACTGCATTCAGTTCTGTTGGTTCATATGGCTGTTTTTATGCCATTACTATGCTGTTTTGATTTACTTTAGCTTTTAAGTATATTTTAAGATCAGGTAGTATTATGCCTCCTGCTTTTTAAATTTTTTCTTAAAAATTACTTTGGCTATTTGATATTTATCATGGTTCCATAAAAACTTCAGGATTGTGTTTGAAGAGGGCTGCATCATTGGTCCTTCTTCCAAAGCTTCAGCTTCTTGGACTGAGAACCTAGTAGTTCCTCCAGCTTTCCAGCTTGCAGTAATTGCAGGACTATCCAACTTCTGATCCTGGATGCCAATCTAAAAAGTCTTCTTTTTATATAATACCACTTATGGACTCAAAGCATCTGAGAATATATCAGACAAATGTTTCCTGGGAGCCACAGCAGTAGCAGAGAGGAAGATTCTGGAAGAACAACTAGATAGAACAAGGTTCTTTAACATAAGTGGAAAAAATGATGAGGAATATAAATTATGGTTAAATAGATGGATTTATTTTTTATTGTAATCAACATAAAGATCCTGATATCCAGTAACAAAATCTTTTTACAAGATGACTAATGCTAAAGATTGCATTTGATAGTATAGGAATACATGATGTAAGAGTTAGTAATTTGCCTGCAGAGATATAATATGAAAAGTAAAGTAGGAATGTAAAGTCTACAGATCTAATTAATGAAGGGATCTCATATACTTTATCAATCTGGAGAATACAAATTAGAGTGTTGATTTGGGAATGTGTGGGTGTCAGAGATTACTGTTTTAATGGAGTCTGCCGTCCCAAACATGCTTCCTTAGGTACTGGCTGTAAACTGAAGATTAGAGATCAAAATAACCAGGCTAACTCAATGATAGCTCCATTGTTAAATTAAAAATTACTGCCAACTTAAGAAGTCATGCATCTCTCTATGAGAGTTGATGAGTGGAAACAATATGGAAAGTAATGTTAATATACAGGAATTACATTTAATTCTTAATTCTTGAAAGATTAAAAAATGAAATTTATATTTAAAAGAACAGAATAGAAATGTATATACCAAGATTTCTGTGTCTGCTCAAGTCAATATCAATCAAATGATCTACTATTTTAGTCTTCCTGAAATCTGGTCCTTTTGTGTGTGTGTGTATGTGTGGTGCTGAGGATTGAACCCAGGGCCCTCTGCATGCAAGGCAAGCACTCTGCCAACTGAGGTACATCCCCAGCCCCTGAAATCTGGTTCTTAATGATTGACTTATTACACTTTTTTTATTTTTGGTACTGGGAATTGGACTTTACCACTAGGCTACATTCCGAGTTCTTTTAATTTTTTGTATTTTTTTTTTTTTGAGACAACGTCTCACTAAACTGTTTAAGGACCTTGCTAATTTACTAAGGCTGGCCTCCAACTTTTGATCGTACTGCCTCAGCTTCCTGAGTCATTGGGAGTACAGGTGTGTGCCACTATGCTCTGAGTTATTACTCTTAATAAACCTTCCCACACACTCAAGTTTAAGTGTTCACACCTAAAAATAAGGATGTTATGGTAATATATGCCCAGACAAGACCTGCATTTGGTTTTTAGCTTTTTCACACATTGACTATACAATCATGGATAAGCTTTTAATCTTTCTGAGTTTCAATATCCTCTGCTATAAAATTAATCAGTATTATATGTTAGCAAGTTTTCATGTGAACTTTGTGAATAGATGCATGTAAAATAATAGGCCATTTAAAAATAGTAATAGTAGATTGTTGCTACCGTTGTTTCTTGAGTATAAATCAGTATTTTATGAAATCTCCTGATGAAGAGACCTGAGAGACTGGAGAAAAGGTCCAGAGACATAGCCCTGTTACAGTCAACTCTGCTTTAAATCTTGAGGATTTATGTAAGATTTTGTTTAAAATTGAGGTTGGTAATAGAACTGTGATGTGCATTTGACCTGATCTTTGTAGATTAAGAGTACTCAATTTCCCATTTCCCTTTTAGTTCTCATAATTGTTTCAAAGGTGTATTTTTACCTCTGCATTACAGAAATATAAAGTGAAGCTTTGAATTTTAAATTAAAAATAAAATCTGGATCTTAAAGTTCTTTAAATCTCAAAGCATCCTCATGAGATAAGAAAGGCATTATCAATACATAAGAAGCCTCAACAGGTGAATTGAAAAAGTTGAGGGTTAGAAGCAGAGCTTTCACTGATGAACCAGTGCTGTCTACTTTTCAGCATTTTGGAAGCCTAATTAATTTATGTCATGTTGTAATATAATATATTACATAGGGTTAGGATATTAATTAACTTGCTATCATAGAAAATTTGTGAATATTACCTGAACATCAAAATTTTAGGTGCTGAGTTTTAGTGCTTCTGGTTTGAAAATGAGTACTTCTGTCTACCCCAGCCCCAGATTATTTGATTTTCTGGACTATTCTTTTTAGTGGGGGCAGTACCAGGAATTGAACTCAGGGGCACTCAGCCATTGAGCCTTATCTTCAGCTCTATTTTGTATTTTATTTAGAGACAGGATCTCACTGAGTTGCTTAGCACCTTGCTTTTGCTGAGGCTGGCTTTCAACTTGGAATCCTCCTGCCTCAGCCTCCCGAGCCGTTGGGATTACAGGCATGCACCATCGTGCCCGGCTTGATTTTCTGTACTATTTTCACTTTACTTGCTTTTTAAATTTTGAGAAGTGATTTGTAAAATAATTTCCAATACATTTTTTCCTTTGGAGAATTTTTGAGTGCTGATCTTTGATTCTATCATATTTTTGAGAGAAAAAATAATGCCTCAAACATAGTAAAAAGTGTTCTAATATTTCTATATCATTGAGAATGATCATTGAATAGTTGACTTTCATGAATATTAAAGAGAATTCTGTTAGTTCTATAACTAGAACTAACAAAATGAATTCCTATAGATCATGCTTGTATATATGCTATCTTGTATGTATGTCATGCTATGTCTGTGTATCTGAATGTGTGTGTCTGTGTGTACATAGAATAAGATTTATTATTTTTATTTATTTATTTATTTTTTGTTCTAGGGATTGAAATCAAGGGCATTTGACTAGAGCCACATCCTCAGCCCTATTTTGTATTTTATTTAGAGACAGGGTCTCACAGAGTTGCTCAGGGCTTCTCTAAATTGCTGAGCCTGGCTTTGAACATGCTATCGTCTTGCCTCAGCCTCCCCAGCCTCTGGAATTACAGGCATGGGCACCACATCTGGCAAGATTTATTATTCTTTATGCTGTTTACATTAACATATCCCAGGTGGAATAATTATTTTGACAATTATTTTCAACCAAATGCTTGTTTATTCTTCCTATATTCCAATGAGAAACCAAGAATAAGAGTATTAAAACCTTTCACCCCAACTTTAGAATAGATTAAACTTGTTAGAAAAATGTACATTTCACCTGTGTCCTAGATTTTATGAAATATGGTTCTTAATAAATAAATGATAACTGTATTAGAACCTCCCCACACACTCCAGTGCTGATACCTGAAGAGCAGGATGATATGGTGGTAGGTGAGTAGGCCTGGATTTGATTCTTAGCTTAACCCAATTGCTGTACAATCATGGGGAAGCTTTTGATCTTGTAGAGTCTTGGTTTCATTATATTTAGAATGTAAACATTTTGTGAAGTATTTTTTTCTACATATAACTTTGTTCTATATCTGATTTTATTACCTTAAGAGTTTCTTGAGTTCTAGTGACTTCATTTCCTAAATTCTTAGGGTTTTGGAATCTTTGTCCTTCAAAATCTTAGAATTATAATTATACTAACAAACCTTTGTTATTTTGAAATGTATGTTATAGAAGAAAAAGTTCCTAGAAATAAAAATCCTAAATATTAACAAATTTTTCTGTAAGAATATATGTTTAGACAATGTCATTAAATATTTAAGTTAGAATCTTACTTTTTTCACATAGGATGTCTCAAGCTAATGTTTCAGGGAATAATTAGAAATTATGGTTTACTTTATGCTATTTTTTCTGTTATATATTCTTAGATGAATGTGCTCAATGAATGGGAATCTGAGATAAATCATACAAGTTTTTGAAATTCTATTTATGTTTTTCTATCTTATGTTTCTCTATCTTATATAAGAAAAATAGTCTTTTTTCATAAGAAATTGTAATGTGGTCAAGAGCCTAGTAAAGGATAATTCAGAGAAGCAGGCCACTATCCTTCCTCATTACTACATGCTCATCTCAAGCAATTACAGTGCAACTAAGTTCTGAAATAGGGATTTGATGGAAAGCAAGAAAATAAAGAATATTTTTAAAACATCTCTTATAGGTTTATGGGGATCCCTCTCCTTCCTTTTGTTTTGTTTTTGTTTTTGTTTTTTTATTTCCTTGGGCTCTTTACTCATTGATTTCTCACAGTTCCTTGAGTTTCTCTAACTCACAAAACTACATTCTTCTTCTTTTTTTTTTTTTTAAAATATTTTTTAGTTGTAGGTGGACACAATATCTTTATTGATTTATTTTTATGTGGTGCTGAGTATTGAACCCAGTGCCTCACGCATGCTAAGCAAGCGCTCTACCACTGAGCCACAATCCCAGCCCTACATTCTTCTTGAGTGGGCATTACCTGTCACTCAAATTGCAGCGGCATTTCTTCCAGGGCTTTGTTCTTTTATAAGTGCTTTCATCTGTGGATCTCATAAAATCTGGCAAATATCATCTCATTATTCCTCAGGATATTCCTGTGAAGTTGGTGGGTGGCCAGTATTACTATTTCAATTTTGTAGAGTGTTTTATCTAGTTTTCATAAAGTAATATTCTCCATGTTATGCACCTTTTGAAGGAGTAATGTAATCAAGGATGTACAGACCACAATGCAGGTCTAGAAAAAGAACTTGTGCTAACAAAAATGGTCCAGTACCTCATTCTTTTACATGCTACTTCTGTTCTGTGTGGTAATAGGCTATTGCTCAATTCTGACACATTATTGTTGCCATTTTTTAAAATTATTTTAGTCCTTAAGAGAATTATGTGATACTGCAGTGATTTTCCCTCAGTCTTTGAGCTGAATAGTCTGCCTAAAAATATATAAAGTACAATGCTTTATATTAAGTGTATTCTGAATACTGCTATTGACCTACTAAAATGACGACATCATTAAATAGCTTTATTTACATGAACTACACATCAAAAGCCATCTAAGTCATTAACCTATTCATTTAAAACATTTATCATTAAGAAAAACATAGTCTTTAAGTTCTCATTATTTCATAACTCAATTATTCAGCAAAAAAATGACTGTTGAAGTGGTATTAGGTATTTATCATACACTGCAGTAAAGATATATACAAAGTATAAATCCTGTCTTCAATGAATTATAGTTGAGGAAAATTAATAAATGAAATGCTATTGTTCACTACAATAAATTATATTAAAGAGATATGGGTATCTTGATATGGGACACTGAGGAGGGTTACTTAACTCAAGCTTGAAGCACGTTCTCAGGGTGAGTTAACTGAAATTAAATCTTGACGGTAAGGAGAAGACAAGGGTTTCTCAGGAAGATGAGGGGAAAAAAGCATCCAAATGGAAATGTACAAACTACTGATTATATTTCAAAGCAGAGTTGCTTGGGAGGAGGCTAGGGACTATGAGTATAACACTTAAATATAGAACACAAGGCAATCTGTTTTAGGTTTACTTTCACTTTGTACCCATGTTTACAATAAAAATTGGTTGCTTACTTTCTTTGAGTTCAAAAGACATGGGTTTACAAAAATAAAGAAGAGAATTTAAATGAGGGGAATCTTAGGCAAAAATAAAAAATCTTATGGAAGACTCATATTCAGGCCAGATGAAGAAGAATGTTCTCTTTTTTCCCCATTAGTCCCTGGAAATGGGGCTTAGGTGCTATGTTGAAATATTCTATATGTATGTGTCAATACATATTGTTATTTGTAATATATAGGTAACATATTTTAAGAATTCTAAGGATTGGTAAATATTTGACAAGCTGAAAGATTGTTAAACTTTGACAAATATACAGTTGTATTATGTAGGGGACACATAATAAGCAGAACATGTACATGTTAAAAATAAAAATAGAGATGGAAGGACCAAAGACCAAGAAATGCTTAAATTTTATGAGACACCCAAGTTTTAAATATTCACAATGTCCTAAGTAAATGTGAGGTTAGACGTACAGTAATCACTGGATATTCAAGATACACTAAATACTAAATACTAATAATAAGGGCACTTATTAGTCACAAGGCCACAGATTGGTAACAGACACTCTCGTCCCCTGTCTTCTCTATTAACATAACATAAAGAAAAACCACTGCTATTCCTCAGGCTGATGGGCAAGCAATTGCTATACCCAGTTGTGGATGTTCCTACACCTCTCTGATAGAGCAGGTGTGTGTCACTGGCTGGGGGCACCTTCCACGAGTGACATCCTTGCTGCAACCCCAGTTCTCATCTTCATAATTTTCATCATTAATGAGAAAGCTAACGCAACAGGAAGAGAGTTAGAGTGGGAAGGGGACAAAAGAGAAAAGGATTCAGGCTTTATGGTGCTGTATTAATATTCTAGATGTGCTAAATAACTCATCATTTGCTTTCACTTCTATTTGTATTGTAGTCGATCTTAAAAATCCATGTGATTCAAGCATTCCATTTGACTGAGAGCTCCATATTTTCTTTTGTCTGGAATAGCTTGACATACTTAAGAGGCTACTATTGCATCAGATAAGGTTCCCACATAGAAATCTGTTTTGCACAGTCCCCACTCCAGTCAGTAGATATAAACTGCAACCAGAAAGTAAATAATTAACTCTAAAGTATATTGTTGTAAGGTGTCAAGTTGCAGGAGCCTGGAGGATATAGCAGGGGCAGATAGACAACTCTGAGGATATCAGACACATAACAGGGGAAATTTCCTGTACAAATGGACATGTGTTCAAATATAAACAGCTAGCAGCAGCTCCTCAGATAATATGTGGTTCAGACTTTCCTAGGTGAAGAAAATAAATTCTGTAAGAGTTCAAGACAAAAGTAAAAATAATTTGTACTGAAGAGGAGAGCCAAGTCTAACCATAGCATGCAAGATGAAGAGACTCAGAAATGATGCATATGCTAAGATAAATAGTGGAACAACCACTAAGAACAATGGAAACCATTAAGAGTTTGCTGTTCTGAAAGTTCATTTGGGATGCTGTAATTGGAATATATCAGAGATGTTACTGAAGAGAGAGAGAGACAGAGAGAGAGAGAGAGAGAGAGAGAGAGAGAGATCACTTAGGAAGTCATTTTGGTAATTCAGATAAAGATTGATGATAATCTAAACCAATAGTCTGGCAGTAAAGGTGGAGCAGAAAAATAAATTGGACGATATTTAGGGTAAGGAATTGTAGCAATTGCTGTGTACTCCCTAGTTATGTGGGGTTTACAAAGAGTGCATCTGGCATGATTCCCAGATATGCAACTTCAAAAATTGGGCCATGACTAATGTCTGGCAGTGCAATCTACAGCTACACTAAAAAGCTATCTGATAGAAAAGACCCATTACATTCTCAATGAAACATATCAATCCTCCTTTTAAATGCACTTTTGAGTGTGTAAGAAATTAGGCCAAATATCCAGGGCACAGTAACAAGGAGGGGAGGAGAAAATCAGCATTGCAAATTGGCAGCAACATTATGACAGCTCGGGGACATTTCATGTATCTACATTTAACTGAGAATGTAGAGATTTATCCCATCCAAGAGATGGAAAACAACAGACATGGCTTTTGGAAATTAGTTTCCTACCACATATGGGACAGTCCAAGGATTACCAATTGCATAATGGTAGGGTACAAAACTGACTTCAAAACCAACAAACTGATAGAAAATAATCACTGACAGTCATTCAGTGTACCAAGAGGACAAAAAAAGCAAATGATCAGTAAAAGAAAAAACTCTTTCCAAACTTCTAAAAAATTTTGTCCCAAAGGCTCGCCAAGCATGAGCTCATTAATTGAAATCTGACATTACGGAGCAGGCAAGAAAATCAAGCCATCTTGAGTAAGAACCAGCAAAAATCTCCAATACCAAAGTAGGTTGAGAAGAAATTCTGATAATAAAATGTATTGCCCTAGAAACTAAGGAAGAGAATTTGTTTATTTTTATATTAAGAAACAACAGTAAATATTTTTGGCATCATAGACTACAGAGTCTTTGCACAACTATTCATTTCTGCTTTTGTAACATAAAACCAGCTATAAATACTATACAAGCAAATGAGCATGGTTGTCTTCCAATAAAACTTTATTTACAAAATAGAAGCCATGTCAAATTTGGTTTATAAGTCATAATTTTCCAACTTCCATTTTATGACATAAATTAAGTATGTTAAAAACTTTAAGGAAGTATCAAACTATAAGCATGAGTCATACATGTCATATTACAAATAAACTAGAGCAGAATTGGAAAAAATTATATAGAATTTCTAAAGTATTTGGAACATCATAGTCAACAAATTCTTAATACAATATAAAAATATACTTTACAAATACAAGAAAAAGGCAGAAATTCATTGGTCAAATATAAACATTTTTATTACCAAAAGAGGAAAACCAAAGTGCCATTAATTTTATGAAAGAAGCTCAAGATCACTGTCAGGAAGAGATGTGTGCTTGGTTTAATCCCCAGTACCACAAAAAGAGAGAGAGAGAGAGATGTGTGAACTAAAACCATGATGGGATACTATTTCACATATATATGGATGGTAAATTGAAATATAATAACAAATGGCAGAGATAGAAAACAACCTGAGTAATTCTACCTTTGACTATACAGATTGATATAAGTAATTCTGAAATGAACTTGACAAGACAATAATAAAGTTCTAATATTCTATGGATTAATAATTTCTTTCCTTGATTCATATCTCAGGTAAAGTTCTACGTTGTACAGAACTAACCATACACCAAAATTTCATTGCAGTTGCATTTACAATAGAAAAATAAGTAAGAATCCACCTAAATGCCCATCAAAAGAAGAATGAGTTGGGTGTTTTTTAAAACTGAGATACTAGTTAGCTTTTGACTACCACGAGGATGACAACTCCTCCTCCTCCTTCTTCTTCTCCTTCTCCTCCTCTTCCTCTTCCTCCTCCTCCTCCTCCTCTTCCTCCTCCTCCTCCTTCTCTTCCTAGTGGGAATGGAATACAAGGGCACTTTGGCACTTGAGACAGGGCCCCACTAAATTTCCTGTAACTTGCGATCCCCACAGCTCAGCCTCCTGAGTTGCTGGGATTACAGGTATGTACCATTGCACCTGCTCCTTAGCTTTCCATGAATATAAACTAGAACTAAAGGTGTTATTGTTGGGTAAGCGGACATAAAAATCTCCAAGGGCAGAGGAGACCTCTACTTGAAGCTTCTAGTTTCTTCACTGGATCACTGAGGAGAATGTAGGGGCCAGTCAAATTGTAGTAAAGAGACAGGAAGAGCTTTACTAGAATGAAAAGGTACACACTCTCAGAACAGAATGCAGGCAATTTTAATAGTGAGTAGTGCCACTCGGGGCTTAAGGTCAAGCTTATACTGAGATACATAAGAAGGTGATATATGAAAGATCCAAAGGAGCTTGGCTACTCTCATGCTGGAGAATATTAAGCAAGAGGGTGTTTTCCTTTGTGGAGGTCTGGTCTGCTATGCAGGTTCCAGGTTTACATCAACCTCTCTTGTGGTCACCTGGTTGAGCTGATTCGGTTATCCAGCCAGAGGGTCTGAATCCAATCAAATATTAGTCCTTAGCCTCACTAGATGAAAGGTTTCTTTCTATTGAGATCTTGTTACTGTTTTGCTACATCTCAGAACGTTTGTAAGAAAATGAAAAGTTAAATAAAGTAATTAATTACTTTATTTAATGTACACAATATTTAATGCTCCTTACATCCTGGCCATTTTTTCTCCCTTAGGCTTCTTTGTCCCACTCAGAAGTTATTTTTAAGTTGTTTGTTCCATAGTTTGAAAAGGACATTTTCCTTTAGAGACTCAGTGTTCTCTCCATATCCCCAAATTTCTACCTCATTATGGTGCATAAACCTTAAAACTTGATTAGTTAATGAAAATAGCAATTCATAAAAGGATACATATGATACACCTACTTTATTTGATTTTTAATGCACAAATAATTTTTATATAGTTTAGGCACATGTATTTAGTAAAATACCAACATTGATGGAAAACATAAATATCAGTTTTGGGATAATGGTTATTTTGGCTTTAGTAAGGGTAATTAAATACAGGAGAGTATATACAGAGGGTTATTGTCAGTTTATAATATTTATTCCTTAAACTGGGTCTGGGTGTAAAATATATTTTATGTTATTAATAATAACTCTTTTTCCTTTGGTTCATCTCTTTTATAATAATCAAAAGTTTGAAAAAGCAATGTTTTCATCATGTAACCAAGTATTGTGATAGAGTATGTAGGAAAAGAATCAGATTTGGCAAATGGGTAGTTGAATAGTTGAAATAAGTTTTGGATGTATTATGTCAAAGCATCTGTTATACACAGGAGGTATTGAATAGCATACAGAGATCTGAAGCCCAGAAAAAACAACTGAGATTGAGTTCTTGATTTGAAAGTTATTAACATATCAATTCATTGAGGCTAAGGGAATAGATGGGATTCCACCGTGAGTTCCTCTTATAGATGAGTGAGAAGAAAAAAATAGCTCAGGCTTTGTGGTGCCGTAAAGCAACTTTAATTAGAGTAACAGAGAGATAGTCAAATAAAGAAAATGATACAATAGGTTTCAGCTCAGAGTGCAAGGAAATCTTGCCCATGTCTCTCTCATTTAGGGTATAATGGTTTTCTGGATCTTTGAAGTATATTCAAGTTTGGTTGTGAGAGGAAGAGAAAAATAGGAAAATGGGAGATGACTGGAGAGGATATAGATGCATCTTTCTTTTTTGGAAACAGTTTGGAGAAATATGCACGTGTAGTGAAAAATTAAGTTGATGACATGACAATATGATAATTGATAGCTACCAAGGGATAATAATATCAAAGAGAAATCCATTGAAAACAAAGAGCAAAATCATGCAAAAAAGGAAAAATCCATAGTAATGTAACATTAGTTGTAGGTAAGTACTTTAATTCCTAACATATCCCAAGTACTAACACATGACATGTTAAGTCAATTATATCACCCAGCTCGGGCACAATTATTATCCTCCTAGTTAACATAAAAATTGGGAAACAAAAATGTTAGTAGACAAGACTGAATCCAGGATATCTGCTTTCAAATTCTGGATTCTGAAGTTTTGTGCTATGATATATCTTTAAGGAATATGGCTTAGCGACCGGCCTATGAAAGAGACCAGGAAGCCATCAGTGAGTTCATTGAGAATTAATACTTGAAGCTCAAAGTGACAATGAAAACTGAGGCTCCCTGAGAAGCATTGAGGAAGATGAAGAGGGAAATATATTTATTGATCTAATTATGTCAAAAAATCTAAGTTCTTCCTCTTGAAAATATTTTCCAGAATTACTAAAATATAAGGTAAGATAGTCTTTCAGGGAAAATTGGTTCATCGTAGTAAACAGAAACACATAATAATAATAATAATAATAATATTTTACAAGTAATCTAACAAAGCAAGCACTTAGATATTCTATTAATTATACATTCTAGCATACTTCTGAATGCACTACTAAGTAACTTTCATAAATGATGTCCTAAAATTACATAATATTTATAAGTGTTGAAATGTGTTTTTTCTTGACTGTAGTATTCACTGTTGCATTTCAGAAGACATATGAGTTTATAGACAAGGACATTTTGAATTAGAATAAAAGTAAAGAGGAAAAATAGGTGTTTTTATCAATAATGATACTAAATGCTTTTCCTGACCTGAATATAGAAAATAAATGGGAGCTGTAGATACAGATTGAGGGTGATAAATGACCCAGCAAATGTGTTTGAGAAATAAACACATGTGGCTGTGACAGAAATTTGCAGTTCAAACTGAGGTGATTCAACTAAAGTGATCTTTATTTCAAGAACCAAAAAGCATCCTTGGATTTTGTGTCTTTGAAAAGATAAAAGCATGTTATATTCATAGAAAAGGAGCTATAATCTGCTTCATTTTATGTGTATTATCTGCACATAGAAGCATATCTGTATATGTAGAAATTAGTTTTCTGTTCTATTTTTTTCCTAAACAGAACTTACTTTTTCAAATCAAATAATAACAAGAGTAAAGCAGACCCTATTTCTAAAAGTTATAAAATTAAAGTACTTCTAAAAAATTTAGAAAACATACTTGAAATAGAACTCTTTAAAAATGAATTATCTTTCTAAGTTCTTCATCCCATTTGAAACCCCAAATTTTAGTTTTTATTTAATTATTAAATATTTATGCCATTTTCTAGTTTTCCTTTCTGGATTTTATTCTTTATTGACAAATACAGATTAAAAGTTTTTAAATATACTTTTAAAAAGACACTTTAATATTAATTGTTACATGACTTATATTGAAAAATTTAAAACAAAAAATTAAATAAATTTATCTATATCTCAATTGCTTCACTCATATAAGCTTTGTTAATATGTTTTTATATAGCTTTTAATTTTTTAATATGTTTTTAAAGAAGTGATTATACTATACGTAATTAAAAGTACTTTAATTTGACTGGAAGCTCTAGGTCCAGGCATACCCAGCACCAACCCACCAACCTGCTGACCAGCATCGAAGCCCAGGCCCTGGACCGACAGCCACACAGAGCTGAGGACAGTGTTGTGGCTCCCCAATGCATGACTTCTCCCAGCCTGCCTTCATCTTAGGACACTGCAACCATCGTCATAGCCCTCCTTACATAATAGCCTCCACCTTGGGACAACTGACAGGGCATGTAGCAGCTGTCTCCCACAGGACCATACAACACAGTGCTACATCTCCAAACAGGCTTCCCAAAGACATTCTATTGCCTGCCCTTTTAGCTCCATCTTGGAAATTGGTCCTTTCCATCTTGAGACACCTCCACTCCCATCTTGAGTTACCACCTTTTCTGTCAACTCCACCATCTTCAGTTGCAACAGCTTCTATCTTAGGACACCAGTGGAGGACTGGCAACCCAGCACCAAGGTACTTTCAGGTTTGCCACTACCACTGCCATTAACTAGGGAAGTGGCCATTTCCATCTAGAGACAACCGCCAGGACCCAGAAGACCATCACCAAGGTCCTTGCAGGCTTGGTTACACCACAGGTATCTCTGCAAACACAGGTGAGAACCTTACACAGGAGTGCCTCTTTCTCTCTTTCCTCCTATTAACAGCCAACTTCTTTTTATTCATCTTTCACTCTGCCTATGATCTAATATCTCTATATTCTCACCTCCTACCTCATAAACATCACACCCAATGCCACCATGCCACTTCTGTCTTTGTCCACTGGTAGAAACTGTAGACCCTTTTGCAAACCTACTGTTCATATTGCAGATAATAATTGAATGTATCATTTGTGTTTGTTATGACAAAATTGTAATTGTCTAAACAGGAACAAGTTGTCTTAAGCTGTATATCATTTTCATTGGGATCTGTTAATATTGATTTTCCCATTAAAAGCAAGACACCATAAACATGCAGGGACACTGTAAGATTATAGGATAGAAATTGTAACACTTTGGATCCACATTGCTAGAGGGGAAGACACATGGAAAGCATGAAAAGACAAGGGAAGAAAGTGACCCAAAGAAACCAAAATATAATAATAGAACCCTTTAACAGCACAGCAGATGAAATGTCAGAGGAGTTCAAAATGTACATAATTAAAATTATCTGCAAATCAAATAATGACATGAGAGCAAATATAAGCAACAATTGATCACTCCAACAAAGAGATAAGACAGTAAATACAGGTAGCAAAAGATTATTTCAGGAAAGAATAGAGATATTGAAAACAAACAAACAAGCAAGCAAACAAACAGAAATCCTTGAAATGAAGGAAACAATAAACAAAATAAAAACTCAACAGAAAGCATTACCAACACACTAGACCACTTGGAAGAAAACCTGAGACAATAAAGACAAAATATACAACGTTGAGAATAAAGTTGACCACAAAGTGAAGATGATAAGAAACCATGAACATAACCTCCAAGAATTATGGGATAATATCAGAAGACAAAATATAAGATTTATTGGGATAGAGGAAGGCACAGAGATACAAATCAAAAGAATGCACAATCTCTTCAATGAAAACATAGCAGAAAATTTCCAAAACATGAGAAACAAATTGGAAAATAAAATACAAGAGGCTTACAAGACACCAAATGTACAAAATTACAACAGATACACACCAAAGCACATTATAATGAAAATGCCTAGCATACAGAATAAGGATATAATTTTAAAAACTGCAATAAAAAAGTTTCAGTTTACATATAGGGGGAAACCAATTTTTTTTTAAATATTTTTTTAGTTGTAGATGGACACAATGTCTTTATTTTATTGCTTTGTATGTGGTGCTGAGGATTGAACCCAGGGCCTCACACATGCGAGGCAAGCGCTCTACCACTGAGCTACAATTTGGATCTCAGCAGATTTCTCAATCCAGACTCTCAAAGCTAGGAGATCCTGGAACAACATATACCAAGCTCTTAAAAAAAAATGCCAACCAAGAATCTTCTTCTATCCAGCAAAATTAAGCTTCAGATTTGAAGATGGAAACCTTCCATGATAAAAAAAAATGTTAAAAAAAATACAGTGAGAAAGCCTGCATTACAGAACATCCACAGGAAATATTTCAAGAGGAGAAAATGAAAATTAGCAAAGGGAGGAACTACAACAAAGGAAAAGCCAATCAAAGGCAAAACCAAAACAAGAAAAAAACCAAAAACAGACCAAAATAACTGAGAATAAAAACCATATTTCAAAAATAACTCTGAATGTTAATGGCTCAAAGTCATTAATTAAAAGACATAGACTAGCTGATAGGATTAAAAAAGAAATAGCCAACAATTTGATGCCTCCAAGAGACTCATCTTATTGGAAAAGACATCCACAGATCGAAGGTGAAAGGATGGAAAAAAACACACCACTCACATGGACCATGTAAATAAGCAAGTGTTTCCATCTTCATATCAGATAAAGTGGACTTCAAACCAAAGTCAGTCAGAAGGGATAAAGAAAGTCATTTCCTACTGCTTAAGGGAACCATACGTCCACAAGACATAATAATCATTAATATTTATAGCCCAAATAATGGAGCATCTACACATATCAAACAAACCCTTCTAAATTTCAAAAATCAAATAAACCTCAACAAAATAACACTGGGTGACTTTACCATAACTCTCTCACCACTAGATAGATCTTCCAAACAAAAACTAAACAAATAAATTATAGACCACAATAATATAATCAACAATTTAGACAACACACATATATTATTTAATTCATCAATGAGCAAATACACTTTATTTTCTCAGCAGCACATGGATCCTTCTCTAAAATAGACCATATATTATACCACAAAGCAAGTCTTAGAAAATTCAGAAAAAACAGAGATATTGCCCTGCATTCTATCAGACTATAATGGAATTAAATCAAAACCAATAATACAATTAAAAAATAGAAGCTACTCCAACACCTGGAGATGAAATAATATGCTATTGAATGATGCATAGATAAGACATCAGGGAGGAGATAAAAAAAATTTAGATGTGAATGAGAACTCCATTACAATATAACAAAATATCTAAGACATATGAAGGCAGTTCTAAGAGGACAGTTCATTGCAATTGAGCTCATTCATCAAAAGAAAAAAATGCAACAAATAAACGACTTCACACTATATCTTAAAGCCCTAGAAAAAGAAGAACAAATCAACACCAAGAGTAGTAGAAGACAGAAAATAATAAAAATCAGGGCTGAAATCAATGAAATTGAAACAAAAGAATTCAAAAAATTGACAAAACAAAAATCTGGTCTTTGAAAAATAAATAAAATTGATAAACCCTTAGCCATCCTAACAAAAAGCAGAGAGAAAAATTACTAAAATTCTAGATGAAAAATGACAGACACTATTGAAATACAGAAGATAATTAGAAAATATTTTGAAAATTTATATTCCAATAAAATAGAAAATCTCAATGATACTGACAAATTTCTAGAGAAATATGATCTTCCCAAACTGAATTGGGAGGACACACACAATTTAAACAGATCAATTTTGAGTAAAGAAATAGAAGACACCATCAAAAGCCTACCAAACAAGAAAAGCCCAGAACCAGACTGATACTCAGCCAAGTCCCACAAGACTTTCAAAGAACAATTAATATCAATACTCCTTAAATTATTCCATGAAATAGAAAAGGAGAGGACCCTTCCAAACTCATTCGATGAGGCTAATATTATCCTGATACCTAAGCCAGACAAAGATACATCAAGCAAAGAAAACTTCAGACTAATATCCTTGAAGAACATGGATGAAAAATTCTCAATAAAATTCTCACAAATCACACACAAAAACATATTAAAACATAGTGCACCATGATTGACTGGGGTTTATTCCAGGGAATCAAGTTTGGTGCAACTATCACTATTCGCTGATGACAAGATTCTATAATTTAAGGATCCAAAAAACTCTACCAGATAACTTCTAAAATTAATAAATGAATGCAGCAAAGTAGCAGGATATAAAATCAATATCCATAAATCAAATGTATTCTATACATCAGTGATGAACTCTCTGAAAGAGAAATTAGGAAAATTACCCCTTCAAAATAGCTTAAAAAATATTTGGGAATCAATTTAACAAAAGAAGTGAAAGACCTATACAATGAAAACTACAAAACACTAAAGAAAGAAATTGAAGAAGATCTTAGAATATGGAAAGATATCCCATGTTCTTGGATAGGCAGAATTAATATTGTCAAAATGGCCATACTACCCAAAACGCTATACAGATTCAATGCAATTCCAATTAAAATCCCAACAACATTCCTCATAGAAATAGAAAAAGCAATCATGAAATTCATTTGGAAAAATAAGAGACCCAGAATAGCCAAAGCAATCCTTGTCAAGAATAGTGAAGCAGGAAGCATCACAATACCAGACCTTAAACTATACTACAGAGCTATAGTAATAAAAATGGCATGGTATTGGCACCAAAATAGGCATATAGACCAATGCTACCAAACAGAAGACACAGAGACAAACAAACCCACATAAATACAGTTATCTCATACTTGACAAAAGTGCCAAAAACCTACATTGGCAAAAAGATAGTCTCTTCAACAAATGGTGCAGGGGAAACTGGAAATACATATGCAGCAAACTGAAATAAAAACACTATCTCCCGATTTGCACAAAACTCAACACGAAGTGGATCAAGGACCTAGGAATTAGACTAGAGACCCTGAGCCTAATAGAAGAGAAGTAGTCCCAAATTTTCATCATGTTGAATTAGGTCCTGACTTCCTTAACAAGACTCCCAAAATACAAGAAATAAAATCAAGAATTAATAAATGGCTGGATTCAAACTAAAAAGCTTCTTCTTAGCAAAGGAAACAATCAACAATGTGAAGAAAGCCCACAGAGTGGGAGAACATCTTTACCACATGCACATCGGATAGAGCACTAATTTTCAGGATATCTAAAATCTCAAAAACCTCAACAACAGAAGAATAAATGTCCCAATCAACTAAGGAACAGTTATTCCTGTTCCAAGGAATGGAACAGACACTTCTCAGAAGAATATACAAAATCAATCAACAAATAAATGAAAAAATGTTCAACTTCTCTAATAATTAGAGAAATGCAAATCAAAACTACTCTAAGATTCCATCTTACTCTAGTTAGAATGGCAATTATCAAGAATACAAACAAAAGTAAGTGGGGGGATGTGGGGGAGCAGGTACATTCATACATTGCTGGTGGCACTGCAAATTGGTGCAGCCACTCTAGAAAGCAGTATAGACATTCCTTAGAAAACTTGGATGGAACCACCATTTGACCCAGCTATCCCACCCCTCAGTCTATACCCAAATGACTTTAAATCATCATACTACAGTGATGCAGCAACATCAATGTTTAAGCAGCTCAATTAAAGCAGCTAAACTATGGAACCAACCTAGATGTCCTTCAATAGATGAATGGATAAATAAACTGTGGTATTTATACACAATGGGATATTATTCAGCCTTAAAAGAGAATAAAATTATGGCATTTGCAGGTAAATGGATGGAGTTGGAGAATATCACGCTGAGCGAAGTAAAACAATCCCAAAAAACCAAAGGCCCAATGTTCTCCCTGATAAGGGATGCTGACCCATAATAGGGGGTGGGCATGGGAAAAACTTCGCATTGGGTAAATGGGAGAGAGTAGGGGAAGTGACATGAGTGTAGGAAAGATGGTGGAATGAGACAGACATCATTACCCCAGGTTCATATATGGCTGCTCATATGATACAACTCTACATTGTATACTACTAGAGAAATGAAAAGCTCTGCTCCTTTGTGTAAAATGAATTGAAATGCATTCTGCTGTAATGTATAACTAATTAGAACAAATAAAAAATAAATTAATTAATTTTAAAAAACTATTTTAAAACTTTTCAAACTTACACAAAAGTGTTAATGAAAGTATATACAAAGCACCCATATGCTTTTTACTCAGATATAATTATTATTATAATTTTGTGCTCTTTTCTTTATATAAATATTATTTTAACTCTTTTTTGTCCTTCAACATGACTTAATAGCTCAAATACCAGAAAATATCATTCCATACCTTAATTAAAGGATGAAATATTTTATGACATTTATAACATGAGAAAATCCCTGATACACATATTTTGCATGTATTATCTTATGAAGTCATGCAATAATTCTGAATTGGGCATGTTTTATTCATGACTCTATAATATACATATTTCACAGTTGAAAAATGAACAGTGAAAGTACTCCTAAGTCACATGCCAAAGGACGTCCAGCCAGTAAGAGGAAGTACCAGTTCTTTGTTGCTGTATAGCAAATTACAGTAAAACTAAAATGTACTAACACATTATCTTTTGGTTCCTGTGCCTCAGAAATCTAGTGGTGCCATAGAATATCAACTGAAAATGCAAAGTGTCCTTTAGGACTCTCCTATTTTCAAGGTTTATCTGGATGAAGATCTGCTTCCAAAATTACAAACATAGTGTTTGTCAGGTTTCAGATCTGCTCCCATGGTCACCTGTGTTGCAGCTGGCTTCCCTTGGAATGGATGCTCCAAGAGGAAACAAAAGAGAGCACTTAGGAGATGTCATCATCTTTTAATAATCTGATCTTAAAAGTGACATCCCACCACTTCTGCCATATTCTACTCATGTAAAGCAAATCTGTTTGTTCCAGCTGCACTCACAGGGAGGGTATCACACCATTTAATAAATCTTGAGATGTGAATGTCATTATGTGACATCTTGGAGGCTCAATACCACCAGGCCTTCATGATTTCAGAGTGTATATGGCTAATCATTACTTATAGTGATTTCTTACTGTATAAACTACTATTCCCTTGTGAGAATACACTCTTGTTGTTAGCAGATTCCAAAGTATTGATTATTCAAATTGCTTTCTGTTTTCATTTGTTATTTTAAACATTGCTGTGACAAATAATACATACCCATCTTTCTTTAGAATCTAGGACACCAATTTCTTCCTTTCTTTCTCTCTCTCTCTTTATCCCTTCCTTCCTTCTTCTCTCCCACCACCCTTCCTTCCTTCCTTCCTTCCTTCCTTCCTTCCTTCCTTCCTTCCTTCCTTCCTTCCTTCCTTCCTTCCTTCCTTCCTTCCTTCCTTCCTTTCTTCTGCTTTTCCTTCCCTTCCTTTCCCTTCCCTTCCCTTCATAAATCATTTATGTAATGTCATAAGACAAGGTTTTTTTTTTTAAAGACGTTGAATTTAGAGTAAGAATATCTAGTTGTGTGAGAAATAATCCATTTCACTTTTGAAACTCAACTTTGTCCCATATAGAAAATTCCTGAAAAGCGCAAATTGACGTTAGTTTCTTTGTGGATTTCCAGACCCTATCGCAATGCCTGAATTTTTGGTAGTTAGTACACCATCTATAGCACAATGCTTGTTATGGTTTGAATGTGAGGTGTCCCCCAAAAGCTCACATGGAAGACAATGCAAGAAGGTTCAGAGGAGAAATTATTGGAGTATAGCCTTAACCTAATCACTGAATTGATCCATGATAGGATTAGCTGAGTGGTAACTGGAGGCAGGTGGGGCATGGCTGGAGGAAGTAGCTAATTGGAGGCGTGGCTTTGGGTACGTATTTTTATCTGGTGAGTGGAGTCTCTCTCTCTCTGCTCTCTGATCATCATGTGAGCTGTTTCCCTTTGCTACAATCTTCGGTTATGATGTCCTGTCTTCCCTTCAGCCCTAAGGAGTTGAGCCTGCTCTCTATGGATTGAGACCTCTGAAATTGTGAGCCCCTGAATAAACCTTTCCTCCTCTACAGTTCTCCTTTCATCACAGGGCAGAAAAAGGGACTGAAACAATGCTTATAATATGTAAATGAAGACAGGCGGGGTGGTGCTGTCCTCTAATCCCAGCACTTTGTGAGGCTGAGACAGGAGAATTGCGAGTTCAAAGCCAGCCTCAGCAAAGGAGAGGTGCTAAGCAACTCAGTGAGACCTTGTCTCTAAATACAACACAAAATAGGGCTGGGGAAGTGGCTCAGTGGTCAAGTACCCCTGAGTTCAATCCCTGGTACCAAAAAAACAAAACAAAAGTAAATGGGATATTGAATGACAAATTATTTGGCAAATTACAGAAATCTGTGAAAATACTAAATCAAGAAAAATTGAAGAAGCGAGTTCAGTTAATTCTTGGAAGAATTATTACTATCATCTCAACACATTGAATTTTTAAATTTCATTTGACTAAGTTCTCCTTCAGCCAGTTCTTTAAGTTCCAGTGTCTAGTTAGGTAGGTAGTGATAAATTAGTTATTTTGTTAAGCTTTGTTTTTGGAAATGCTTACAAATTCTGTTTTGCATTAGGTATAACCACTACAATTTTTTCAAAGATTTTATTTATGTATTTTCATCACTTGGACATATGATAGTCAAATCATCTTTATTTTTCTCAATACTCAAGGATATTTCACTTGACATTTCAAAAGTCACAAATGCCTTTCTATATGCAAGTTTACTGTGTATCTTCCTTATTTTCTAAAGTAATAATTTTCTTGAAGTTTTTCTTGACTTACTGAATTCCAGGCTCATAGAAATCACCCTTTTTGCCTCCCATTGCTCCTCATGGAAAGATATTTAGAATAGGTATTAATTTAACTTATTTCAATTATGCTAGCTCTACAATTTTTTCATTGCAATAGCCATCAACCAAGTTAACATCAAAATATGTTCTTTTTGACAGATATCTGTGTTTGAAAAAGCTATTTTATTATATAAACAATGCTAACATTCCAATTGAATGACATAGCCATGATACATTCACTTACTAGAATTTAAATAAATTCTTTAATTAGGAAAAAATTATATGGACTTTCGAGTATTCTTTCCAATACAACAAAGATTTATTTATTCCATATTGGGTTAGGCACTAAGTTTGGAACTAGGACTACCATAGTAAAAACAAGAAAGATCACACTCTCATTATGCAGGATACTAATTTCTAGAGATAGATGATAAATATACCTAAGATATTTATTTTGTTCATTAGGATTACCACTAAAAGTTAAGTCACCTTTCCATTAACTTCTGTAAAACTAGTTAGGTAGGGATAAAACACATGAGTTTTCCATTCAAAACACTTTCAGTCTTTTAAGTTATTAGTTTTGCAAGTGTATAATCAAATTCTTTTTCTCTTAATGTTTAGAAGAATTTAATTACCATTACCAGAGCCTAAAATGACATTAATCTACAGGAACAAAATTATTAATTTAGGATCCCATGGAAACTGTCAACACGGTCAGAGAATTGGAGTGTTGTCAATACTACTGAGGCAGAGATAAACCCATCTGTCCATGAAAGCTTAGCTTAAGAAGCCAATCCAGGGCTGGGGATGTGGCTCAGTAGTAGTGTTTGCGCAGCATGTGTGAGGCCCTAGATTCAATCCCTAGTACCACACACATTAAAAAAAAAAAAAAAATTCAATCTGGTGTTTCTTCACTTGTAGCTTCCATTTTGAATCAACTGCAAGTACATATTGTGGAACTTCCCTGAGCTTAGATGAGCTTTTCTGGTTTCTTGGGTTGTCCTTTGCTCATTTACTTTTTGTCTTCCATGTTGTGTGTGGGCAGTCTGTTTTCAACAAACTTGAAATATTTGTCATTTTTCTGACAAATCTCTAACTGGGTGTATTCTTCATCTTAACCATCTTTGCCACTTGTTTCTTGTTCTTAGTTTTTCCTGACTGCCTTCTCGTTCTTCTTTCTTAGTTTTTCTTCAACCATTTTCTTCCCTTTATTTTTTAAAAAATGTATCTTTGTCCACCAATTTGAACACATCCATCCATCCTTGGTTGGTAATCTGACCTCTATATAGTAGTTCCAAAAGCCACAATGAAGAAATCCAATTTTTTTTTTTGTTTTAGAACATCACTTTATACTCACCAATATGCAGAACCTCTTTGGAAATATAGAAGAGGAAACCACCTTGCATTTTCCTGTTTGAGGACCTGGAAGTGGCCCATGTTTCAATTTCACAACCTTGCTCTACCTTCAGGTATTATTGGAATTCAGAGGGGTGTGGACAATTGCCAAGGAGAAAAATGACCAGGAGGTTCCATCTCTATAGCTCGGGGACATACTGCAGGATGTCACACTGCCTGAGCTCAGGGTATGGTTCAATATCAAATTCAGTTTATAACTGACCTATATCTCAAAAGACATGCTATTTATATAACACTGACAACTAATGAGGAGATAAAACATATTTTTCATATTAGTTCAGAAATGATAAGGGCTAGGACCCACCAATTTAAATTGTTAATCATGCAGTATTTAATCATTGAATTGTTTGAAATAATAGTCTACTTTATATATTCACTTTACCAATGGTTTATATAGTTGTTCATGTTAAAATACTTCTTGGATTGTGTTTCTGTGTGTGTGTGTGTGTGTGTGTGTGTGTGTGTGCTTTGTCTTATGTCTTAGAGATAACAGAAGGTAATTTTCTCTTTTTTTAATCAAGTCTTGCTAGTGACAGATATAGGGAGTATATATATAGCTGAAGAGAATTTTAGCAGCCATGGAGGAGAAATGTCAGATTACTAGGGCTTTTTATTTAGTTTTGTTTTTCTTTTAGTTTTAAGTTACACGCAGTGCAGTTAACAGCGAGCTTTCTCATGAGCTGCCTTATACAACTGCAGCCGAACCACATACTACCAATTCCTTCATTTTGAAACACGAAATGTTTTCTACATGCGTTTTTTGCTTATCAAAACATTTGTTTGCCATTATGGAGAATAAGTAATGTGTTCTTAGATTGTAGTGGAAAAACTAACTATTTTATAGTAAAATGTAAGCATGTTGACATTTTCATTTTTATTTGGTGTTTTTGTTAAACTTTTTATCAGAGACATACTGCTACTAATAATCTGTAAATTTGGCAAACAGGACATCTAGTGTCTTGTCTGGCAATAAAAGCAAATCATTACTTTATTTCAATTTATTTTTTAGCTGCAAAAGGAAAAGAAGCCACAAGTCAATAATAAATTAAACATAAAAGCACAAACCCTAAGGCTAGTCAGTGACAAGAGATGGAACTTCTCAATGTTATATTTGGAATGAATAAATAAAAATTATAGTCAGGCAAGCACATTAGTTTGAACTTGAAACAAATTATTTTTTTAAGTAAGCAAATCATTATAACCCCTGGTTTTAAAAGTTATGGTATTTTATGTTTCTTAGCATCATAGTTACTGACTGAAATCCAATAACATTTTCTTTCTAAAGGATCTTGAGGTCACTTGAAGTGTTTCAGTAACCTTAATAAAAAGAAATTTCTGTTGTTTATGTTTGTATACATAAAAAATTTAAGAGTTATGCTTAGGCATCTGGTGAATTCACAACCAGCCTCATAACCAAGGTGAACTGGGGTGAATGTCACTATTAATGAGGTTAAAATTTATAACTGCAATGTTAGAATTCACTCAAAAAAAAAAAAAGGGAAAGAAAAGAAAAGAAAAAAACCATCATTTATTCAACTAGATGTCTGCACCCAGAGAGCAGTAGGGTAATAGAAAGTGAAACAGAGTTATGTTTAAAAGTCTCAATTTAGTCTCTCTCTGATATTGTTGAAACTTGGCCAAGTCATTGGCTAGTGTTCTTATTAACAAAATGCAATTTTGTGACAATTTAATAAAGCATTTTATGAGATAACACTTTGAAAAAATTAAATATATATGAAATTAAGAATGCTTAAAGTATATAAAATTGATTTATTTATTTTAATTTTGTAATAGATCATTGTATCAGAAATAAATCACAAACTTCATACTAACTTGGATTTTGTTCTAAAGATGATGTCTCTACAGTTTCTGGGTCTGGAAGCTAATGGAAGTAATCAAGGCTCTCACGAAGATTTAAATCCCACCAGCACAGGTGAAGCTTAAGACAATATAAGAAAAGAGGAGAGGGAGGAAGTCGACATGAGTAGAATACAGACAAATTCCTACAAGAAAGACAAAGTCCAACATTTACTATTCCACAGGCCCAGATAATTCTAGGAATTGGTACTTCATAGTATGCACTGCTTTAATTACATATACAATGACCTTTATTCCAAATAAGGTCCTATTCTGAGATTCTAGGTGGACATATATTTGGTAGGGCACTATTTAAACCACTACAGTCACCAAGGTCTCTGACCCCAGTGCACATACAACTTCTCTCAGTTATTCAGTTAAATGCTAACCTAGGTACTGTGGAAAAGGGATTACATAGATTTAATTAAAATAATAAACATTTGATCATAAAATGAGAAGATTATCTGGATGGTCTTGACCTATCTATATGAGATTTTCACATCTGAGTCTGGAGAGTAGAGGCAAAGGAAGTCTGAGATTTGAAGTACAAGGGAGTTCTCACCTCTCACATGGGAAGTTTTCACCTGGACCAGGCTACATGAGAAGGCAAGTGCCTGTCTTATAGATGGTCAAGGAAGCAACCATGTGACAGTCAGGCAGGCAAAAGGGAAGCCACCCCACAACCAGAAAAAAACTGGATTCTGCCAGCAATGTGAACAATCTGATGAGAGAGTAGCCCTAATTGCAACTTGATTTTAACCTTCTGTAGTCCTTTGAACAGAAAACCTAGTTGTGTCATGACTAACGTCTGACCTACAGAACTATATGCCAACAAATGTGGGTTTTTTAAAATTGCACTGCTTATGATAATTTTCATAACAGCATTAAAAAATAATACAGCCGGGCGCGGTGGCTCACGCCTGTAATCCCAGCACTTAGGGAGGCTGAGACAGGAGGATTGCGAGTTCAAAGCCAGCCTCAGCAATAGCGAGGTGCTAAGTGACTCAGTGAGATCCTGTCTCTACATAAAACACAAAATAGGGCTGGGGATGTGGCTCAGTGGTCGAGTGCCCCTGAGTTCAGTCCCTGGTGCCAAAAAAAAAAAAAAAACAATAGTTATTGATATAAATAATGCTAATAATAGTAGGATTCAACCTCTTATTAGTATGTAAAATAACATGAAACTCAGAGGCCTTCATATACATAAAGATTATTAGAAGATTTAATACCAAAAAAAAATTTCTTCATTATAGCTAAAGGAATACTATATGTGTTAAACTTAGCAAGAAATGTTCAAAACTGAGAAAAATATAAAATATTACTGAAAGAATTAAGAATACACTTGAACAAAAAGAAAATTATGCCTACATTTGATTACAATATAATTGCATTCAGATATTGATTTTCTTTGTGCTAACTTGTAACTTTAACATGATCTCAATAATACCTCAACAAAATTTTCTGGAGTTAGAAAATCTGATACTAAATTTAATATGGAAAATATACAAAAAATAATATCAAGAAAACAATGAAAAAGAGTTGAAGGTATACTAGTTGAACATGTTATAAATCTTATACAATACATAGTGTTATGAACAGATGAACATAAAGATCAATAAATAGCATAGAGGGTCCAATAAACTACCTAACTCTATATGGGCAATTATTTAAGATAAAGGTGATACAAAAATCACTAGGACTAAAACTTAAATGATGTTTAGTCCAAGTGTTTGGCTATGTAAAAAATATATATCTTTTACCTACAAAAGGTAAATTCCCTACAAAAGATAAATTCCACATGGTCAGAGGTCTGAATATAAAAAAGAAATGTTAGATTTACAAGTTAGCACATGACTAGGGAAATAGTGGATCTGTTCTTCATAGCTAATATGTAATGAATAGTCATCTCTCCTTGCCTTAAAATTCATATACAATGAAAAAAGATTCCAAATTATTTCCATAATTTTTGCTATATATCTTTTTGTTTTTATATGTATGTTTTTATGTATGCTCGTATATTTATTTTTTAGTATTTTTTCTAATTTAACTCATTGCATTGTACATTCATATGCTATCAGACCACTTCCCATGCAGCAAAGGACTTTACATACATGTACTCCAATATGTGCCTGCTTTCCTGCATGCTATTTTTTCTATAGTATACTTTTAGATCTATTAACTCTATAATGCATTATAACATTTTGGTATGGTTTTTTAATGATTATTATTGTAATTTGCAGCCTTTAATATGTGAGTTTATAATTTTCACTAAATTTAAGTTTTCAACCATCGTTTTCTTCAAAAACTTTTTTTTTTTTATTCTTTCTACCACCACCCTCCATTTCTTTCTGGACTCTAGAGACGTATCTTTGAGCACAAAGTATTCTTTAGAAATCATTGAGGCTCTAAGATTTTTTTTTTTACTGCTTTTCTATCTCTATTTTTGAGAGATAACTAGTTTCTACCCATGTTCTTAAATTCATTGATCCATTATCTTGCAGTGATTAAACTCTCATAATCCCATCCTACTAATTTTAGATATTGTATTTCTTATTTCTAACAGGCTTGAGTTTCATTTTATGCTTCCATTTCTCTGCACATTAGATTCATGGTTTTCTTTAAATGGTCTGCATTGTTGTGAGAGCTGTTTTAATATCTCTGACTGTTATTTTTGGATCTCTTTTTATTGACTGATTTTTCTCCTGGGTATTCATTAGATTTTACTGCTTCTTGGACCTTGGATGCTTTTATGCTGTTGTGTATCTGGATATTGTTAACTTCCCTGAAAGAAAACTGAGGTTTGTTGTGGCAAGCAGTTGATTTACTTTGGTTCACTTTTATCCTTTGAGGCTTGTTTTTTAAGCTCTGTTGGGATATGTGTCTATTAGCCTTTAGTTTAGGGACAGTTGAGCCCAAATATTTAAGTGTGGTTTTTCTGGAGTTGCTGTTGGATATCCCCAGCAATCACTGAGGACTCGCCATTCCAGATGACTGAAATTCAAATAGCTCCCAGCCCTGTGGTAGCTCTCGAAGTTATTTAGCTCCCAGCTCTCAGATCATTCCTTGCATTCTTCTTCTTCTTCTTTTTTGTAAACTCTTTTCCTCTCTCCCTTCTATTCCGCTGCCACACAGTTTTTATCTGCTTCAGGCTGCTCAATGCATGGAGACTGCTCTGCTCTCCATGAAGAATTTACTGTAATGCTTCTTGTAGTGCTGCTCTGCTGGCAAAAGTGATTTCCCTTTAGATTTCACATTTATAAATCTACATATAAACTGCATGTTAATATGATATCATATGACAGAATTGATTTTTAATATTTCTACTAGCAAATTCTTTTTGTGAGAGAAGATTAAGGATATAAATATATCTGTGGTTCACTTCAATAATTACCATGTCAGTGTGGCCACACTTGAAAGACTTTGACATTTAATGTTATTTTGATAAGAAAGTCATTTTTCTGATGTGTATGCACATGAAATAAAAATTACCATCTTTTAATAGTTTGGTTCTCAAGGCATAGTGGTTAAATTATATTAAGAAAAGATAAAAATAAAGTGAGAGTTTTTTTTATTCAGTGAAACGTATGATTACATGGTTTGATTGATAAAGTGAGAATAAATTGCTTTCTCTTGTAATATTCAAAAATTGGTAATCATTAGATGATTAGCTGACAACTTTACATTCAAAATGTGCTGATAAACTTGTTTTACCTTAATAACTCTTTGATAGTGACCACCTTATCTTGCCCTTTAATTTTAAAATTAATGAAGTAATCATTTACTGTGGTCTCTTCCACTGTTCTGCCCAATTACTTTACTGCTGAATGGTGCTTTGCATTTTTCCTGGTCCATTAGTCCCAAATCATGCTCTTTCTCAACTTCTCTATTCAACTACAGTATAATTAGATGCCATCTTTTAGCATCTTATAACCTTGACACATAAATTCTTTTTTCTCTGTGGTTCAAAGTAATGGAAAACTGACAACCTACTAGAAGTTGTAGAGAGACGTTACTACTTATAAAATATTAATGCACATTACATATTAATAAGAATCAATAATACTTTGCTCTTATTTCATGTTACTGAATGATATATGTTATTAAGTGAATATTAGGCTTTTACACTATCATTTGATTGTGTTTGTGTGAATACATACATATATGTGTTATGCACATATGAAGATACGTTTAATGTAAATATTTTGGAAGTGAAAATTTGTTATATTTTTTGCTTTCTTTCCAAAACCATGTTATATATTTCTATGTATGTATATATCTCCATCTCTATCTCAGTACATGATATTTAAATTATATTTTAAAAAGATAAAAATAAAGGAAAATTTTTCAATGAACTAGTTAATTAAATAGTTTTATTGATAAATAAAAGTAAACGATCCTGTACTGCTTTTATATATATACATACATATATATATGTATACATATACACATGCACACACACATTTATCTCTCTCACACACACATATACATATATATCACAGACTATGCATATAGAGGGGAAGGAGAACCTTATTAATGTTGGAAGAATGGTAAGGATAAGTACCTATGAAGACATAAAATATGATTTAAATAATTAATAGAAGTTTGAGAAATCAAAAATATTCAGTGAAGGACAAAAAGAAGAATATTGGTGGAAACCTTGAGATGAAAGTCAATCTAAGTGTGCTTGAGAACATGAAAGAAAGTAAAATGAAGATTATGCCAGATGATATTGAAAAATTCTGCTGAAAGGAATTTATAAATATGTAGTGACAAAAGTAAAGGAATGGGAAATTTAATGTATTTATTTAATGAATGATTAAGCATCTGTAATGTTATTTTTCTCTGTTTTGAGGGACTTGAAAATAAATAAGACATGATGCATTACTTTATAAAAGTCATGAGACTAGTTGGGGAAAAGACACACACAAATGCTGATCATGCAAAACTTGAGTGGGCATGATACAGGGCTTCCTTCTACAAGTGATGTGGATATGTAACTCTGGAGTATACAGATATCTCTGAGAATACTATTTCCATACGTACTCTTTCTTGTTAATATTGAAACATACAAACTTGCATATATTTAAGTATCTTTTATCCAAAAACGGCAATCACATGTTTGATCTAATCAATTACCTGAGGTTATGTCAATGATTGGCATATCATGCATTGCTTCTTTTCAACTTACTTTATTAAAATCATTCCTAATCTTCTTATGACATCAATCAGTTGAGGAAAAAAAGCAGAGGAATCAAATAAAGCATAATTAGAACATGTCTTGGCACCAAAATTCACAATAAGGCTTTAAAAACAAAACTTTGATATGGGCAAATAATAGTGTCAGAAATAAGATTATTGTGGGGAGGGAGGAGGAAGGAAAGGGAAATGGGCATAGTAATGATGGTTATTTGAGATGGTCTTTACTACCCCTGGCACATCTATGAAGACTCTAATGGTGTGACTTTATTTGGATTGCAATCAGAGAAATGGAAAAACAGGGATCTGGTTATGTACTATAACTTGAACTTCATTTAAATAAAATAAAAAAAAAAAAAGAAGGACGGAGACATCCATTTATAGGCAAAAAAAAAAAAAAAAAGAAATAAGATTATTGTGGATCCAAAAATGCTAACCTGAATCCAGCTATGACTATGCTTGGTTTATTGACACTTTTATCACTATAACACATCCTTGCATGTCCAATAACAATTTTCATCAGTCTAGATTTCTTGAGTTTAATAAAGCCATGCCATCTCTCTTTGGGGGAGACTTTGCATGGTATATCCTTTCTAATTTTTTACTTAAACCCATTTATCATTTTGAGTCAAATGTATTTTTTCCTCTACTCAATTTTACTGATGTGTTTAGTGCATTTGCATTGATGCATTTACTGATAATATAGGATTTGTGTCTGCCATTTTTTTCTACGTACTTTGTTATTTTTTATTTTTTTTATTACTTTGTATCAAGTAGATAGTACAATACTTTAATTCTCTTGTTATTTATTTTATTACAATATTTAAGATTTTTATTTTTGTGGTTGCCTTGAGGATTGCAATTATATAATTTTAAGCAATAGATTTATATTCAGTTAATTTAAGTTGCACACAGAAAGACTTTGTACCTTTTTACTCCTTACTAGTGTCAATATAATCATGCAAGTCACATTGTTATACATTGAGTCTATTTTATAAATATCACATTAAGTAGTTGCTTTTCAATATCATAGAAGAGAACTATAAATTAAACTACACTTATACTTTCTCTTAGAGTTACCCATGTATTTATATTTGCCAATTATCTTTATTCATTTGTGTGCATCTTAATTAAACTCTAGAAGTCCTTTATTTTCAGCCTAAAGGACTGATTAACATTTCTAGTAGGGCAAGTCTTCTAGCTGCTAGCAATACATTTTTCTCAATTGTGGTTTATCTCAGAACATCTCAATTTCTCCTTTGGTTCTGAAGGATACGATTGATGAATACTATCTTGTTAATTTATCTTCTTGTCTTTTATCACTTTCAATATGTCATCACATTGTCTTCTGACCTATATTATTTCTGATGAGAAGTTGACTGTCAAAGACTCGAAAATTCTGCATACTTCATGAATTGCTTCTCAATTTTTTAGAAAAACAGATTTCACAACTATACAATGACAAAAGTATAGGGCAATGCGAACTCTTAATGTAATTAATCATTTATTTAACATTTTATTTTTAATTGACTGTTAAAATTGTATGAATTACTAATTATTGTGTATTTCATGATATTTTAAAGTATAGATATGTTGTAGAATAACTAGGTTTAGCTAATTAAAACATACCTCATGTAATTATCAGTTTTGTGATGAAAAAATTTAACATCCACTCAGAATTTTTCAAGAACACAACGTATTATTATTAATTATATCATCATTTTACAATAAATCCCTGGAATTTTTCCCTGTCTACCAGAAATTTTAGTCTTTGATCACCATCACCGATTTTCCCACACCAAACATCCCCAAATCCTCCTAATCACCATTTTACACTGTAGTTCTGTGAGATCAACTTCCTTAGATTTTGCAGATAAGTGAAATCAGGCAGCATCTCACTCTTGTTCGCAAATTTATTGTAACAAAAGACCAAAGAAAATGAGTGTTGGAAAGTAGGTACAGAAAAGGGAAACCTTCTATACCATAGGTGGGAAGGTAAATTGGTACAGTCATTATGGAGGTTACTCAAAAAATTAAAAGTAGAGCCACCATATGATTCATCAATTCTATTGTGTATATAGCCAAAAGAAATAAAACTATTTCTTCATCATCATATTTTTTCAGCATTATTCAGAATAGCCAAGATATAGAATAAACCTCAATGTCCATCAACAGATGAATAATAGAGAAAATGTGGTAAATATATACAATGGGATATTATTCATTCATAATAAAGGATGGAATATTGTCATTTGTGACAAAATATATGAAGCCAGAGGACATTATATTAACTTTTTTCTCTATATTTGATTGCAAGATTTTCCTTTTGTCCTTGACTTTAGACAGTTTGACAATAATGTGTTTGAGTATATCTCTCTATGAGGTTTACTTCTTGGAATTCTTGAAGTTTAATGATTGTTAAGTTAATGTTTTAAATAAAATACGACAAGCATTTTGGACTTTATTTCTTGAAACATTTCTTCTGCCCTTTTCTGTCTCTTTTCTCTTCTTAGAGAATTTTATGTGTATGCTATTTTGCTTGGTGGTATTGTGCAGGTCAGTAAGCTTTCTTAAAATATTTCTTTTTTCTTTATTTCTTTTTGGATCCTAAGAACAGATCCACATAAACGACTTGTGTTCAAATGTGTTGATTTTTTCTTCTGCTATTTTAAATAAAGCATTGTGCCCTTCTAGTGAAGTTTTCATTTCAGACACTGTACATTTTAACTTCAAAATTTCCATATGGGTCTCCTTGTATCTCTGTTGATATTCTCTGCTGAAATATTGTTCACACATTTTCTTTAATTATTTGCATATTATTTACTTTAGTCTGAACATATTTATAATAGCTAATTCAGTCTTTGTTTAGTAATATAAATATCCAGAATTCCTCAGCTACAGTCTGTATTACCTGCCTTGTTTCTTATGTATAGGCTTATTTCCTGTTTCATGCTTCTCTCTTGATATTTTGTTGGAAATTACATTAAATAACATAAATTGACAATTCTGGAAATCAGTCCTTCCCCACCCACCAGGGATCACTCTTGCTGTTTGTTATTGTTGTTGGTCATTTGCCAACAATTTTGTTTTATTTGGGGTATCATAATTAAACTTTAAGTGTTCCTTCATAGTGACTTTCCTGGACTAATTCTGTGAAGTCTAAATTCCTCGTCATGCATGCCCATGAAATTCTCTAGTTGCTTAACTTAATCTTGATGCAAAGATTGAAGAATTCCTTGAATTCCTTAACTTTTATAAGTGCACAGTAGGCCAGGCTTGTCTGGAAAGCCCTGAGTGTGTGGGGGTTTACACTTCTAGCACTCTGGCAGGCAGTCAACCCTGAGCTAGGCTTCATTCCTTCTTGAAGAGGCTCTTCAGATAAGGCAAATTGAGACCTTTGGGCTTTCCTAGATCATTCCTGCACATATATGGGTTCTTCTCAGTTTCCAGATATATGCTGGAGATTTTCAAAAACTGTATGGATATCACATTTCTCAATCTCTCTCTATCTCTTGCTTTTTTTTTCTTCAAACTTTTGTAAACCTCAAATGATAGTGGTACCTTAGTTGTGATCTTAAGCAATTGTTCCTGATTTTTTTAAAAAAAGAATTTTGACAAATGACCTGTGGGTAGAGTTGTCACACAGAGTGAACTCTGAGTCAGGTCAAATAGAGGCAAATTCTGAGAATGGAGCTTTGCAACAAGCTGCTAGAAAATAGCAAAGGTCAAATAGTGACAGCTCTTAGAAGACATGGAAGTTTTGGAGAACTTCAAATCTTATCAGTTCAGGCCTATCCCTATTTTTACTAGGCTTCTAATTTTCTAGCTACTTTACTTAAGAGAATTTGGGCTCTTAAGGACACAATGAAGTTGAGGTAGAATCTATGTGATCAGCACAAAATAATACATGGCATTACTTGCTCATCTTACAGTAATTTTCCTGTTGTTTTGAGTAAACACTACATGGATTTGTGCTAGCTTTTAGATCATTTTCACAGTTCAAAAAATTAAAATTTACAGCATGTATAAGTATTTTTACTACTTATATATAGAAGTAGATTTTTCAAGGTACTTTAAACCCTCATTCTAAAAGTTATATCTCTGCTTATTTTTATGTCATTTTTATTGGTGCTTAAATTGGAAACTGTGTATAAATAGCTTTACTGATATTATTGATATATGATAGTAGATTGACTCACTTGCTCTTATCTATGCTGTTAACTATAACGCAATTAAATTTTGGGGGGTTGAATCAAATTTTTATTTGCACAAAGCATTGCAAATAGCCATAAAATGATACCTCTTATTCTATTTAAGTGTCTTAGTCTGTTTGTTGCTGTTCTAACAAAATACTGGATACCAGGAATTTATAAAGAATGAAATTTGATATGGTTCACAGTTCTGAAAGCTCAGTAGTTCAAGAGAAAAGCACTTACATTTGCTCTGTAGTTCTGGCTTGGGTCTCTCTTCTGCTTCTTACAAAAGCACCAATTCCTTCATGATGCTCTATTCTCATGACTTCATCTAATATTAATTACTCCCGAAGGCCCTATCACCAAATACTATTAGCATATGAATTTTAGGGATTAAGCTTAGAACACTTAATGAACTTTTCCAGGACACATTCAAACCAACATATTAGGGAGTTAACTTTGCATCTCTTCAACATGCCATGTGAGGTAATAGTATTAATGAAGTCTTCCAATTTTAGTATTCAATAATGCAATGGTTGCTACAGGATGCATAGAATACACTAATGTGAAGACTTTCCTAGCTTAGTTTTTCATTTTTATTCTGACAGATTTCTACTTCAGTCTACTTTATTTTCAACAGGATGAGACATTATTTATATGGTCAGTATTTTTTTATATTGTGTTAAATTTAAAACTTCAATAGTTTGCAACATTATACTTTAAACATTTAATTTTTAAATGAAAATTTGCATAGGGAAAATTATCAATTTATAATATCTTCAGTTTTATATTTTTTCTTGGATATCTAGTGAAAATGACTTTTAGTGAAAATATACTTGGTATAGTTAATCATTACTGCTAAATTTTCATATTGAGTTTTTGGTATCATTTGAAGAAAGTGAGCTCATGGATGTTTAATGACTGAGAACAATTCTTTTAAATTAGAAGGCTTCCATTTTTCCTTAAAAAAATAAAATATATAAAGGACAATTGATTCAACCTAATTATTTTACTTGAGATACTTCATGAAGAGTTCAAAAAATTCAGTAACAATACCAATAAAATACAGTATCAAAACTCTTTACATTCTTTGTTGTTTTTATAAACAAGTTTCTCCCACTTGTGTTTTTATAAAATGATAGACCAGGGAATAGGAAGAGAGGAGGGAGGAGAGGAGTACTGGGGAGTGATATTTGTCAAATTATCTTTTTTATATTGCACGCATGTACAAATATGTAATAACAAATCCCATCATTATAACTATAATACACCAATAAAAATGTAGAAAGCAACAAAGTGATAATTAATGATGAATTTTATCTTATTGTTACAATAAATAGTCCATGGTTACATGAGCTAATTTAAGAAAAGGAACATAGTTTCATGTCTAATAAGTATTTAACAAGTTACAATACTAATATTATGATCAGTTCCAAAGGCAACTATAATAAATATTTAATAATGAAGAAAATTGTTGAGACTTAAATTTTTATTATGTTAGGAAATTGAAAAATGATTAAATAGTCATTTTAAACTTATGTTCATTCCAAGGAGGTATGATAGGGTGATTCCCAAAAGAATATTTATCATATCATTTGTATTCCTCATGGGATTATAAAATCTATGTGATTTATAAATTTCAACTGTTGAATATAATCTCATTCAGATAGTCCAGGGGTAAATGGAAATAAAATTGCTATAGTATTTAAATTTTATTGAATATATATTTTACTGAATATATTTGAAGATATTTAAAGTTATTAATTGTCCATATATGGTGCAAATTGCATTCTTTGAGAGTATTTGAATATCCAATGGGCATATTTAGTTGTTCATTTAAAAATATGTCAAGTGGTGTAATGTTTTATGAAGTTCTTATTAGAATAGTGGATTTATGTAATTTAATACTGATAATTTAGGGCACAATCAAGCCATGATTAATTTCACTTGAGTGCACAAAAAAAATTGAAAAATATGCTTGATGAATCCTTACAAATTTAAAAGCAATATATAAATGTCATATAATATGCTATATTATAGAGAATAAATGTTTCCATCCTACCCTGTATGCAAATACTGTTAGTACTTTCTTCAATATTTTATAGATAACAGCAGTGATATTACATACTTTTTGGCTAAAGGTCACCATAATACATTTTCATAGTACAAGCTACAGGTCTTCTCATATCATTAGCTCCAGAAATATGACCTTTATTTCTTTACAAACATATGTTATTGTATTATCCAAGATTCTTTAAGTTGTTTTTTGAACTTGACTAAGAAAATCAGATTAAAGATTAGCTTTCAAAGCTTAGTGATAGTTTTTATTAGGATTGATGGCAAGAGGCACTGAAGATAAACAGGGAATATATTAGGGTTCTTTAGAGCAACAGAATCAATAGGATATATGTATGATTTAATATTTATATAATATATATAAACAGGATATATATATAATTATAATATATTATATATGGGATTTATTAGAATGGCTTACACAATCAGAAGCTAGATAGTTTCCCAGTGGCCATCTACAAGCTAGAGAGCTGAAGGAACCAGTAGCTATTCAGTCCAAGATACTGGAGCCTCAGAATAAGAGAGATAAATGATGCCACATCAGATCTGGACCAAAGTCCTAGAAACTCTCTGGAGAAGCACTGGGTAGTCTACTTTGGAAGAGTGAAAGAGCTGGAGTCTGATGTCCTCAGGTGATTGCAGGAGCAATTGAAGCACCTCTCAAGAATTGAGTTCGTGTCTGCTCTTTGTCATTTTTCCAAGTTTTTGTTCCATCCAAACCATCAACCATTGGACTGTGCTGCCCACATTTAGTTAGGATGGGTGTCCTCTCAGTTTGCTTCCCACAGGACAATCATTCCCAGAAACACCCTCGTTGACACACCCACAAGTCTCTTACATTTAGGCATCTCTTAAACCAACAAGTTGACAATTCAGATTGATCATCACAGGGAACAATAATGGACAAGGCATGAAAATTTGAAACAGCATGTTGAGTTTTAAGGAATGAGTGTGGTCTAGGATTGCTACAATGGACTGTACACACAATAGCAGAACGTGAGGCTGTGCGGGAGATAGAAGCTGCTTTTGAAAGCTCTATGTTACTTGTTACTTTCCTGGTGTTTTATTTATTTTCTTCCTTGTTTTTTTCTTTATTTTTTGTGGTGCTGGGAACTGAACCCAGGTCTTTGCTAGGCACATGCTCTATCACCAAGCTACTTCAGTCCTACTTTCCTGATAAAAGTGAACACAATGGTAAACAAATGGAGCTCTAATAAGAAAGTCAAACATCACCCAAATCAAGTCATTGTAAAACAGTTTCTATAAATAAAATTATGGTAATTAAAGTGTTAACTTTACGTGCTATAATGTCTGAAACAATTTGTGCAAAGAAAATATTACTTCTATAAATTATAGTAGATTTAAAGTATCTGTTATAGCTTAGATATGAAGTGTCTCCCAAAACTTGTGTGTTGAAGGCATATTCCCCAATGCAGCAATATTCATAGTATGGATTTTAGGAAATGATGAGCTCATGATGTCTCTAACCACATCAATTGATTACTCCATTTAATAGATTAATAATTTGGACTATTGGGAGGTGATGAAAACTATGGGAGATAGGACTTTGTTGGAGGAAGGAGGTTACCAGAGGCATGCCCTGGAAGGATATTTCTTGTATCAGGCCTTTTTCTCTCTCTTTGCTTCCTAGCTGGCCTGCTGATCAGCTTTCCACAGCCATACCCTTCTACCATGATGTTCTGCCTCACCTCAGGACCAAAGCCATGAAACTGGCCAATCATGGACTGAAACCTCTCAAACCATGAAGAAAAATAAATCTTTTCCCATCTCAGTTGTTTTTTTTTTTGAGGTATTGGGTCATAGAAATGAAAATCTTACTAATAGCATCTTTGTGTCATTTTCAAATACATTTTAAATAATCACAAATTAATGAATGTAGTCTTGGTTATGATAGTACAGTGCATAATGCTATTATAAATAATTTCATAATAGCATAGGTATCTAGAAGCTATATATCTTAGAAATAAACTGAACATCAATGAAAAAAACTAAAATTTTATTGGGGCTCTTATTACTCACCAAAATTTATTAAAACAACAATATATGTAAAGCACTAAGAATTATTAGAACTATGTAATATATGGCATCTTGCTGAGTGTTGGAATTTTTTATTGCATTTACTTGTTATTAGATTTTGTTGAGCACTTTAAAAGTCACGAAAATTATTTTTACCTTTAATGTTAGAAAAGATTTTGATAAACCCATAATAGCAACAACATAATCTTATTCTAAGTAACCTTTTGGCTTGCATTAACATTATATTAACATATGCATTCAATGGTTTCTTATGTTAACAAAGGGTGGGAGAATTTTTTCCTGTGCCTACACAAGTTGAAACCATTGACAGAAGACTTTTATTTTTCTGTGTATCGTATTCGTTCCTTTTACATCTTAGGAAACCACAGCATTGTAGGAATTTAAAACTTATAGGAATTTGGAATATAAAACCTTCATTTTTTAGGTAAAGGATTGATCCTCAGAAAGATTAAATCACTCAACTAAAATTGCATAAATTGGCATCAAAATTGATATCACTATTCAAGTTTCTTTTCAAAAGTTAATACTTAAAAAGCTATAGCACAATTCCATTACTCTTGTAAAATGTTACATAGAACAGCATGAATTTAGAATAGATCAGTAAAGTACATTTTTATTTTTTATTTATTTTTATTTTTTTTGGTACTGGAGATTGAACTCAAGGGCACTCGACCACTGAGCCACATCCCCAGCCCTATTTTGTGTTTTATGTAGAGACAGGATCTCACTGAGTTGCTTAGTGCCTCGCCGTTGCTGAGGCTGGCTTTGAACTCACAATTCTCCTGTCTCAGCCTCCCTAAGTGCTGGGATTACAGGCTTGCACCACCGCGCCCGGCTAGTAAAGTACATTTTTAAATGCTGGTAAATAACATACTTTTAACAAAATGCTGACAGTGACTTATTTGCTTTATCCCCATTAATCTCTCTTTGGTCATATAATGACTTATTCATTCAGGAGTACTCCAAAGTTGAGGTAGTACCTGAAGTATGAAGTAGAACACTGGGATTTATCCAAAGACGCTGCATGTGTTGAACTGCATAGACAGATCATCTAGAAGAAAAAACCCTAGAATGAATTTTCACCTGTTTTTCTGAAGATGGGTATGTATGCATTGGAAATCAGCTGTATATGTTATTGCAATTGTTCAAAGAAGCAAACAAAAATGTTTCTGAGTCACCAATTTAATCCTTGACTATTCTGCAAGCAGAATACCTAGGGACTCAGGGGAACTAGAAAGTACACAACACTAAAAACAATCAAACAGTTTCTCAAGATAAAAAAATTCAAGGTAAATAAGTCCAAACAGGCACCAAGACACTAAAGCAACAGGAAATGAAGATTTCTTATGTGGATAGCAGAAAGCAGGCAGAACAGCCTATGTAAGGGAATAGCCATGGGTTAGAAGCCCTGCACACTGGTGTTCTCAAAATTGTTTAAGACTCAGAATCACAAGACAGCTTCAGATCCAATGTGTCTAATCAGGGTGGAGAAGAAACTCCCTACTTATAAGGGAGCAGGATAGCAGCTTGAATGGAGAAGAACTTATCTACTAGAAACTTTAGTGGACTTTTCCTCATGCAATTAGGAACAGCACTAGGGGAACAACTTCAAGTGTCTAAGAGAGATAGCATCAAAGGAGAATAGGAAGGATTCAGTAGACTTTCTAGTATTTATTGTGGCATAATGGAGAATATATCCCTAAAATGATCAATTGATTTTGTCCAAGTGAAATTTGGGGTATGTAAGTGTGCAATCAACCTTAGTTCATAATTTCCTACATTTTATAATAAGAAAATTGCACATAAAATTTAAGAAGAAATTTGACTTGGAATAATAAAGAGTTCCTCAATGTGTAAGACAGACCTAAAATTTTGGTATAAAAATTGTCATTTCATCTAAATCAGATAAGAGAAATATTTATCCCTAGGTGATCTATGTCTTATAAAGCATTTATATATTGTGTATTGGCAAATTTCATAGAAAGATATTAGAAATGAATCTATAGTTGTCATGAGCAATATTTCATTAGTATTTTTCTTTTTTCATTTTATAAAATGTATGGTATTTCTATTTATGACCAGGGTTAGTAGACAGGAGTAATTTATATGATTATAAAAAGATGTCCATTCCCTTTGGCTAATGAAGCCCAGAATCTCCTGATGCCTCGAAATATATATTTAAAAAGACAAATGTATAGGATTTTAAAGACAATAGGAAAATGTGAAAAAGGGATATAAGACCTATAAATTCAGATGAGCATTTTAATATGTTACCATGAGGAAAATTATTAGAAGGTTAATTGATTGTCTCTAAAGTAATATATCTATGACCAAGCCAAGAATAGATGGAGAAATTTTAAATTCTTACACTATTATGACTGCAACATTGTTCTCCTTTTCAATTACCACTATCATTCTTTTTAATCTAAGGGAGGGAACTTCTATAAAGTTGGAACTGTTACAGGTTTTAATTAACCCTAAATAGGAGGAATCAGTTATGAATTTGTTCATTTGGGGGCCACTAAAACATTGACAGTATATTTTTCATCTTCGTTTTTCTGCAAGACAAAGACATAGCAAAGCTGATAATTACAATTCTGCAGGTAAAAAAAAAAAAACTCAAGTCTGTTTTATTTCAAAATTAAGAAAAAATTCACATTCTTACTTTGTAAAAGAAAATGTATTACAATTCATGAAATTTTGCTTATGAACACTGTCATAGAATTGCTTTCTTGATGATCAATAAAACAAAAAAAGAGATTTTATAATTATTTAATCTTAAATATTTTATTTTGAACCATGGCTACATGTTTGGAAAACGTTTTATAGTAAAAGAGTTAATCCATTGCAATTCTTAATAAATGAGGGAATATTCTACTCCATTTGATAAAATATTTTCTTCCATTTCGTTTCAACTTTTGGCAAAGTAAGATAGCAAATGACATAAGTACCAAATGACATAAGTAATGATACCCAGAGTAAAATTTCTCCCTGGGAGAAAAATGCTTTTAAGGCAGAATATAGGTCCTTTTGTCACCTAACACTCTGACTTTTACTGTGCTTCACAGTCCTCGCTTATACTTCTGTCCTTTGCATCCCTATGCATGTCCTGGGTGATGGGTGATCTCCTTATTTGCATAATTCTGCCATCCACCTGCTTTGTCATTGTGATTCTGATGTCTTCACATTAAAAGAAATGTACTGGTCAAAAAAAAAACCAAACCTTTCTTCCAACAAGGAGAATGGGAAGAAATAGTTTGATGAAGTTTTTCCCAGAGGATATACTTTGCATAAAGAAAATGCCATTCAGATTTTAATTTAATGGATATTGTGGAATGGTTGAGACACAGTGCCAACTCATTTTCCAAGGTAATGATTCTTCAAAGAAAAGCTAAAGGAAGTCACATCTTGAGCTTATAAAATGAAAGACTAAACAAAATTATGCTTAACTGTTGTAATGAGTTTAAGTAAACAGTTTAAAGAATTATGCATGAAGGTGCTTTTTAAGCAGATTTTCCGTATGCTTGTAGAATGTTGTTAATGTAGATGAGTTTTAATATCAGACAGAGGAGTCTTTTTTTCTGTCCCAACCACTCACTAGGTTTATGGATTGACCAAATGAATAACCCTCAGAACACTGGACTTGGTATATTCCCAGCAACCCAGGAGGCTGAGCCAGAAGTATGGCAAGTTCCAGGACAGGCTTGGTTACGTAGTGGCACCCTGAAAATCTCAAAATAAAACATAAAAAAGGTCTGAGGGTTCAAGTTTAGAGAAAGCGAGAGAGACAACAAACAATCCATTGAGCTTCTGTTTCTTCTTTCAAATGAAGGTGAGGAGGAAGATCAAGATGCAGAAGGTGAAAAATCTGAAACCATTGACAGAAACAAAATACAGATTTTTTTCCAGGTTAGTAAAAGCTGATATGGTTAACTTTAAGTAGATTTTATATATGGAAACCTTATAAACCTGTAACAAATCCTCTTTGGTTCACTATAATTTATATTAATAGGAACCATGGATAATATTTATTGAGTAATTACATGTGTTAAATGCTATGTGGTTGTTGTGCTTATCTTAATCCTAAAGTCATATTGATTGCCTTTAAATCCTAGTTCTGCTGTTTTTTAGTGATGTGTCCTTGAGTACATTGTTTAGCCTCTATTAGCTTAGTTTATTTAGATTTAACATGGGACTATTAGTAGTGCCTATTTTATTCTTAAATGTAAGATTAAGAGAGTATATATTCATAAAATTTTGTATAGGAGAGTAAAGAAAGATCTTGATTCTTGGTAAGTTTTCATTAAATTTGGCCACTATTAGTAGCCTTAGTACTATTATAGCATTAGATTTTACCATTCTGTTTAGTATAATTCAGTACCTAATCCCACAAGAGCAATACAAAGAGCAACGGAATGTGACAAACTCTGCTATAAGAGCAAGCAGAGAATGCAACTTATCTCTAGGTAGCAGAGAGAGATTATAACCAAGTAGAAACAAGATCAATACCAAATTTACCTATAGTAGTAATATGGGTTTGTAACTTATGTAGACCCAAAGATACACCATGAGAATTATCAGGGGTATACATATAACATTGTGCTTGAATGAGGGCATAGGTACTTCCCTGTGCAGCATGTCCAGCACCTAGTCAGCATATCTAGTAGCATTCTACTCTGAAGTAGCATCCTCCACATTTGGGTAGTTTCTTTATTAAGCAAAACTCTGGCTCTGTGAGTGTTTAAGACAGTGGCAGTGTGTTCAGCTTAAGAATGCAAAGGTTGATGCTTGAGGAGAAACTATAAGAGGGTAAAACTACCAGGCAGCTTGGATCACTCAATGCTTAACTTTTACCAGATTCCAATTAGTAAGGACCATAAGCAAAGCAGGACGTATGCAGGCTGGTACATTTCCAAGTGCATCAACCTATTTAGTTATGAGACAGGTATGGCCACCCATGGGTGCTTCATATCCAAACCACACTCAAAGAGAGGAATATACTCCCATTCATGTTGTTTAACTTTGCCATCCTAAGTAGTCATCTCTGAATATGATGGTTAATTTACATTTATTGAAAGGGATCTAATCCATACTTACAGAGTGTAGAGTGGTATCACTGCATTCTTTTTATATGGAGAGAAACTGTCTCTTTCATTTCCACCTGTACTACACTTAGTCATCCCAAGCCATCAAACACAGTGTACCTCAGCAAAAGCTTAGCCATAGTCATTTGTTCTCACACCAAGTGGAAGACATGATATTTGGTGTCATTAAAAGAAGGTAAACTTAAATTTAAGTCTGTAAAGCAGTTGTCTGGCCATGTTCATGGGCTGTGGGTGTTGCTCCAACTTAACATTAGTTTCCATTGCACCAAGGTGGCTAGTTGCAGATGTCACAGAAGGCCAGTGGAGGACAACAAGCAGTTCACTGCATATAAAGCAATCCATTTTATTCTGTACCTCCACAATAGCATTTGCCCATTCTGAAAATGAATCAGTTCTGAGGATGAAATGAAACAGGGGTTAATAGCAGGAAAATCTTGATTATTTAACAATACATAAGTAGTCTGATCATTTTGAGTGAGAATAGTACCGTCATGTGGTCCATCTCCAGGTTTACAGGACATATTTTTTTTGTCCCAGTTATCTTATGGTTATGGCAAACAAAAGCATGGCAATAGTTAGGTTGTTACAGACCATAATGAAATGAAATATTCTCCCTCTCTGACTAAAAGTCTTGTGTTAGTCATTTTTTTCCTTACTGTCTTGTTTTATTTCCTTTGCACATGGACCCATCAAGGTTTATTTGCCATTCCCATGGCCAGTAGACTATATGGATCCCCTATAGCAAGTCCTGGGGCAGCACCAAGAGCCAATTTCCTTTTGTTCTCACTTATGCAGCACAGGCACCCCTCTTAATTCTCATCACTTGCGTCCAGATTGTGTCATCAGGTTCTTTCATTGACATTAGGCAGGCAGGCGCTGGAGTCTTTCTTGCAGTCATGCTCATTGATAGTTCTGATAGCTATACATAGTCACATCATCCACACTTTCCAGGAAGTACCTTCCATGTTTAGTTGCTGCTTTAGGGGACCATTTGTTTATGCAATAAATCCTGCTATAGCTGAGTTATAAGGTAAATGGAAATATCAATATATATACAAATTTGCAGACCATTCATGCACTTTTTTGTGTGACCTGTGTTTCTGTACAGTCAAGCAGCCATATCCTATAGTAGGCACATCTTCCACCCATCTTTAAGTTAGGTTGTCTGCTTCCTGATTGCCCTCTGAGGAGCATGACTATGTGCTGCCACATATTACATGTTCAGTTCCAAAAGTGGAAGCTATTTCCAAATAACTTTTTAAACCTTTCTCTCCTTGCATAGCTATGACCAAAGTCCTACAGGAACTCATTTATTCTCCCACTGCTGCTAGAGGCTACTCCAGCACTGTTAGGGTAACCAAATTCAAAAGACTGTTTTTGGCATAGTATTCCCCAAGCTTATAATTTCTCTACAACTATTTTTGCTTGAGAAAGGGCCTAAAGGTGCTAAGTTTCCAGTCCCACCAGACTTTCTTTTTTAAATCATACAATGGTTTTAACATTTATGCAGTATCGAATGGAGAGATGCCAGCATCTTAACACTTACAAGAAAGTCCTTGACTATTTAGGAATTGGAAAAACTTGGACTTTATCTACAACAGCAGTGCCCAACCAAATAACCCTCAAGTAGTTGGCAGACAGCACAGGTCTTTGCAGTTTGATAGAGTTGATGGCTCTCGAAGATTTCCCACCATTTGATCTGCCTCTCCTGGGTGAGAAAAGACTCAGAAGTTAACGATACATTATTGATATTATGAAACATTGATAATGCATCAGATGTTTTCAACCAGGACATTTCTGCTGCCACCATACCATGATATATGGTTAGACTATGTAAATATCCTTGGGAAAGAGGATTAAAAGTTCATTGTTGCCCTTCCCATATGAGCACATTGCTTCCAGTTTTCTGCATTGGGCCCCTTGTGTATTTTTCTGTTGTCTCTTTCTTCTGCTTTTTGATGTATTCCACATCCCTCACATCCTAATCTTTTTAATTTCCCTCATATCAGTTGTAGTCTGTGCTGCCTGAGAAACAGAAAGACCCACTAAAGAGTTCAGGATTGATACCAAAGCTTCAAAATATTGCCCTGGAGCTATCTGAAGTACAGTGTCCTTTACTCTCATTGTGACTGTTTCATTATCAGGACCAGGGACTTTGCTGCATAAACAGCCTGTTTTTTCCCTAACTCTCTCGGTGGGCTTGCAGTTCTTTCATGGATTGCCACCTCATGCTGCCATGGATAACTCCTCCATACAAGGCCAAGCATGTTAGTAGTAGCTATCATTCAGGACAATAGAGAGATGGCATGGTTCTAATTAACACCTGAATGTAAATGTTGTTGTAGGGTAGGGTGTGTGGGGATTGAGGCTATTTTACACATTTTACTCCCTGATGGGAGTCTTCCTTAAACACCAGTGTCCCAAAGATAGCCACTATTCTGTTACATTTTCCCTGGCTTTCTGCCTAATCTAATTCCTCAATTCTACCAATTTAGCACCAGTATAATCTCCCGTGGAGCTATGCCCTTGCTTGTTGGGAGGGAAGTCCTCAATATCCATTCCCACCAAATATGGCAGGCCTGTCTTTACCTTTAGAGTTATGACTGGCTTGGATCCTGTCACTGTTCACTGGGCTCATTCCAGTCTTGTCCTTTTTTTTCTGAGGTGCTGAGGTCACAGGGTCCCACTGATGGGGAGTCCCAGTCATTTCGAGTAGCTCTTGGAAAATGTTTACTTCTTTGCTTAGTAAAGCAGCAAGCTAGTTTCCAAATTTTTATCAGCACTCCTCACACAAGCAGGTGATTTTTCAGTAGCCCTTATTTGTGCTAAATGTGCTTCATGCTCTAGCTTTAACTCTAGCTTTAACACATCCTTGGACCTGCAGCTGTGCCTCCCTTGCGACCCATAATGCTGTGAGAAGGGGCCATCCCATAGTTTCTGTTATCTTACATAACCCTTTCTTTTACTGTAGGCCAGATTGCTTTCTCATGAGCCACAGTCTTTCCCCAAATTCTTGGGTTTTTGGAGGGGCATCACCATACTCTTATGGTGGTCCCTAGTCATCCATAATAGCAGCCACCCCTCTCCACACAGAGGAAGGTCACTCCAGCCCCCACCAACATATTTTCCCTTTTCAACTACCATAGTCTTTGTGCTCACAGGGGTTTCTCTGACTTCGTAGCTGGTTCACCAATTGTCTTCTCCACAGTCCAGCTGTTCCGAGGCAGTGAGTCGGTTATAGACAGGCCAAGTGACGTATCCAGATACATCACAGGAGACATGATTTGTTGGAAAATTTACAAGAGATTAGCAACCTCTCCAAGAAGTGTTTAGTGGTGACAGACTGATATCACCTCCATCTCTCACACTGCTTTTCCAAGCAGTGCTCCTTTCCCTCATGGTGCTTGGTCCAGTGGACTCCAGGGGAAGGAGTGTCACATATCCACTGTACCCTCAGTTATGTGCTCATCCTCACGGAGAGAAGGGTTTTATATTGCAGGTTGCAGAAACAGTGACATCATCAGTACTAGTTTGCTTGCTTTGTTACCAGTGTCCCAAAGAACTGTGCCAAAGTACATGCAAGAAAGTAGGTTTACACAGATCACATGAACTTGCTGAGTTCCTCATGTGCATAAGAGAAAACCAGTGTCCTTCAAAATGATGTCACTCTGTACATCCAGGTCCTGACTTACTCTCCTTGTTCTTTTAACTTGGCTATACTTTTGGGAACAGAAAGAAAACATTTAGGGATATGGTGTTTTACTGTCCCTCTTTTGTTGAGGGACTATACACTTTGCTACACATTAGTGTTTATGTTGCATGCATGCTAATGTGCTTGGGTTCTCAACATTTTCACTTTAACAGGTTCTTATTTTCAGCACCTCTTTAAACCCTTCCATAACTCACATGAAAGCCAAATAGAGCATCTTAAGTTTTATAATAGTAACACAAAAATTAAAAAGGTAAATTTAAGTTTAATAATGTATTTTAATCCAATATGTACAAAACACCATTTCAATTTGTAATCAAAATTAAAAGTGAATGAAACTTTTCACATTCATTTTAAAACTTGAAAATTTTGTGTATATTACATCTCAGTTCAAAATAGCCACATATCAAGTGCTCAGTAGACATTTGCAGCAAGTGACTATACTATCAGTGATGGCCGATCTTCAACATATCTTTATCTAGGTAATTGTCACAATAAAATGAGGTGAAACCTGGTGATAAGAACAAATATATTTAAAAGGATGATAGAAAAAAATAACAAATTCATTTATATAAATGCCAGGGTTTCAATTCCCTGTATAGTGCCATATTTTCTCCCTTTCCTTCTTTTATTTTTTTAGAGCAAAAAATATTATCTATTCATCTTGGGAATTGCTCTTCCTAATTATGTTTCTGTACCTTTTCCTGTGATGTTTCCTATACAATCCCATGTCCCCCACTAATGATAACTTGTTTCAACATTCCAATTTAAAGTTGCATTACAACTATAATTAAATTTTATTTTGTTCACATTATGATTCCCAAGTGCTGAAGAGCTGGAATTAACATTTACATTCCCTAGGTATTCCCAGAGGCAACTATACTTTGCAATTTAATGTGAAGTGCAGGTGTTAGATATAAAAGTGCGCCTAAAATCAGAGGTGTTGGACAGCACTGTTTTCTTGTATTCTTCTGGCTTGAACTTGGATGCTTTAATGGAACTCATTATATACTAGCCTGACAAATCTCCCTGCAGGCACATTAAATGGGTGAAAAGTAAGGCAAAGAGGAAAGATTAATTAGCTTGTCTGAGGTCCCTTTACATGACAGTGGCAGAAACACGGGCCATGATATAACCTAGAAGCATGAATTTGCAATAATTTACACAAAGTACTTGGTGATTTCAATTTCTTTGATGAGAACTATGACCATATTGCAAGAAATAGAAGTTCCTGGATTCCTACCATTTAAAATTTAAACAGTTCAGTCATATTTAAGTGTCATGCAATATTTTTCTATTAACTTTGTAATTGCTGTCAGTCTTTCTCATGTGAACATAGATCCATAGTTTTGAATTATAGTACAGTTGTGGAATGCAAAGTCTGTTATTTGTTATAGAATCTTATGAAAATGTTTTTGTTGATGAGCTTCCCAAACATTTGTTTACATGAAAATATTTTTCTAAATCTTATGAGAATAACAGAGTTCAACACTCTCCTTATTGGTTTTCAGTTACATACAGATCTTTTAAAATTAAAGTGTGTATTTGAAACCTAAAAGATTGCAGCTACATAATATAAATGTATATCTATATCTATGTCAATTACATCTATATATATTTTTATCTAATCAAGAAGGTCTTAATGTTTCCCTTAACTTGACTAAACTTTAGATGGGTTTCGTCCTGACTCAAGGACCATGACCTGAACTCCCTTTTCTCAAATTATAAATTATGTTTCTGCTTCTTGAAGCATATATCTCCCAGCCTCTTGCCAGTTTTACAACCCAGTACACTTCTACTAGTTCAGCCCAGCATTTTAAAAACATTTTTTCTACCGCTTGCTTTGGCAAAATTTAATTTCTTTCCCCTATTGCAATAGCATTAAATTATGTCTTCCTTGCCTGTTTAACTCTTCTCAGTATCATTTTAGTTTGAATATATACATACATATATTATACATTTATAGTTTAAATATTACATGTACATATATACTATATTTTAGGTGTACTTACGTGTACACAGTTTTAGGCATATATGTATGATCCATTCAAAAGCTATAATCATAGACTTACAAATAAGAATATTCCAAATGTGGTATTGTTTAGAATAATAAATATTAGAAGCAATTTAAAATTTCAATGTTAAACTATAATCTGAAAATATACAAACTTTAAAATTTATGTTTTGAGACTTTATCTTTTAAAATATGGAAATGTTCAACTGGTTTTTTCAGTTTAAGCAGTTACAAAATAGCACACATATCATGTTCCTACATTAAATTTGAATGTATATATATAGAATGAATCACAATATAATTATGAAAACATTTGCATAGAATAATTCCCAGAATTTTACCTTAATAATTGTGAGTTAGATGGATACTGGGCAAATTTAATTTGCTTCTTTAAATTATCTGAAATGAACAAATATGGTATAATCAGGAAAATAATAATATTTTCAACAAAATTTTTAAAAATTTAAGTTTTCTTATGTGAATTTATGGCTTTATGTAAACTACAACTAAAATTATCTTAATGTATGGTGTTAGGGAAAATTGACTTGTACATGTTTCATTATTCACACAACTTTCTTAATTACTAGTAAATTAGAAACAATAAAGTTTTTTATTTTTCCTGACATATACCCTTCTGCTATTTATAACTTCTTCCTTTCATACCTTATGATCAATTGAAATTTAAAAAGTAATTTTAATTTAAAATGAAAGTTAAATGTTCAGCACTTTCTGCCAGTTAGCATTTAGTCTGTAAGTACTTTGCCTAAAGCAATACCATTGCATTTACTCAAATGCATACTGTTTGGAGGATTCATGTATTTTAAGACTCTCCTTATACAAACTGGCCCCAGAGTTACCTTCTGTTGTCAGTGTGTAATGATCACTATATTGAGCCAAACTTTATATTTAGCAAAGTTAGTATTCCGTAGCCTGTAGCAGAGCATATATTAAAAATGACTAAAAGTCTAGCCTACCTTTTGTGACATATGTTATTCTAAGACACTATTCTGTCAAGACTATAGCATCTGGTGAAGAGAAGAAATATTGGGACAGCAGAGGAGTAAATAATTTTTGTGTATGCATGTTGTGCATATCTAATTTATTAAGGGGTGGGGTGTGGAAAGAAGATACCACTTCAACAGTGTGCCATGTCATCCATCATAACCGAGCATCAAGGTTTGGAAGACTAACTCAGAGAAAAGGAAATTCAATTTTAGGCACATTTCTTAGCATTTATCCAAACCAAACTAAATTTCTTTGATTATTCAGATTAGCCCTGATAAAATGTCTTCTAATTTTAGAGGTCTGAAGAGCTATGAAATGATTAGTTTTCTTTCTGCATTGTATTTGGTGGTTCTTAACTTACCTTTGCAAGTTAGCACACAGTGTCCTATCTATCTCTTCCCCCTTTTGTCATTGAAATGCACAAATGCCAGACTTCAAACTCTCTGAGAGCTTTCTCTGGAACGCAAAGCTGCAGGTTTTTTGCAAGGCCTGGCACTGCAGATAGAGAATCAATTCCCCACAGGCAGCCCTCACGCAATGACAGACACCAACTGGTGTATCAGTACTCAGCTGCATGTTTTGGATGAGAGAACTGATGCTACTGTCAACTTTGACTTGGGTTTCTTTGACTCCCAGAGGTCACAGTATGCTCTATGTGTACTTATCTGGATCAGAAATCTACATTATTATAACTTGGTCAGTTTAGCCTGGTCCTGGTTTCTAGATAAAAGAGAAATCTTTAAACTTATTTTTGAAGACATATTTCATTTTTTAACCCTCCTATTTTCTCATCTCTATGTTAAAAATAGTCAGACTCATAAAAAGGGCCTATAAATCAAAAGTTAAAATTGTATATAGCCAGGGAGTAAATGCTTAACTTATTTTCAAACCAATGCAGTTATACTCAATAGACAAATTTGTTAAGAATAAAACATAATTCTGAACTACATTTATTGCAACAACTGTAAAAACTGTAAAAACTGCAGAATTAAACTCACTTTCCAGTTTTGAGCAGTTTAGTTTTTCTCCCCAAAGCAGTTTATGTCCTTTGCATATGGGAAATGTTTTTGCCCTAAACTTTAATATTTTATTCCAAATACAAGGGTATTGATTTAAAAACCTGTGGTCTCACTCCATGCCTTCACTTCACTCTGCATAGTAAAGGTGGAAGTATAATTTATTTGATTGGTAAATCAGGAAGGAATGAACCAATCAGCTCAACTTCATTCAGCTCTTCCTTCTTTCTCCTGGATGTTATTTTTGCTGACAATCTGCTTTGCTGTTCACTGCATGAGCTGTAAGGGGCCTCCCTACGTGTTGGAAGAGGAATCTCCCACCATTAGGCATCACTGCCTGTTGGTACTAGATATAAATCTCATCTTTCCTTATGAACTGTGTATCTTAGTTTGTTTCAAACTGAGGTGAGGAAAATCGGTGCTGTTTAGTTGTCTTCTTTAAATTCCAACAAATATTATTAGTCCCAGTAATAGCATCACCTACCTAAGAGAAGATTTCATTCTTGGTCAGGAGCAATGCTATGAAACCAGTTATGTGGTTTCTTAAATTTATGTATTTATACATTCTGAAAAAGTCTACAAGACACTTGTAGACACTTTACATAGCCACAAATAATATTCATTCTTATTAACACTTTCATATGTTGGTTATATTCCAAAAAATAAAACAAATATAATTATACATTAATTCCGAAGGATTTTTTTTTTTAAAATAATATAAATAGGAAACATTAATATGGCCATGGTCATGTTGAATTATTGTTCTTTTATACTTTATATTTTAGAGTTTTTTCTCAATGTTTCTTATTCTTCAACCAATTTATATTAAATACATACAATTAGAAAATAAAATAATATGTTCCCTTTTAGGGAAATGAAAATGTTATAAATTTCATAAATATTGATGTTAATATTATTATTTATAATACCTATGTATCTTTCTTGGGGATCTCCTTATTTAATTTTTAAATGTAACAAAATTATTTTTATCTGATAATAAATGTAATTTTAGATGATAGCATATTCATAATTTTGCTAATTGGTATCTTTAATTTTCCCCCATTCCTTTTCTGAATATATAGTTATCCTTTATGGTTGGGCAACATAAAAAGGTTTCATTGCTTTTTCTGACAATTTTAACAAAATTGCCTAATAAGAAATACTAAATAAAATAACACAATCCATGTTTCAGAATTTCAAGCTCAGAGAGATTCTCAGGAAAGTTTCTTTCTACATGTGTCCTCCAAAGAAAATTTATGTTTCTGTTATGATGTAGAATTCAGAAATCACACCCAGACCAGTCTCTACCTCACCTTAAACTTTGCTATAAGATTCAACTTTGCTTTAGAAATGAAGCATGTTGGTGTTTGAAACCAGGTCACATTCAGAGATGAGGGGTCAATCTTGCCAAGACTCAGTCATATCATTTCTTCCTAGGTATAAGGATTTCATTGAATGTGGATTTTAAATAATCTTATGTGGAAACCATGTGATGTTATTTGGCTAACAAATAATACTCTCTGCAGGAATGTTTAGAAAATCAAATTAAACCCATAAAGTTTCATCATTTCATTAGTTGTTTTAGAATCTGCTGTAAATTGTCTAGTTATTATGTGAACAACCACTATGTTCTTCATGTTCATATTGCTCCTGGGCTGTAGGAGATTTTAGGTGCTATGGTCTGGATATTGTTTAGATGTTTACCAAGGGTCATGTCATTGGAAGCTTGGTCCCAGTGTAGCAGTATGAGGGGGAACTGTGAAACCTTTAAGAGATGAGACCTACTGGGACATCATTGGATCACTGGGAGCCCTGCTTTCAAAAGAGATTTATAGTATTTTTCACTCAACCCTTGAGTTCTCATGATGAAGTTATTATAAAAGGACCATATCCTTCTCTCCTAGCTCAGTATGTGCTTGTTTGCTCAGATACACACCCTCACAATTGCCATCTTACACTCACCATGAGTCCCTTACCAGAATTGAACCTATGCAAACACCATGCCCTTGAACCCCCACAATCTAAGTTAAACAAACCTCTTTTCTTTCATAAGAATCCTGTGTCAGATATTTTGTTATAGTTATAGAATGCTGTCTAATACAATAGGAAATTGAATGGTAATACAATAGGCTAGCCTGGTCATGCAGAAGTTCCTTAAGTAGATTTTGAGGTATGAGGAAAAGTTGAAAAGATGAAGTAATATATATGCAAAGTGACCTTAATTTTAATGATGAATGGAGCAAATCAGCTGAGGAATGGTCAAGTCAGTGATTCAAACAAAGAAAATAGCAGGGACAGTATCATAGGATCAGTGAGAAAGTAAACTGAAGATATTTAGTAAAAGTGCTTGAGGAGGATAAGGTGAAAGACTGAAGAGATAAATGGGACATGATCATGTGTTCCTTGTACACCAGGTAAAGAAAGAGACTGGTATTTTCTTCAAAACAATAGGAGTTAATGATGCCAATTAAAATTTTGTAAAAGATAAAAAATGAATCACTAGCAAAATAATAATAATAAAAAAATCTACAAAATACAATTCCAGATATTTTGGACTGAATAGAAAATATATTTTGTCATATTTCTGTAATAATATCTAAATATTTAATTTTATGTTTTGAACTAATATCATTATGGACTAAAAAAGTGCTTGTGGATCAGAAATACTTTGAAATGCTTTTGAATAGCATTTGTCTGGAAGAATCACATTTTAGCATATTTTGTAATGTAGGAAATTCACAGATAAAAATATTAAATAAAGAGTGAGACAAACTGTAAAACTCACTATCTTTAGAGAATGGTCCTGACTGCATGATTAATCCTGTCATTAAAATAAACATTTCTACATTAAAACCCATATTGCCAGATGGACATTGTAGTTTTATATGAGTCACTGTGGTCATAACTTTTCCAAATTTTTTTTTTTTTTTGTAGTCAGGATCAAACCTAGAGATAGTTTACCATTTAGTCTCACTCCCAGCCCTTTTAACTTTTTATTTTGGGGCAGGGTCTTACTGGGTAAGTTGTTGAGACTGACCTCAAACTTGGAATCCCACTGCTTCAGCTTCCCAAGTCAGTAGGATTACAGGTATGAGCCACTGGGCCCAGCTGAAGATGATGTTTTTATAACAATATTGCAAATTAATTTTCCTCAATTCCTGAAAGTTTCATATTGATTGCTATATTTTCTGTTCATATGGGTAAAATATAACAAAAAGAAGAGGCATTGAAATACTTCAATAAAAATTTCTGGTCCATGGAATAGGATCAGTAAACCAAACTCTCTCTCTGTCTCTGTCTCTCTCTCTCTGTCTCTCTCTCTCTCTCTCTCTGTCTCTCTCTCTCTCTCTCTCTCTCTCTCTCTCTTTCCAAATGTAAGATCCTAACAACAAAGAGCTAATGATCAGATGGGAGTTGGATGTGATTAGACAAATCAATTAAGTTTGTCAATGTTTAAGCTCTTGCTCAGATTCTGACATTGCATCTCCTTGGATTGGCCATTGTGCTTGAATTACAATAAAGAAATGCTATAACACAGTTTGTGCCTATTTGATCTCTAAATAGACTCCTTAAGTCATAGGAATTATCACCATTTCAATGGGCAAAATGTAAAACTGTATTTGACCTTCACCAGTATTACAACTTGAATAATAATTGCTAAAATGTTTTGTTTCTTTTTTTCTAGTATTTTGACAACCCCACTGGCAGAAGTGCTTACAACATTGAAGAAAATACAATGAAATTTCTCCACTGAGAAACCTCAAAGGTATCCCAAACATTTTACAAGAATGCTAATAATCTCTTTCAACCTGTTGTCTATTCTATTTTCATTCCTCATAAAGTTTAATGATGGCTAAGTTTATGAATAACACCTTGTAAATATATGTTTGAGATACAAGTAAGAGGTAAAAAGCTGACTGTAAAGAACTTTGAGGATTTTAACATACATTGTAGCATTTCTGTTTAACAGGGATGTACTTTGTATGGTCATGGAGAAGAACAGGATAGGGTGAGGGGTGGTCTTCTGTGTGTGCTGGCAAGATAATCCACAAACTTATTCAGCAATAAGCAATGTCATGGTGGGAAAGCATTTGGCACTTAGGACTGCAGAAAGCTTTTCACTCCACCACAAGAGCTACTACTGAGCAAGGGGACCCTCAATCCTCTCCATTTTATCCTAAGAAAATAAATTGAAAATAGATAAGAAAATAACAGCGACATGAACAAGAGGAAACCTGTGGAGTGAAAATTTGTTAACTCCCTAGGACGAATTCAATAACAGGAAAGTCGGCTTGTTTGTAAAGCGGCTGCTTCACACTGGGCCTCCAGGGGCTGTGTGTTCATGTGCCAGAGCACCTGCTATTAATTTCTTACATCCCATTTCAGGAAGAAAAACACCTCTTTATACCTTCTTCAAATTTTCCTTCATCCTCTTGAGGAACATCTAAAAATGACACAAAGGTAAAGGGTTTTACAATAAAAACTCTGCATTAGTTACCCCTCAATTTTTTATTTGAAGGCTTCAAAAATAACTTGATAAATTAATATTAATGAGTTCATAATCATTGTTTGCACGAGAAATAATCTCATCTTGATGTCATGTTTCTTAAAACTGTCAATTTCAATAGTTTCAAAGATCACTTTTATATGTCATGGATGGTTATATTTACTGATATTATAATGAAATATAGTAGTGTCTTAAGAGTACACATGTAGACCCAACTAATCTCAATAAATTTTCTTGTGCCAACTTAAGTGGGTAATGGAGTGTCCAGATATTGGATCAAACATTATTCTGGGTGTTTCTCTGATGGTATTTATAGATGAGATTAACAATTGAATCAGTGGACCAAATAGCAGTTTGCCCTCAGTAATTTGAGTGAGCCTTATTGAATCAGTCAAAGGTTTAAATAGAACAAAAAGACTGACCACACCCCTACTTAAGGGGAAACTCTTGCCTTCACTCTAAAAATTCACTCTCTGTTCTTCTCCTGGGTCTGGAACTTGACAATTCACCCTAAAGATCAGGGGATTTTTTTAGCCTCCATAATGGAGTCCATTCCTTATAATCAGTATATATATATATATATGCCATTTTTTATATTTTTGTGAAGAATCCTAACTAATACAGGCATTGTTGACTCTATCCCATCATTAAACTTGCCAAGAATAGTTTTAAAAAAACTTTTATTATCTTATACATGTAATTATAGCACTTGAGAAAAAATTTAAATATCTACAGTAACGTATCTAGAGACAGGGATCTTTATAGAATACATTGCTGCCATATTATTAAACTTTATATATAATGTCTTGTAGTTTTCATTATAGATGTAAAAGTCACCCAAAGAGTTCTTAAATAATGCTTTATTTCATTTTCCTTTGGTACTTAGATTTAATGATCTTAATGTCAGTTCTAAATTGTCATCTTGAAAAACCACTGGGGTTTCCTTTTCCAGAATGGATTCTCCATCTATGCCAGTCAAAAGATTCAGACCAAGAGATCCCTTTTAATGACTAGAAAGAGGCCGCTCTCCATGCAGTCTCATGTTCCTGTATCCAAAATGAAACTTCCAGTTCTGTTAGTGAATTCACATTTCAATGTCTTCACAATTGTTTAATCCAAATCTTTAAAAATAAAATGTATTGATAAAACTTTAATTGGATATGATAACAGAGCATGTAAATATCTTTTTTTTTGCATTTGTATGGTTCTACTAAATCTGATTTTTTAAAAAAAGCTTGAAAATCTGTTTTAAAAAAGTTAATTACATTTTAACTTATACCTTTAGTTCCAATTTATTTTTACTAGACCTGAACTATGTGCGAATAGATTCATCATGCATTAGTTTTCAGACAAAATCAATCTCTAAGTACGATCCCACGGTTGCATGTTTTTGTTGGTTATGATTAAGGTGGAAATTTATAGATAAGGCTACTACTAATGTAGTTTCTGGCTACTTAATGCTTTGGAAAGAAATTTTGTGATGGACAAAATTGTGATGAAATCAGAACTTCATCACAGAAACTGTGATGGAGTCAGAACTTTTAAAATTTTTGGCTTTTTATTTTTGATCCATTATAACAAATATCATGACCACTATAGAAAATAATAGGCAAGTCCCAGGTAAAGATAGTGGTAGTGATAACAACCCAAATCCACCCCTGGCACAGTGGACATGAACTAGAACATCATGGTCCAATTGAACTTTAGTAATGTAACTATTCTGTAGACACACTGTCAAATAGGATAACCAAAGAGACATAAACAATATCATTCTATAATATTGTTTACATATTATGTTAAGCCTATATCAGTTTATCTTTTAATATTTTTGTGTCTTTTTTCTTGATTTATTTATTTTCTTAATTGAGTCTCTTGTCCATAGCACCTGGCTAGAAAATTTGGTCTTCCTTTATTCTCTCCTTTTGATTTGTCTTTCTTTCTCCTACCTAATAATTTTCTTAAAACTGAAAATCTGATCTTGTCATCTCTCTGCTAGGCACATTTCATTGATTCCACATGGCCTACCAAAGAACTTTGAATATTCTTGGTCTCACATTCAAATCAGCTCTGATTTTATTCTACCTGTCTTTCCAAATATTCATACCCTATGTTATGTTTCCTAAAACTGATCAAATACCCATTTTAAAATATGCTACTTTGCCTTTTCTCTAATCAGTTACTTTCTTCATTTTTTACCCCCATGGGAGCTCCTCACTTCAATCTTTGGCTGTAGTCAGTTAAATGTTGGCCACGAAAAAAACATCATCCATGCTTCAACCCACTGAGCCTGTAATGTGACTTTATGTGTAAAAATAAGGCTGTAGATGTAACTGAAAATCTTGATATGGAATTATTCTGGGTGAACCTTATATTCAAATGACAGTGTCCATTAAAGAAACACAAGAGAAGACACAAATGGAAGAAAAGGCCATCTGAAGATAAAGTAAGAGATTGGATTTATATAGCCACTAGCTAAGAAATACTTGAAACTACAAGAAATTTGAAGAGGCAAAAAAAATTGAATTTCCCTCAGAGCTTTGGGTGTGATTATGGCCCAGTCAACAGCTTGCCTTTGGACTTCTGGTCTCTAAAACTGTAAGAGAATACCTTTGTTTTAAGCCAGTGAGTTTGTGGTGTTTTCTTACAACAGCTCTAAAACTCAAGCACTGTCCAAATTACTGAAAGTCCCTCATTCCTTAGAATTTGTCCAGTGAAATTATTCTCACCCTTAAAAATAATCGCATGCACTTCCAAGATTTTGTAGACATTTTTATGAAATTCCTTACTTTCTCCTGCACATATTCAGCAAGCTTTTCTGTTTTACTTCCAGATTGTGTATGATTTGAGGAAAATAATCATATTTTGTACATATCTGTATTCCCACAGCATCTTATTTATGGTCACAAATGTGCTAATAAATATTGCACAAATAATATATTTCATAATCAAATTCAAAATTTTATCTTGAAAATTTATGTGATATTTTAATCCAGTGATTGCAAAGGAAGTTTCTCATTTTTATTTTAAGCAAACCCTTGAAATGCAGCTTGAAATATACATAACTAATTATATTTTATATGGTAGTTTTGAACATTCATTTGATTTTTCATGAAATGTCAGAGGCAATAAATTTTTTTATTAAAAGTTTGTTATTTTTTTTAATAGTAATGATCCCAAAGCCAATAAGAGCTTGGGAATAAAACATTGTATCTTGAAATATAGATATAATTTTCATATGCATTCTATCTGAAAAGACTCATTGAAGTAATCTTTTTTAAAAAAATAAGTAAACTCTTATTTAGATGAAATCTTTTGTAAGACTGCTTAAAGAAAAGGAGTAAGTTGTTTTATTTTTTTCTCTCAATAATATGGTGCTGTCTTTTTGTAACACAAAATAAAATGAAATAATGAAATACATTTGTGGTAAGAATAATTGCTAAAAGGATACTGATGGCAATATAGTCATATCCTGTATCAAACTGCCTCTCCCCCTCGCCCCTGGCCTGTTTCTTGCTTTTTGTAAAAAAATTAATTAATTTATTAAATGCATTTCAAGTCATAGTACATATATAGAGCTCAATTTTCCATCTCTCTGTTTGCAAACAAGATAGAGTAACTCTATTTGTGTCTTCATACATGTACCTAGGATAGTGATGTCCATCTCATTCCACCATTTTTGCTACTCCCATTCTCCCTCTCCTCCCCCCATGCCCCCATTAAAAGTTCCTCCATTTCTCCCATGTTCCTCACCCTCACCCCCTTATGTATCAGTATCCACTAATCAGAGAGAACATTTGGCCTTTGGTTTTTGGGATTAGCTTAGTTCACTTAGCATGATGTTCTTTAATTTCATCCATTTACCTTCAAATGCCTTAATTTTATTCTCTAAATAAAGAAATTGAGGAAGATCTTAGAAGATGGAAAGATCTCCCATGCTCTTGGATAGGCAGAATCAATATTATTAAAATGGCCATACTACCCAAAGTGCTATATAGATTCAATGCAATCCCAGTTAAAATCCCAAAATTCTTTTTTTATAGAAATATAAAAGGCAATCATGAAATTTATTTGGAAAAATAAGAAGCCCAGAATAGCCAAAGCAATCCTTAGTAAAAGAGTGAAGCAGGAGATTTCACAATACCAGACCTTAAACTATATTACAAAGCTATTGTAACAAAAGCAGCATGGTACTGGCACCAAAATAGACATATAGACCAATGGTACAGAATAGAAGACAAAGACACTAACTCACATAAATACAGTCATCTTATACTAGACAAAGGTGCCAAAAACATAACATCAGACAGCCTCTTAAAAAATTATTGTTTTCATAACAGCTGATTTCTGCAGTATGAAAATAATACAGGAAGAAAATAGAACTGATGCTCACCTTATCTTTTTTAAAAAATTGTATAGAAATGTGAAGTAATTTCTATAATTTCAGATTATATTAATTAACAAATATCATAGAGAATAATAAATACAATTCTCCATTAATATCATTTTATCTTTTCTTTCAAGGGTCTTGATCTCATCTTCAAATTACATATATCTTCTCATGAAGTTCTTGTACAATCCTCCCACCACATGTCTAAATGTGTTAATAGGATAAGGAAAAATGGTAATCACAATATTAACCATTCTACCTTTATTTTATTAGTGTATTTTATGCAATATCTTGCAGGTGGCAGGGTTCTTCTGTACACATACTGAATAAATCAATTTTGTATATGGGCATTTCTTTTTTTATAATTTTTATAAAATTATAACTAATTTTAGAAGACACAATTCAAGCTGTTTCTGGATTTTAAATAACTATGAAGTTTTTATGGAATATACAAAATATTTTATATTGTACAATAGGAAAGTATATTATTCTTGTAAAACATCTTCCATTACTTTGTGTGACTAAAAATTTTAAAAATAAATTTCAGTAACACAAATACACTATTGCTAATCATTGTGTACACAGTAACTTTGCTCCTATTCCTTCTGTTACAAAGGAAGAGCCACCTACTGCTCCATGTGGCTAGGCCTGTGATTTCAGTGTCTCATAGCAGATCATTCATTTCCAAGCCCCTGTCTTGAAAGGCTGTCAAACTTTGTTCTCTTGCTCAAGGAGGTGAATTCAATTTTACTAATCTCCTTTCTTAGATGACACAATTGCTCAGGACTCCTGGTTTTCTTCAGGAAGATCAGCTCCAGCTCCCTACTCCAATACAACCTAGAACTTTAACTTTTTTCTAATGACTCTCAGAGCCCCATAACTCTAAGCTCCAGCTTGGGCTTGTTCCTCTGCCCCTCTACTGTAGATTTGCTGTCTTTCAACCTTTATTCTCTATTCTCTTGGGATACTCATCCACTTACCTCTTGCAGATCCTCTGTTGTCTGGCTCTTCTATCTTGTTTTATTCTTTTATTTTAGTGGAATGCATTCTGTACTACTTCCCTAAGAAAACAAGATCAAATGAATAAAAGATGAGACCTTGGGCATCTGGCAATGTCCTTATTTAATCTGAATATTTTAGGAAGTAGTTGTCTTGGAAAGAATATTAGATTAATGATTTCCCTAAAAATGCTTAAGGCTTTTCTCAATTTTCTTCTACTTTAGATGTGGCTATAGTAAATTTTAATATCCTTTGTACTTACGAACATTGATAGTAATTGTTTCTTTTTCTCTGTAAGATTTAAGACTTTATCCATAACACTTTGAAATGCTTTGTTTTTAGATATTAGGATTTTTACTTCTTTTATGTTGGAATGGGTATTTGGTGGGTTGATGACTTCAATCTGGAAAATAATGATTTTGGGTTTTGGTAATTTTTTGTATTCTTTCTTTCCTTGAATATTTTTAAGCAATTACTTTGTTGCACATGTTTTGGATATTTGGGCTACACAAGAAGTAAAACAAAGGAAAAATCAGGTAATTTATATTCTAGGACGTACTGTTTTTAAAAGCATATTTTAAAGAGTATTAAAAGGTGATCAATGAAACAGAAAAACAGAGCAAGGTTAGGTAGATTGGGCGTTTGGGGATCAGAGACGCACACTGACCCTAGTTATGAGAGGAATGGTCTTATTGCCAGAGTGTTCAGTTCCCTGGCCTCTGGAGATCAACATCAAGTGATAAAGCTTGTTTTATCTTGGAAGAAAGTTGAAAAGGAAAAATTCAGCCCCTGATACAGAGAACTTGTCCTGACACAACTTACCCTCTGCATCTTTATGAGATGGACTGGATGTAGAACGCTCTTAGTTTTCTCCTATGATTTCAATTAACACCAACATTGGAAGACACCTCTCTGCGACCATAAAAGTGACACAGAACACAAGACCACTCTGTAAACTTTAACAGAGACAAAAAAAACCACAAAACATTGAAGGATTTTGTATCTAGCAAAAATAAATGACAGTTGCTTCTTACCAATTTCATCTTCCAGCCCTTCTCTAATCTTCCCTTCTGGGTAATATTTATTACGACACCCAATCGTAGCTTTACCCTTGCCTCCCAACAGCATGGAACCAACAGCAGATACCCTTTTCTTGAACTTTCCCTCAAATCACCCACTTCTAGAGCCAATGTAAATAAATCCTAACACCCTCCTACTGTGATTCTCTAAAGTGCCCAATGGTGTGTGGAGTTTCTCTTTGCAATAGGCAACAAGCTCATCTTATTAAATTACAAATGTGTTATTGGATATCTGCAACTGGAGGATATTAAAAAAGTGAAAGGTAGCAAAACCACTGTTAAAAAAATAGAGACTGTGTTCAGAAAATAATATTGTTCATTATGCCATCTCATTATTCTACCTGGTCATTAGAATTAATAAAGTTAACACTTGTGTTTTTCAATATAATTTTAAATTATAATGAAATTATTTCATGTAGGTATAAATGTGTTTTTTTGCTTATATTCAATGGAGATCCTTGTTTGTCTATTTAAATTTGTATTTTCATTTTCTCTAGTTGTAGCAAAGAATAATGTATACTCCCTTTCAAAAATCAAGCTGTACGCTCGTTTCCCTATTAGGATGGACTCTGGTCCCTGCATACTCTGTAGGGAATCCCCAGCATATGCTAAGTACTGTTCAGATACAATCTCTTTCCAAAATGTTCTATATCCACTATGGACAGCAGAGAACAGATTGTGGAAATTCAGAACTGGGCATCCAGAAGAGGGCTTTTGCCAACAGACTTTAGTAGCTATTTTATATAATTCATACCAAAGAGTGAATACCTGATAAAACATCGTAAAATATTTAATATTTAAACTTTTATAGTCACCACCCAATATTCCATTCAAATTATGAATCTACTGATTAGATTACAGCTCTCATAATCTAATTACTTCACCTCTGATAATTCTTTTACTATCTCACACAAGAGTTTTGAGGTGCCACATAATCTGAACCATAGCACAGTATGAGAATGAACACTGAAGAATGACAAAATTCATTATTTTTGAGGTTGTAGAGTAATGTTCTAATGACATGTTTAATAAATTAAACAACTTAGAAACTGGAACTGAATTTCAACAACCTTTTAAAATGTTTGAATTCAAGATTTATTTGCCTAGTAGCAGTGGACAAATGTAGCTATATTAAATAGATAGTACACAGTTTTTGGACTAATATTTTCTGTATCAACTTATCATTAATCTAGCTATCTTTCACTTTTTTTTTCTATTTTACAAGAAATTTATACAAATTTGGACTGAGTTTATGTTAAGAAAAACAGAGTGATACTTTAAAAATAAAAATTAAAGCAATTAAAATTAGTTTTGCATTTTCTCTTCCTAGCTCAGGAACATATCTGGGAAAGTTAATGTACAACTGTGTAGAATAGTGATGAAATGCCAAAGGCATGTAACTAATCTGGAGGTGTTTTAACATCTCAAAGGAAAATGAAACAACAATCTTGGAGATATCTGTAGGCCTTAGAACCCAGAGACACTTGGGCTTACCTGCTTTTTGATTACATATGTGTACCTTCTAGTAAGTTCATATGAAAACCTTAGATCTTTCCACCTCCTCTACAAGGATTAAAAGGGTTTCTTCCTCTTTTTAAGAGGGGATGACATGAAGTTACTTCTTTCTTTTATATACATATACAAATTTTTTTTTTACTCTATCCTTGAACTATGAAGTATCTAACAACTCATATTGGATATTTTTCTATCTGGCTTTCATCATGTTGTTCAAGTGGTAAGATCTGTGACAAAGGAGGCAGATACAACAATTATTATGTAAATATTGATATGTAAATATGGTAAAATTATTACATAAATAATACTTCATCTCTCTGATCCATAATATCTTATGTATTTATTCAGGATAGTATTAATAAAGATGAACATTATAAACAGAATAAAAATTTTTATTATCATAAATTTAGAGTGGTAACAACAGTAAATTGAGCATGTAATAAAATATGGCTTAAATTATGACTTGGGCTTCCTGTTACATAGAGGTAAACTGAGCTACATAAATACCAATTCTACAGATATGATAATAAAATCTTTTTCCTAGAAACATGATGAACTAGGAACTGAGACTTAAATTCCCATTGCAGGGAAAGAATATATGTATATATTTTTATATATAATTTTAAATATATATTTATATATAACTTCATATAATCTTTTTCTTTTTTTTTTTTTTACTTGATAGGGAAGTAAAAAATTCTTAGGCCAAATCTAAATCAAAGTAGGGGACACTTAAAAAATTGAGTTAAGCATTGAAATTGTCTTTTGTCCTACGAGTATTAACCAAAGGATAAATTTAAGGATTACCATTCATAGACCTGTGAAGTCCAGGGAAATAAAGGTTAAATAAGGCCCAATTCATGGTGCAGAGGCTAATGGTTTACTCTGTGCAAGGCTGAGCCTGACTGTATCCTACTGAAACAGCAAAGGTACACTAGAAACAAAGGCAAACACCTATTACGTCCTCTACATATACTGCTCCACTCTCTCTTCACAGGGGGAAAAAATTACTCTCCTTACAAATTTGTAGTTTTCAAGCAGATTTTCAGATAGAATTTGCAAAGTTTTTATGACTTGAAAAAACTCAAACCAAAATACTTGTTTATAGGGTCCCCTGTCTGGTAGAGAAGCCAGGCACCAATGCAAAACCAAAATTTTGTCTGCAGGATTCATTTTCATTCCAGGTTCAATTTTCTACAAAGCAGAAACTCCATGGAAAATTGGCAACTGATAAAAACACAAATTCATTGAACCCACAAGAAAACAAATTGCCATGATGGAAAGCCAGAAAATGATAACAAAATCAGATCCGTAAAAGCTTCATATATTAAAGTAGCCAGAGAAAGAATATAAAGTCAAAATGATTACTATGTTTCAAGGAATAATAAAGATGTTTGCATAAAGACCATTAAGTTGACATTAAAACCATATGATTTAAAGTCAAATTTTGCAGCTAAAGAGAGATGAATTGTTTGGAAGCTGGCATGAAAATATAGGAGAGTGAGTATGTGGCAAAGAGACACCAAAATAATTAGCCCATCAACCTCTTTAATGTTTTCTATTTTGCTTTCAGAACATGACTTTATTCTAGAACTTCTGTAATAATTTTGATTCCTGAAATTCTGTCTCCTATTACACATAGATCATTTATTCCACAACTTGTTGAGTATCACTTTTAGAAATACAGAACTGAGTAGACTTCTTACCAAAATGTGAAATGTAATCCATTTAAACACACTATATTCAAACTTTAGTAGCTTCAGTTTGGAAAGTGTTATCTCACTTCCAATGGAACCCATATTAAGCTCTTATTTTAACACAGCCTTAGAAGACTTTCTGTGAAAAATTAATAGTTAGCTGAGGGAATCGTGGCACATTAAAGTCCTACAGTCACTGGAAATTATCTGGGTTAATGCATTATTAAAGCATTGAGAAAATCAAGGTACAGAAAAAGAAAACATAGCTCTGTAATTCTGAATCACCAATAACTTAAATATTGATATTAGTTAGTTAGGCTAAATATTTTTAATTACTATTGATGAATCAAATTCACAACAATTTGATTTCAAATACAATTGTTTCTTAGCTTTGGAATTTAACTCAACTTGATTAACATCTCTGAACATCAGTTTCTTCATGTGAAAAATGAGGACACTAACCAGCAAGTATATGGTGTTTTTATTAGAAAAAAATAGGGAAATGTGTATAAAAGCTTTATTATACATTATTAAATATTACTTTTACTATTAATATTATTAATAACAAGTAAAATTATTATAAAATATTTTTACATTTAAGCATTCCATAAAATAAGTCTCCTTGAAACATTGAATCACTATGTGAATTGGGAAATGAATTGAATGTTTTCTTTTTATTTCATTGTGAAGAGACTATCTTTGGAATATGTAGTTATGAAGTTGAGGAATTATTTTTCCAAAGACAGCATAGACACGGATAAATGCACAAGCTATAATTTAAAAGGAGAGCATCATGAAGTTGCATCAGAAGCAGAGTGTAAAGGAAGAGGTAAGAATGTCATTTCATAAAGGCAAGCAGGAGGAAGCAACAGAAAAAAAAATCAAGAAAAAAATAAAGACATGTTGAAATAATGTTTATAATGTCAGAGCAGTTTTTAACAAAGTTATGTTATTGCTGAACCAGGAGAGAAAAGAGGTCACAACAAAGTGTCTAAAAGACTGGTGACAGTATTTTCCACAGTTCATATTTGAAAAGCATACATTTTATAATATCTAGAATTTATACTTATCTGTGTAATAATTACAGCAATAGAAATAACCAGAGTATATTTTTTGAATGACACAGCTAAGAACTTTACTACTACTTTTGTAAGCTAAAGGAAGTCGAAGAAAGATGAGTCAAAGAAACGATGTACTTATCATTTTATGTACAATAAATCATCCCCAAATGTAGTGGTTTAAAACTATAATATATTAACTCACAATGTTGGTTGCTCAGGAATCTGGCCATAACTTAGTTAAGTACTCTGATTCAGTTTTTTACAAGACTACAGTCAAGGGAGATGTTCCAAGACTTGAATAAAGCTTTAGTGAGCTTGAAAAAGGGTCTGCTTCCAAGTTCAATTACTGTTGTCTGCGGGATTCATTTCTTCAGAGGTTATTGAACTCAGTTTCTCAACAGGTATTTTTCAGAAGCTGCCCCCAGTTGCTGCCACATGCACCTTTCCATAGGGCAGTTCACAGTATCAAAACTGGCTTCCATCCAAATGAGCAAGTGAGAGAACAAGGGCAGGTGAGCCCTGTTACCTAATCCTAATCCTTCGAGTGACAGCTCTACTTCTAACCATTGGAAGTACATCACTACCTCCAGCCCATCGAGGAGGGAATTATATGTAGTACTAGAACATTAGAAGGTCAGAGTCATTGGGAGCCCACTTAGAAACTGACCATCTCCACATACCATTGATAGACAAGTAGATGAATATGTATATAATACTCACAGATGAGAGTATATAAACAGAAATATATGTTTATGTTACATTTAGAAAATTAGACATATGAAAATTTATTCTTTTTCCTTATAAATTAATCTTTTTGGTAGTTTTTAATGATTTCAAAGGAAAGACAACTTCAAGCACTGCTACAAAATGTCCTGGAAAATTTATAATTCCAAATGCCAGTTTTCATCAGGGCTATCAATTTGTATAGGAAGTGAAGAGTAGTGTCTATTTCAATAACCGTGGCTTCAGTATGATCCAATTTGGGTTGGCTACAAATGGTCTTATCTTTGATATGTATATTGTTTAATGTTTCTCAAAGATTATTTTTGGTTTTCAAATATTTTTACAAATTATTTTAAAATGTAATTTTGTTTTCCTATGTCCAAACATTATTTAAAAATTACAAAGCTCTATTTATCAATAGTAAATTAATAATTTGATAAAAATTGTCATTAATTACTTTTATCAAGTAATGATCATTAATTACTTGATAAAAGTAATTAATGACAACTAATTAATTTATAAATAAGCATGAGTTGGATTTCTTTTCCATATGAATAAGAAAAAAATGTAATAGGCTGAAGTTTAAGATGATAGTGAAAAAAATTAACAAGATAATTAGTTTGGTTATCTTACCAAAAAGAACCCTAAGAACATTAGTTTGATTATCTTACTAAAAATAACCCTTTAAAACATTAAAGTTTTTAAAAGTGGATATGTTTAGTTTCATGTAGTGTCATAAAATTTCCTGGTATTATCGTCAAGGATTTTGGTTATATGAAAAATCAGAAGAGAGTTAGTCATATATACAGGGATCATATCATTTTGAACCATAAATCTAAAAATATTTTGGATATTTAAATAATATTTTTTATAATTTATTACTTTAAAAGAAGCACATATTCTCTAAAAATTGAAATAAAATGCTTATGTATATATGAATACACAACAAACTAATACTTATGATATCCATACCCAAAGATAAACTTTTTCCTTAGAGCTAATTATGTCTTTCTATTTTTAAGTGCACCTTATGATCTTATTTAAAAGTTATATTCAATATGTCCATATGTTGTTATGTTATAATAACAAGACAATGTTAAGAATAAGGCAAGAAAACTTGGGCACTAATTCTTTGTCAGCATAGTATGGATCCAGCTAATAGCTTGATAGAAGCATTATAATCCTTTTTATTTTTAGATAATAAAATCAGTGGAGATTTTAATTATATAAATATTTCATGTATTTTAAAATATTTTCCAAGGACTTCACACTATCATTTTGGTAATTATATTTATATAGTTATACATAAATTCTATTACATATGTCCCAGGTGACATATAAAAAGATGTTCATGACAGTGTTGGGGGCTCAGAATGATCCCCATAAGTACTTTGGAACCTATGGCATTTTGGTGTGCTAAGTACTTTGAACTGAAGATGATTGGAAGGGCATTTAAGGCAAGAAGTTCTCTTTGACTTTCTCGTGGCCTCTTTTCTCCATCTCTCATTTTTCTCTGAAGTAGGTCTTAGAAACTAGAATTCCTCTTTCCCAAAGCAAGTCTAAAACCTAGAGTTGTAACACTCTGCCATCCTTCTCTCCTAAAGACCTTCATGGGACATGTGTCCCACACCATACCTGGAGGCTGGCATGCTACACAGAAAGACCAAGAAGAATCCAAATAAATGAGTTCATCCTTCAGTTCATTACCATTAAATCACACTTTTTTGTACAATAATATTAGTATACAGCCTTACATTTTTCATCAAACCTAAGCATAAAAATAGATAGTTTCCCCTGGTCTTTGTATCATCATTTCTAATGGTTCTCATGTGACATAAAATTTTGATTAAATATATTTGTTATGTTTTGTCTTGCTAATCTGTTCTCATATCACTTTAAATGTCAATTAAATAATTTATTATGCTTTTCTCATGTTAATATATCTTTTGTAATAGAGATTTCAGTTTGGGGACTTGAAATGGTTGAAGAAAAGTTATTACACATTTTTACTCCTACATATAGTATCAGAAACTGGAAATAAACAACCCTAAGAGTCTACAGTTGCACAATTAAATATGTACAGCAGAGAAAATACTAAAGTACAATTCTAGTTCAAAAGTTGGCTCTTAAGTTCATAGGTGTTGCAGACTTTATTTTACATATGTATAATATGTGTGTGAGCACATTTGTGTGTAAAATAATATGCACTTATCATATATATTTATCAAATAGTAATTAGATCCTTTAAATATAAGCCTAAATAAACACAACTATAATAAAATGTGTTAAGTCAAAATGATTCTATGGGATTGTCTCATGCTTACTTACATCCGGATTTAAAATTTTTAAAAATTTTTAAAAATTGAAAAATTTATAAAAATTGAAAAATTAAAAAGCATAGTGTAATAATTTCCTGTGGCTGGTGTAGCCAATAACCTCAAACTTAGTAGCTTAAACCAGCAGGTTTTATTTTCTCACAGTTCCATAAGCTACAAGTCTGAAATCCGGCAGGACGTGCTTCTTGTGAAGATCCCGGGGAAAACATGATCTTTGCCTCTTCCACTCTCTGTGGCTGCAGCATTCCTGGGCTTTCCATGGCTTGTGGCTGCACTATTTTGTTCTCTGCCTCTGTCTTCATGGTGTCATCTCTCCTGTGTGCATCTGTCTTCTCCTTTTCTACCCAACTCAAATCTCCCTCTGTTTTTCTATACAAGGACACTTGCTTTGAATTTAGAACCCTTGAGGATAGTTCTGAATTACACTTTTGTCTCAATCCTTAGCTAAATTACTTTGTCACCTCTGCAGAGAATCCTTTTCTAAATCAGGTTATAGTCATATGTTCCAAGGATTTAAGGTAGATATCTTTTGTGGGGATATTTTCCATCTTATGGCAGTCAATGAATTCTACCTGATTGTTAAATTGATTAAACCAATTGAAACTAAGATGTTTATGATACACTAAATGTATTCCTTAAATGTATTTTATAAGACCAATTTTGTAAACTTCTGAGTGTGTGAAGGTCCATCAGATGGTATTTCTAAACTGTGAAGTCCTGTACCTCCAACTGATAACTCACAGCACTCAAAAATATCTCGGGAATTCATAGCTGTCTTTCCTTTCTTCTAGGCAAAGGTTCATTTAAACAAACACAGGAAGAGAGGTGTCTGTTTTGTACTTAAAAATCCCTAGCAAAAGAAATTATACAACCTCTCTGAGCAACATATTTTGGCATTTCAAGAAATAAATATTTAAAACCAAACTCTTACAGTCCAGAAACTTGGGAAATACTAAAACCTTTATAGCTTATACACTTACCAAGAAGTTGCTACCATCGATATTGTAAACAGGTAAACAGGAGGCAAATGAGAAAAAAAACAGAAGAATATACAGATTTCATTATGTATTACCACTGATGATATGAAACTCAAATACAGTGCAACAAAGGAATAAATTTCTATTTTGCTTTTTCTAGTTTTTTGAGGAAAAAAAGGCATTTTTCTTTAAAAAAAAAAAAAACAAAGAAACAACTTAAGCCTGAAGTGATTGAAAAACATGTGAAGAAAGGCTTTTAAGTTCTTTTTACTCCCATAATTTTTTTTTCAATCTCTCTAATACCAACTTGCACTGACATAGGAAGAGAGAAAAATGCTAGAGTAAGGGGAAGACAGAAAGAAGATATGAAAAAGAAAAAGTAAACACAAAGTCATTTGGTCATTCTAACTCTTAAATTATTCAGAAAATTTGACAATTTCACTTTTTATAGCACACATAATAAGTGAACAGATATGTTGAAAATCTCTGTTATTTTACAAAAGAAATTTCTTCCAGATGGAAGTAGCAGATCATGCTTCGCTGGCAAAATATTCTGATTATCTCCTTTATATTCCTAGATACATTTTAACTTGCATCATTTCTACTAATATAGAGCTCAAACAATTTTCTGTTTTAGCAGGGCAAAAATATTATGATTCATTGTCCTTAGAAAGCAGTAATTTTGCAAATAGCTATTTTGCCATGTGGCATTTTAAAGATTGTGCAGCCAGGGTATAGGTATTTCCTCCTAAAGGTGAAATAGAAAAGGAATAGGTCTAGATGGGTCAGGGACACCACATAAGTGTGAAAAGGAGGAAAACAGCTTTCTTACATTTCTAGACTCTCAGAACTCCAATATCTGGTGTAAATTAGACAATGCAAGAACTTAACTGTTAATTCTCCAAAAATGCTTCTGAGACTTTCTTCAGGGAAAAAATTGCTTTAATCTCAAATGGTTCTTGACTATTACTGCAAATTGTGTCATGTTTCTTATACACAGCCTTCTTACAAACACTATACCTAAAGCAACACTCTAATTCTTTTGGTTTTGTTAAATGATAACAGTTTGATAGCATGGTTAATTTTTGGTGGCACTACTTAATCACTGATCTTTACAGAATGGTTAAAGGTGACATTCATAATATCCCTCAGGAATTGTTCAGCATATGATAAATTTAAGTTTTTTGTTAAATTAAGTACAATGATTTTGAGATAGTAAATTATCTTGGGAAAATGATGTCAAGTAGAGGTTCTGTTACAATCTAGCAGCTGCTGGAGTAGAATAATTTGTAGGAAACAAATCAGGGATAGAGAGACCATCTTAAATTGTGGGTGTCCAGTAAAAATCACACTGTATTTTGACCCCTTTGAATAGATTTTAATTCTGCATCTCTAATCTTTATTTATCTCTACAGGGTTAAATGGTATCTGATTTTCACTCAGTAGTTTCTCTCTAATACAGAATTGTATATGATTACAAGCACTTTTTTCTTCAATTTTGGATTTGTCAGAACAACTGCCAATCCTCTCTTCGTGAGAGGCTTTGTCTTTTCTACTTGCTTCTGAGGATTTCATGAACTTGAGTTTGTCAGAGAAGAGAAATTTGTTTCCATCGGGTAAAGCAAATAGTGTCATGTAGATTAGTATGGATGTGGATGGCTGGGGAAGGGTAGGATAAGAGACAGTGAACAAAAGGATAGGATTTTTGTCACAATAATCATAAGAAAATTGTACATTTCTACCTTAATGATAGGTATAGATTAAAATGTTTTAAATTGCATGAGCGAAGAAAAATGCAGATAATTCTTCAGTTGTAGAGTCTTTGCTTTAAAATTTCTTTTGTAAATTGATAGTTTAGGATAAAGTAGTATCTATAATCATGCAACTTTTCCAGCAAAATATGAAAACACATTTTAAGTGGGGAAAAATATTTTTTACTATGGTCTGAGATTACAGAACATCATCCAGGACAAATCTCTATCCACAGTTCACTTCCTAAATATCTTTTCTACAAGTCCTTATGCTTGAGAAAGTGAAGGAATGACCCAACTGTTTCATTGTCCTTATTATATTTGACTTAAGATATTTTCTTCAATGGGGTGAGAAGATAGATTTGAAATAGCAAACATGGTCAATAAGACTTAGAACTAACACTGAGAGAGCAGCACTTAGGAGCGTGACCATGGGTTACTGGGAGAGTTTTCTAAGTTTATCATCACTTTCTTTCTTTTTCCATACTTTCCACTACTCTGCACACAATAAAACAGCTTTAGACCATTATTTTAATGTTTCTTCACAAATAGCTATATCTATATTAGCAGGTGAAATGCAGGAAGTTAAAAAAAGAAAGTCCTAAATAGCTTTTGTGGGGTACAAATGGATCCTTGCTTAACTAGTCAATCCATTTGGAAAGTCATGCCTTGAAGCCATTTTCATGCAAGGACAATTTGATTATTGCAAGACAGAAATAACATGTAATTAGCAGTTTAGAGTCTTGAATGTGAAGTTATTAGACCAAACAACATTTTTGTATACATAGTTAACTATGAGGATGGATATAAATCATGTGAATATGTGAAGTTTTAATTTTAACACAAATGGTGATTTATTGGCCAAATGAGTAAAGTCCATATTTTGAGTTCTTTGTGAGAGAATTTCATGTGTTTCTCTAATTTGGGCTTGGGATTTATCTCAGGAGAGTGACTATATGCATTAGTCCTACCTTGACAGAGCTCCAGGACATTTGGTCATAAAACTTTGTAGTGTCTCTCTGGAGATACTTCTTTATCCTGGCAGACGGCCTGATTTTTAAGTATCCAACCTGTAACCAGGTATCCCTCTTACAGGAAATTTATTAATACTGGCAGACTTATTTGTGAGTCTTGGCTAGTTTATTTCTACTCAGATAGCTACCCCTATGGGAGTCCTGACAGGGAAATAAGATAGGTTTGAATATATCAGTCAGTTGAGACATAAAAAAAGGCAACTCAACAACACATATGTAATATTAGAAGCAATGTACTACAAACATATTACAGAGAGAAGAGGACAATATGCCCCTCAGCGCCAGAGGGAAGTGAAGAGCCATCCAGGTGGGGACATTCAACCAGTGGGTGGGGAGCAAGAAGGTTGGGGAAATGTGGGCCAAAGTCTTCACTGGCGGCCCGTGTTACTCATATAAGTTTCCTATGGGGAGTTCTAATTGGTAATTTTAGAGCAAGCAAATGTGAGTTTCAGAGTCATGCTATATGGAGAAATGGTCATGGAAACATCTCTAGGCAGTCTAGGCTGGAGTGGAAGCCAGGAGGGTGAATCAAGTCGATTGTGTCTAGGTAGAATGTAGGGAGGTGGTTGCCAGAAGGTGGTTCTGTAAGGCATACATTGGAATCAAACCTATGGAGTAACTGGGAAGAGGCAGAAAATTAGAAATTATAAAGGGAGACCAAATCCTACTTCTACTACAATAAAGTCCGACTTGTTTTTAAAATGGATGTCAAGGAAACAAAGTGTTATTAGAATTAATTGCATAGAACATCAGAGAAAACTGAAACTATAATGGTATTTAAATGCAGATAATGCCAAATAAAATGTTTCATAACAGAGAAGACAAGTGGTTCACATGTTAGCTTAAGATAATGAAGAGTCAGACATAATTTGTGGGGCTGAGGTTGTGGCTCAGTGATAGAGCACTTGCCTCCACACGTGGTTCAATCCTCACAGTACCACATAAAATAAATAAATAAAGATATTGTGTTCATCTACTACTAAAAAAGTATTTTTTAAAAAGAAGTAATATGTTAAAAGAATAAATTTCTTATCAAATTGATGACAAAGAATATTTATCAAACAGAGCAATTTCACAGAATAATGAAAACAGCATTATAAGGGTAGAAGTAAGTCTTAGAAGGAAATATAAGTGTTATATAATCGGTCTTGGTTTCATAACTTAAGTATAAAAATCACACTAATCCCATGGACACACACTAATCTCATGTGGACAAATCAAGTGTCTCTTTACAGGTTCCAGAAATGTTTTGCTTTTTTAGTCACAACAATTCACATGTTGACATTATTTTATTTCACTTTGTTATTTTAATAAGGGCTTGTTATGGTTTGAAAGTATCCCCCCATAATTCATGGATCAGGAAATTAATCCCTAAATTCATATTTTTATTTAGATAATTCGTATTAGATGGTAATTAGGATAAGATGAGGCTATGAGGGTGTGGCCCTGTGCTGGCATTAGAGGCTTTATAAGAAGAGAGGCTGAGATTGAACATTTGCCACATCTCATGTGATATAATATTGTATGGAAACTGACAAAATTTAAGGAATACAAATATTTGTTAATATAAAATAAATTTATAAATTTGTTATTTATAAGTAAAACATGACCTTTGAAAAAATGTTTCCCAACCTTGCTTTCACAGTAGATTTTCTATGGTTGAAAATGCCACTTTTGTGATTCCACCACAGTCCAAATAACTCAAAGCTTTCCTGGATAGAAGTCTGTTGTTTTAAAAGTTTGTGATTTTTTAAAGTATGTGATTTAAAACCAAACAATCATAAAACAAACCAACAAACAAACAAACAAAAGACTCCACCATTACTGAACCACTGCTTTTAGACATCATTTCCTCTGTAGCTTTCTATTTCTGTATATTATCCAGGCCTTAACATCTATGTGCGGTCAGATACAAGATCTTTCTCTGTATTCTGATATGTTTGCTTTAAGAGTATTAGAAACTTAATACAACTCTAGTCAATTTGTCATTACAGGCATTTTTTTCCCCACTGTATCTTTTATTTGGGTTGAAAGAAGGTGAAAAGCATAGTTCCCATAGAATATAGTTTATGAATATTTCCAGTCCTTCAAGAATGCATCATGTCCATTTATTTATTCATTTATTTATTTCACAAAGTCTGTTGAGTTCCTGAACTCTAACAAGTAGTGTAGTACCTAGGGAAACTGACAGAACCTTCTTTCACACAGTTGGCAATACAGCTCAGTAGGTGGGTGCATCTTTGTAGAGAGGCATGTTGTTCAGAGTTCTTTGTAAGTTTTAAGAATGTCTTTGGTGCTATATTTGTTGGTGTATTTTTCCCCTTATCTGAGACTTTGATTGAAGTATAAGTATGTAGTCAGCAATTTCTATATTGTAAATTAGCTATAAAGACTGTAATTTGACTGACAGAAAAAGTGGATCACATCAATATTTGCCGATCTGTCTGAGTTAGCTAATTATTCTTATTCCAGAGTAAGAGGACTACTATTCTGAACAGTACCACCTGTCAGCAGAAGTTGTCTAGAACTTATAACATTATATAACTCCTACTGCATTCACTTAAATATGTACAAGTATATATATATGCACGTGTGTATCTATTTATACATTCTCTTCTGCACATGATTTACTTGTTTTTTTTTTTTCTTTTTCTCTACGTAGATGTTGCTTTTGACTTTTCTTATCAGTTCTTCAGTGAGCAAAGATAACAACCTCTCATTGAAATATCTGTCTACAGTGGTGAGGACAAACCATGGGAGAAAAAAATCATTGACTCCGATTTACATTTTTGTACGAGCACATTTACATTTTAGTCATTACTTCAGCAGCAATAAGAAGTATGAAGTAGAACAGCAGGGGTTTAGAATCAGGAAGATCATTTAATCTTTATTTGGTTGTCCATGACAGAAATAATAAAAATCTGCAAACTTGGAGAGAAAGGTCTTCAGGATATATTTATGAGATAGAATTAACAGTGTTAATGAAATTATATGGTGGGTGGAGCTTACAGAGAGGGATTCATTAATATTATAAAGAATTTAGACTGATTTCATCCTGAGTTAACTGGCAGGTGGAGAAATCATTCACTGGAAGAGGTATATGAGTAGAAGAAAGGAGTTAGTCTTGGGGAAAGTCATATATGTCATATATGATTTTGGTTTTAAATTTGTGGGGTTTGTATAGTACTAATTGGATATGTTTAACAAATAGCTGATTCAATAAATCTAAGTCTCAGAGAGAGATCTGAGTTAGAAATTAAAGTACATTCAAGAGTTACTATACAGAGTTAGATGCAATTGTGCATGCCTGTAATCCCAGTGGCTCAGGAGGCTGAAGCAGGAGGATCACAAGTTCAAAGCCAGCCTCAGCAAAAGTGAGGTGCTAAGCAACTCAGTGAGACCCTGTCTCTAAATAAAATACAAAATATGGCTGGGGATGTAGCACAGTGGTTGAATGTCCCTGAGTTCAATGCTTGATACCAAAAAAAAAGAGAGAGAGTTACTATATATAGAGAGAAATTAATTGTAAGTGGAGCTGAAGTCACTAGGTAATATTGTATATGATACTAATAACAAAACCAAAGTCAGGGCCTTGGGAACTGGAATATGAACAGGAATCTGTAAGATATAATTTTTCAGGATGGAGGAATAAAAATAAAAATACAAAAACCAGAAGAGAAAATAACTTGAAAGCCTATCAAAAAACATTTTTTAAAGAACAAACTTGTATGTGCTCTTTATTCCATAATCCCTAACCTATGTATGTGATCTGAAGTCACAACTAAACTAAAAGATGGCAATTAATTAATTATAATAATTTAATTTTGACTGGAACTAGGATAAACAAAATTTGCTTTGACATAGGCGACCTTAAAATCCACTGCCAGGACTATGAGAAGAAAAGTAGAAAGAAAAAAGGAGAAATATTTTTTTTGCATTTATTATTCCTGATTTTCTTGCTCTATGCAACTATGTATCACTCTTTTGATTCTGACTTTCTTGGCCTGTGATTCTTATAGTGAGAAATCACCGTTGTCAGTTCTGCCAGTTGACAGCATCCTCCATTCAATATATCAGATCAATAGGGGAAATTTTGCCCAATTATGCCAGTGGATGGGCTCACTAACTCAGCTGGCATTGGGTGTCAGTGACGGGCCTCATCAGCAGCGACGTCATTATTTTATATGGACATAAATATTCATTCCGTGAAACATCCTCCACAGAATAGGAAGATTAGAGTGTTCCTGGAAAACGTGGGGGCTTGGGGTGACATAATTATAGCTGACCATGAATCTCAAAGGATAATAAACAATGTAATGTTGTTAGGCACAAATATCCCTGATCATCAAATTTGTTTTGTTCTTTATTTCAGATAGCATGGATTTTAAAAGAAAGTCTGGAAAGACTATATTGGTATACAAACATAATTGATATTTAAATTTTCAATAGGGAATAGGAAATATGAGGATACATAGCAAGGGATTTATTTGAAAATGTGTTCAAGTTTATCAAGGTAGCAGACATTTGGATACTAAAGATTGACACTAGTGTGGAAACCAGCACAGATCTATTTCCTTTGAAAGAGTAATCTGTAATGGGATATTTCAAATTTTTAGTCTTAAGATCACATTACTGTCTAAAAGTCAGCTTACCAGTTTTCCAGTGATTGTATTGCTTTTTAATACTTCCATTTTATAACTTAGCATCTTAAAGAGAGATTCACACAATGATAGAATTTTGTTGCTGTTGTTTTTATTATTTTTATTTTTATTACCCCTATTCTGATAGAGTAATTGTTTCCTTTTTTAATTTCTTTATTTGTTCTTTTTAGATATATATGACAGTGATAGAATTTTAATACAATGTGTATTTATTGCTTCAATGAGTTTACTTTTACTGCCTATTGATATTAGTCATATCTGAAATTAAAGTGGACATTTTAAATATATTTCTCATTTCATTTAAAAGCAACAATAAATCTATCCTATGCTAATATAAATACAATTTTTATAATATAAATGTACTTTGTAAAACAAAAACTAATAGTGATAACCAGATAATTTCTCAGTTCTTTTCAAATTCCTTTATTTTTGACCTATTAAAAGAAAATGGATTCTCATGTCTGTTTCTCCATTCAGTCTGTGTTGATATGCTGTGGTGGTGAAAGTATAAGAAAAATTATGTAGTTGAAAAAAGATTCAAGAGGTATTTTTATGTTGTTGGAAAATAACCTTTATGTGTAATTGTGAATATTCTTATTTGATAATGTACCAAAAGCCATAGTGGAATTGCAAATCATATCAAGGAACTGTTATATTAAAATTCATTAGTCCAATTTGTACTCTCAACAAATTACTCTGGCCTGATTTGGAACATCATCATTGATCATTTGTAAAATAACTGTTCACAGCTCCAGAGCTCTTCCAAAGTTCATCATATTTTAATATGTAATGTAGAAAAATTATTTCTGTTGATATCACCAATTTTATCAGAAAATTATTTAAATATGAACAAGCTGTCGTTCTCAGAGTGGCAGGTACAAGTTTTTCTAGACCAAGTTTCTTTTAAATATCAAGTTTTATCATTAGCAATAATTCTTGTCTTTTTTTACTTAAAGTGAAAGGCTTTGTTCTTTTTTTGAGAAAATGACTTCCAAATACTTAAATCTGAGCAACCATTGCTTGCTAGTCATTCTTAGGGGTAAAAAATGGTTTCCCATGACAACAGTAGCAGCTAGTTCAGCTGGCAACTCAACTGCACACAATTCCTCAAGTCAAATCTTGTGCTTCTCATGCATGACAGAAGTGTGTCCTTTCTGTCTCTGCCAAAAGTTTTAAAAGACATGTGAAATAGAGATTCAGTATAATTAGCATTTCATTGCTTCATCAGGACATTTTTGGGTAAACTGAATTTTTTTTCATGTGATTGCATGAATGTGAATAATAAAATGATTAAAATACCTCAGCATTTTGATGTAATGCTAAGAAACCTAAAAACATTTTAGACCTTCACAGGGATACATTGACCATACAATGAAGCAGTGACATGCATTATATACAAGACAAGAAAATTAAAATAATATTTAACAAAAACAAAACCAAGTCAAAATGATCAGTTTATTTATACTTTTTTCCCCACTGGTTCTTGAATACATTTTTTGGGGTTCTTCTCTTCTTAATTATAAACTTACTATATAATAGCTTATGAGTCAGTAAAGATTTCTCTGGCTTTGAAATCTAGGAATCTGTACTGAAGAATTGCAAAAACTTCTTTAGTTTATTCCCCATTTGTAAGTTTAAAGAGTCTTCAATTACATACATAATGTTATCAAATTCAGGAACAGATATAGTTGTTCTAATTAAAGTGTTTACCTTTTTCATATTTACTTAAAATTTTAAGTTATAGTATTTGAGGATATGTTCAGTGCATTATACAAATAGGTTTTCTTAATTATTATATTTTAGAGTTATACAATCAAAACACTGCTGTAAAACTTAAAAAATATTGACAGTAAAATGATTTCAGAGAGGGCTTTTGAATTCAGTTCTATTTTAAGGATTTAGTTTGGGTTAGTCAGGAGCAGATACTGAGAGAGAGATTTGTGTGCCTAGGATTTACTAGACAATGCTCCCTGGAAAAAAATATATATGAGAATGGAGGAGACAGGAAAAGGAGGGGAGAAAAGCCAAACGAGGAAGAGATTCCAGGCCAATTTCTAGGCTGAGATTATACTCGTAGGGGAAAACTTGAGTGAAAATTATGTTTGAATGTTTTTGGAATTCATCTAATGGGAGGCTTGCTTTCATTTTCCTAGTCATTCTACGGGGTCAGCATCTTTCTGGTAGCAAAATTCATTCCAGAACCATTCAAGTTGCTGCATGAATAAAATTTTTTTTATTGCTCAGTAGTATTCCACTATAACAAAGTACAAGTTGTTTGTCTTTTAACCTGTTGAAGATTATCTTGGTTGTTCCAGTTTTTGGCTATTAGAAACAGAGAATAATTATTTACATTCAGGATTTTGTGTAAACATAAAATTTCAATTCATTGGAGTAAATGCAAGGAATGAGATGTTTGGGTTACATGTGACAGTATATTTGATTTTACAGTAAACTGCCATATGTTTCTAAAGGTCTTTTACCATTTTTCATTCTTCTATCATGAATAAGAATTCCTGTTCCTCTGTCTGTATCCTTGTTAGCATGATATATTATCATTTAATTACAATTTTAATTATTTTAATAGGTGTGTGGTAGTAATATTTCTTTGTGGTCTTAATAGGATTTATGTAATGACTATTCTTACATATGCTTATTTATCATCAGTATATTCATTTTGGTAAAGGATCTTTCAGATCTTTTGCATTTTATTTTTAAAATGCACTTTTTGTTGAAATTTATGGATATTTGTATATTATAAATATACTCAATGTAATATGTAACTCATTTATGTAATATGTGAGTTGCAAATACATTCTCCCACTCTAATTTATTGTTTTTGAATTTTCTTAACAGTATCTTTTTAGGAGCAAAGGGTTTTAATTTTTATAGTCTAATTTATCATAGTTTATTTTTCTGGTTTATATTTTTGATGTCCTGTCCAAAAACTAATTGCCAAATACTAGTTGTAAATATTACTTTGCCATGTTTCATTCTAATAGTTAAAGCATTTTACATTGTAGATGTAAGGTCCTTTATGAGATACTTTTTTATATAAAGTAGGAGGTATTTATCTAAGGTATTTATCTATTTAAACCTCAAATGGATATCCAATTTCTCAAGCATTGTTTATGGCAAAGCTGATTTATCTTCTGTATTCAGTTGCTTTTACACTTATGTCAAAAGGTAGCCAATTACATTTTTGTGAGCCAGTTGGGGGGCTCTCTATTCTGTTTTACTGATGTGTTAATCCTTTCACCAATATTACACTGCATTGTTAGCAGTGGCACTTATTGAAAGCATTCTCTGCTGTAGGGTGGAATATCCTAGGGAAGTGAATTAGGTCAGGGGGAATAGCAGTGCTGGTAGGTTACTTATATTTCTGCTGATTTTTTTGACCACTTTGTCTATCTATTACTAAGATATTAATGTTGGTTATAGTTACAGTTGTGGATTTGTTAATTTTTATTTTTAAAAACATCTATTCTTTTTCTGGCTTAAGTATTTGGAAACTCATGTGTTACACGCATACACAGTTAAAATTGTTATTTCTTCTTGGAGACTAGACTTCTTTGTTATGATATAATTTTATGTTGCATTCTATGAATTTTACATTTCATTCTAATTTATGAAGAAACTTTGCATGGAATTAATAAAATTATTCTAGCTCTTCTTGATGAATGTTTTCATTTTCTATCTTCCAAAATGGTTTTGCTTTTAATGTATTTGAAACTGTATGTTTGAAGTGGTTTACCTGTATGTAGACTGCATATAGTTGTGCTTTGCATTTTTATCCATTTAAAAATTTACAGTCTCTTAACTACTGTTTAGAATATAAAAATTAATGGGATTATTTTTATGACTAGATAAAATGTTAATATCGTGTTATCTGTTTACTGTTTGCTGCATTGGTTCTTTGTTTCTTTGTTGTTGTTTTCTTGTCTGCTCTGAGTTTGACTGAATCGTTTTTATACCATTTTATCTCCTGAATTTACTATTTTATTATACTACATTTGAAAAATCTGAGTAGTTGTACTTGTATTTATGATATATATATTTTAAAATAATCTGAAATGACTTTCAAAAACCCCATCTACACCATAAGAGTTATACAATAGTATATTCCCAATTTTTCCATTCCATATCTTGTGCCATTGTCCCAAATAGGAAAATATTACAATCCTATTTTTGTGAGAAATTCTTTGCCCTCTATCACCACATTTCTCAGCTTATTTCAAGAAAATGTAAATTTGGAATTTTCTAGATATTTTCCAAATTTAACGTTAGTAATATTGTTTCCAAATCCTTACAGCACCAATATGAATCAAGAAATTGCTATGTTGTTTTTAAAAATTCAGTTCTGATTCTTACTGGTATTTTAGTAAATCTTTGGAATTAACTGAGGTAAAATAATATTTCAAAATTTTATAATTTTATAATAATTTGTTTTTTAACAAAATATAACAATATATAACATATATATTGTATCTAAGTCTAATATACAGTATCAGTTCAGAGCTCAGCCAGAGAAACAGAAACAGTAGCAGATAACTGTGAAATTATTTTGGGGGAGGGATTGGCCTATATGAATATAGAGGCAAGAAGACAGGTTCACAATCTAGAAGACAGGTCCTCAAAAAAAGAAAGTTGGAACTCTTGGGTGTGAACTAAGCTTCTATCCACTGGTAGAATCTCTTGTTCCTTGGAAAAGCCTCAGTATGCAACTAAAGACATGAAAATTATTAAACTAAGGTTCACATAGTTATCTGGGGTGATTGTATTTAGTTAACTGGTTATGGTAATCTACAAAACAGCTTCAGAGTAACACACAGATTAGTGTTTGAATGAGTAAGGACCATGGCCTGGCCAAGTTGACCATTTCCAACTTCCCTCATTTTGAATCTTAAGGTTCATTAAGCTGAAGGAAATTTGTTTATATTTGATTCACACATGTTCAGTTGCATTTATTGCTAAATAGTAAATATTTAATTTTCAAATGAGTCATTTATATATTTTCTGAATACTGTATACATATAATAGAAAATCTGTTTTCCTAACTATTCTGCCAATATTTATTATATTTTATTTTTGTATCTAATAAGATACCTTATTTTCTCACTTTAAAGCCATCATATTCCATGCACCATTTCAGTGAAGATTAAAAATGGAAAAATTAATTCTTAAAGTTTATCTAAAGATCTTCCCTCCTTATAACTTATTGATTTTATTGTTAATTATCTATTTTTAAACTTATCCAGCATCTATTTCTTAAGTTAGTCAGACTACAGAGTTTTATATTTGTATATGTTTTGTTGTTATTGTTTTCCTTTTGGATAATTTAAAAGTTCATTGATATTTTAGACAGATTTTCAATCATATGATATGTATACAATCCTCCATGTTATTGTATCAGGTCAGGGCTAACTTAGCTTCAAAAATGCACAATAACTAGTTAATAGTAGCCAAGTAATCAATCATTGGAGTAGGCACAAAATTTACAAATATTCTATCAGGAGAAAGCAACGGTGCCATGTTTATAACTAAAAGTTATAGCACGTTGTGGTTTTATAATAATACCTTCACAATAGAGAATTTGTTCTGAAAATGTTTTACTCTAGATATATTGATGTACAATTGTTAAAATTGTATCCATTTAAGGTATTCCAAAGGATGAGCTGATATTTGTATACCTTGTAAAATGATTACAACAATCATGTTAGTTAACACATCCATAACCTGACATCATTATCATTTTTGAGAGTGTGTGTGTTGAGGGTTGGTTAGAACACTTAAGATTTACTCTTTTAGAAAATTTCAAGAATATGATATATTATTACCTAGCTCAGAATCCCAGGGTCTTATATATTTTCTTGTTTCCTCTTTCATTTTGTCTCATGACAGTATACCAAGTAAATAATGGATGGTGATATTCTCAACTCTTCTACTACCCATCTTGTCTCTTCTTGTTATATCCTTTAAACTCTTTTTACTGCTTAATATTAGCCTACATTCTCTAATGATCTTAATAATGTGTGAGACAAGTTAGTCTGATAAATTAATTTGTACTAAGGTGTCAGTTGCTCATAATAAGTTTGCTGACTTAATAAGAGTCTCTTTGGAAATATATACATATATATTCAGTATTGTCCGTATTTTGAAAAAGTTTTCCAATCTACATTTAAAAAGTTTGCTTTTTCAATCAGCTCATCTTCCTATACCACTATTATATATAATCAAAATTTTAAATTGATTTTACATTATTTATATTTAAGAGATGTTTCTTAAGGAGCCTGAGAGTTTCACAGTGGTAAATCAAATTATCGTTTCTCTCAAACTTCATATCAGATTGATGGCAATATTTGGAGAAAAATGAGAATACAGACTTTATGTATATTTATAAGAAAACGATGTTATTTTCTTGATGTTTCACAGGTCTTGACAAAGCTTGATGATGTCATTTAATATTAATTTTTTTATTTTCATCAAATATTCATGATATATTTTTATTTAAATGAATATTAATGAAGATGATAAGGAAGAGAATAAACTTTGGGCCAGTATTAGAAGAATACCTTGCTGAAATAGACTTAAATGTATACAGAGAGTTAATTTCATCACTTTCTATATCTATCACAAAGCATGCCCTCTAGGAGAATAATGAATGAATACTTGAATAACACTGCAAATTTCTGTGGCTTTTAATTTTCCTCCCAGTACTGCGAATTAAACTCAGGGACTCATGCATGCTATGCAAGCACTCTACCACTGAGCTACATCCATGTTATGCTTCTCTGTGTATCTCAAGTTCTCTATATTCTTTATACACTAAGTGTCAATTAGTGAGGTTTCTCAATTTTCAAGTTTATTGGATAAAGGTGAACTGATTTGAGAAGGTATAGTTTACAAAAAGGAAGTTAGTACATTTTGCTAAAATTGTTATAGTTCAACAACACAGCCATATTTTAATTCTTAGACAATTTTAAAGAGCTTTAAAAATAACACAAAGTGTGTTAAAATTATCTACCTTTATAAATAACTGTTTTAACCTCCTTCATGGTTATCAGGCTGCCTCTGAGTACATGTGGTTTGTGGGCATGCAGAAGTGCTTTTAGCAATGGCAAGATAGGAATTTAATAACACTTTTAAGATTTATCCTTGGTGGGAGTTTCTCTACTTAGTTCATCATCAAGGCAGAAATACTTTATATTTTGTTAGAAAAATGATACACTGCCTTTGAATTAGTTTGAAGTAGACACTTAAGAACAAAAGAGGAGAGGTAGCTGATGGCTTTGCCATAGAATATCCATAATAAACTGGATCAGGATCTTAGTAAGATTAGCAGTGGTGCCTCACAGGAGATATAATTCCAATCAGAAAGCAGGAATGATTGGATATGGATGTTTCCCGATAGAAAAGCATGAAAAATTACAACTAAAAGCTAGAAAACAGAGCACCTTGAATATATATGGTGGCAGTTACCTCCAAAGTCTGTCAGTGGTGTGATGGGAGTGTATTAAGGAGAAAGACATTGGAATCCAAAAATGGAGAAAATCAACTATATCTAAATAAACATTTTTAATAAGTTCACATGAAAATTCTTTAGAAGAGTCCTCAAACTATGAATTTCATAGGGTTCCAATAATTGCAAAAGAGACAAAATCCAAAGAAATATGGGTAACATACACATGATAAAATACAGCGTCAGATGTTTTGCTAGGAAAATTTTTATGTTGATTTAAAGAAACAGAAACACTGTACAAGACAATTGAATCTTATATCAGGGTCCTTTCCTCTGGTATAAAATATGTTTAAAATAATCTTCTAGCCATGATGTTAAAATTCATGGAAAAACTACCTTGTTAAGTCATTCATTAGTTTGTTTTTAAATATCAATCTTTAAATTTAATGAATGTCAGTAGTAGCACACTACAATTATAATAGAGGGCAAGGCAACCTCCTTCTGATGCTCTATGAGTTTGTAAAATGAGAAAAGAAATACAAACACCTGGAGTCAAAGCTGAGGATGTTAGTGTATCACAATGTGAGGATGTGGGAAGGAGAAATCTGGCAGCCTGGAAAGTTGGTTGAGAGCTAGCTTTCAATCATGTAAGAGCAGTTAAAGATTTGCCAGAGTCTTGGGATTTCTTACAGAACACATTTATTTTTTGTGGTTAATCTTTTGGACTTGTCTTAAATCATCTTTTCTTTATGCAGACAGTCTCCAAGTTTTAGTGGACCAGCAAGAGGAGGATCAAAGAAAAAGCTAGACTGAGACTTAGGCTCATAGCTTATGCAAAAGGAGCCATTGCATTCATGCAAGGACTATCACAGAGGATCAGAGGAGTTTAATCTTGGAATTCTGGGTCTTTGCCCACTTTACACACATCTGTCTTCAGGTTTTAGAAAAGGGAATAAGTAGAAATAATGGATTTAGAGTTTTGACTCTTGTCATTGAATCTTGTCATTACCCTCATGCCAAACAACATGCAATCATTGATTACATCATGTTCTAATTGGGTGGCCAAAGATAATTGAAGTAGGATATCTGAGTATGTTTAAAACTAAACAAGCCACGTTCAATACAATAAAATTAGAATATAAAACATTAATTTAGTCAACCATTCTATGCAACAAATTAAGAACAATATGCTCTAGTTTATTAACCTTTACCTGTTAAAGAGGGACTATTGTTTTAACTCTGGATCTCACTGCCTCGTTTTGAATGCTTTTTGCCTCTTGGTATTCTGATGTGAAACAACATTTTCTTTATGCTGAATTGAGATACATGATTTATACCTTGCTTCTTTGAAGGGAAAGAACAATATATATTAGGATTAATCCTACAAAATGATTCCAAAACTGAGTAGACTCACAGAGGCGTGCTGGGCTTTCTATTTAAGTCTCTTCTCAAGTTCTGGTGATTTCACCAAGATCTAAAAGTCTAAATCCATTATATCTACCTATTCCATCTTCTACAAACTGAAGAAACATATGTGTAAAGTGGACAAGTACCCAAAATTTTAAGATTAAACATCTCTGGTCACCTATGATAGTCCATTTATGGATTTTTTGAATTATCTCCTCTGCAATTTCACTGATCGGTTATCCTCATGTCCAATGTGGTGAGTTAGGCTCTAGTTGTTTGCAGGGAAAGGAAGAGCTTCAGTAACGAAAATTATAAGGGGCTTTATATTCATCTTCCATTAAACAACTAGTCTTAATTACACTGATTGAAATTTGTTTCACAGAATTTTTAATTTTTTGTCACTTTTGTTCCCATGCTTTCTATACTAATTACGAGGGTATGGCATCTCCCAAGCCTTCAAGATACAAATCATTATCACATCCTTCACCTTCACTTTTACCTCCAAGAAATCACAGAACTTTGATTTCACTTACTAGGTGCTTCTTCATTCCCTTTCCTTTATTCTCTTGATCTCAGAATTTCATCATTTTGAAAATATATTACAGTAAAAATAACTTACTATCCATTATCCAAGGCTATAGACTTTTTAAATTCTGGCTTTTTCACCACACTGTTAACATATAATCTTGCTAAAATTTAGATCTGATGACCCTATTACCCTGTTAAACAGCAAACCAAAGCAAAAACAAAAATTTAACCAAAAGCTATGGTATTTTATTGACTTTGAGATAACTCCAAGTTTCTCAATTGGGATTTAAGGCTCTTAATCTCTTAATAATAGTCTTTTTCAATGTCATCTCCTTTGCTGTACCTCACCCCTAATCAAAATAGTAAGACTTCACTAGGTTAACTGCCCTTTCATGAACAGGTATTCTCTAGCATGTGTATATGTGCATGAATGTGTATAATAGAAAGAAAATACACATTAATAAACATGCAAGGGTTTTAGGAAAAAAACAAAGAGAAAGAAACAAATGCTGTGTTAGAACAAGAAATACTTTAATGTGATATGTTTCCAGAATGATTCATATAAAGGATGTGATTTTATGAATAAAAACAACATAAGAGTTAGAGTGTGATAGATAGATCATAGCTTAGTTTACAATTAAGGTACATATGAAGATACACAAAACAAAGGAAAGATCATGAAAATTGAGTATATACACATTTTCCTAATGTCGGAAGTTGTGACTTTGTACTAAGTCATTTTTAGTTCTACCTACAAAGATTGAACATCCTACAATCAGAGCTATTCCTTGGATTTCAATAAACATACTGGTTGTCCTTGGCTTCCTTCACTTTGTGAATGAAGAATTTGTTCTCTCTGGTCTGGGAATAGTTTTTACTGGTGATGTTTTCCTTTAGCTGGGAAATAGATTAAGGGCTTCTCTTCCTGGCAAATCCTTCTTTCAATTGGATGTAACTACTGAGCTTACTTAAAAGAACAATTTTATTTATCCTGGCTGATCAAATTTATCTGCAGATGTCTATGGATTTGAAAATTAGAGAAAATTTTTTAAAAAAATACAGTTTCTAAAATGCACACCTGCAAATGAGTTATCTTAAGTATACCCTGAAGGGAAGAACAACAAAAACAAAAAGAGATTTTAACTGTGTGAGTGCACACAGGAGTTATTTATAACTGCACAAGCTCTTTTATCGAGGAAATTTATATGTAAATTTATTTTTAGTCATCAGTTTTCCCAGTCTTTCACTTTGGATTTCTTTCATCTCCAAAAGAAACAAAGCCATGTGGTTTACTGTATCTGTTTGCCGACTTTCCTTGAATGTGTGGAATATCTTTAAACTAGATCTATTTGAAATAATTACAAGAAAAAGTGAAGAATAGTGTTTTCCAGTCATTGTTTCACATTTGCTTGTGGAGGGTATCAGCTTTTCTGCTCCTGGAAAATAAGGTTTTAAACACTATAAACTCCTTTATTGTAATGAATATTTCCTGTTGTTCTGCTGGCAGCTAGTGTTTTGGAGACTGTCATACTTCATAATGCTGACAAGTTGCACAAGTTCGCCAAAGAAAAATGCACTAGACCGAAATGGAACATCTTTGCACAAGGATTACTGGGATTTTATTTTTTAGATTCTGGAACTAAAAAAACAGGTAACCTCAAGTGTAATCTATGAAAAGGAAAATCCAACCCTCTCCCAAAAAACTTTTAAAGCAGGATAGTAAAATCTTTTAAACAACTCAAGTGCTATAGGAAACTCTTGGAAGTTGTCTTTCCCGTCTATTTCTCGTCTGTGCATTAGTTCGGAAGCATCAATGTTTATTTTGTCTCTGTACCAAAAATGATTTTTCAAATATACACACAATCAATCATTACTAATTAGAGACAAATTCATAAGCATAATTTTAGGTTTTTCATTCCATTTCCACATGAATGATAAGAAAATTATCTCAAGTGTTAGTGCTATACTTCAGTACAAAAAGACCAAAAAAAGTTTTCATCTCATTTTTCCTCTACAAATTATATAATGAAAAATTATTGGTAAATAGTAGTTTTATTATTTTTTAAAAGAACATAATTCATGGTAAGATTATCAAACTGAAATTTATATCTTCTGTATTTTTATTTGTGTGATAAAGGTACTTAATTTTATTTTTTCCATTTATATGATTTCTGTTAAAGTGACTTTGTATTTTTGTTCCGAAGATTTTTTTATTGTTGTTGATGTTGTCTTGTAACATACAATGGATATTTGTCAATTAGGCATAACCAATATTATGCTTTCTATAATCTTATGTTATAATAAGAAAATTAAGTTTTCTTCTTTATAATATTGAATTTCTGTTAAGAATTACTTGCTTTTCCTTGGAAGTCTTTTTTGATGACATTAGGTATTCCCTCCCTTATGTAGAGAAAAATTGGCAATTATATGTTACAACTCTGACAAAGCAAATCCCTTCCCTATATAAATGAAACCATGTCTTACTTCCCAAATTTGTGTACTTTCAATAGGAAACTGTTAGGACAGGAACTCTGTCTTCTCTAACAGCTTAAATATAGCCAAGAACCTGTCACCACTCTACAAATCAATAAATAGAAATAATGGTGAAAAAATGAAATACGGAAACCAAATTTTTTCACTGATTCACTCTTCATTCCTCTAATAAGTGGTATAATTTTAGTACAGCTATTTATAACTAAAATAGCACAGTCTTCATTTGGGAGAATTTGCTTTTCCCTTCTGCTTGCCCACTGCCCCCATCCATCATGCTTTCAAGTTAGTGCCAAAAATGGCTTTCGTAATGCTGGCTACAAACATCTGAATGAGAATGTCAATCTTGCCCCACCCAACATATTACTAAAAAAACCCCTATGTTTTACACTATCTTATTACGTTTATAATTTATAACCTGGAAACAAGGCAGTTATAAGCATTAGCTGAAAATGTTGGCAAGCCTAAAGGAGAATTTAAAAAGACAAAGGAAATGGAAGAATAAGGAGGTAGAAATATTTTGTTTGTGTTTTTCTATAACTGCAATATTCACGGAGAATTTTTTTTTAGCAATTTTTGTAGTTTAAAAAACTGACATTCATCTGAAGACCTAAATGACTTGTATTAGCTATCGTTGTTGCATATAGACCAAGTAGTTAACTCCATCTTTGCTGAGAATTTGTAGCTTCTGAATGGACTGCCTTCTCATGTTGTGTTTAAAATAGAGATATTATTATGATTCAATTTGAATTATCCTCTTTAAAATTTTAGAAGTAATCCCAGAGCCCCAATTCAATTGCATTCACAATAACATTTACCTTTTGAGAGTGTTCTTGAGCTGATTGAGTTACATAGTGTGTATCAGGGATCTGACCAACATGTAAGAAAATTTTGAAGAGTGATCAGTTTGTCTCACAACTTTAGGAGATACGTCATTATTTGTGTTATTTGCGTTTCTTTTCTCATAAATAACCAGCCTCCAAATTGAGATCGCTTTGAGTGAGTCTACCTAATTGTAAGTCACATTCTCCATTGTTACTTTCTGTACTATACTTGAAAAATCTCTCTCCACCACCATTTTCTCTCTTCCAAAGTAAGAAATAGAAATGTGTTGTTCTTGCCCACACTTTCTGTTCTGTCATTAGTGTTATCTTTCTGGTGTGCAGGCCTGGAACTTCAGTTCTCAGATGTGTACTTGGGCACCTAAACTTTTCTCAAATCTACTTAATTTAAAGGTGGTTATCTTTTGGGAAATCAGAATAATAAGCTGATAGTTTTCAAACTCAAACTGAATGGAGTGCCTGTCGCTCTTAATATTAAAGGCATACAATAGAAACTATGTAGGTTGTCACATTTATAATTATTCAGAAGAATGTGATCTGACAGAATCAGGCAGAAAAAAAGAAATGGAAGGTAGAAAGAACTGCATTTTAGAAATTAGTTAGCTATGACAACAAACTAACCAATATAGTGATTATGTGGAGTCCCCATGTCTCTCCAGTGTAGTTTTCCTTATACCTGTTTGCTTTTAATACAATGTCTTGTCTAATGCAGTTTCCCTGATCTAAACATATCAATGTGTATTTCTCAAAAGTTGATTCTTATTTTTTTATGTTTAGTCACCTTTGAAATGAAACTATGCATTTCATATTCTCTAGAATTTGAGAAATATTCACAAACATTATTTTATTTAGACACTATCAATATTTCCCACAACAATTTACCTTAGTTTTTAATCAGCAGAAATGTGTTATTACTTAAATGAGGCCTATCTACATGTTCTCGACTACTCAATAAGCAGAAAAAGAGATTTCTTAACATTGTGAACATTGCAGGAACATGTTAATATTAAATATACTGAGAAACAGTGGGAAGAATAATTAACTCTTAGTCTGAAGTCCTTACCTCATTTGTATGTAAGTATTGTCATGTGACATCACAGTTTGAATATCAGGGGTGCATCTACCATGTTAATGTCTTGAGGAAATCACTTAAATTCTCTGACTCTTACCTCATTTGTATGTAAGTATTGTCATGTGACATCACAGTCTGAATATCAGGGGTGCATCTACCATGTTAATGTCTTGAGGAAATCACTTAAATTCTCTGACTCTTACCTCATTTGTATGTAAGTATTATCATGTGACATCACAGTTTCTGCAATAGTTAACTTCAGTCATACACACACACACACAAACACACACAAATGCACACACATTTCCATGAGCTGCTTGTACAAAAATCCTTAGTAGAGAGAGCATCATATCTATTGAGGTGCTGTTTTGATTAGACCACTTCCAGGTTCAAGTGCAAGTTTTGTAGATGAGTTATCTTACATGGAGAATGATGCTGTTTTATTATAAAAGTAAAGAAGAAGAATGTTCTGAAGAATGAGAAATAAAGCTGAGCAGGAAAATCCTTATGAATAGCCACATTTGTTTAGAATGGAAGAAATCAGGGAAAATAAAATGTCAGTAGGTAATTTTGGAGACAAAGAATAAATATAACATCCATCCGGTGCCTGGTTCCCTCTACCATTCCCTGGTCTAAGTGATTAGACCTAGACCTAGGTCTAGGTAGTTCCCTGGTCTATGTGGTTAAGGTGGGGAAAAAATCCAAAATTAAAAATTAAAAATTAAAAAAATTTTAATCATTTTTATTGTTCATTAATGAGTCTTAACTAAATGTTGCTACTAATGTTCCAGTTCTGCAGGTCCAGTTCTTCACGGGGAAATCTTGCTTTAAGTTTGGCCCTAATGATGATTCACTAGACCCAGTGAATTATGCTCTTCACTAGTGGCTCAGTATTGCTATGTAACTTTTATTAGCTTTCATAATTCTTAAGGAAGCCTCTGGAAAAAAAATGAAACTAGGTAATATTTTAAATTTTAATATATTAACATTTCCTTTGATTCATTTTAATGAAAGAATGATCATTTGTTTCAGAAGTCTCAGGATGTTTTATCTATTTTACATTAACACTAATATTCCCATATTCTCAAATAAAACTGTAAGGAGTTTCCCATGTAATTTGACTTTCATCAATTTAATTTTTGGTCATTTTAATGTTCTGAATTTTTTCTAGAGATATCTCCTAGATTTTAATACAGATACAAATGTGAATCACACATTCTTGGTCACTGCTTGTATTAGTACTTCGTACATGGAGATCATATAACAAAACTAATTCTTCTCTGGATCTTATATGGGGAAATCATGGGACCCTTTATTATAATAGACTACAGAATTATTCAAATCATTTCGTATGATTAGTTTAATGTCTATGCATTTGAGTTGAGAGCATTTGCCCTGGATCCACCCTACCATGCAACAAAATCTGGATTTGATTTTATTTTATCTTTTTTTAGTTACTTAAATTCTATGTGTCAGATTTTTCACTGTAAGATGAGATCAATAGCATTATCTATCACAAATGATTACAGGGTGAATGAAATTATATCAATAAAGAATTTAGAACTGTGGCTATTCTATTAACTGTGGCCATCATTATTACTATTACCATTGTTGTTATTATTATGGTATTATTACTATTATCTATACCATGTGCCTCTGAGTTCAATTCCCAGTAGCAAATAAATAAATAAATAAAGTGGTACCTTTATATTGTTTTGGAGTTTGAAGATAAAGCCATGCTCAGTGTAAATAAAACATTTCAATATGCTCACTTTGAATACTATAGAAATTTTTTAAATCTATCATCTTAAAGATTTAAAATCCACATTTTTTCAAACAGGGGCTCTAGTTCTGATGGATCATACAACTTTATCATAAACTAACTCACAAGTCCAGTCATAGAAATTATGGAAATACTGTTAAAGAAATCACGGATGCTTAACAGTTGTATGGAGCTCTATTATTCTTCCCTAGAGTATTGGAAAATTCTGGAAACCACCAGTTGGTAAACACATAACTACCAAGACTTGCTTAAGATGAGTTCAAGAAAATGTTAAGCCAGAGGACCAGGAAAAGCATACAAAAAAACTACCAAAATAAATCACTTGATCCAGCTAGATAAATTTTATTTGCTTTTCCTGTAGTAAAGAAACTTTATATTTTCTTACTCTGCAATAATCTTTTCCCCCATGTAGGATTAACTCTGTTGCGATGATCATTTCTATGTAGATGTTTCCAAAATATCTTTTTTCTTCTCTCTGTTGCTCCTGCACTTCCAGTTCTTTATAACAATCTACCAGTCAATCTTCTTGGCTTAAAACTGTCATCTTAAATATTTCCTTCCAACTCAAACATTCTTTTACACCAAACCAATTCCCCTATTTGAAGTCAGTGCCGCTGTCTATTACTGTCTGCTCACCTCTTTACTTGCTTCATCTCTTCACTTGCTTACTGATAAAATCACCCACTGATGACTCTTAGGATTGTTTCTCCATAGTTCCCTTTTTTATTACCTCTATTCTTCTTTCAAGACTGGTTCTTATTACACCATGAACTTTACTAACATTTTCTGAATCCACCTTCTCTCATCTCAAGTGCAAATACATGAAGGGCTTGTGCACCAGTTCTCCCACACTGAGTAGACCATGCTTTACCACTCTGCAAAACATTATAGTCGTTTGCTGTTACCCAAGTGTATTTTTTTACTTTCTATGCACATATTCACTTACTTGCTCATTTATGTCAAAAAAGACATGAAATATTTTCCATTCTGAAAAGGCCACTTGTTCCCAATGTATATTTTTCTTAGACTGCATATTCACTGTCTCCAAACATGCCTTAATCATTTGATTTCTTATCATAACAAAAATACCAGAGGTCCATATGTCTTGAAAAGCAGAAATTCATTTTATCACAGTCTGAAAACTGGAAGTCTAAGATCAAGGGACCAATAGGATTAGCTTCTGATGAGTCTTCTTATTCTGGCTTGCCGACAACCACTCCCATAGTATCCTCTCAAGGACTTTCTTCTGTGTGTGCACAGAATACGAGAGAGAGAGAAAGAGAAAGAGAGAGAGAGAGAGAGAGAGAGAGATCTTGTATCGCTCCTTCTTATAAGAACACCAGTCATATTATCTTACTTAACTCTAATTACCTCCTTACAGGACCTAACTGAAATATAGTCATATTAGAGGTTATAGCTTCAACATATGAAATGGGAGTGGGGGTGCCCAGTTCAGTCCATAGCCACATTCTTGTCTTTAAGCATTTATATGGTCAGATTCTAGTTTGCAATGCCCTCTTTCCTATATATCCAAATTCTATTTATTTATTATGCAGAAGCCCTTTCTTTGAAGAAGCCTTTTTCTGTTCACTTCTATTTACAATTAATTGCCTTGACTTTACATGGTTTTAGGATTTATTGTCAACACCACATATTTGACACTAATATACTGCTTTGTAATTATTCAGCTACATAGGAAATAGAAAAGCATTTTTAGAGCTAGAACTACAATTATTATATATGTTTATGTGTGTGTGCAGATATATATGTATATACAATCAGAGTAGAATTGCAGTTTTTCCTGTAAAAGTCCTTGTTTATTAATTTTTAAGCCTTGATTCAAAATTTTATGGAATCATTTGCATACAGTACTCCTTAATAGACAAGTATACTTAATTACCCAAGGAGATGAATACCAATAATTATGACTTTAAATGTAAAATCTATTTCAGAATGGATTTTTTGGAAAGTTATTAGTCATTATAAAAAGTTATAAAACGTGTTTTCATAGAGTACATTAATATATACATTGGGTGTAATTCTAAACATAGAAACTTTGCAACATAAGCACAACACAGACAGTCCTAATACCACTTTTGTTTTAAGTGCCTTTAATAACTACAGTTTCTTCTTATATCTTCACATTTTAGAGGATTTTCTGCCAGTCTCCAGTGGTGCTATCTCAAAGAAGTTAATCACTGAGTTGAATTTACTTCATACCAACATGTTAGTTACAATGTGTTATTTTTCCCAAGACTGTTTCCCTAAAAGAAGACTTGAGTAGATGAAGAAATGCTTTTAAAAAGGATAAAATGCAATGGCAGCATTTCAAGTATTAGTCATAATAAAGGGAAAGATTTATGCAGGAGGGTTTATCATTTGATTATTTCTCAAATTCTTTTTTAGGCGGGTTACTGAGAATTGAACTCAGGGGTACTCACCTACTGAGCCACATCCCCAGACCTATTTTATATTTTTTATTTTTATTTTTTGGTACTGGGGATTGAACTCAGGGATACTGGACCACTGAGCCACATCCCCAGCCCTAGTTCGTGTTTTACTTAGAGACAGGGTCTCACTGAGTTGCTTAGCACCTAGCCTTTGCTGAAGCTGGCTTTGAACTCGCAATTCTGTCTCAGCCTCCTAAAGTGCTGGGATTTACAGGTGTGTGCCACTACGCCTGGTTGATTCTTTCTCAAATTATATACAAGAAACCACATATTCCACCTTTTCAAAGACACCTATTAAAAGAGAAAATGCAAGATATTTCTTTAATAAAAAATGTACCAGTTCTTTCTTCTCTGATTTATCTTTACCGTTGGAAGATAATTCTCTGTTTTTTTCTCCCATTTTATACATCTTTCAAAGAAGGCACTTACTTGCCTTTATTTTGGACAGTGTTTGCAAAGATGTTTATATAGCAAACAAGTTAGGAATATAGAAATAGTTTCTCCCGCTGGTGCAGATGTCAGGTGAATTTACATCCTTTGAAGATGTCTTTTTATGGAGAAAACAAGCAACAAACTTCATAGTTATTAAAAAGGATCCAAGTTTCCTAAGCTTGGATTTCCTTTCCTGCTATGCAAAAACTACAAGACCTTGTGTGATCTAGTCTTATTATATTGCCCTGTGGGAATTAGTACTCATAGAACCAGCACAAAAATGCTGATAATCTGCCTGGTTTTACTGCTGTGAGTAATATTGTGTCCTTCATTTCTGACCCAGTCAGAATCCACTGTATTCTACTGTCGTCTACTGAACTGTAACCTGCTAATTCATAGCTTAAGTGGGCAAAATCTCAGACTCTTGACACCTATGTGCTCTCATATACTCTCAATATTCTCTGTCCTAATGGAGGAGTCTCATATTTTCTGATAGCATCCATGAAACTGTGGTAGGCTAAGTTGTTAGCTAATAATAAATTAAAATTCAGACCCACCATAGTTCTTGGACTATTCTTCGTTCCCTCAATTTTTAAAAATATTATATTTCCATTTGTTTTAGGGTTGGAAGCTAATTTTTTTCAGTTCTTTGATAGATAAATTCATTGTTTCTCTACTTTTGTTTTGTTTTGTTTTGTTTTTTTGGTGGTGGTACTGGGGATTGAACCTAAGGGCAGTCTACTACTGAGCTACATCCTCAGCCCATTTCTATTTTGAGACATGGTCTTACTAAGTTATTGAGGGTGGCCTCTAAGTTCTTGTCTTCCTTCCTCAGCCTTCCTAGTAACTGGGATTACAGGCATGTGCCACCACACCCAGTTCATAATTCCTCCACCTTAAATATAAAGCCTTCCATTCAAACCTCATAAGCATAATCTTTATTGTTCACATTTCTATCAGCATTTTTGTCTTCTGATTCCTCATGATAATTAAGCATTAATATCTATTTATAGAATTCTGGACTTTTTGTAGTCTGCTGCTTTAAACTTTTCAAAAATGCTAACACAAACCAATTATATATGTTCTGAACCACATGATCAGGCATAGTATCAGTAGTGACCCTACTTCTTGCTATCAATTTTCTGTGTTTGTCAGCTTTCCATGGTTGTAGCAAAGGTCTGAGAAAGGCTAACTTTAAAAGGAGAAAATGTTTATTCTGGCTCAGGTTTCAGAGGTTTCAATTCATGGTTGCCTGTCCATGTTGCTTTAGGCCTGTGGCAGCAAAGAACATCATGGCGGGAGTACATGACAGAGGTGGCCTATTCACCTCATATAGCCAAGAAGCAAAGAAAGACAGGAAGGGGCTGGGGCACCATTATCTCCTTCAATAGTGCATCCTCACAGACCTAACATCCTCCAACTAGGACCTGCTTCTTAAAGGTTCTTCTATCTTCAAATAGTGCCTCGGACTGGTGATTAAGCCTTTATTACATGGGCCTTTGGTGGATATTCAGATCAAACTATAACAAGACTTACAGAAAACCCTTAATTCTTAACCCATATATATATGAAGGCATATATATAAGGAGATGAAGAAATGAACAGAAAATATACTTGAAGAAACACAGTCCTTCCTTGACAACCACAGGTTTTTGGTTCTAGGACCCACTGAGAATAACAAAATCTGTGATGGACAAGTCCCTTATTTAAAATGTTATAGTGACATCATGTGATCTGCCAGCCTGGAGAGGCCCAACCCACACTGCTCAGTCCAATAACCCTGAAAGGAGTCCTGCACTGAGGTTCCCTATTTACCAATGTGTGGCTCCACCCTAACTGCCTCCATTTTGTGATATTGCAGCTACCACCATAGCCATCTCTGTGCAGTAATCTCTACCATGGGACATTGAACAGGGCCAGGAGGTGGCTGCCCCTTGCAACACCACAAGTCACACTGTGGCATCACCAAATATGCCATCTAACACCATCATCAGGCCATCCTTCAGCCTCATATCTGAAAGCAATTGCCTCCATCTTGGGACACTTCCACTGCCATTTTTGGGGGGTTACCTCTACTGCTGCCTCCACCATCTTTAGCTGGAGCATTTTCCACCTTGGGACATTGATTTAGGCCTAGTAGCCCAACATCAAGGTACCTACAGGGCTGACAATACTGCTGCCACCAACTAGAGACATAGCCACTTCCATCCAGAGAAAACAACCAGGACCTGGAAAACCATCACCAATGTCCCTGTGGGCCCAGGTGCACTATAGGTATCTCTACTAGGTGTACTAACAGACACCATCTTGTTGCAGAGGCAACAAGGAGCCTTACATGGGATTACTTCTCTCAAATTTTTCTCCTGCTAACAGCCAACTTCTTTTGATTACCCTTTCATTAGTCCTATAATATAATACCACTATATTCTTATATCCTATCTCATAAACAACACAGCCTAATCCACCCACTCTGTCCACCATTAGGAACAGTAAACCCTTATGAAACCTATTGGCTATATGGTAGAAGATAACAAAACTCATCATTTCTGTTTATAGCAACAAACTGCACATGTAAAAATAGAAGCTAACTTGATTTATGGTTGCATATTGGTTGCACTGGGTGCTGTAAACATTGATATGTTCCTTAAAGGTAAGATTTTGGTGACCTGCAGGGGCACTACAAGATTATAGGGTAGAAGCTGCAATACCTCAGATCTGTGCTGCAAGACAGGAAGACACATAGACAACATGAAAAAACAAGGAGGATAGTGCCCCAAACAAACCAAGATACTACAAAGATAGAATCCATTCACAGCACAGTAGATGAAATGACAGAGAAAGAGTTCAGAATGTACATAATTAAAATGATCTGCAAACTAAAGAATGAGCTAAGTGAGCAAATAAGGGCAAAAATATATCACTTCAACAGAAATAAGAGAGGAAATATAGGCAACCATTGATCACACCAACAAAAAGATAAGAGAGACTATACAGGTAGCAAAAGACTACTTCAAAAAAGAGACCGATTCTGAAAGAAAAAAGAAAAATAGAAATCCTTGAAATAAAGGAAACAATGAACCAAATTAAAAACTCAATAGAAAGCATGACCAACAGACTAGATTACTCAGAAAACAGAACCTCAGACAAATAAGACAAAATATACAATCTTGAAAATAAAGTTGACTACACAGTGAAGATGGTAAGAAACCATGAACAGACCACCCAAGAATTATGGGTAACATCAAAAGACCAAACCTAAAATTTATTGGATGGAGGAAGGCACAGAGATTCAAATTAAAGGAATGAACAATGTCTTGAATGAAATAATCTCAGAAAATTTCTCAAACATGAAGAATGAATTGGAAAATCAAATACAAGAGGATTACAGGACACAAAATGTGCAAAGTTACAACAGATTTACACCAAGACATTTTGTAATGTAAATGCCTACCATACAGAATAATGATAGAATTTTAAAGGTCACAAGAGAAAGTAATCAGATTATTTATAGGGGAAGATCAATTCAGATCTCAGCAGATTTTTCAACCCAGACTCTCAATGCCATGAGATCCTGGGACAACATATACCAAGCTCTGAAAAAAAATGTATGCCAACCAAGTATATTATATCTAGCAAAATAAGCTTCACATTTGATGACAAAATAAAAATATTCCTTGATAAACAAAAGTTAAAAGAATTTACAGCAAGAAAGCCTGTACTATAGAATATTCCTCGCAAAATATTTCACAAGGAATAAATGGAAAACAACAATGAAAACATGCAAAAGAAGGAACTACTACTAAACTATCTACTTAAAGTAGATACTTTAACTATCTACTTAAGATAAGAATCTCATGACTTTAACAATTAAATTATTTGATAAAATAATTTATTATTTGATAAAATATAGCACCCTTTCATGTTCAAAACACTGGAAAACAACAATGAAAACATGCAAAGGGAGGAACTACACTAAAGGAAAGGCCAATCAAAGCAGAAACCAAGTCAAGTAAAAAACAAAACAAAACAAAACAAAAAACCAAAATGACTGGGAATACAACCATATCTTAATAATTACACTGAAGGTCAATGGCCTAAACTCACCAATTAAAAGACATAGACTGGCAGATTGGATTTTAAAAGAACCCAACAATATGCTGCCTTCAAGAGACTCATCTCACAGGAAAAGACATCTACAGACTGAAAGTGAAAAGATGAGATAAAACACATCACTCACATGGACCGTATAATAAACAGGTGTTTCCATCCTCATATCAGATAAAGTAGACTTCAGGTTAGTGAAAAGGGAAAAAGAAGTTAATTTCATACTGCTTAGCCTTAGCCACCCAAAAGAAAAGGAGAGAAAAAATTAAAATTACTAAAATTTGTGATGAAAAAGGAAATATCAGAACAGACACTATTGAAATACAGAAGATAATTAGAAATTAGTTTGAAAATTTATACTCAAGTAAAATAGAAAATCTCAAAGACACTAAATTTCTAGAGGCATATGACCTACCCAAACTGAACTGGGAGGACATACACAACTTAAACAGGTCAATTTCAAGCAAGAAAATAGAAGACACCATCAAAAGCCTAGCAACCAAAAGAAGCCCAGGAAGAGAGGGATTCTCAGCTGAGTTCTACAAGACCTACAAAGAAGAATTAATATGAATACTCCTCAAATTATCCCATGAAATAGCAAAAGAGGAAGCCATTTCAAACTCATTCTACAAGGTAGTAAAACCCTGATGAAAAACAAAGAAGTAAAATTAGATCAATATTAGTGATGAATATAGATGCAAAAATTCTCAATAAAATTTTGGCAAATTGCATACATACAAAAACAGATTTAGTGAATAGTGCACCATGATCAAATGGGGTTCATTCCAGGGATGCAAATTTGCTTCAATATATGGAAATCAATAAACATAATCCATCACCTCAGTAGATAAGAATCTTATGACTTTAACAATTAAATTATTTGATAAAATAATTTATTATTTGATAAAATACAGCACCCTTTCATTTTCAAAACACTGGAAAAACTAGGAATAGTAGGAAAATACCTCAACATAGCATAATAAAACCTATCTATGCAAAACTCAAGGCCAACGTCATCCTGGATGGAGAAAAATTGGAAGTATTCCCTCTACAAACAGGAACAAGACAGGGATGCCTTCTTTCACCACTTGTATTCAACATAGTCCTTGAAACTCTATTCAGAGCAATTAGAAAGATGAAAGAAATTAAAGGGATACAAAGAGGAAAAAAAGAATTCAAATTATCATTATTTGCCGATTGACATAAAACTATACTTAGAGGATCCAAAAAAATTCAACCATGAAACTTCTAGAATTAATAAATGAATTCAGCAAAGCAGCAGGATATAAAAAATACCTATAAATCAAATACATTTTTATACATCAGTATTGAATCCTTTGAAAGAGAAATTAGGAAAACTACCCCATTTACAATAGCCTTAAAAAATAATATACTTGGGAATCAATTTAACAAAAAAGGTGAAAGACCTCTACAATGAAAACTACAGAATACTAAAGGAAGAAATTGAAGATCTTAGAAGATGGAAAGATCTCCCATGCTCCTAGATAGGCAGAATCAATATCATCAAAATGGCTATACTATTCAAAGCACTATACAGATTCAATATGATTCCAATTAAAATCCCAGCATGATTCCTTATAGAAACAGAAAAGGCAATCATAAAATTCATTTGGAAGAATAAGAGACCCAGAATAGCCAAAGCAAATCTTAGCAAGAAGAGTGAAGCAGGAGGCATTACAATACCAGACCTTAAATTATACTACAAAGCTATAGTAACAAAAACAGCATGGCATTGGCACCAAAACAGACATGGAGACCAATGCTACAGACTAGAATACACAGAGACAAATCCACATAAATATGGTTATCTCATATTAGACAAATGTGCCAAAAAACATACATTGGAGAAAAGACAGAACAGAGAGCCTACAATCTGGGAGCAAAGTTTTGCCATACACACATCAGATAGAGCACTGATCTCCAGGATATATAAAGAACGTAAAAAACTTAACACTGAAAAAAACCCAGATTAATATATGGGCTAAGGAGCTGAACAGACACTTGCCAGAAGAAGATACACAATTGATCAACAAATATATGATAAAATGTTCAACATCTCTCTTCAACACTTACTGTTGTTTGTGTTCTTGATAACTGCCATTCTAACTGGCATGAGATGAAATCTTAGAGTAGTTTTGATTTGCATTTCCCTAAGTGCTAGAGATGTTGAACTTTTTATCAGTGCTCTATCTGATGTATGTGTGGCAAAATTTGCTCCCTGCTCACTTCATTGATTGTTTCTTTTGCTGAGAGGCAGCTTTTTTGTTTGAATCCATCCCATTTATTGAGTCTTGCTTTTATTTCTTGTGCTTCAGGAATCTTGTTAAGGAAGTATGGGCCTAATCCGATGTGATGAAGGTTCGGGCCTACTTTTTCTTCTATTAGGTGCGAGGTCTCTGGTCTAACTCCTAGGTCTTTGATCCACTTTGAGTTGAGTTTGTGCATGGTGAGAGATAGAGGTTTAGTTTCATTTTGCTGCATATGGATTTTCAGTTTTCCCAGCACCACTTGTTGAGGAGGCTATCTTTTCTTCAATGTATGTTTTTTGGCACATTTGTCTAATATGAGAAAACTGTATTTATGTGGGTTTGTCTCTGTCTTCTAGTCTGTAGCATTGGTCTCCATGTCTATTTTGGTGCCAGTGCCATGCTGTTTTTGTTATATTGCTTTGTAGTATAGTTTAAGGTTAGGTATTGTGATGCCGTGATGTCTCCTGCTTCACTCTTCTTGCTAAGATTTGCTTTGGCTATTCTGGGTCTCTTATTCTTCCAAATGAATTTTATGATTGCCTTTTCTGTTTCTATAAGGAATCATGCTGGGATTTTAATTGGAATCATATTGAATCTGTATAGTGCTTTGGATAGTATAGCCATTTTGATGATATTGATTCTGCCTATCTAAGAGCATGTAAGATCTTTTAAGTTCTTCTTCAGTTTCTTCCTTTAGTACTCTGTAGTTTTCATTGTAGAGGTCTTTCACCTTTTTTGTTAAATTGATTCCCAAGTATATTATTTTTTAAGGCTATTATGAATGGGGTAGTTTTCCTAATTTTGCTTTCAGAGGATTCATCGCTCCTGTATATCACTAGCCAGAGCAATGAAAGAAATTAAAGGAAAATGAATAGGAAAAGAAGAACTCAAACCACCATTATTTGCAGATAACATGATCCCATACTTAGAGTATCCAAAAAATTCTGCCAGTAAACTTCTAGAATTAATAAATGAATTCAGCAATATAGCAGGATATAAAATCAACACCTATAAATCAAATACAATATTATTTTCTGCTGCCCATACACATACTATGATCTGACAGTGGAGGCTAGGAGTTTTTGCGGTTGACTCTTTAAGTGTTTCATGAGCAGCTCAATTGTGTCATATTGCCATATCAGAGCTATGGCACACAAAATATTCCATTTTGCTATAATTTTTAATGGTCTAGAACTGCATTTTCATCTTCCTATTGCTCAAGGTCATCTTATAATCACAGCTTTTCTGAGAGCTGATATCATTTAACAACATCAGCTAATTTCATGTGGAAACTTCTACCAACTATTTTTCTGACAAATTATTTTTGAATAGTTTTAACAAATGATTGATGAATAGTTGGTTATTATATGAACATAAAATGCTTCAATTTTGTTGATATGTTTATACTGGCACAGATTACTCTCCCACTAGACAAAATTATGCTAGAGTTAGAATCAGAATTATGCCATTGGAACTAGTTCAAGTAAAAATTAAATCACTGATACGGTAAAATAGCTGAATTATCTTTAAAAAAACATACCTACACTCTCACTTTGGGAGAATTTCCTCACTGGAAAACAATCTGGCATTTCTGACTATTTTATATATGGCACATATTCTATAATACATTTAGGAACTGAATGACTTTGCCTCCTATTTAAAAACTGGACAGTATTTATAAAAAAGTCCTAACCACTTGAACAAATTTGCTATAGCTAGAGACAGCTTCTTTGTTGTAAAACAGAAAAATGTAGTGTTTCAATAACCAAATACTCTTCAGCAATCTCTTCCCTCCCTCTCAGCCCTCATCACTTAGAACAATGAATACCATAGTCGACCCTTTGTGGCAAACATCCTGGTAATTGAAAGAAGGATACTTACATGCATTTTCATTTTATAAGTGACAAGAACAGACCTCAGTAAACTTATGGAACTGGCCCAAACTAACCTGAGCAAAATTTGGTAATCCAATTCAATTCATTGGAAACATCAATACTAAATTAAAATTACAGCAATTAAATCCAATAGCCTTTTAAAAACCCACAACTAAGCCGGGAACAGTGGCGCACGCCTGTAATCCCAGAATTTAGGGAGGCTGAGGCAGAAGAATCTCAAGTTCAAAGCCAGCCTCAGCAAAGGTGAGGTGTTAAGCAACTCAGTGAGACCCTGTCTCTACATAAAACACAAAATAGGGCTGGGGATATGGCTCAGTGGCCAAGTACCCTTGAGTTCAATCCTCGGTACCAAAACAACAACAACAACAACAAAAAAAAACCAAGAAACATTTTATGTACCCACACATGTAGTTTCCTTCTAAGGTGAATGTGTGCTGTTTGTTGACAATGTGAAAGGTACATTTTGCCTCTTTTCTTTTAATAAAGGTGCCTTGCTTCTTGGCAGTGATATTGCACTTGAGCTTCTAGAAAAAGGTACAATTCTAACATTATTTCTGTGGTAGTTTTACTTCCCACAAACCATATTACTTCTTCTCTCATTATGGTTGCGACTAAATGTAGTCCTCTCTGGTAGATGAAACTTGAAATTTAAAGACAACAAGGAATATTGTAACTAGAAAAATGTATCTGTTTCCATTAATATGTGGTTGAATATCAGAGAATTCAATATAATTAAAAAGAAATAGAAATTCAACAGCTATGACAAAATCAAACTAGATCACAGGTCTATTTATTATCAGCCAAAATATTATGTCCCTGGCCTTGAAAAAATTCTAGCATATTTGAGAATGTATACTTTTTGAAAGACCTTTGTAGAGGATTCAGGAAATACTTGTAATCATTCTATGTCAAGGAAAAATCATCAGAGACAGAAAACATGTTTTAGAAGGTATTAATAATGTACTGGAACATCTATCATTTACAAATAATAACCTGATCTAATATGGATTTATGAACCACCTTGCAGAAAAAATAATTATTTGTACTGACATTTCAGTAATATTACTTCTTAGGAAACATTTTATATCAAATCAAAAAATGCATTAATTTTTCTCTTCAGTTAACAAAAATTTTATGGCCAATAAAATAATAAGAACTAATATTTAGTGGTTAGTCTGCATAAGGAATGGATTAAAGTGATTTCCATAAGTTAAAATATTTCATCTTTGCAAGGCAACTTTGTGAGACAGATGCAAAATTATCAGGCTTGTTTTCAGGTAAGGAAACCAAGGAGAAATGTGGTTAAGTAATCTGCCCTTGGCTAGGCTTATTTAAACCCAGGGAGAATGGCCCAGTCTCCCTGCTCTTATCTCCAAGGCTCTACTATTTTCCAAATAACAAGACTATCATCACCTTCCAATGTTCAGAAGAAAAAGTCCAGCAAGAAATGCACTCCAGCTGGGTGCAGGGGCACATGCTTGTAATCCCAGTGGCTGGGGATTCTGAGGCATAAGGATAGAAAGTTCAAAGCCAGCCTCAGCAATTTAGCACAGCCCTAAGCAACTAAGGAAGTCTAGCTCTCAAAATAAAATATGAAAAAGCCTGGGAATGTGGCTTAGTGGTTTAGTACCCCTGAGTTTAATCCCTGGTATCAAAAACAAAACAAACAAACAATAAAAGGTGGTTGGACCTTTCACCAAAAAAGAAGAGAGTTTAATGAAAAAGATAGAAAAACATGGGCAGGGTTAAAGAAGCAATGAAAGGAAGACTAAGGAAACTTGAACTTAACCAAAAGCAGGAAGCCATTGCCACTATTGTCTGAGGGAGGAAAAGCCAATAATTTTAAGAAAACTTGAGTCAGAATTAGTGCTTTCTCTCTAGGGGGCCTCAGCAACTCAAGAAAATTTGGCAAAAGGACAGGAAACAATTTTGGATGAATATGTGCTAGCCTCTTCATTAGTCTCCTGCCAGCTCACCCCATACCCCAAACAACTGAAAGCCAGAGGGCAAGGCAGTCAGGTGAGCTGTCTGCTGGCACACACAGTAGCACACTAAAAGGGGTAGAGCAAAGGTCTGGAGATGGGCCTGCAGTTGGGGCAAATGGAAATTAGTACCACATGAAATAAAATCAGTACATTATTGCTCCCAGTATTACCAGTAGGGGCATAAATTAATCATGCACAACTCTTTATTAGATCTTGTTATATTATAGATGGTTGTATTTTTAAAAGTTTTGATTTCTCATGGTAGATCAATGTCCTTAATCATTGTAAAATTAATGTATCCCTATTATTGTAAGAGGCACATAAATCATCAATAATTGAAACTACTTCATTAAATAGTATTATTTGAGCCTAGTCATATTATTTTTAAAGTAATCAATTGTACTTCAATAATCCAAATATAAATTTTAAAGGAAAAAAATCTGTGTTAATTCAAACAGCACGGTCATGTAGGTTGTTTGTATCCTTCATGTCATCAAAAATTATTATTAACATTTCTCTAATAAATTACTTATTGATTTTAAAGCCAATGCAAAGCCAATAGCTCTTATAGTATATATTTGAATAATGCAGCTACCACATGAGGAGTTTAATGTTTAAGCACTGTAATTACCTTTTAAATCTGTCATAAATGATTATGCCCAGAGCATGCTGTGCTTCAAGGAAGGATGTGATAATCATTAATTTACTATTCTGTCCAAAAAAATCAGCTGTAGGAAGTGAAGATCATAGTTAATATATTTTTTAAAAAGTGTAGGGTTTCCTATGGACTTTGTTTTTACTGCTGAAAACAAATCTGATAATTGTACACTGTAAGATGTATGAAAATGAAAATAAAATGAAAAATATTTTCTTCTCTTGCTTGATTTAAGTAAAACCATTAGACAAAACATAAGCGATAGCAGATAAAGCAGCTAACACTCTATTTATGATCAACATTGTATTATATTATTTTTGACTGTGATTTTATAGATATTTTGATAACCATTTTATATGTATTATTTTAACACAATAACTCCAGGAATAATTTTCATCCACAATTTTCAGATAATGAAACTGTTGTTCAGAGTAGTTATTTAACCTAATTGCCCAAGGTCTTACATGCCATAGGAATTAGAGTAGTGAATAAGCTTTCACACTGTGTGGGCTCTAAATTTTGCTTTCCTGGTATACTAGAATATGAACTCCCCAAGGGCAAGGACTTTAGAATGTTGTAGATCCCTAATGTTCAGGACATGAAAGATATGAAAATATTTCTTGAAGAAATAAATGTGATCCTACAATCCTGACTCTGCAATCATACTCTCAGCATCCATGCTAGGCTGCAGAGTAATTAAAATAAATTTGAAAAGAGGTTAGAAAATGCAATGTATTATAAATATTTCCTTGACAATCCAAAACTTATGAACTATATAAACATCTTATGACAGTACAATTATCATTAATTTCACATTTATTAGAAAACTAGAAGAAACTTTTGGTTTGCATAATGGTTTCGTATGTAACTTATTTTAAAAATTTAGAAAAAAATGTAAATGCAATATTGTTATAAAGAGTGAAAAATCTAAGAGAAATAGAATCTTAAGAAAGTGTAAAAAGTAAAAGCAATGTAAAGCAAGAATGGAAGCAAAATAACATGAAAAGTGCACCTGGAAAGTATAAAGTGCTCTCCATTTCACACTCCTGGGAAGATCTCAATCATAGCCCTACAGAATCAAAGAAAACAAATTCAAGATTCTAATTTCAATGTGATAACTCACATGGTATGTTTCCTAACATAATACATTACAAATTCAAAGATTTTTTTCAGAATACTTCAATACATTCAAATAAAATTTGTAGGCAATGCATTAAGTCGACCTGCAGATATTTAATGAAATAGATGGCATTATAAATCCAAATTCCCTATAGAAGCCATTTTTTTTCCATTTTGATCTATTGTCTATATAATGCTCAAAAATGATTGAGAGATAAGTAGTAAACAATTCACAGATCATGGAGAATATTTCTGTGACTCCAGCTAATTCATTTGCATATTGCAAATATTTTAGTACTAACCTTGTTAAACAGACTTGATTCTTATACCACAAAATTATTCATATAATGCAAACCTATAATAATATGCCCTACTTTATTCTTTTAAATATTTAATTTGCTTTCTTACAATAGCCTGAAAAAGTCTCTTATTTTTCAGTTGTGTAGTTAGCATGCTATGGTTGCCTCAACCTGCATCTCACTAGTGTCGATCCAAACTTTGACTTCCAAATACACAAAATGATTTATTCCATTTCTGGAATACATTTAATTCAAAACAGAATTTTAACCCATATGAAACATTTTTTTCTATAACTTGATAAATCTTTTAAAATATTTTAAAAGTTAATGTTGGTCCTGTCTTTCATAGTGCATCTGATTAAAAACATCTTTATTTTACAGAATGTTGATCTTGAAAAGTAAAAGCTATTTAAGTGAAGATATGCTGCCTATGAAAGAAAATGTCCACATAAGAAAAAGATTAAGCCATAGCATGTAATGATGAATGATCAAAAGAAGCCTTGAAATTTAATTGTATTTTAAGGAAAAAGGGGAAAACAGAAGTATGAATCTATTTCCCTTAATCATTCTTAAATATTTTGGGCCTTTAGCACAATCACCAATAGATGATCCCTAGAGCTTTTGGGAAGTTATGTACAGATCCAAAATCAGAAAGAAAATACAAGAAATAAAAAATGGAATGAATAACTTAGTGACTAAATAAAACTAAATCTTCAGCACGGTGTGTTCAAAATCATAATGACCATGATTAGTATAGACAGGTACAGCTCTGTTTATTCCAGTTCCTGCTGAGCAATTGTCTAGCTTCCTGAGTCCAGAACAATAGGTATCCCAGAAGGTGGAAATCCAAGTGAACTAAAGGACAGATTGCCACCATTTTCTGTGGTTGGCATGGTTCTGAGTTATATGTTCCTGCAGCTCATTTTTGAAGAAGTGAGAAGATACCAGTAAGCGTAAGAGAACTTAGTTTTGTATTTTATTTATAAATTAAATACAAGCAGTGTTCCACAAAGAAATTAAATACATACAAGCTTTATGAATGGCCTTTAGGGAAAAAATATGCTGCCTCTGTCTCTAAGAGGCTCTGGAGTGACAAAAAAGTAAATTGAAGGCAGATAGTCCTTTTTGAGAATGTAATGATAGAGAACATTTTGCAAGCACTTAGCGGGTTTGCTGAATAAGGGAACATGATGCCCAAGATGGAAAAATTCAGAGAGTCAGACAAGAAATGAAAAAAAAGTTCTAGTCATAGGAGAAAATATATGCTAACATTTATTTATTATTCAGTACAAGAAGATACATTAAATGGATGTTTTATATATAGTTATTAAGTTATAGATCTATGATTATATAAATATGTAATTTAAAAAATATTTTACATATTATGTATTTTATAATTACATAAATATGCATTATAAAATACTACAAATATGCATATATGTACTCGGTGTATTTGTGTGTTAGGTTAGAAGGAGACAGGGAATGTCTGATTTTATGCCATTCCAAGTTTTTTCTTTTAAACCGGAATGTTGTAAGAGTTACCAAAGAAGTAAAAACATGAAATATATGTTTTAGAGAACACCTTGGTAACTCTCAAAACTGATTTAAGAGAAATACCAAATGAAATAAAGAGATAAGAAAAGTTTTACTGTAATATCAGTAAGAGGTAATGAAAGGGGAATATATCTCTCTAATTCATTAAGAGCATAGAATTTTAGACAGATTTTTAGATTCCAAGCACTCCAAAAGCCAATCCTGTGACCTTGGATAACAACTAAAACTCTCCAAACCTCAATTTCTTAATCTCTAAAATAGACGATATATAGTAGCCTAAGTCTCAGAGTATATACTCAGCCTACTTGAAATATGTAGGAAGCTTTTTAAACAAGATTTTGTTATTGGCTGTTGCTAAGGGTAGGGGTAGGGATAATTAAGAATTAACTGTTGTGGTTGAAGCTGTCAGGGGCAGTGACAGGATGTTCCCCAGGTTTGAAGTCTCCTGCCAGGATGCCATGGTCTCATTCCCTCTGTCTCTTCTCCAAAACCTTATTCTTTGTGCTTATGGATGCTGTACCTTCCTACCTCAGTTTGTCCAGTAATGAGTTTTTGCTTCCAACTCCACTTTTTAGTAACTTCAAAGTTTTCAGAAAGGTCTACATAACTAGAAAAACAAGATAATTCTTGGAAAGATGCTATACCCTGAAAATATATATATATATATTATTTATTCAATTCTTGGCTAACTTCACAACTATTATTCAGTTCCTGGTAACCTCATAACTTTTTCTGCTAAAGAATTCTCTGGACTTTGTGGCAATGTCTGACTCCCTTGTCAAGCTCTGAACAAAAGTACATGAAACTTCCCCTATCCCCAGGAATTTTATGCAACATGAAGAATAATGAAGACAGAAAATGGTAGCTGATAATACTCCACAAAGCTTAACATTCAGTCTTATGATTCAAGGCTTACTTTTGATTCTATTCAATTAAGTTATCCACAGTTCTTTTTTCAATGGGAATTTCTTTGGTTAAAATGAATCCTAGATAATATCAGGAAATACCCCAAACTAGTTACAATTGTATTAAAATGTAAAGTAAATCTCTTTCTAGATATAAGCAACATGACAGAGTAAGAAACCCTGGACCATTCTTTCCCAACAGACACACTACTCCATCGATAATTAATGAACAAATTCCCTTTTGATAAAATCAAAAGTAATTGAAAAACATAGAAAACCCTAAAGACTCCAAAAATGTTAAACCTTATTACTACTGATAAATACATTTGCTAAAATTGCAGGATAAAAAACTAACATGCAAAAAGCCCTTGTATTTCTATACACTAATGACAAACTACATGAAATTAGGAAAATCTTACCATTTTCACTAGCACCAAAATAACAGAACATCCTAAAATAAGCTTACTTTAGCTAGTTAAGTAGGTGAGAGACATTTATACTTAAAACTAAAAAACACTGATGAAAGAAATTAGGACAAAAATTGGGAAGACATCTCATACTTACTAATTAGAATATTTCATATCATTAAAATGTCCATACTACCTCAATCAATCTACATATTCAAGGCAATCTTTATCAAAATGTCAATAGCATTTTTCATAGAAATTGAGAATTAATATGAAATGTATATGAAACCACAAAAGACCCTGGAAAAGCAAGTAATCTTAAGTAAGAATAAAGCTAGAGACATCACACTCCCTGATTTCAAAATATATCACAAAGCTACAGTAATTAAAGCAGTGTGATATTGGCACAAAGACAGACTACTAGAGAACTATTTCATGCATATATGATCAACTGATCTTCAACAAGGTTACCAGAAACACACAATGAGGGAAGCATATTTTCTTCAACAAAGGATTTTAGGAAAACTGGATATCTTTAAGCAAAAGAATGAAATTGGAGCCTTGTTTCACACCATCCACAAAAATCAAGTAAAACTGGATTCAAAACTTACACATAAGACAGGGAACTATAAAACTCCTAGAAGAAAACAAAGGAGCTAGGTGCTGTGTAATCCCAGCTACTCAGTATGCTGACACAAGAGGATCACAAGTTCAAGGCCAGCCTGAGCAAATTAATGAGACTCTGTCTTTAACAAAGGGTGGTAGAATTCCCCTGGGTTCAGTCTCTTTCTTCAATAAAATAAATAAATGTATAAATAAAAATTTGTATAAAGAAAATATAGAATAAATATTTTATTACATCGGTCTTGGCAATAGTTTTATAGATATGACACCAAAAGTACAAGCAACAAAACCCCCCAAAAATGAGTGGTATTAAACATACTGAAAAGCTTGGACACAATGAAAGAAATAATCAACAATGAAAAGGTAACTTACTGAGTAGGAACAAATGTATCACTAAGGGGTTAATGTCCAAAATATATAAGAAACTCTTACGGTTCAATAGAAAAGCCAAACAAAAATCAGTAACCAAATTTAAAACAATGGACTAAAGAGCTGAATAGACATTTTACAAAAGAAGACAAAAGAAGCCAACAGATATGTGAAAAAATGCTCGATGTTACTAATTATTAGGAGATTGCAGATGAAACCATAATGAAGTATTACTTCACAACTTTCAGGAATGCTGTGATAGAAAACTATAAACATTAGTGAGTATATGGAGAAACTGGAAATGTTATAGACTGTTGGGAAGGCAAAATGGTGCTCTCACAATGGAAGAAGTCTGGAGATGGCTCAAAAAGCTAAAAGAAGTACCATATGATCTAGCTATCTCACACCTGAATTTTTATTCAAAGAATTTAAATTGAAATGTCAAAGACATATGTGCTCAACACAGCACTATTTACCAAAACTAAGTTGTGAAAACAACCTAAATGCCCATTAACATATGAGTAGATAAAGAAAATGTGACTACATATATCATGGAATGCAATTCAGACTTAAAAAGAAAGAAAATCCTGCAATATGCTATAACCTGTATGGACTATGAAGATACTTTGGTAAGCAAAGTAAGTCAATACAGAAAGACAAATTTATTTGTAGGAGCTACCTAAAATAGTCAAACTCATAGAATTGAAGAATGTAATTGTGGTTTTCAGGGGAAGAATAAAGGGGAAAATGGGGAATTCATAGGTACAGGCATAAATTATAGCAAAGCAAGACAACTAAATGAATAAAATCCAAAGATATGCTTATTACATCATGCCTATAATCAATATTAATGTGTTGAAACACTTAAATATTTGTTGTTAGTAATCTCCTGTTCTTATCACAGTAAAACAACAATAATAAAACAAGATCCTTTTCTATTTTGCTGGAAAACTCAGAATTTTGTGCCACCAATTCAATTCCAGTTGTTGTTGTGTGTGTGTACACATGAGCATACATACTTATACAAATTTATAAATTCATATATTTATATATAAAATATATATATGCTTTTGTTCCAAGACACTCTAGTAAAATTTTCATATAATATTGAATAGTTTCAGTGAGTTTAGCAAACAGTGCTCTGAAGCTAAGCAGTGAAATTTATAGAGCAGATACCACCACATAGATCAAAAGCCATAAGGAGAACCTTAAGTGATGTGCCTTCATTGCAAGGTCTGTAAAACTGAGGCACCTTCCAAGTGAGCAGTCACTGATTCATTGTCATTTTACAGATTTTATTTCAAAAGGTTAGTTACAAAAACTAGCACCTACAGAAAGCTACTGGATTTTTTTTCCTCTCATCTCCCAGAATGGTGGTTTTAAAACTCTGATCAGATTCTTTGCTATTCTTCCCTTTGGTGGTAGAGTTTAATCTCTCTTCCCTTGAGTGTGAACGGAGTTAACTCAAATTTACAAGAATATGGTGAAAGTAACATTGTGTGTCTCATAGAGTATGTGGTAAAATGTATTGAATGTCTCTTCTGGCTCTCTCATTTGTATAAATTGCTTCAGGAGAATGCTGCTATTCCATCAGATCTTTGGGAAGACCCATGAGGAATGAATGAGAACTCCTAACAACATGCAGCAAAGAACTCAGGTCTATGATCAACAGCCAGACAACTTGGCTATCAGAGTGGATCACCAGCTCTAGTGGAGTCTTTGGATAACTCCAAATCATAGTCAGTCTTATAGCCTGATTAGAGTCTCTCAATCAAGACACCAAGCTAAGTCATTCTTGAATTCCCAACCCATGGAAGATGTGATATAATAAATAGTGATTGTGGTAAGCCATCACATTTTTGGGTCAATATGTCAAGCAGCAGTAGATAATCAATTCATTAGCGTAATATAATGAAGAATTTTAGGCTTTAACTGCCTAACTTGTTGGGATTTTGTCATCTAAAAAAATGCAATGTCAGGAAAGTGACTGATGAATTTTAAGAGACTGACACTATGGCTGGGGATGTAGTTCAGTGGGAGAGTGCTGGCCTAGTTTACGTGAGACCCCTGCTTTGATCCCCAGGACTGCAAAAATGGAAAGAGGGAGAGGGGAGAAGGGAGAGAGAAGAGGGGAGAGGGGAGAAGGGAGAGAAAAGAGGGGAGAGGGGAGAGGAAGAGTGGGGAGAGAGGGAGAGCGGAGAAGGGAGAGAGAAGAGGGGAGAGGGGAGAAGGGAGAGAAAAGAGGGGAGAGGGGAGAGGAAGAGTGGGGAGAGAGGGAGAGGGGAAAGAGGAGATAGAGAGGGAGAAGACACTGGCCTAAATACAGTTAGATGCTACCCGGCTCAAACTGAAGATAAATCCATCAGTGGAATTGATTATGTATATTTTAACTAAATCACTAGCTGTAAATAGAACCGTTTTAAAGCTATTTTTCTGATACCTGTCCAGGAAGGTCAGAATTTACTTCTCTAGATTTTATAACGTGAAAGTGTTGTTTAGAAGTATATTGAGGAGATTACTCCTACTTTTATTGATAAGACTGAGTTTATTAGCTCACTTGCAATAATTATATCTGTCTGCAACAGGGAAGTATCTAAACATGGAATGATATGGATAGATTAAAAATTTTGTCTGTCTTTATTTCATTAAGAAAAATGTTGGTGAAAATCGACGAGGGTGAATCATACCCCAAGTAAGGGAATTTACAACAATTTACAGAGCTTCACTAATTTTAGTTTTAGTAATTCATTTGTCCTTTTTACCTTTTTTGAAGATTAGAGATGATATGGCAGATAAATTTCTAAGTAAGTGGCAACGTTTGTAAAGTAGTTTTATTACAGTATCAGTAAAATGTGCATCCTCATCACTAGGTGGGTTGGAATTCTCAAGGTTCCAAACAATACGTGGAACACTTTCTGCTATCTTCACATGTGTAATCTCTGCCAAGGCAAAGCCTCAGTCCATTCTGTGAATAAGTAGTCAGCGAGTAGCTCATTTTCAAAAACCATTACGGAAAGAAGAGTAAAGTTTAAATCTATTTGAAAATGATCGATCCTAATATTTTATTACTTTTTCATGTCATATCTTCACATTTTTACCAGGATTATACTGATGATAAGTGAAACATACACAGAAACTATCCCAGAATTCTGTCATTTTTTTCTTTCAGTATTGCCAATTGTTCATTGCAATATTAATTCCATGCAACTTTATATGGTTCCCTATCAGGTCATCCTCTTGTAAGCTCTTCAATAAGACTTTTTTCCTGGTATTTATTTTCCCCTGTATCTGGAACCAATCACTGTCATTCTGTAATTGTTTCTTTGTACTTTCCAAATATTTGATCTTCAAGTCCTGTTATGATTTAAGGGTCTTAAGAAAGTCTGCCTATATGACAAAATTATCAGGGTAATTATCTATCTATCTATCATCTACCTATCTATCTATCTATCTATCTATCTATCTATCTATCTATCTATCTTTCTATCTAATCAATGGTTGTACATATATCTCAGGTTGTTGTATAGGTAATTTTAAATCACAAAATGACTGCCCACATTTAGGTTCAAAGTAAGGGGTTTCCTTACCAAGACATGATGGAATCATATGGAGATGTGATTGTTTCAGAAAATTTGACATCTATTAATGGCAGTAGATAGTGAAATGTAGGAAAGTTTAATTATTTCTTAGTACCTGAACCAGGGAATTTTTCAATGGCTTATGTTCTATTGGAAGTGAAAGATTCACCTTCTTGGGATAAATCAAGTCTTAAGCAATGTACTGTTTTGGCAATCATAACTTTTTAAGAAAAACAATCTTTTGTTAGACTAAAACAGTAAGTAGATAGAAGCCATTTTAGCAATCATCTCACCTTTAGAACATTGCAAAAAGTGATTAGAATCATCACATGGAAAAAGAAACATTCTATGAAAATTTGAGGTTATTCAAATCCTATTTAAGGATTTATTGTAATTAACAGAGTGCCTCTGTAAAATTCTGAAGTAAACTATGGTTGTCTAGGTTCATTGCTGATGTTCTTTGGATAGATATAGGTATTGGCAATATCAGTCTTGAAGGACACTAAAGAGAAAGGAGCATGGATCTATAACTGTAAGATACAGCAACATAAATAAAATTATACTTGTGTTTAAAGCAATAGAAAGCAGGAAATTATTATTTGTGTCTCTGAAATTATGAATAAATCTATCTTTTTCAATTGTTTTTTTGGCAGGATGATTAGTTCATTACAAGGTCTGGTAGAAAGTATGATTAGTATTTTTGTATGAGGCTTTCAAATATTGGCTTGAGTGATTCTTTTACTTCTAATTCCAGAGTAATGTGCAGCTTGGGTAGAGTGTAAAACAAATTAAAAAAAAAAACCATAATGGTTTGGGGCCCATGAATTCTACTCATTGGTAAAAATTCAAATAGTTTTGTACTTCCTGGAGACCTTAAACTTAGGTTTGATTTGGACCCAAGGATACCAGTAGGTCAAAATTATTATTAAGAATCAATATTAATATATTATTATTATTATAATTCTAAATTAGTTATGACTAGATGATGAGTATGGGAGTCCATGGGACTTAGAAGGACGATGCCCTCGGGTAACCGCATGATTTAGCATTTCATTTGCATGATGATCTATGTTTATCAACCAGCTCTTAATTAAAAACCCAAAGTCCTTTCCATGGTATCACTCAATTTCAATTCAAGATGTCAGTGAATGTGAAATGTGGCTATGTACAATCAGCTCTCATAAGATAAGTCAAGCTCATTCTAGTACACCCCATCTACATTAGCAGGTTTCACAAGGAAACTTTGTTAAAGTTTGAGGATGATTGTTGTGGGTTAAAACATCAGAAACACCAAGATTATAATTTTTGTTACATAAACAATTTTGGAAAAGTTATGTGATGGTTCAAGTGCTTGAAATAAGTACAGTAAAACAAATCTGAGTCAAAAGTTTGCAAAATATTAAAGATGGAAAACTTGAGCACTTCCCCCCTTTTTTAGTATCTTATTGTTTATGTATTTTTTTTCCATTTTCTCCCCATGACCCTTTTTTTATCTTTTCAATTTAGTTTCCCTACAATCTTTATAGATGTCTTTAAGAGTTTTCCTCCACTGATAGCTTTTACCTAGGTAGGAGCACATAATATACTTTATCTCTAAAGCCATCAGTTTATTTTGGATCATATTCTGCTTCTGTTTTAAGACTCATCATAATCTAGCGCAGTGTTACGTTTTCAGCAATGGGTTCTCCTTGCAATCCTTGCTGCTCTATTGAATCCCCTATTTCTGGTTAAGGCCATTCATACAAAGTGAGAATAGAGTCAAGGTCACATCAGAGTTGGGAATTACTTTGGAATCTTACCTAAAAGCACTGAAGAATTCTTTCTAATGTGTGCAAAGGATTAATCTTTTCTTTACTTTGGGCCTGGATTTAGGTGTAATGTAATTACCAGAAAAGACTTAAAAAA
>CM053400.1:159872151-159916050 GCA_028644305.1 Xerus rutilus | reverse complement strand
TTTTTTAAAAAAGTATTTGTTGTTGTCAAAATATTTCTTCAATTTTATTCAAAAAGCATCTCTCCTCACTTTCTTTCTAGCAACCTAAAATGAATACTAAAAAATTACCTGTTAAAAATGTTCAAGAAGAAAAGTAAGATAATAAAAGTTTGATTAAATTTCCAAGTTGAAATATGGGCAGTATTTTAGTGAAACTGACAGATGCTGCAGAATGACTTCCTTGTGATCTACCATGCTTGAGAGCTGTCAGTCAGCTGAGGCTTGCCCTTCCTACAGTTCATCCCAGGAGCAGCAGCCAGTTTGCTTGATGTAGTCTGTTTAAGTTGCCCTAATCTGACAAAAGTTCTGCCACAATGGACTGCACTGCAGCAATCGAGACCCTTAAGAGTGTTAGAGTAGCCAAGATTTACTGTTGCCACGGTGTACTGCTACACAGATGATGCACTCGTGGTATTCGAAAATATTATCCAGAACACAATTTGAGTCTCAGACATTAGACACTTTATAATTTACCATAATATTCTATGGAAGTGTCACATTACATTTAAAGGCTTTAATCGAGAGAAATCTACAAAGCAGTTCTTTAGTGAGATGAACAGGTAATATTTTTAAAACCTCAAGTATCATGTACAATCCATAGTTTGTTTACTGTGTATGAAAATCAAAGGATAGCTCTGCAAATGAAAAAAATGATTAAAATATGTCACACTATATGTTCTTTATATATATGTATATATAAATGAATTTTTGAAGTCCTTTTATAAAACAAACAAAAATATTTTTATTTAATATGCCCCTGAAAGATTTGAAGTAAAATAATCTGGAGCTTATAATGAGGTAGAGCAATCACTTTTCTAAAGGCTTTTTTTTCTATTCCACCACTATTCTTCATGAAATCATTCATAAACAGCTTAGAAATTTTTTCAAAAATTCTTTGTGATATAATTTAAAATTACGCCACTTTTACTTTGTGTAGTTTATAAAAGCACAATGTAAATAATAAAAAAGAAAGATCTTAACATGATTTTGTTTGTTTTCTATTTGTTTAGTTATTTAGTTATTCTAATTAGGTATACATGACAGCAGAATGCATTTTGATTAATTGTACAGAAATGAAGCACAAATTTCATTTCTCTTGTTGTACATGATGTAGAGTCATACCATAAGTGCAAACATGTACCTAGGGCAATGATGTCCATCTCATTTCACCATCTTTCCTGCCACCATGTCCTTTCCCCTCCCTCCCCTTTAACATGATTTTTACAAATAAAGCAACTAACTTCTTCACAGCATGTATCTGACTTAATTCTTTTTTTCTATGTGTTTTGCTTTATTACTTTTTTTAAAAAAATTATTATTTATTTATTTATTCTACTTAGGAATACATGACACCAGAATGCATTTTGATTCATTGCACACAGATGGAGCACAATTTTTCATCCTCTGGGTTGTACATGAGGTAGAGTCATATCATATGTGCAGTCATACATGAACCTAAGGCAATGATGTTCATCTCATTCCACCATTTTTCCTGCCTCCATGTCTCCTCCCTTCCTTCTCTCCTCTTTGATCAAAGTTTTTCCATTCTTCCCATACCCCCCAACTCCCACTATGGATCACCATCCACTTATCAGAGAGAACATTCGGCATTTGGTTTTCTGAGATTGGCTTACTTCACTTAGCATGATATTCTCCAACTCCATCCATTTACCTGCAAATGCCATAATTTTATTCTTTTTTATTGCTGAATAATATTCCATTGTGTATGTATACCACAGTTTCTTTATCCATTCATCTATTGAAGGGCATCTAGGTTGCTACCACAGTTTAGCTATTGTTAATTAAGTAGCTATAAATATTGAATGGCTGTGTCACTATAATATGCTGTTTTTAAGTCTTTTGGATATAGACCAAGGAGTGGGATCGCTGGGTCAAATGGTGGTTCCATTCCAAGTTTTCTAAGGAATCTCCATACTGCTTTCCAGACTGATTGTACCAATTTGCATTCCCATCAGCAATGTAAGAGCATGTCTTTTCCCCCACAACCTCTCCAAAAATTATTGTTGTTGGTATTCTTGATAATGGCCATTCTGACTGGCATGAGATGAAATCTTAGAGTAGTTTTGATTTACATTTCTCTAATGGCTAGAGAAGTTGAACATTTTTTCATATGTCTGTTGATCGATTGTATATCTTCTGATAAGTGTCTGTTCAGCTCCTTGGCCCATTTATTGATTGGGTTGTTTGGTTTTTTGGTGTTAAGTTTTTTGAGTTCTTTATATATCCTGGAGATTAGTGCTCTATCCTATGTGTGTGTGTGGCAAAAGTTTGTTCCCAGAATGTTGGCTCTCTGTTCACTTCATTGTTTGTTTCTTTTGTGGAGAAGAAGCTTTTTAGTTTGAATCCATCCCATTTATTTGTTCTTGATTTTACTTCTTGAGCTATAGGAGTCTTGTTAAGGAAGTAAGTTTCTAATCTGACATGATGAAGATTTGGTCCTATTTTTTTTCTTCTATTAGGTATAGGGTCTCTGGTCAAATTCCCAGGTCCTTGATCCATTTTGAGTTGAATTTTGTGCATGGTGAGATACAGGGGTTTAGTTTCATTTTGCTGTATATGGATTTCCAGTTTTCCCAGCACCATTTGTTGAAGAGGCTATCTTTTCTCCAGTGTACATATTTGGCTCCTTTTTCTAGTGTAGGATAACTGTATTTAAGTGGGTTTGTCTCTGTGTCTTCTATTCTGTACCATTGGTCTACATATCTATTTTGGTGCCAGTACACTGCTGTTTTTGTTACTATGGCTTTGCAAAGGAAGCAATTCAAAAAACTGACAAAACAAAAAGCTGATTCTTTGAAATAATAAACAAAATTTACAAACCCTTAGCCACTCTAATGAAAAGAAGTAGAGAGAAAACCAAAATTACTAAAATTCATGATGAAAAAGGAAATATCATGACAGACACTACTGAAATACAGAGGATAAATCCACCAAAGTCTGTAGTTTACATTAGGGTTCATTGTTGGTGCTGTATGTTCCATGGGTTTTAACAAATGTACAATGGCATATATCCACCATCACAGAATAACACAAAGTAGTTCACTGTTCTAAAACTGTTTTGTGTTCATCTCTTTATCTTTCTCTTGCACTACCCGCTGTCAATCACTGCTCTTACAGTATCTATAATTTGGTCTTTTCCCGAGTATCACACAGTTAGAATCATAGTTCGTACCCTTTTCAGTCTGCTTCCTTTCTCTTATTAATATGCATTGAAGTTCCTTCTAGTCTTTTCATGACTTAACAACTGCTCAGTTCTTTTCAGCACTGAGTAATATTGCATTGTATGTATGTATTACCATTCAATTATTCATTCACAGACCAAGGGACATCTTGTTTGCCTCCAAGTTTGGAAATATAAATAAAGCTGCTGCAAACACCTATGTATAGGCTTTGTGTGGACACATTTTTTCAACTCCTTTGGGTGAAGACTACAGAGCATGTTTGCTGGGTAATAAGGTAACAACAATATCATTAATATAAGAAACTGCCAAAGTGTTTCTCAAAGTGGCTGTACCATTTGCAATGTAGTTCTCAGTGTTCTACATCATTGCCACTGCATTTGATGGTCTTAATATTTTGGATTTTGGTCTTTCTTAGAGGTATGAAATGATATATCTTTTTTTTTCTTTCAAATATGCAGTTCCAATAGTTATACAATATTGAACATGTTTTCATATACTTACTTTTTTATCTGTGTATCTTCCTTACTGAACTGTACATTTAGGCATTTTGCTGTTTTCAAATTGGGTAGTTAGTTCTGAGTTTTAAGTATTCATTACATATTTTGAATATCAGTCTTAACTAGATGTGTCATTTGCTGATGTTTTATCCCAAAATGAGTTATTTTTATTCCTCATTTTATTTACCTTTTTGTTGAATTTTCCAAAATTTTAAATTCCACCCCATATCAAAATCATTAGTTACAGAGAAATTACATGCATTATTATTATCTCAGATATCATTATCACTCATTATTAAATTAGTTCCTTTATTCCTTCCAATTTTCTCAGTTTGGTAGTCACTTGTTCTCTGAACATCTGTAATTATATGTAGGTCTTTAATTTGTGGATGCAGTATGATATTAGATATATAAAAATTATAAAAATGCAGAATTCTTGGCTTATGACTCTTAATAAATGCAAATTTTTTCTTTTAGAAAGACATATTGTGCTAAATTCATCTCATTTACACTTTGCATTTAAAATACTACATAAAGTTGATGATTTTTACCATCTTGAGCTCCACTTCCATAATTCCTAGTGTACAATAGAAGTCTATTTTGGGGGGTGGTGGGTATTGAGTATTGAACTCAGGGGCACTCAATCACTGATCCACATCCTCAGCCTTATTTTGTATTTCATTTAGAGACAGGGTCTCACTGAGTTGCTTTAGTGTCTCACTTTTTCTGAGGCTAGTTTTGAACTTATGATCCTCCTACCTCAGCCTCCCAAGCCACTGGGATTACAGGTGTGCACCACTGCACCTGATATAATAGAAGTTTTCACTGGACTTCCTGGGATCTGTAATATATGTCAAGTAAGAAACTTTACTTTATTCTTCTGACATGTCTTTTTGTGATCATAATATTGAATACATGCATTTTTTTGCTATATTTCAAGTTTGTCCTTATTTTCTCTCATTACTTGCTCTCTTTACTATCTCTTGAGATTTTAAGTTCCTTCTGAGTACCTGCCCTTCTATTTGTAACCACATTTTATCCAATATTACTGAAATTTCTATTAGTTTTCTATTTAAAAGAATTTTAAACTTTATATACATAATATTATATAAATTTATGTATCTATTATCTGTCTAATTTCTTTGTGTTTAAATCTTGGGAGGGAGAATGGATAGTAATGGACTCTGAACCTACTAAATTATAACTGTACAATATCCAAAAGATATTTAAAAAGCTTATAACTTATAAGTTATCACATTCTGTTGAGATGATTTTATGAAACATGAACAGCCTGATTTTAATAGTTCTTACCCTTCTTTATTAATGGTTTCCATTTTATTCTTCAGATAGAATGTATTTCATTTTTTGACACCTGTAATATATTAGCAGTGACATCTGACACTTAGTATAAAAAACATAAATCACCAAAGGAAGCATGCATAAACAAAGGACTATAGGCCATCCAATGTCACTCTCCTTTTCTTTCTCAATTAAGAGAGAACACTCATCTTTTCCTTTGCTTTGTGAATATTACAAATGACTCCTAATGAAAAATGGCCATTTTGGTTCTAAAAAATGATGTCCATAAGATTTTTTAAAATTTATTTTGTTTGAATTATTTATATTAACACCATTTGCATCTGAGTGATAATCTATGAAAAATATTTTTTCATATCATTACATTTCTGTTTTCTGTAGTCGTTTCTTTCTCTGTCATTATATCTAGAAAATGTTAGAATAAAAACAAAGTGGGAGTATTTTTATGTTAATGAAGCACATCTCAATGTTAATAAATATAAAGTTGAGAAATTCCAGGTGATTTTTATGTAGAAATTATGAAGGCAGTCTCACTTTGTGAAAAGAATATTCAAGTAAACAACTGAAAATATAAAGCTATGTGTAATAAATAAACATGAAAATAAATAAAAATTTGTGTAGAATAGTGAGAGACTACTGAATATTCTTTTAGGGGACTTGGATTCAAATTCTACCTGCAGCACTAATTATAAAAGTTTGCATATAAAAATTTTCTTATGTAAAAATTTGATTCATATAACTTTGCTGAAAAATGTAAAATGTGACTTAACTAAATATTTGCTTTTTTTTTCTAGTTTGATACTTTATTTTTTTACTGATTATTTTAGTTATAAAAACATTAGGATATATTTTGACATAATCACAAAACCATTGACTATACTTTGCTCAATTTCAATAGAGCAAATGTCCCTATCATTCTCACCCCTGCCATCTCCTCCCTCCTCTGCTCCCTTTCCTAGAATGAACTTTCTGTGATTTATTTTTAGTCTTTTTGTTGTTGTTGTTGTTAATTAGTGTCTTATGAATACACTTGATGTTGCAGTTCACTGTGCTTCTTCATATACATACATACAAAGCTTCAGTCAGATTCATACCACTGTTTTCCTCTTCCATTCCTTCTTCCTCTCCCTCATTCACCTTCATCTATTCTGATCTTTATTTTGATGAAACTCCTTCTTCTCTTTTTTTTTCCTTTTCTCTCTCTCTTTACCTCCACCCCTTTTCTGGATTAGCTTCTGCATATCAGAGAAGACATTTGACCTTTGTCTTTTTTGGGATTGACTTATTTTACTTAGCATGACAGTCTCCAGATCCAGCCATTTACCAGGAGAGTCACGATTTTGTTATTCTTTATGACTGAGTAATGCTCCGAGGTGTATGTATACCACATTTTCTTTATCCATTCATCTGTTGAAGGACACTTAGTTTGGTTCCATAGCTGGGCTCTTGTGAATTGTGCTGTTATAAACATCACTGTAGCTGTATCACTATAGTATGTTGATTTTAAAGCTTTGAGAAATATACCAAGGAGTGGGACTCCTGGGCCATATGGTGGTTTCATTCAAAGTTTTTTGAGGAATCTCCATGTTGCATTACACAGTGGTTACACAAAACTGCAGTCTCACCAAAAATGTATAACTTTTTCCCCCACATCCTTGCCAAAATTTGTTATTATTTATATACTTGGTAATTGCCATTGTCACTGGAGTGTGATGAAATCTCAACGTAGTTTTGGTTTGCATTTCCATAATTGCTAGAGATGTCAAATTTTTTTTTTCATAAATTTTTTGGCCATTTGTATTTTGAGAGGTATCTGTTTAGTTCTTTTGCCCATTTATTGTTTGGGTTGTTTGGTTTTTTGGTGTTATGTTTTTAATTTGTCCTTTGTGTATTTTGGATATTAATGCCCTTTGGTGGCAAAGATCTCCTCCCGTTCTATAGACTCTTTCTTAACACTTTTAATTACTTCTTTTGCTGTACAGAAGCTTTTAATTTGATTTAATTTAATTTGTTGATTTTTTATTTTATTTCTCATGATTTAAGAATCTTGATAAGGAAGTCAGTTCCTGTGCCAACATGCTGCAGTATTTGGTCCACATTGTTTTCCAGCAGTTACAGAATTTCTGATATAATCCCAAGTCTTTCATCCACTTGGAGTTAACTTTTGTACAGGGTAAGAGAAAGGGGTCAGATTTCATTCTTCTACATATGAATACCCACTTTTCCAAGCACCATTTGGGAAAAAGGCTGTCTTTCTCTAACATATATATTTTTGTTATAAATATGTTATCTGATCCTCTTTCTAGGATCAGGTAACCATTATTGTGCCAGTTTGTCTCTGTGTCAGCTATTCTACTCCATTGGTTTTCATGCCTGTTTGGGTGCCAGTTCCAGGCGGTTTTTGTTACTATATCTTTGTAGTATAATTTGAGACCTCGTAGTACGATGCCTACTGCTTTGCTTTTCTTGGTAAGAATTTTTTCACCTCTTCTGGATCTCTTATTTTTCCAAATGAATTTTCTATTTCTATGAAGAATGCTCTTGGAATACTAATAGGAATTACATTAAATCTGTATACCACTTTTGATAGTATGGCCATTTTGACAGCATTAATTCTGCTTTTCAAAGAACCTGGAAAATCATTCCATCTTCTAAGGTTTTCTTTAATTTCTTCCTTGAGTGTTTCATAGTTTTAATTGAAGATCCTTCAAAGATCCTCTTTGTTAAATTGATTTCCAAGTACTTTATTTTCTTTTTGAGGTTATTATGAATTTGATAGTTTCCCTAATATCTTTGTCAATGCAATTTATTATTGGAATATAAGAATACAATCTATTTATCTACTGAGATAATTATATGTCTCTTGATCTCAACTCTATTTATGTGGTAAATTATACTTATTTGTGTATGTGAACCAACATTGAATCCTTGGGATAAAATCCACTTGGTTTTGGTGTACTATCTTTTTTCTCAAAAAAATTATTTTTTATGTTTTAATTAGTTATACATGACAGTAGAATGAATTTATGTACTTTGATATACATAAATGGGGTATAATGTCTCATTTTTTTGATTGTTCATGTTGTAGAATCAAATTGGTCATGCGGTCATGTATGTACATAAAGTAATACTGTCCGTTTCATTCTACTATTCTTCCTATCCCTATATCCCCTCTCCTTCCTTCACTCTCCTCTATCTAATCTAAGGAAATTGTATACTTCCTTAGTACCCACCTTTATTGTGAATTAGCATCTGCATATCAGAGAAAACATTCCCATCCTTTCACTTTCAGTCTGTGGGTTTTCTTGCCTGTGAGATGACTCTCTTGCAAACAGCATATTATTGGGTCTTGTTTTTTATTACAATCTTCCAACCTATGTCTTTTGATTGAAGAGTTTAGACCATTTAGGTCCAATGTTATTATAGAGAGATACTCTTTATTTTGTGCATTGTGATATATTTCTAATGTTTAAATCATACTTGATTCTCTTTTAATTGGCTACTATTTTAGCGTAATTCATTCCTATGCTGCTTTCATATATTTTTTATGAAATATTTTACTGAGTCATTTTGTAATGTAGGCATACCAGTTATGAATTCTTTTAGGTTCTTTATCATGGAAGGTTTTAATTTCATCTTCAGTTTTGAAGCTTAATTTTTCTGAGTATAGTGTTCATGGTTGGTATCCATTTTCTTTTAGAGCTTGATATATATTATCCCAATCCCTCCTGGTTTTCACTGAGTTGAGAAGTCCAGATGAAATCCAGATTTATTTACCTCTAAATATGCCCAAAATGTCTATTTTTCTCTTGCAGGTTTTAAAATTCCATTTTTATTCCATAAATTAAGCATTTTAATTATATGTCTCAGGGTGGATCTATTGTATTTTATGCATTTGGAGTCCTACACACCTCTTGTATTTAAATTACAATCTCATTCTTAAGGTTTGGAAGTTTTTCTGTTATTAGTTCATTGAAAACATTGAATATCCCTTTAGCTTATATTTCAGAGACTTCATCTACCCTAGTGATTCTTAAATTTGACCTCTTGATGTTATCCCAGATTTCTTGAATATTCTAGTTATAGTTTCTTAACATTTTTTGTTTATGGTCAACTTCAAGATTGCATATTTTGTCTCTGAGGCCTGAAAATCTATCTTCAAAGTGGTCTAAACTATTAGTGATAATTTCCATTGAATTTTTAATTTGGTTTATTGTCTCACATTTTCAGGATTTCTCTTTGGTTCTTTTTCAGAATATCTACCTCTTTGTTGAAGTGGTCTTTCAAGCTTAAAACTAAATTATGTGAATAAAGTTGTTCCAGGATCCATAGCCATTTTGTGGAGCCCTCAGCTGTCTAGTCACCCTCGCCCCCCCTACATCAACACAGCATCTTCCTTTGCCAATACAGTTGAAAATTAAGCCAGAGGAAACTCTCCTGCAAGGGAATCTCTTAAGAATCTGGCTGGAAAGAACTTCTATGGGGATCACTACTAGCCAAAAATTGCTGAAACTCACTCTCTTTCCCCCTCACCACAAACTAGGGGTGTGGAGTGAAACAGATCTGGGCAGGAAAGTGCCCCAACCCACTGCATTTCTCAGGCTCTGAAACCCAGATAAAAGACAGAAAGCTCTATGTAGTGTCCACTAATCCAAACAGTGACAGAGTAGCAAAGCAGCTTTCACTCCAAGCAGAGGAAAGGGATCCATCAGGACCAAACCAGCCCCAATCACTAACATTGAGGGAGTTACCATGGGAAGCTGAAAGACTATGTCCTTTATCACAGGGCCCACACTGGAGGGAAACAGCATGAATATACAGTAACATAGAGACTAATTTCCTGGATTGTGTCAGCCATGGGCAGAAGACCATCAGGAGAAGTCATCTGAATACCCAGGAAACTTAAGTGGAAGAAGCCCACAACCATAGCCAGATACAGGGTAACAAGGAGTGACTGCTTCCAACCATGACCCATCTCTCAGCCTGTTCTGGATCTCAACCTGACACATGGTCACAATTGGCAAGTGAAAGGGCATTATTTGGACACTGGTTGGACCTTGCATCAGTCATGGTCAATAAAGGAAATTAGTACCTGCTGTTCATATCCTGGGGAAGTGGAAACTAGAATCCATGTGAACCACTGAATCCCCTTACTACAGCACCCTAGAGTGCTGCATTGGCCAGGGGAACACTTATGGACCACATAACACCCACAAAAAATCTATAACCTAAGGATATGTGCTTTTACACAGCCAGCAGGCTCTACACCTCCATGAAAAGAATGCTTTAGAGGGGAATAGATATATGGTAACCCATAGAAATCACGGGGACACTCTAGAGACTGTATCTTAATTTCCTATACACAATACTCACCTCCAAGCAGTCAGCTCCAGGTTCAGGAGCTGATAAACAAGAACTGGCTACAAGGAAATCCATAGAACTAGGGAAGTGACTCCTTTGCCCCAGCAACTCTGAACGGGTCCACAGACAAGAAGTGAGGGAAATCTGTTAAATGTCCAAACCCCAGTGAAATACAAACCATAATTCAACAAGAGTTTTCTTAACCTTGGCATAGTTTACTATACATAACTTTAGCTTCAACTTTGATCATATATATCACTCTTTAACTTGATTGATAATTGTTACCCTAAGAGTCAACACTATACCTTCAAACCATTAGAATGCATTTATTTTAGTGGTTTAAGCATTATTGGAATTGATATTTCTATCTTTGTTTTTCTAGCTCTAATTTATACTTGCTCTTCTTAACCTTTATTCTTCCTTTTACATTATTTGCTACAACTTCAAATACCCACCATCCATATAGAAAGTTTAATAAATTCAATAACTGATTTTTCAACCTATTTCAAAACCTTGCTATAAGTTAATTATTGGATTTGAGAAACTATGAATATCAATACTAACAAGTTTTTGTTTGTTTGTTTAGTATGGGACTTTGCTCTGAAATGATTGTAATAAACAGAGTTCAGTAGTATCTCTCAAAGTGGTGCTGATATTGGGATCAGCAGAGGAGCTAAAATATCAATATCTAGATACTTGCCCAACCCAGGGTTCTTAAGAGAAAGAAGTTCACAAAGTAGTCCCTTGCTTAAAGAAGAAATGACAACTATCCCAGTAGATAGGTAGATATACAGACAATATAAAAAAACAAGAAGACAAACATCCCAAAGAGCCTATAATACTTCAATAAGTGACTCCAATTATACCACAGTGGAGAAACATCAGAGAAGGAATTTAGGAAGTTCATAGTTAAAATATTCTAAGAGCAAAAAAAGATGTAAGGAGTAAAATCAGAGAGAAAATACAGGAAGTAGTATAATGTGGCAATTAGGAATCACCTTCTATGTTTGTTTGTTTTATAATTAATAAAATCCAAAATTACCTAAAGCATGAAATAGACTTTTTGGGTTTATGTAGCTGGTTGGGACAGGTTTGGTTTCCTGTGTGACTTGAAGTAGGGTTTAATCTGTATTCCAGATTTGTTAGCTTCTTTTTCACAATTGATTCTGTTCTTACTTCTTATGACTACATTCTTCAAAATTTAAATCCTTCAGAAAAAAAGTTCATTTTCTAAGATTTCTTGGTATTCATTATAGTTAATATAGCTTATATAAAAAAATCAACCCTGAATCAATTGATGTGGACAGGGGAATGTTTGGGTCATGTGTCCCACGTCTGTGTCTGGTCTAATAGTGGAGGATAGTATACGCCTATATTAAATTTGTTTTTCCTTACAGAATTCACATTTCTCTCAGGAAAATAAATATTTACCAAGTCTATTCATGCTACTGGAGGAAGAAAAAATATGATTCAATCCCTATAGCAAGGAGAATACATATTATTCAGTCCTTGTCAATCAAGGCTTCACATGTTCCAGAGGTCACTGATTGAATCACAAATAAGTGTGAGACTTGAGACCTGCTCAAAACACACAAGACATGTTAAAACAAGTATACCAAGAACTACAAATAATAAAACATTTTTAAAATTAAATTTAAATATTGCAACACCTAAAATAAATAAGAATAAAATTGTAATAGGAACAATAATAAAGGTAAAGAATTAAAAACACTGGGTATATTTGAAATGGAAATTAAAAGTAATCAAAAAGTTGTTAAGGAAATAAAAAGATGTTCGATAAAAAACAAGCAATCAAATAGAACTGAAAAGAGGATTGGTGAATGGGAAGACAAATCACCAGTATGCACAAAGGGCTGAAAAATGCAAATAATGTTAAAAAGTAGTAAAGAGATGTGGCATGTAAAATAGGGAATGCAAATATTTGACTTACACTAAATATGAATGCTCTAAGAAGGAAATAAAGAAAAGTAGGAAAATGACAATCAGAGACAATGACGGCCCCTCGTGGTGGTGTACAACTGTAATCCCAGTAGCTCGGGAGGCTGAAGCAGGAGGATCATGAGTCCAAAGCCAGCCTCAGCAAAAGCAAGGCACTAAGCAACTCAGTGAGACGCTGTCTCTAAATAAAATACTAAATAGGGCTGGGGATGTGGCTCAGTGGTTGAGCACCCCTGAGTTCAATTTCCGGTACCCGAACCCCCCCACCCAAAAAAGAGAGAATGGCTGAGAAATATCTCAGATAGAATGTGTGTTTTAAGATTACATGAGCATATTTAAAAATCCATGTCTAAATATATCATAGTAAAATTTTATAGATGAAAGGCAAATAGAAAATATTAAAGACCTATAAATAAAAGTGATATATATCAAAGGAAAGATAATTAGACTTGCAACATGTTCTCATCAACAATAAATGTTAGGAAGTAATACAAGAACATATTCAACAGTCAATAGCAAGCTTAGCTAAACTAATATGAAAGAGAATAAAAGAATGTCAAAGAAATTCTGAGAATTTATAACTCACAAATAATTCCTAAAAAAATATGAAGGGTAGGGTCTTTCAGGTCACCTAGATTTGTCTGTTGTCCTGATTGAAAAACACAGTGCTTAGACTTCTCTGTGACCTGACCAGCTGTAGATATATACATATCTCTGCAGGTTTGAATCCAAGTTGGGATCTTGAACATTCCCAGACACTGATTAAGGTGTTTACATTGTTGCTAAAAATGCTGAAAAACACTGTTTCTGGTCCTGAGTCAAATTTCTTAAACCTTTATATAAATGCCATGGCCTGATCTCCTTCTTGACACACACCTATGTAGAACATTTCTTTCTTCCCCTGTACTTCAGGTGTACAAGCTCCTGTGCTCTGCAAGTAGGTTCGACCAATACATGCTTAGAATGATCACCCTGGAGTTTTGTGTTTCTATTTTTTTTATAATCCTAACTTCATTGGGACTCTCCTTTTCAGAATTCCCCCATCACAGTTTTTGGGGCAAATTCAACCATAGGTTCAGTCAGAACTAAATATGGAGAATATTTTTTTCAAAAAGGAAATGCATGTAGGTTTTCAGAGAAACAACTATGAGCAAAAAACAAACAAAACAAAACTGAAAATATAGTTATATTTTAGCAACAGTAAAATGACTAATTTAAGAGACCCTGAAAATAAGACAAACTAACCTATTAAGTAATTGTGACATAGAAAAGAGAATAAAGTAAATTGCAGACTTGTTAATGGATTTCTTTTTACTTTTTCTAAAAGAGTATTATATTTCATTCACTGTATATACATATGTAACACCATATAAAAATATGGACTGATATTACACTTATAGATTACTAAAAGTTATTGTTTCTTGGGTACAAAAAAATGGGAAATGGAAAAATGTTATGTATTTGTGAGTGTTTATGTTGTTTTATATGTAAAAATATTTCTATTCAGAGAAAAGATGGTGTCATATAAAAAAGTCAAATTTTTAAGTTTATGCATTTATTTTTTGAGAGATTTGTCTGTAATATAAGTGGATATTAGATTCTTTATGTTGACAACTGAATTAACTATAGAGAAACATAGAGCTAAATAGCACATTATAATTTTACTACCATTTCTATAAAATGCAAATAAAAACTAAACATCTACTACATTTCTATCTTTCTATATATCTATCAAATATGATGGAGTGAAAGATATGTAAGATGTTTTCCATTCTTTTGAGAGTATAATTAAACACTATAAATCCAAGAATGCAAGGTTTTCTGTTCAGAGCAGCTTAACTCAATTGAAAACATAACAAATGTATACTGTAAAGAATAAAGAAAAGAGTAAAATTTAGTGAGAAATATAGCAGCAATGAATTTTTAGTTGACTAAATTTTTCAAATAAACCTATTTTCTTTTATTCTATTGTTAAATATACTACAATTACTGTTTTTTCACAATGATAACAATGCTTACTTCTGGTTCATTTAATTTCCTTTTTTCTTCCATTTTTGGTGTTTAGTAATTAATGTTTAATTAATCTAAATATGAAGCAATATTTTTGTTTAAAGTATGTAGATTAAATGCATAGTTGAACATTGAGATTATTTTCTTTAACAGAGAAAATTTCTTTGCTAATTTAATTATCTATTGTGACTAGTATTATTTGCCTAAATAGAAATACATTTTTATTTATTTATTTTTGGTACCAGGCATTGAACTCAGAGGTACTTGACCACTGAGCCACATCCCCAACCCTATTTTTGTGTTTTATTTAGAGACAGGGTCTCACTGAGTTTCTTAGTGCCTAGCTGTTGCTAAGGCTGGCTTTGAACTTGCTATTCTCCTGTCTCAGCCTCCCAAAGTGCTGGGATTACAGGTGTGTGCCACCGAACCTGACAGAAATATGTTTTTAAAAGGCAGTAGAAGAACTATAAACTAAAGATTTCAATACTATTTTCTATAATAATCACTAGAAAATTCCAGTTTACTGTAATGCCTTTGAAGTGTGAAATGTCATTAGCAATATTAAAGTTAAAAATAAGTTATGAATTGTAAATATTTTAAGTCTGGGAAAAAACTTTTCAATTATATTAATTCTTTGTATCCAGATTTCTTTTTAATTGATCAATTAAAAATTGATCTTTAGGTAGTATGGTGGACACACACTGTTGTCAAAGCATTAGCTTTTCAATCATGATGTAATTTAGAGAAACCACAGAGAGGTTTCATAACTATGTGATATACTTCACTATAAAATTTCTCTATGCTAGTTTCTTTGTCTATTTCTATAAAATATGTTTTTCTGAAATAAATTTGATGTTTTCTCTAGATAAAATAGAATGATAAACACAAAACTATTCATTTAAATTTTTTAATTGAGCACATGGGCTATTTAAGTACACAAGTGGGATATCATTCTCTAATTGTGGATTGGAGAAGAGTGTACATGTCTTAAGAAAAAAGGAAAATTTAAACTTATGTAAATTTATAATAAAATAAATTGTTTTTATTTTTCTGTTACTGTCTCTGACTCCCAGTCTAAATTCAACCTATAGAGTTCCTGAACCAATATCTCTTAAATCCTACTGCTATGTAAGAACAGATGTAGATTTTAATCAAGTATTTTCTAGTATTTCTCATCTTTTATCATTTTCAAAAAATTCAGTAGTCTCTTTCTGTATGTCTCATGTGCCTACTTTCTCTCCTATCTAATCTACCTATTATCTCTTTCCAATAGTGACAAACTGCTGATTTTTCCATGAAGTTCCACTACCTCAAGCAAAAAAAACTTCTTTGTCTTCTCTGAATTCCCGTGGCATTTCTCATTTAAGCACCACTGCACATGGAAGCATGTACTATTAGTTGTGAACATACTGTCTCTCATATTCCTCCTGGAGGGGGAAATATTGAGCTATGGTTTGACTTTAATAGAATCCAGGACAGATAAAAGGTTTTTAAAATATATACTTAAGATGTGTATAGTTAAGATTTTTTAAATGACTTCAGTTTTATTTTCTATCAAATGTTCATTTTATACAAAACCTTTTAAGAATATTTTGAAATTATTCGCAGCAAAAATTAAGGTTTTGCTTCTAATTTTAAAGCACATGATTCTAGACATAACTTGATGGAACAGTTTTAAGGAAAGATGCAGGCTTTTATTTTTCTTTCTAATTCACAATAACAAAATAATTTGCTACTTGTGGTTTATAAGAAACTTCGCTAACTCAGAACGTGATTTTTCTCCACTCTGCTAGCGTAGCTCAAAATTCTGCTGAAAGATTTATTTTAAGTCATACTTGCATATATGAATATAAAGCTGAATTGAAGCTGCTTTGAATGTTTCTGTATGCTAATGTACAATTTTGCAACTCTAGGGAGATTTTAAGGAGTCAAATGCTTCCATGCTTTAAAAGCAAATTAAAATATCTCTGTAAGATCACATAAAATCATAGAGTAGAATTTTCTTTTTCAAAATTGTGCTACTATAATAGATGAAGGAAGTGACATTCTTTGAAAATCAACCATCTTGTCTTTTGTTAAATTTCCCTGCACTTTGGAGCTTGTGTGCTAAGATTTTCGTGGATGGGGTGGAGGGTAAACAAAGAAAAACTAGTTTAGGTATATATTTCTAGATTTGTATTTTGAAAGCCTAATGTACCTTAGGAAAACTGACTGAGATGAGATGGATTCTCCTTAGGAGAATCTGCCATTGCTCTGGTCCTTTAGGAAACTAGAGAAGAATCTCTGAGAAATTTTGTATGAGCACAAGTCTACCTTGTGATCTAATTGAGAACACAAAGCAAACAGTCTGCACTCCCATTTGTTGATTCTCCCCAATTATCTCTAAATCTCTGAGGATCTGCAAATCTCTCAGGTTTGAATCCTGCAGGAAATTGCCATGTGAAAATATTTCTCCATCCCTTCACCTTAATTTCTGCGCAGTTTTTCTCTGCCAGTTACACAGCAACTGGAACAATGTCCATATTATGCCCCTTGGAGAACAGGATGGAGGTGCATCTTTACCTGAATTCTTTTCTGCAACTAGCTGATCTCCTTTGTCACACCATTTCCCAGAGTGAAAACCTCACAAATTGCCACACTGAGACCCTGCCCAGGACCAATTAAGTCTACTTTATATTTTTCCTTGTTCCTTTTTAGACTCAAAAGAACTTTGTTCTGCCTAACTCCCTACTCTCTAGTCTAATTATGCTGAACTACCACTGGTACACCTTAACTATTACTACTACTACTACTACTACTTCTTCTTTTTTGACAAGAAGGAAATTTTTTGGCCTTAAGTTGTTTTCTTAGCTTTTTTCAAGACTAAATTTAAACATTCTGCATTCGAATCTAAAATCACTTCATAATTTGAACAGACTTCCATTTTTTGTTTATATGGTGTCCATATACTATGTTTCTTTCATGTGCTTCCAGCTTTTTTTCTTGAAAATATTGACATTTAAATACTTTATTTATAATTAAGCAAGGAAGATTTTGGATTAGATTTAATGTGATTTGATTACAGGATAATTTTTATTCACAGGGAAAGTTACTTTTTGAGATTTTAATTTAATTTATATTTTATTTTTACTACTATAGAAGAACAAAGGAGAATAGAATCTTTTGTTTTGTTTTTACTTTTTGTTTTTCCAAGAAGAGAGATTCAGCACTGAGATCTGTCACTGTAGGGGCATAGCAGAGGTCAAAACAAAAACTTTCTGAAGATGTCCTATATTGACCATAGTTCCTAAAAGTGAACAAGAGAATTTCTATCATCCACCTACGTATCTGTGTGCATTCATGCATGAGTGCACACACACACAATATGTAACAGAAGAGAAATACAGTAGACTGTATTTGGTAACTTTTAGAATCTCCCCAAAGTCAAATGACTGGAGTAGGAAGTTACACAGCCAGGAAAATTACTCAGTGTACAGCATATGTACTATTCAAAGATGACACCTGCACCCTCATCCCTGAGCATAGATGCCACGGTTTCCACCAATTCTGCTTACTTGATACTTCCAAAGACCTCTGACATGACTACTTGTGGGCAACTGGACTTGACATCACATTTACCACAGGTGATTCAATTACAAGCCTGCTCCTTTGATCTATTTAATCTGTTTAGATGTTGATATAAATGGTTCAGATTGTTGGAGTTATGAGCCAATGCCTGCAAGAAACTGAAGGAAAGTTCATTTCTAACTTCAAACATAGGGAGGCATATTTTCATACAATCTAGAAATTTCTCAATATTGCACAGAGTAATTCAAGACCATAATTGCCTGAAAAGTATGAAAAGTATATCTTATGATTCACCATTTCAGCTACTTAACAACATGCACCTTTATTCCATATATAAAATTTTGAGTCACAATAAACAATAATAATAGCAACAATGTCTCTGCCTAACACCATAGTACCTTTTATCATTAAGAACATCCTTTCTCTTTCCCCAAGTGGGAAGAAATCACAGTGTCATGAAATCTTTTATTGAGCTTAAAAATCTATAAGCTGTGATGTCACTTGTTCCAAACATTCTCTCTTAATTCTGCCTCAATTTTCAGCCATCTGTGGACTATATTGTAAAACTAAGCACCAAACATGCTACAGAAAACTGAAAGAGATGAGAAGCAGCAAAAAGAAAAACAACTGTTACTACATCTAAATACATGTATAAAACAGCATAGAATTCAATAAGTAAATATTACATTGTTCACATTTGCAACTGATTTCAAGCTTTCCATCTATTAATTACTCATCTCCATCACTTTCTACCTTACCCTTGAATTTCAGCTGCTCTGATGTTTTTCACATTGTAGATCAACACAGCCTTTGCTGAGGGAGCCAAGTTCTTGGGGGATCCAATCTCTAGGGAATTACCTCTATTGATCTTTCACCTATTTGCTCTTGCTCTATGTTGCAACAGCCATTCCATTTGTACATGAAGTTCAAGATCATGCATCTGCCAATATTCTAATTCTCCTATTATTTTTTCTTTACTGTTCATCCTATACACCAATAGGCATAAAATGGATGGGGTGAACTCAGCTTCTTTAACACTGGGAATATTCCTGTGTCCTTTGCTGGGAATGTTCCTTCTTTGGGCACTGAAACCTCTAACTTAGCAGAGCTCAGAGCTCTGTGGACAGAATGAACAACATTTTCTAGTGGTTTACTGGATATAATCATGACAGAAACCACTCTCCTTCCAACCCCACATTTGGTGAGAGGGACTGTTTGCATTTCTAACTCTTGTTTTCCCGATCATGGAGAATCAGCATCCTATGATAAACAGAACAAAGCAAAATAAGCAAGCACTAAACTACTTGAGTCATCTAGATGCTGTATGTACAATATCTTATTCTTTACCTTTAACAATGCTGAATTTATGATGAATTTATTTTAATAAAGAGCTTTGGTTTAATTAATAAGGCCTCAAAACATAAAAATTATTTTGCTCTGATTGCCATGATAATTAAAAATTTTCTTTATTGATTTTTTGACATTTAATCTAAAAACTAAGGTCTTATTTTCCTGTGAAAGTAAGTTTTTTATTCCTGAGATTGTTTTTATCCAATTTCATTGTAAGCCTTCAAATGTGGATGAGTTGGTGAAGCATGCCTTAAATAATTATGGAAATTCATAAAACAATTATATAGAAACCAGTAATAATTCAGAGATTGTACTTCTTGTTCTTCTCTTTACATGTACCTGAACTTACAATGAACTCTTCAGTTTTCAGATCTGGAGAAACGTTTGCTTTTTACATATGCTATAAAAATAGTGCAATCTCTTGCTTTTGAATAAGGAGCCTACTTAGTCATCTCTTTCTGATGTTTAAAAAAAGTACTTTTGACAGTTAAAAAATTTGAAAATTAGATTTTAGTTTAATTTTCAATTGTGTTCTATGCCTTTGCATCTATTATCACATACTTGCATTATTTTAGAACTCTTCATATACTTAGCATGTTGTTGAGGCTAAACTTACATACGGATTGGGGTTGGAAGAGGAACATTCTTCTCTCTTCTCCATATGTGCATGCACATAATTTTTAATTGCATTTGCAAAGGATTTTGCTTGATTTCATCTGGGACTGACAGAGGGGAGAAAGGTTTATGAAAATGAACTTTAAGCTTAGAACGAAAGGAGAAACAGAAAAATTGCATTCCTCTTTCCATGCCTATGGCAAGAAAAAGTCCCAGGAGTTCTTATTTAATGAAAAACCTCATACATACCATGCTGTATCATGATGAAGAAAGCAAAATTCAACAATGTGACCTCATTAGTCAATACAACACCTTGGTAGCCTGTTCCAGATGTAATCTAGATGCAAAACAAAGGCTATTGTGTTAGCAGAAAAATGGTGTCTTTGGAGGCACTTTCTGCAGAGATGAAGGCAGGGTGTATAGAATAGGATCAGTTCAGGAAGTTGGAGATGAATTTGTGAGACACTCTGAGCATCCAGGACCAGAACACTGGGAGATAGTTTGGCTTGATAACCTGTGTCAGCATGAAAGTAGCAAGATGCAAGAGAATTTGGTATTAATGTGAAGGGGACATTATCCCTGTGAGTACAGATATGTACTCACAGGCTGATATAGCCTTGAGGCATTAGGGAAACAGGGATGATTTTTCTCTACTGGTGGGTGAGATAAAATGAGACAGTAAAAATGTTTGGAGTGCAGGAATTTTAGTTTTTTTAAAAAATTATACAGCATATATGTTTAACCAAAAAAATGTCTTGATATTATTATCATAGATGGGAAAACCCTCTTTTTTGTTAGCTTTATTTAGGATGAAACCTTACATCAATAACATGATGAAATCATCCAAATAAATTGGAGAGGCAAATGTAAAAATTATGGCACCATAAAAACACTAGAAGAAAATATAAGTGAATCCTTATAATTGTGGTACAGAGGCAAAGCCTTCTATAATTTTAAATGAAGAAGAAATACAATAAAACTTGGATAAATTTTGACAACATGAAAGTGATGAAAAAAGTTTGTTATATGGAGTAAAACCAAAACATCTCAAAATTCAAGAGCAAAAATGCACTAAAGAAAATATATGAATAGATATAAGAACTAGAGGGCTAATATTTCCAATATATGAAAGTGTCTAATACATGAGAAAATGTAAACAGAAGTATTGAGAAATGGACAAGAGTTGTTTCATATAAAAGGAATATATTCTCTGGCTAAACCATGTGGAAAGACCAATTTCATTCACTGTTGTGGAATCACAAGATGGTAACATTTTTTTAATGTTTTTATTAGCGCATTATAGTTCTACTTAATATTGGGGTTCATTGTGACACAATCATACATGCATGGATTATAATTTGCTCTACTTCAGGTCCACCTGTTTCCTTCCATTCCTCTCTCCCTCTAGATGGGAAAATTCTAAGAAGAGTCTTCCTCTATTGTATCAGTATGTTACAAATTTTGTGTAATTATCATGGATCATTATTAAAATTAGAATAAAATCTATGCATTTAAAACCTTCCCATGCCACCCTCCTTTGATCCAATATCCCAGGAACATTTTGACATATAGAACCCAAAGAATCAAAGATTTAAGGATCAAATGTCCTTTCAGTCAAAAGCTTTTGTCAAAGAACTGTAATTTAAATAGAAGAAGCAGATGTTGTTTGTTAAATTTTGCATCTATTTTTTTTTGTTTTTCACATTTTCTTTTTCAGTGGTTACATGCATTATCTACAGTATTTCCACAAGAAAATACTCTGCAGTCATTTATGCATTGTCATAAATATTTTTTTCAGCAGAATATTTTCAATAAAAAATATAGAACCAATTAACAAAATTGTCCACTTGTGCATTCTTTGTCTCAGCTCAGAATTTCCCTCTTCTGGGAAGTTTTCTTTGAACTCTCTGACTGTTTAGGCTGCCCAGCCTATGTGTTGAAGCATTTTTAATAGCTGTACCATCAACCTTTTATTATATTCTAATCATTGATCTATTTCTTTGTTTTTTCAGAATGTTGTAAAATCAGAGATGGGTCTTATCTATACTGGTGTCCACAATACCTCTCTCTCTATGTTAAATGACAAACAACCCCTAACTATTTAACAAGTGAATGTTCTCTGAGTTTTCTGATTGATGGTTATCTACTAATGAGTTTCTTCTTCTAACTTCTGACAAAGTAATTATGCCAGAAAAATACTTTATCTTTGAATTTTATACATTTGGAAAAAGAAAATTGAGCAGCTTTTTTTTTATCCGCAGAGTAGGAATTTAATCTCATAAAAAGTAAAATGGAGGATTGAGAAACACAGGGACTACTTATTATTTACTTAATATGCTATGAGGATATCTAGCAATATTACTGTAATCCCTTGTCTCAATGGTAGTTCCTGGAATTGATATCTCAGTGGGGTCAATTGGATTGCATGTGTAACTGAGAGACTTGTGTCAGTTCTTTCCTTTGCTTTTGCAAACATGGCTGGTGAGTTTGCTGAGTTTGCCAATCTGACATAAGTAAGCATAATTTAAAAATGTTTTTAAAAGGATACATAGGAATTCCTGTTGAAATTGTTTTAAATTCAGTTTTGTGGAAATCTTAATTTAATTTGCTGTGTTTAAAGCAATAGAGAACACAAAATTTCCAATGTGTATGATAAACATTTCTTATACTATGATGCTTTGAGATTTTATAAACTGTATCTACCCACATTTTAAAATAGAATTAACTTCAATTATATTCAAGAAAAGTCAATTCACTTTACTTCTTTGGAAGTTAAATAATCATATAATAAATCCATAATTTTCTCATCACCTGACTCCAATTTACATTATAATATTTTCAAAGGTCAATTTCCTCTATTATTATCTATTTCCTGTGATTTTATTAAAATTTATCGTTACTACAAAAATCTTTGCTAAACAACCTTATATATAATGATCTTCTAATTATCTTTGTAACCCGTAGGCAAGGTATAACTCATATTATTCCTTTATGAGTACTCAATAAAATAAAGATAATGCACATGAAATATTACAGCAACTATTTATTCAGCATTTACTCACCCATTATGGGTCCAGTGCTGTGCTATTTTGAATGTCACCTAAGAGCCTATATAACTGTGAGTGTTTTACACCACAATCTTTGTACAGATCCATTTACGGTAACTAGATCCAAGGTAAATACATTAAAGGTTTTCAATATACATCATGGATAAATTGTCCTGTCTTCAAGGTTATAAATTATTTGTGATACTCATTGCAGTGTAATTCTTCCATTATTATATTAAGAAGCAAGAACTTTGTTCTCTCCACTTAAACTTGGGCAAGCCAGTCACCGCTCCCTAACAAAGAAATGCAGCAGAAATAACAATAGATGACTTCTGAGATTAGGTAAGAAAAGTTCAGTGATTTTTGCCTAACTGTATTGGAGCACTCACTTCTATTAGAAATCTGTAGGAAGTCTAATGTAAGAAGTCTAAATACTCAGAAGCCAATATACTGTAAGGAAGTCCAGAACACAGGGGGCATTTACATGGAAGTGTTCTTTTCAACAACCTCTGGTGAAGTTACAGAGGACATCCAGTGTCAACCACCAGCCACATGAGTAAAAACATCATCAGATTATCCCAGCTCCTGAATATAAAGTCATCCTCATGCATTAAGTCTTCCAAGCAAAGACTCCAGACATCAAGAAATGACACAAGCCAAATAATTAGTTAATAATATAATAATATGCTCATTTTATGCTAATGAAATTTTGGTAGTTTATTATGCAAAATTAATAACAGGAAGAGATTTTAGTTCAGAAGAAGATCACATATAGCAGATAAAGATAACTATTGTGTTGAAATGAACTAATTTCCTTCCAGTTTCCCATGTATCTGCACAATGGACATGAAATCATATGACTATAGTGGAAGGAATGGAGGTCATTAAGTCTAGACTAAGCAATGTGGCATTATACCAATGTAGTTCCCTTCTAAGCATGTGGTAGCACAGGTCATATCTAAAACCAACTTTGACCACATGCAATATAGTCAATATATTGTACTACCTGAGTCAATATGCTGTACCAGCCATGTGACTAAGCTTTAGTTCTATTTTATCTATGTTCTAGATGTTTGACCTTTGGTAAGCTAATTAATAGCTCTCTGCCTTATTTACACAACACAATGATAATATTATATGCACAAAGATGATGATAATATTGTCTAATTTATGTGGTTATTTTGAGCAATAATAAATTAATACATATAAAAGTTCACAGAATGGTGTTCAGCATAATTAAGCTTTCAAAAAGTTTAGTCACCTTATGTTTACATGCAGCCACTATTTTGAAAAACACAATTGGTAAGTCACCTTTTGTAGATAACTCTTTCTCATACCACTTTCATAAAATGGTTTCTCATATTTGATAGTAACCTTTTTGTTTTACTTTTGAGAACCAATGACATGAGAAGAGATACTATTCTAGAATTATACTAGATTGACATTTAACTTTGAAAACACAATAAAGATGAGTCATATTTTCATTCATATTCATAAAAATATTTCATATTTTCATTTTTGAATTCCATATGTCTAATGAATATATGATAAATGTATAGCCAATGGAAATCCAGTCTGAATTTTCTAAACCAATCTAAATAATAAATTGTCTCTATTATTAAAAAGTTCTTAAGGCAATAATTTCATGCTATCTCTAATTTAAATTAAATTACCATAGTTTAGAAATAGCCATGTGAAATAAATATGTGAGCATTTGTACTCTAAATACATTTTATTGACCTAGTTAGGAATACATTCTTATGGGAAGTCAGCTAGCATCTATTCAGAAAGACCACACTCCAGAAGTGGTTACCCTTAGACATTTCTATAATCTGTATCTTAATGTCATAACAGCCAAGATTTGTTAGATTAATTGATCCTAGCATTGAAAACTCATTGGTTGAAATCATTGGTTTTCAATATATATGGCTTGTTCAAAATAGTTTCTAAAAACTCCACACTTTTAGAAGAACATAGTAATAAAAAATAATCGAGACTCATCTTTTAAACAATGAGTGGCAACCCAGACTTCAACTCTAAAAGATTTGAAGCTCAATTATTGGTTCGGGTCATTTTTGATCACCTGAGTCTGTCTAGTTTTTTAAATCATAAAACAGTTTTACCTGTCTTCTTATGAATATAAGCATAAGAGATTTCTCTTAGAGAATGAGTTTAGTAGTAGTCACTACCCCTCATCTACATTGAATAATCAGCAGCTACTCATATCTTTAAGAAAAAACTTATTAGTTGTGCCTGACCAATTAGGAATATATCACTTTGCAACAATTACTAAATATAATTAACAGTTAAACTTTAATTTTAGGATTTCCATATGAATATATTCATAATTAAAAGAAAAATTGTCATAAAACATCCTAAGGGTTATTAAGAAAATATTATTTCCATTTTTTCATGATTACAGAGGGAATGAAGTTAACACATTGACTATGCTCCAGGTGCTTTGTATAATCTAATTTTATATTCATATTAGTTCATATTAGTTCTATAAGCATTATTTTACCTATTTAAATAATTTGGAATATGAAGCAGAGAGATGTTGAATATCCTAGTCAGGACCATACAAAAAGAAATAGAATCAACATTCACTCTAGGTACACATAACTCCCAAATCTATGTTATTATTTGTTATTGTTTGTTTTAGCTCCCATGAGCCTTCCTTATGGGAACATAAAATAATTATAATTCTCAAGGAGAGAAATATTTCACATAATTACCAGGCAAGAAACATATCTGATCTATATTTTGGTTGTTTATTAGGCTCAAAATATATATCAATGTGTTGATCACTAACTACTTTTCTTATTTTTTTTTTCTTTTGGCAATTCCCTTAAGTTCTGTTATTTTCTGTTTTAAGAATGAAGTTTTTGGTCCCTTCCATGAAAGGACCACAAATGACTGGGATGCTTTTTATACAAAAAGGAAAGATGAAGTGGAAAGTATAAGATGGAAGTTTTCTATATGCTTCCTACAAACATACAACCAGCTTCAGAAATAAGGGCTGAAATATTTATAATACTTTTTCTTTGGTGTATTAATAACAAATAAAAAATTAATAAAAGAATAACAAAAATAGTAATTTCCTTTTTTTTTCTTTACACCTTGTTTTAGTCAGCTTTTTGGCTGCTGTGAACAAAAGATCTGACAAGAATAAGTGTAAAAGGAAAAATTTGTTTGTCACTCATGGTTTCACAGGTTTCAGACACAGACTCCACAATGTGTGGCAGAACATCATGGCAGAAATGTATGGCTCAAAGGAAAGCAGGTGGGGACATGGCACCAGGAAGGAAGGAGGGAAGAGAGAGAAAGAAGGAAGGAGAGAGGGATAGAGAGAAAGAGAGAGAGAGAGACTGATACACTCACCATGGACAAAATATAAACCCCAAGAATATGTCCCCATTACCCCACATCCTCAAGCTATATCCTCCCTGCCTACAGTTACACCCAGTTCATCCCTAGTAGAGGATTAATGCACTGATTTGTTTAAGGATCTCATAACCCAATCATTTTACATCTACACTTTCTTACCAATCATTTCACCTCTACACTTTCTTACATTGTTTCACACATGAGCTTTTTGAGGATACCTCGTATATAAACCATAACACATCTCATATTTTGCTGATTTCACAAAAAATTATTAATAATACCTAACTTTATATCTCAGTGTTTAAGTTATAAGACTTCAAAGAGGAAGTGTCATCTAGCTAGGAGGGGAATAGATATCCTTCAAAAAAGAATTTATATTAATTATAAAATTTATATTAAAATTGATATATTCTCTTTTAGAGAAGAATTCGCATATGTTTGGATATAAATGGGCCACGATTTTTCTACTGTATTTCTTCACAAGGAAAAGAGTTGCAGGTGATATATGTGGCTCTCTTATTGATATAGGTTGAACTGGGAGAGCTTTGGCTATTTAGCAAAGCTGTAATTACATTAGCTAGAAATTCTCACCCTGTACATTTTTAAATTGGTTAGTAACTAGAAAATTTTACATGGAATTTGGAAGAGTAGAGTAAATAATTACTTTTTTTCTCCTTTGAATGTCGATGGTAAGATCAGGTATTTTTGCAGCACTTACCTAATAATGCTGATTTGATTTACTATCTTACCTTGTTTATAGAGCAGCAGTGTGTATTTGGCTTCACCAAGTCCTCACCTCTCCTTCTTTTAGTTTCTCCAAATTCTGGGCCAGGTGGTCATGAAGCTCTGTGGTGAGAGATGACAATGTATCCTGACATAGAGCCAACAATCATATTTACCCTGCTTAGTTCTTATAATTATATAATATCAATTACTCATAAAAAGTTTTTTTATTTATATAATTCATGGTGATTTTCTTTTGTAGAAACAACTGATAAACTGCATATTGATTTACTATGATTTCAAAATTTTTATGAGTAATTAATAGTTTTATTCTTGATTACAAATGTAAATTTTCAAATATTAAATGGATCTTTACTAACTGCCCTAACAGAACACAAAATGATTTTCAGGATAATGTATGGGAACATATTTCTCAAGGTCAAAATTTTTTTGAGGAAAATAAATTATATTTAAATATTTAGACAATTTTTGAATGTATACTATATGATTCAAAATGTAATATAAGCTTCCAATTATTAAAACAAATTTTCTGCTACAAGCATAGATAAAGAGATCTCTGTCAAATCATATAATATATATAGTATAAATGTGTGTGTATATATATATGTATATATATATTTCTCTTCCAGTATATGTTAACGAATGGCTTTCACTTGTACTTTTCAGAATTATTTAAATAAGAAAATGTATTGAAGAAGAACAAGTAAAGATGAGATGTTAAGTAGAAAGAAAAAAATGTAAGAAGAATTGGGGAAAATCCCAGTTGGAATAAGGAGCAATAGTATTTTCTGTCCCAGAAGCCAACTTATTACCTATTAGTTTTTTTATTAGTTTTTTATTTTATACCGATGCAATTTGCTCCTCTGAGTTTGCTACTTAATCCACTGTCTGACCAACTACATTTGAAAAATCTCTGCAGACTCAGGATACAGTGCCAGGATATGTTATCAGTTGAACAGTAGGGGGCAGCCTTGCATAGGTTTCAAAGTAATGGTACGGTTAAACTTGGCTATTTAGGGCATGATTATGTCAGAAGGAGAACGCCACACTCCTACACCAAGAAGTTTTTCCACAAAAGTCATTGTGTTTGGCAAATGAAGTAGGGAAATAGCAACTTCATTCAGCAACATTTATTCTTTATCAGATAGCTTCCTAATGTGTGCAAGTTGCAAAGAAATTTGAATATGAAAAGAAATACCAATAGAGCAATAGGGTAGTATATGAGAAATCAACGCAATACATACAGGAAAACTGATAAAAGTGGGTGGGTAGGGTGTACTTGCCTAGCATTAGTAAGACCTTGGGTTTGACCCCCAGAATATAAAAAATATAAATTTTTTTAAAAAGAAAGAAAAAAAAATAAAGGAGTAAAAGTTGAGCCAGGCTAAATAGTGCATAATCCCAGCAATTCTGGAAGCTGAGGCAAGAGAATCACAAGTTTGAGGCCTATGTTGGCAACTTAATGAGACCCTGTCTCAAAAATTAAAATAAAAGATCCTGAGAATGTAGCTTAATGGCAGAGCATGCCTAGGTTCAATCCCCAGTTCCAAAATCATCATCATCATCATCATCATCTTGATAGATTAAAGAAATAGAAAAAGTTGAGAAGAAAAGCGATTAATTGAAAGACTAAAAATAAATATCTAAACTACAGTCCAAACAGTGAAAACAGATAAGCAACAGAAGAGAACATAAAATAAGACTAGGATGCTTTTTATGAAGGCTTAGCATATTTCTTAATGGATTTTCAGAGAAGTTAATAAAAATACTAATAATATCAATACTTAAGAAACATTGAGTATTTTTTTTCATAAGTAAAAATTGACAGTTGTACAATTAAAGAAACACAACATTGCAGTACAAGATAGAAACATGATTCTCAGTAAATAAATTAGTAAATAAATCAGACAAAGGACAAAGATGATTCAGATATGAAAACTGGAAAGCTTGATAAAAGGTGATATTTAAAGATTTTTCATTCCATAATTTATTTTTTTAAACTTTTCTGTGCCATAAATCAGACCTTAAGATATTTTAAAAGATTATCAAATGGATAATGTTTTAAAAGATTATCAAATGGATACATTTGATAGTATTTTAAAAGGTTATCAAATGGATACACTTCATGTCCTTAATGAAATGTTAAAAATAATATTTAAAAAGTAGCTAAAATCTCTTGCATGTTTGGAAATTTAAAAACATATTACTAGATCAATATAATTGACAATATAAAACAATATCAATATAAAACTCAAATATGAAAATAATATGTACAAAATCTATAAAATAAAGCTGAAGAGAGAGCATGAGGTAAATTTATTGCCATATATGGTTACATTTTATAAGAAATAAGGAGAAACAATTAGTGAGTTAATAATCACTAAAATTTATAAAAGAATATGATCATGATACATGTGAAGAAATCAAGATATAATAATAATATAATGAAGAACATGAAAAATGTAAAACAAAGGATGGCATCAAACTTAAAAGCTTCTATGTAGCAAAGGAAGTATTTAAGAGCATGCAGAGAGAAGCTACAGAATGGGAAAAATTGCTTTGCCAGGTATTTTTTCTGACAAAGAATTAATATCCATAATATATAAAAAACTCAAAAATTTCATGCAAAGGTTAATCAACCAACCATGTAACCCAATCAATAAATTAGCAAGTAAACTAAAGAGATATTTTTCAAAAGAAGGAAAAAATACCCAACAAAAATATGAAAAATATACTTCCTAACACTCTTAGTACTTAGGAAAATACAAATCAAAATTACACTGAGATTCCACTCACCCCAGCTAGAATGGCAGTCATTAAGAATACAAATAATAATAAATGCTGACAAGGATGCAGGGAAAAGGAATGCTTATACACTCTTGGTGGTATTGCAAATTAGCACATCCATGATGAAAATCAGCGTGGAGATTTATTAAGTATCTAGTGATGTAACCACCATATGATGCAGTCATACCACTCTTTAATATTTTTTCAAAGAATTAAAGTCAGCATATTGTAGTGACACATAATTCTTATTAGCCAAGATATGGAAACACTTTAGGTGGCTATGAACAGATGAATAGAATATATATATATATCTTTAAAATCTCTCTCTCTCTCTCTCTCTCTCTATATATATATATATATATATATATATTCTAATTAGATATAGATCTATATTCTAATTTAGACCCCAGTGCCTCTCCTTCCCTGTCCATCTCCCTAACCACTGTTCTATATATTCTAATATATATATATATTAGAATCTATCTATCTATATTTATATCTATCTATCTATATATATCTACCTATATATATAGATAGATAGATATCTATATATATCTATAATCTATATCTATCTATATCTAGATAGATAGATAGATAGATAGATATAATATGACAGAATGCTATTCAGTCATAAAGAACAGAATTATGTCATTTGCAGGAAAATGGATGGAACTGGAGGATGTCATGCTATGTGAATAAGCCAGACTCAGAAAGTCAAGGCTCATATGTTCTCTCTTTCTCTCATATGTGGAAACTAGAAATAAAAAAGGAAAACAACTTTTCTCAGAAAAATAGGAAGGAGACCAGTAGAGAAGAGGATGGTATCAGTAGGGATGTCAGATCAGTATGGAAAAACTACTTTTATTTTATACACTAGAAAAACTCAAAAGAAAATGTTGAAATGGCAACATTCCCACAACAGCCCAAATAGATTTACAAATTTAGGATTACATAATTCTAATCTTATGTAAATATTTTTCAGGAACATGCAATAAAAATACCATTCTCAATTTAGTTTTAGTAAGCTATACCACTTTAACACATAATCCACGAAAGAACTCTGAGAGAAAGGGAATCCATAGGTTAACATCTTTCATGAAGCTAGTTACAAAATCATAAACAAATTATTAAAAAATCAAATCCTCCAAACAAAACCAATAATACATAGTAAGTATTCTCATGCTACCTCAGGAATGTGTTATTGATATAACATTTGTAAACCAATCAATTGAATTATAATGTTAAAATATGAAATGATAGAAATCATATGTTTTTTCAAAAAATTCAATAAATTTTTATATATATTCATTGTAACACATAAAGCACATTAGGATTACATTAAACCTTTTTCTGATAAAGTTCATTTATCAAAACCTGATACAAACAATATATAATTATGGTAAAATTTTGAAGTCATTGCTTTTTAACCAGGAAGAAGCCATGAGTGCTACTTAGCACTACTTTTGTTTAGCCTAATATGAAATGCTTTAATTAGTGTATTAAGAAGAAAATGAAAATAACTGTGGGTAAATAGCAGAAAGATCAATGGACAGAAGGGAGAGCAGTGGTTAGGGAGATGGAAAGGGAAGGAGAGGCACTGGAGTCTAAATTAGAAAAAAAGATATATTCCATACTTGTACAATTATGTTAAAATGGATTATATTGTCATGTATAACTAAGAAAAAAACAATAAAAAAGTTTAAAATAGAGTGAAAATTCAAACCCAACATGGTCTCAGTAAGTGACATGATCACTGTGGTCCCTAAAATATAAAAAAAAAAAGAAAAGAAAATGAAATAACCACAAAGGAATTAAAAAAAAGAACACTGTCATTACTTAAAAATTACAACCCCTATGTAGATGTCCCTAAAGAATCTAACAAGTGGCAGGCATGGTGTTGCATGCCTATAATCCTAGAAGCTTGGGAGGCTGAGGCAGGAGAATCGTAAGTTCAAAGTTAGCTTCAGCAATTTAAAGAGTCCCTAATCAACTTAGCAAGACAATGTTTCAAAATAAAAAAATAAAAAATAGGAGGCTATGGCTCAGTCATTAAGCACCTCTGGGTTCAATTCCTGGTACCAAAAGAGACAAAAAAAAAAAAAAAATAGAACCTACCAAGTAATTGGGGTTAACAAGAAAACTCGTTAAATTAGTTGGTTTTCAGATCAATATGGAAAAACTAATTTCATTTTGTACACTAGCAAAACTCAAAAAACATGTTGAAATGACAACATTCAATATAGCAACAAAACATATACCATGGCTTAGGGATACACCTAAATAATATATGTACCTATTTTTGGAGATAAGTATAAAACTTTAAAACACATTAAAGAACACCTAATATATGTACAGATATACTATGTTTATTGATAAGAAGAAGACTATATTGTAATGGTTATAAATTCCTACATTTAAAACATTATATATTTCTAATTAGTACATTTCTAATCAGCATTTCTTATGGGTTTATTATGAAAATTCAAATTTATGGACAAAAAAACAGGATTGACAATTAAATTAACAAACAAAACTCCTTATGTCCTGTCAAGGATATAGGGTAATTGTAGAACTCTATGTTATGGTTTTATCCGTTAAATTTTCTCCTTTACATGCTTGATAAGCATGATGCATTTTAAATTATAAATTGATTTAGAATCACTGTCACACAGAAGAGTCTCATGCATAATTGTGAATATTTATATGTGAGAAAATTCCAAATCATTTACTATCAAAACACATATATTACATTAGTAGTTTTAAAGAAAGACTCAGAGGAATAGTAAAGCATCCCTTTAAATCTCAGAACACGTGGATGACAAGGTGGAAGATAAAAAGTATGTTGTAAATTCCTCACTGGAAACTAATCTAATTCTTTAGGAATTTTGCATCAGCACCATTCCTGATGGTACATGGATAGTAAAAGATGAATCTCCATATATTTTAGTCAGTGCACTATATCTTTCAGAAAAAATTAAACTCTGAGCATTGAGAAGGCTTAGAAATACTTGATTCTATTTTTGTTTTTACTTAAATTTTCCTTCTCACTTATGTAAAAAATAAACAAAATGTATTAAAATGTGAGATTAAAATCAAAAGGAACTGTTGCAGAAGGAATAAAGTAAAAACTCTAAGTGATTGAAAACCATCATGTCTTAGAATATTTGTCATCTTACAGTTGAAGCCATAATTGTTCGATGAAATATAGTCAAGAACTCTGATACTGGCAAGAAGACATATAAACAAGTGAGGCAGAATAGAGATCCCAGAAAATCACTCATTCCTATATGTGCTATCTCAGATTGGGTATTCTGATCAGTCCAACAGGGATGGACTCTTCTAAAAATATTTTTTGTTTTGAATATTGTTTGTAAATAATCTGTACAGAGAACAAAAATAAAATGGATCCTTAATCAAATCATATATTAAAATTAATTTAGGTAAGTTTAACATAAACATCCAAAAAAAAAAGCAGAAGTATAAAACTTTCAATGATAATTAACTGAGAAATTCTTGTGAGTTTAAAGTAGAAAAAATTTTCAATGAAACACAAATTCAGAACATAGTGAAAATATAGATAAATATAACTATAAATAGTTTTATTGACTAAAATGTAAAACAGAAGGGGAACAGACTGAAAGAATGCATTTATAAATCTCTTATTTTATGGAAGATTTGTCAACTGAATGTTGCCAGAGCTTTGACTCCTACAAAATAAGAAAAAATTAGAATCATCAAAGGAGAAAAATGAGCAAATATAGGAAAAGGAGTTTCACAGAACATGTATTCTAATGGCATGGCATATAATTATATGAAAAAGACTCAACTTCATGTTTTAGGGAAATGAAAAATTAAACAATATGTCATATGTCCCTTCCCAGACTGGAGTCTGTGTGTGTGCAATTGTGTGTGTGTGTGTGTGTGTGTGTGTGTGTGTGTGTATGAAAGAGAGAGAGAGAGAGAGTCTGTCTTTTTTTAAATAAGGGTTGATAATAAAATACACTAGCAAAGATGTGGAGCCCAGTAAATTTTCACAAATTGCTGTTGAGAAAATAAAATAACATCAATATTTTGAAAAACAGCTGAGGAATAAGTAGAATTGTAGAACACATGCATACACTGTTTCAGCACTTTTATTTCTATGTATGAAGATATCCTCATGCATGTGCATATGCAACAGAAGACATATGTACAATGATATTGGAACATTGTTGGTAATAGACATAAACAAGAAATAATATAAAGGATCATCTAGAGTAAGATACATTCATACCATTTTATATTAATATAATGGAATACTACATAATAGTAAAAAGGAAGAAACTACAACATATAGGTATCGATATGGATAAGTCCCCAAACATAATTTTGACTGTGAAAAGTAGTGAACTGTAAAAATATACTGTCATTTTAATATGTTTTCATTATAAGTAAAATTTAAAATTGCATAATTTCATATGCAGATATATGTTATGAAGTTCAAACTATTAATATAAGGAAATATTTAGTATAAAATTTAGGACAAAGAGGATTCAATTTTGGAAGGGTCACATGGCAGGGGTGAGATTCCAAAATATTGTCTATATGTTTCTATAGTCTTCAGTTGATGAAATAAGTACTAACATTTTAATAATTATAGTAGTTTCAGTATTCCTATTATATAAACTATTTGAAATATATGTTGTATTTCAGAAAATATTTCTCAGTATGTACTGCTTTAAATCCAGCAACTTTCTTTCTTTGAGATCCTTCTTCCATTAACACTCAGCAAGGTGGATCTGACTTCAGATAAACTAGATAAGCCCATCAAAGTTTCTGCCAACAGCAAACATCCAAATGGCAACAGCAAGAAATAAGGGTATCATGTTATAAGTCTTTAGTATATTAAACTTATCTGTCACTGCACCAAATAATTACTAAAGAAATAGAAATATAAAGTCATAGATCAGAGATAGATCGGCAGATATTAGGCACACATATCAAATTTTAAACTTATTTATATGATGTTAATATGGTGTTGAATCAGAAGAACAATCCTGGAAAAAAGCAAATAGGAGCTTTTATTTCATCTCAGTAACATGCTTCACAATAAAATTCCACTTGCAGAATTTTAGAATATTGTAAATACAGTATTTCGGAATACCCTAATACAGTACCTTGGAATCTAATAAATGTCAACAGGTATTTTCCTTTTGGGGTTAGACTACAGAGACAAGTAAGGAAGAAGTCCTGACCATTCTTTAGTGCAAAATAATTGTGTAGTAATATCAAAGCATATCAAATGAATACTTAGATATCTTCATCTACTGCTCATATATTCATGTTCTAGAATCAGAACAGGGTGGAATTGTTTGATCATTTTAATGAAATGAATAGAATGAAAGAGAGTGCTGGATAGGTATATGTGTGAAAGAGAAGGAAGATGAGGAAGCTGAGCAATTCTATAGCTGCCAGATATCTTGGAGGGAATGTAGACCTCTCAGGATTCTTTGTGCATGTATCAACATTGTATTCCTATGCTAAAATCCTGGATGAATTTTAATTTTTCTATCATACTTGACCATACACCATGAAATAACCACTGTCTCTTTGAAACTGGTAAAACAATATATATCTAATGCATTAAAAATACACTAAACATATTATTTTAGTAAAAATGAACTGAGGACATTTAATTTTTATAAAATTACATTAAGGATATTGTTACTTTAATAATTTGTTTATCACTTCACTCCACTAACAAATTTCTAAAAATATAGAAATCCTTGTGTATACCTTATTTCTCTCAATGATTGCAATAAGAGATGCTCAATATATGCTTACCATGATACAAAACTAAAATTCACATACTTATGTTATTATCTTATTTGTCCTTGTCAAGAAGTCTAAGTATTTACCCACTGAGCTCTGTTGCCAACCACCCAAAGTTGCTGAGTATTTTAGCAACTGACATCTTTCTGAAATACATTAATAAAAATCAAACAAGAAAATGAATTGGCATGTTTGAACACAAATGCATACACTTCATTTAGCAAAATTCAGAAAAAAATAGATAACATCCTTTCACACATGCCAGTGATTTCCTTGTAGCATAAGGAGAGAGAAGTTGCTAGAATCCATCAGAGAATAAAATAAAAAACAAAACTATATTTCCAATCTATAATAAATGTATGTTTATTGTAATTGCCTCTTAATTTGTTCTTATTTCATCTGAAATCTGTAAATGTAAGCTCAGACAGATGGTATGCTAATATAATGGCTAAGGTGTCCTGCATAAGTACAGCAGTGAGTATTGACTTTCTGTCATTTGCGTCATGAGAGGAAGCCCTATTTTCACTGTGTCTGAGTAACTCAGATGCCAGGCAAGAATTTAGATTTTAGTCCAGATGGAATAATTAAACTTGCACGAAACAACAATGAATATCCTCTCTCTAAGGAGACATATATAGTTAACTCCCATAAAGTGCCAACTTGAGGCTTGTGTATTAATAGCATCATTGTAAACATACTGTATATAGGAACCTTCATGATCTGGAGGATATGGTTTGACCATTAATTTGGTTGAGGTCTTCTATGTGTGATTCTAAATATGTGGTTTATTGATTTGTAAAAGATTATGGTTATGCTTAATAATGGAAATTTGATGACCACAAAGGGATCTAGAATGGATTTTAAACTTACACTGTTTTTAGATAGATTGAAGGAAATTACAAGGAAAATGAAATACGAATATGTAAAGTCCAAATTTTATTATGCTTTTTTAAAAGAATAAAATAATTTGTTTAGTTAAATGTAACCAGAACAAACATAGTATAGAAAAAAAGAGAATTGAAAAATAATGTATGTTGCCCATTGAATTATACGTGCAGTTGATTAAGAGAGAAGTGTGCTATCTGATCTGTAGTGATAAAGATATCCTCTATATAGGCTGACCAGTACAGAAGCCACCAGACAAATATGGATATGGAGCTGAATATATGACTAGACTAACTGGACAACTAAATTTTTAAATTTAATTTTTATCAGTTTAAATAAATTAATTAAGTAAATTGATGTGGTCAATGTGGCTAAAAGATAATCAGTATAACTATAGTTCCACGATTTTGACACATTATTTATAAGAAAAATAGCTACTCCTCTTTGAAAACATCTAATTCAAATACACAAGGAGCATATTAATATTTAAAATGCTAATGTGACATGTGAAGTTACTCATTTCTTAATTTATGTAATCCAGGTGAGACTGATGGTAATCCTGTTCAGGTAGAATACTATATATCTAAGTTTTTATTTTTAAAAACAGGTACAGAAAGAAAGCTTTCTCATCAAGGCAAATTGAAAGAAATGAAAGAGATTTCAAAGCAAATTTAACAAGTTCAAGGTATTCATTTTTCACTTTTTTCCAGCATGGGCAATATATACTATATTTCATTATATGTTGGCTGTTTTAAATTAAAATTCAATAATGCTTTAAATGATATATAAAGCATAAATATTATACATAGTAATGAGTGATATTGCAATATGTTCACACAATATATAACATTTAAATTAATTAAACATATATAACTTCTCAAAAGTTCACCAATTTTTTATGGTGGGAACTTAAAATCCATTATTCTAGCTTTTAAAAATATACAGCATCTTATTGTTATATATAATAACCCTACTGTACTATAACATTAAAGGTTCTTGCTTCTCTCTAACTGCAACTAAGTACTCACTGATCAACTTTTCTCCATCCTTCCTTGACTCACCACTCCCTAGCCCTGGTAACCATCATTGTGCTCTGGATTCATATGAGATCAACTTGTTTAGATTATACATATAAGTGAGATCATCCAGTTCTTGTCTTTCTGTGCCGATATAATATAATAAATTATATTTCACATAATATAATGTGCTCAAAGTTCACTCATGTTATTACAAATCACTGAAATTTAGCCATGCTCAGTGGCAAATGCCTGTTTATTTCCAGTGGCTCAGGAGGCCAAGGCAGGAAGATTGAAAGTTCAAAGCCAGCCTCAGCAACTAAGTGAGGCCTTAAGTAAACTAGCGATACTATCTCTAAATAAAATGTAAAAAGTGCTGGGAATGTGACTAGGTAGTTAAGTGCCTCTGGATTTCATCCCTGGTGTCAAAAAGTGAAATAAAACCAAACAGATCATGATTTTCATTCTTTTTGAAGCCTGAGTAGTGTTCCACCAGATAATTACTTATTTGGGGAGTTTTTTTGATCATGGTTGAATATTTTGTGTTTCTGAACTCTACCCACTAGATACTCCCATAAACACTTGAGTTAGAGCAACTAAAATGTCTAACTTGAAATCAAACTCTATGTATTACTAACTTGAAATCAAACTCTATGTAATTCAGATATATTTCAAAAATTATTTTTTAAACAAGATTCCAGGTTTAATGAAATATTTATTCTTGAACTTTCTTTTGAGGAAATCTAAATCAAAGTGTTCTATGAAGTTTGTTATGTGATCAATTTTTTCACATCTATAGCCATTCTGTCCTTTCAAGCCTCTTTCATTAATGATTTCCAAAAATTCTCAAATTTCTCACACATTTGTGTTGCTATTGGCCAAACAGACTTAAGCATTACACATACTATGTGGTCCAACTGACTTGCACATAAGTTTAGCAGCATTTGATGTAGAAAATCAGCAAGTGACAACAAAGTGATGTTTAGTTTTATCACAAGAAAAATTGTTTATCTCATAAACCATGTCCATTTTTACTTTTCAAAAGCACAGTCTGTACTTCTTGTGATCACAAAGCATGGCACCAACATAAAATCACACTGCATTGAATGTTCTTATCAAAATTAAGTTAAAGCTTACTTGCACGAAGTCTCATAATCAACAATATTTCTAATTTATCAATATCTCTAATTAGCATCTCCTGCAATTCTACCATCACTCAGAATATTTTTTCTTTGTTTAGATTTAATAATCTGTTGTTATAATCAATGCCTCTTAAAAAGCCTCAGGTCCCTTTCTTTTGCTCCAATATATTCATCTGAAAAATATTCCATGTGCTTCATAATTTATTGAGAAAAGGACTTATTACAAAATAACTCCTTTATCTCACTAGTTCCACACTGATAAAACTGTGTCACTGCTTTTCCTGCCTTATTACAAATCTCCTTTCTTTAATCCAAGGACACTCCATTCCAAGTATGCTCTCAGCTCCTTTGCAAGCTCTTTCATATTTTATTTTTAATTTTTTTGAGAAACTGCCATAGTGTTTTCCATAAGTTGTACTAATTTACATTACCACCAATGCCATGCAAGAGTTCCCTTTTCCCCATATCTTTCCAACGTTCACTATTTTTCATCTTTTTGACAATAGCCTTTCTAAGTATGAGGTGATTGTGATCTAATTTCACTGCATGTCCAGCTCTTTAATCAATCTTCTCCAATGTGAATTCCACCTTCCAAAATGAGGTTATTTAAAAATAAGTGATGATATTCAGGTAGCTGAATTTGATGGTTAATATTTATCCTTCATCTTAGTAGCAATTTGTGCTTAATTGGAAAGAATTATGTGTAGTTTTCTTTATTGAACACTACTTTGTTTTGGTATTCATGACAGCAATGTTTCCAACTGCTCTTGTAACTCCTTGCTAGTTTCTGTTACTCTTCTTAACTGCTAAATACTGAAGTTTTTTATCCATGAATTGTCAATGTAATATATCCTATCCCAGGAGTTAGCTATTTTCCTTTTGATTATGACAAAATTATTGTGTAATTTTACACTTATCTGACTTTCTCTTGTCTTTCTCCTACTAAATCATGAATCCAATAGTACTCCACACTAACGATCTACATTACTAGTAGTGGTGAAATATAGTGGTTGAGATACAATGAATTTTTATTAATTGATTTTTATTTAGCCAATTAATCTATAAATATGAATACATACACACACGTATATACAAATTGCTTGCTATAAACCATACTAGAACATTAGTTCACATAAGGATATTAGAGAAAAAAACAGAAATAAGAAATATTTTTGGTTTTGATTTTTCTTACATGCTATTTAACACATGGCCATTTTTTGCATTTTACCTCTTGGGGGATTATGACTCAATTGGGAGATATTTTGCATCAAAACATTTATTGTCTTTTTTATAATCCCAAAGGCAAACTGAGTTATCTAATGGGGTGCTGTCTCTCAAGGCTGAACACACAAATGAAAAAATCAGTACAAGTGTTCTTCATTTATCACATGCCTATATCTATACATCTGTATATAGAAATAGTAAAATATCAATAGTGAACAGAGCTTCCTAGAAAAATTTTCTTTGTTAAAAATTAGTTATCTATTAAAATAGTGTATTAAGATAATCTAATATTTCACTATTAAATGTGAAAGTGTTTGTATATACATAGGTTTATTTCAATGTGGATTGCACGTATTAGATTGACGTCCAATTGTTTCATTATTGGCAAATCTGCAAGTCTTATATGACAACCTTGTTGTTGCTTATTAACAAATTATTGTTACTACTAATTGGTATTATTTTTATTAGAAATAACAAATAATATAAATGTCCAAAATATTCCATGGAATATTTTCAAATTTATATCTTCTTAGGCACAACATAATTTTTATTTTCTTATAACTACAGAAGCAATTACAAAATTGCCTGGTTTCAAAACTCTGTCAAAGTGAAAAAAATCTGTCAAAGTATCCAAGTTAATTATGTAAAGAATTTTGAACACCATAAGATTTAAAATCACCTGAGACCTAATACTGTTAATCTTAAACCTAAGTTAGTATTAAACCTTAAACATACTTGAATGATGACACAAACACTCCTATAACAGTTTGGCAACTCTCTATCTTCATTATCTGGACCCAATTCAAACTAACTGTAGAATATACTTTCATTTGCAAGTCTCATGAAGAAAAAATTACATAACATAGATTTATTTTTATATTCCATCAACATCAACATAGTCCTTTGAAACATAAAATAATATTCAGGCACTATTACTAATATAGTACTTAAAACCTGCAATTTAATATGCCATGCAATAAGATAGGATTAGATCTGTTCAGTTATGTCTTAAAAAAAAAAGGTGATAATAACAGATTCCATCAGTACTTTGATATCCATTCTTCAAATTCTTTTATTTATAAAACCTTAGTAGCAAAAAGAAACACTTCAATATCAATTTTACAAAGCAAACAAAGCAGAGATCTGTCATTCTTAGTATCTAGCATTCACTGTGTTGATAAGAGGAAAGGAACACCCCTCACCAAAATGATAGGAAGAGAAAGGATGCTCTGTCTTTCAAAACAAGGAGCTGATAGTAGGAGTGTTTGAAGGAGTACAAACAGGAAGGCATGGTAACCAAATTCTAGAAAGTATAGGAAGTCATTATTAACTTTAAGACTAGAGGAAAAATAAGGAAGTGATGCTGAGCATCTAATCACACCTGTCGTCCACTACTCCTAGAGACTAAAGACTGCTGCTGATGTTTTATTCATTCTTGAACTGATGATATTTTTTACACCATATTCAACATTAGCCATTATGAATTACCATTTATTTTCTTGAACATAAGCACTGACAGCCTTCAGAGACTTAGCCACCTGTTTTTGTCAGAAAGTCTTTTTGTGGCAAAGAGATGAAAAGCAATGTTTGAATATCATCTCCTGCCTTCTGATCTACTATTGATGTCATCAACTAATCAGATTTCACTGAAAGCCAGATATAAATATAGTTTCATGATCTCAGCCCTGACAGTACAGAGCAGAACATAGACTGGCAGGAATAGATCTCAGTATCTATAGGTAAAATATTGGTCATACAGTACAGGTTTTCCTGGAGATTATATGCCCATTACTGACAGCCAATGTGTTCTGAATAGGTTTCAGTGATTCACCCAGGGATGAAAGAATCACTCCAATCTAAGCCAATATGTTCTTTTCATTATTTGCTTTAATGAGTAACTCAGGTGAGCATATGACCTAAGGTAGTTTAATTATAATTCTCAGAATGTTTACAAGAGTTCCTGGAAAATATGATTTCTCATTCTCTTTATTTGAGTGGAAACTATGTAGTATAAGATTTATAATAACTACATTTATCCACATGCATACTGAAAAAGATGGCAACACTGTCAAAGAGTTCAGCAAGGACTGAGAAAATGTTATTCATGCTTAATTAATTTGATTTCCAAAAATAATGTCTGAATCTGGATAGTCTGCATTTATTTTAAATGATTTATAAAATACTTATTACAGACTCTCAGAAGATGGCGGAGTAGAGGAGGTTGATTTCTAAGCTGCTCCATGGCATGAGACCAGGAAAACAGATAAACAGCTTCTCAGTGAGACGAGTAAAAGAAGAAATTTACTGGGATTTAATGCTGGACTCTCAGAACAGCTTGGGAACCCAGAAAGTTTTACACAATAAAATAAAGAAGATAGCCTATCATTGTGCTGGTGACTGCTAGAGCTAATCCACTATGGGCAAAGTGAGGTGAAGGACTAAGGGAACCTGTACTTTAGGTAGCACTCTGGGGTGTCTTGGTATGGAGAAATCAGAGATAAAGGACACTGCCAGATTGATCCAGAGGATGTGCTACATTATTGTGCAGGAAAGACTCCATGTGTCTCCTCTTTTTGTAGAGAGCTGAGGCAGGAGACATCTTGCCATAGTGCTATGATGTCCTGTGGTTGTGGGAGCAAGTCAAGGAGCACAGGCCTAGGAAATTCAAGCTAAGACCTAAAAAGAGACCTGGTAGATATCTGATATAGAACTAATAGTGTGCTTAGGAGACAAGGAGAAAATCCAGCATGGGGAATGTTTTATAAATAGACCTAAGCCTTGCCTTTAGATGCTCTGCCTACAGAAACTCTTCTCACAGAACTCTACAGTGACCCCACTCTGAGAGTGGAGCAGACAACATTCTTCAATGTGTTCCACTTCATACTGCTGAGAAGAGTATCTGAGAATTTTGAACTCCAACTATCAACTTGAAAATCAATGAAAAAGGAAGAATTTGCCAGCCTGAGGCCACTACTCTTGTGCACAGTCCACAACTCTTGAAAAAAAAAACAAAAAGAAAGAAATTTGGTAATAGACAACAAACATATATTCTCACTGACAATTTTTGACCACTACAATAGAAACAATTTTTAATGTTTCACCAAAAAGCTTTTTGCTCTTTATTTCTCCTTTTTGATTGTGTAATGAATGGTTCATGGAAATTTATATTTACACATATACATATTTGTCTCTCTTTTCTCACTTCTAGAATTTTTAAGGTAGTTATATTTTTAAAATTTTTTATTTGTTCTTTTTAAATAGACATAATAATAGAGTGTATCTTTGCCATATTATACATACATGAAAGTAGTTATTTTTTGACTCTTTTTTTGAGGGATAGGGTGTTTGATTAGTTTATTTTGGTTTTGGTTTGTATTTATTTGCACTTGCCTATCTCTTGATTCCTTTCTCTGTTTTCTTTTGTTAACAGTCAGATTCTATTATTATTTTTCACTCTTCAATTAATTCCTTCATTTCTATTTCTCTCCTTCTTCCTCATAATCATCACATCTTACTCCTCTTTTGCATTTTCCCTATTCACATTTTGAAAATTAAAACCCTTTTGCAAACATATTATTTCTACTGTTGACAAGTGCATATCATGCCATTTCTGTTTATTGTGCCAATTAACATTGTAGATGTCATAGTGGGAACTATTTAGTTTAATGTTGTATATTATTTGCATTGGTTGTAGTTATTCATCTCCCCCTAAATTGTGAGATGCTAAAAACCTTTGGTACTAAAAACACTATAGGTTCATAGGGTAGGAACTCTGCTGTCTCACACTCATCTTGGGTAGACATACAAGCAATATAAAAAAATAAGGGAACAGAACATCCCAAACAAACCAAAATACTTCAATAACAGAATCCATTGACACAACAGCAGAGGAAATGTCAGAGAAGGAATTTAGAAAGTCCATAGTTAAAATGATCTTC
>CM053400.1:159824623-159871651 GCA_028644305.1 Xerus rutilus | reverse complement strand
CTCCCAGGTAGAGCATGTGTTTAGCAAGCTCAAGGCCCTGGGTTTGGTCCCTGAGAAAGGTTGTTCTAGACAGTGATAATGGCTGGTACAACGGCCCTAAGGCAGGCCAATGTCTGGTATGTTCAGAAACAGCAGTAAATCTGGTGTAATTGCACTGGAGTGAGTGAAGAGAACATGTACAAGTTAATGGGGAGTAAAACACAGAATATTGCAAACATTGTAAAGATTTCAGATTTTATGCAAGATGATATAGAGAAGGGATGTTGAGTATTTAGTTGAAATAATGTCATGATGGGATTTATATTTTGAAAGTTCACTCTGCCTTCTGCGCAGAAGGTAATGTGTCTTATATAAAAAAGAAAATTCAGGATACAATTATTGTGCTCAAAGTAAGAGATGATGATGAGTCAAAGCAGAGTAGGAATGTGTGTGAAAAATTCTGGATCCATTTCTCTACCACAGTTTACCTCCCATTGCCTTCTTTCTTGTCAAGTTTTTATCTTTCCTATTTACCCTACTTGACTTTTCTTTATCAAGAGCTTTACAAACCATGTATTAATTATTGAATTACTTTGGGAGTGTTTTTGATACATAGCAATGAGCATTCTATTTTGAATACTAATTCTTTAGAATGGAAGATAAAAAGCATTTATTGACACCTTAGATCTGAGAAAATGCATGCTTGTTTGTTACTCTTAGATTCATGACACTACACTAATCCAAATTTTGATAGCTCTATTTTAATTTCCATAGGAATGCTTCATAAGCCTTGGTCACAACACTATAAAGATCATGCTGAGATAGTGTGATCATACGGATGCCATCAATACTATAAATAATAAAAGAATTGGAAATTTATATTATGAAAATGAAGAATGATATTACACATTTAAATTAAGAAAATATTGCTATCTTCAGAAAAACTTTATTTTGGTACTGGGAATTGAACTCAGGGACACTTATCCACTGAGCCATGTCTCCAACTCTTTTTTGTATTTTATTTAGAGACAGGGTCTCACTGAGTTGTTTAGTGCCTCACTTTTGCTGAGGCTGGCTTTGAAGTCGTGAACCTCCTGCCTCAGCCTTCTAAACTGCTGGGATTACAGGCGTGTACCACCACACCCAGTCAGAAAAATTATTAACAAAATTTTATAAGAAGAGGCCTGAAGACATATTTTCAAAAAACAGTTATGACTAAGCTTCAAGAGATAGAATTAATTTAAATAGGAGATATTAAAATCAAATATAATGCAGATCAATTGTTTCAGTTTCAGAGATATGAAGATTATGGAGGTATTATCCCTAGAAATCATACACAGGACTGCAGTCATCTATTTTGCTGTTTAGATACCCCTTTTCTGCCTGTAAGCACTCAATTGGCCTCTTGATATTTTTCAGCTCTGGTTTGGAGATTCATGTTTAGACAGAAATGTATCACAGGGCCCCTAATCTTGTGTATTTGGGTTGGTAATCTATATGGTTAATAATTTTTAAAAATATATTTACATGGAAAAACTCAGTGTATCTACAATACTTCATTTAAATTTCATCTTATATCTTACTTTTTAAAACTGTAGTTAAAAATATTATGCTGCAGAGGAGAATCGCGAGTTCAAAGCCAGCCTCAGCAATGGCGAGGCACTAAGCAACTCATTGAGACCCTGACTCTACATAAAACACAAAATAGGGTTGGGGATGTGGCTCAGTGGTTGAGTGGCCCTGAGTTCAATCTCCAGTACCAAAAAAAAAATATTATGCTGCAGAGATCACATTTTAAGACATAGATGACTGACATTTTCTTCACTTATGTAGTTAGTTTAACGCACCTGTGTGCTTATATTTGTACAAACACTCTTCTGCCAATATGAGCATATATTTAAGCCTTTCATTTTCATAAATAAGTAATTAGTTATGAAGTTGATAACTCTGTATTGCTTTATTTTTGTAAATTTAGATGTGCCAAACTTTGTATGTAAAAATATACAACAAATACTATATAACACATATTATCATCATCTACGTGTCTTTGAAATGACTCCAAACTCTTCAGATTATTTGAATGATTTTTTAAAGCTCCAAATGATGATATAAGATTTGGACATAACATTTCAGATAGGGCCAGAAAAGTAAGCTTTGCAAAATAAGCTTAAGCATGATAAAGACATTGTACCATACAATTTTACTACTTATTATAATTTATGCATGATATATATCAATAATTACCTATAAAACTTGTGTTTAAATAATATGAATATTTTAGATTGTTTTTTCATAATTCAATGTTAAAAATATTCCACTGCTTATTTTTTCTTATTCTTTCAGCTCAACTTAAGAGGACCTTGAAATAAATAGCAATGTAAACAGCTTACAAAAGTAAAAATAATAGTAAGCATTTACAATATCTTACTTCTTATATATGTGAATCACTGCATTTTTTTCCAAAACAAGTTGCCAAAACAAAATATAAAAGGATAGTGAAATTGATAAAAGACTGCAGATTTCATGAATAAGCTCTTATGTCAATCATTTACTCTCATTCTTTTCAGAGTACTAAATTTGTTTTCTATTATATGTAACATAAAATATAAGCTTTGTGGCTTAATATGGCATATATGTATTTTCTCCTAGTTATGAATATCAGAAGCATGTGAGTCATGGTCTGGCTCCTCTGCTGAGAGTATAAGGAAGCTGGATGTGGTAGAGAGGCAGGGCTGAGTACTCTTATGAAGTCTAGGGCAGAGTGTGGATGTGCTCCACTTCCTAAGACAATCTTGCCTTTTGCAGAGCCTTTTGCAGGTTGTTGAACATGTAGGACTGTTATTTCTGACTCCTTGCTGCCTGTCAGTGGGATCTGCTCTAAGTTCCTAAAAACTGCCAACTTTCCCTGCCAACTCCATGCTCAGAGCCAATAATTGATAATCTCCTTTTGTCCAATCCTCCTTTTCATTTGAATATCTCCCAACTTTTCTCAAGGACCACCTATTTAGGTAAAGACCCAGTAAGCATATTCTCCTTAAGTTAAAGGGAACTGATTTGGAACATAGTTATACCTATAAAATCCTTCAAATAGCACCAAGATTGGCATATGATTGAATAATTGGAAAATGTATGTGTGTATACCAGCATATGGGGATAACATGGCCCACTGTAGAATTCTGCTTATCACAATTTATTTCTCTTGATTATTAGAAATGAAAATATGTATGTTCACACATAAAATGACATTTCCTTCTCATTTACTATTTAATTAAATAAATGCCATTAATTTAAAAAATTTGAAGTTATAGGTTTCAGAGAATATTTTTACATATAAAAAAGAAATACTTTACAATATTGACCAACTTCAGGTAGGTAACTCATTTTAATTGTTAGTGATTTGTTCAGAAGCAATGTGTTAATGAGCTTGCATTCACATTTTGAAACCTGGATAATATTTTCCTACACTTTCATGGATATTATCCTTCCTAAGTTCTAGCTCATTGAGCAAACAGTTCACTACTAAATCAAGATGTCTATTTCCACTTATCAGAATAATCATTCTTAAGGGTTTTTAAAGCCGATATATCATCAAAATAATCATTAATTCATTTTATTAAATAATTTATGTAGAAATAATTATAGATTTACAGAAGAGTTGCAAAGACAGCAGAGATTTTCCAATTAATGTTGACATCTAATAAATTGACATCGGTATGCTTCCATCAACTAAACTAGATATGTTATTTGGATTTCCCAACTTTTTCACTAATAGATTTCTTCTGTTCCAGTATACTATTTAAAATACCACGTTGTACATATTAGTCATATCACCTAAGCCCTTGCAATTTGCTATAATTTCTAGTCCATTTCTTGTTTTTAATGACCTTTACATTTTGAATAGCATTTGTACTTAGAAAACATATTATTTTTCATTTGAAATGTTGTATTACTGCAAGTTGTAATTGGTATATTTTAAGAACATATTGAGTCCAGTGCAAATTCCACTATAACCATTTAATCATTAATTTGCCCAGATAAATCTCAATATTTTATATATTAGTAGAAGCATAAATTTTGATGTCCTATAAAGAACATATAAAACAACAAAGTGCATCTGAAACTTCTGGATTTGTATTTAATTAGGACTAAATTTTATCAAGTTTTAGAGGGTAGAGGAGATATTGAGCTGATATCAGACAGCTCAAAAATGTTTTTATCCTTACCCATTCAGAATTAGAATAAAATGGTAGATGTACATGTATAACTTCAGATAACAATAGAAGAGAGGTATTTATAATGATTTCATAACAATTATTTTCTGGCTAAGCATTTTTGTTGAAGAAGGATCAGGATATAAGCATATTTAAATCATACTACTTTATGTTCATTGAGTGATTTTAAACACAATAAACCATGTAAAACCAAAAGTAACCTCTCAGCTTGGGTAGAATTCCTTCCTCCATCACTGCTTCAGCCAGTAAATACACAGAGTCTTCAAAACTTTTCTATGTGTAGCAACCTCTGAAAGGCTGACAGACTATAAACCAGATCATATAGGCAAGATCACCACTACTGCATTTGAACAGGAATTTGAAAGAACTTGTCAGTTTTTTTTTCTTTTTTAATATTTTAGATATGTCCTTTGCAAAAATAGAAAGCCATTGAACTGTAACCAGTAAAAAAAAGTATTAGCTTTGAATTATGGCACTGTTCATACATGACAATCAAAAACTCTGACATTTGAAGCAGTTAGGAATTTATTCATTTTGAAGTCAAAGTTAAAGAAAAACTAAAAACACAAAATCCTTATAAAATCACATGAATAAATATGTACAATATATTTCATGCAGAATAGTCTTTAACTTTTTCAATTTTCTTCCTGACAGGAGAGTACTTTGGAACAAACTATCATTTTCTTCTAATCTTTTTATTCCAATTCAGCAATTTTTTCAAAAGGGAAAGCAGTTACAATCATGAAATCAGAGAGGCAATAATTTTGTTTTCACAAAGACATTAAAATTTAGAGAGTGAATCTTTCATGTTTGCCTGATTTCATACTTTGTGGTAATGCAAATTGTTTTTTTACAAGGTAATTTATAGAACATTCATATACCTTGAATGGCACGTTGAAAATAATCCTGTATACACCAAAATGTATAAGATGGAGCAACTCTGAATTAAAGACCTTTAAAATTTTAATACAAGATGCTTTGGACATTATATTAAACTCAAACAAATTTTATACATATATCGTTATTGAGTAAGTATATATATAATGTCACAAATGAAACTTTAATTTTATGGTATTTCATTTGAATAGTTTAATATTGAAGAATCACTTCATGGAAATATACAGTTCTAAAGAGAAAGAAATATGTTATTAGATCCTAAGCATACATTGCTTCTCAAATACTTGAGGCTTTCTTCCAATATGGTTTTATATGTCCTTAATTTCAAGATGATTTTCAAAATAAATTGCAAACTAGAATTAATTTTAAACTTTACTTTCATTTCTAAACAAGTGAATTATAGACCTACATTTTGCTGTAAGATTTGTTTAATATTTAATGTCTTGTCACTTATAGCACAGCATATTTAAAAAAGGTTTATCTTAAGCATTTGTGTTATTTTGCTAGTCAACTTATAATATGTATGTTTCATGAAATAGAAGCACAGATCAACATAACTCAAAGGACTATGTGCTAAGTTTTAAAGTCCAGATATATAACTAAATAGGTATAGATAAGAATAGAAATAGATACATAAAGTATTATTTTCATTTATTTACATGTTAGTTATACGATGCGCTCTTTTATACTAATAAGTTATGAGTAATTTACAATTATATATAATAAAAAACAAAATGTGTTAATTACTATTTAGCTCTTTGAAATAATATGTTTGAAGATACAAAGTAGAAAGTAATGAATATATTTTAAAAGATGGAAGATTTCAAGGAAAAAAAACAGTGATGCATGAAATGAAAATTATAAGACACAAGAGAAGACGTTCTAGATGAGGAGGTAACCTTGAATACAGACAAGGTTGTGGGAATGGTGGGCTTTTGCAGGGAGTGGTACAAGTGGAGAAAGATACCACTGTTGATCTTTTGTAAAAATTTGTTTTAGTTTTATTTCATATTTTTCTCTGCACTTCCATTTTTCACTTATTTGCTTCAGGTTTTCAAATTATTTAATTCTGTAAGCTATAGATCATGTCAATGTCTATCATGCATTCAGATATATTTTCTGGAAGTTGCTAATCTTTTTTTCAGGGAGATATTTTACCATCCTATGATATCTTTACAATAATACAGTAATTCTAGAGCTAAAACTAGTAAAGTAGCAATCAATTGTCATAACAAAGAGAAACCATGTAGTTTCCTCAGACAAAAATATTGACTTTTAAGTATGGCTCTTGAAGGTTGAATGCCCTCCTTTCCGTACTGCAATATGTAAATGTAAAAACTAACACAGAAAGGAAAGGCAGGACTTGGAAAAACCAAAGTCCTGTTCACAAACAACATCTTCTTGACTACTGGGAAATACCCACAAAAGTAAGATTTTCAAGGCAACTACAAAAATTTCCTTGAGGATCAAGATTCCTCAATAACCCCAGAAGAGTTAGTTTTCTAAATAGTTGCCATTAATTCTGGTAGATTATGAAATATGCTTTGTGTCATATACACAGGTGTGCATTTTGTTAGATGATGTACACTTTCATAATGCAAATTAATATTAACACTTGTGTAGTACAAGATTAAAATCCTTGTAAGCAGAGTACCTTCTAACATGATGCAAATGAAGGCATGGTTTTAGGTTATGTCTTTTTCTTTTCATTTCTTTTAATAATAAAATATGTTAAGATTACTTTATAAAATAAATAATACAATAAGAACATCTCATTTTATAGATTTCTTGGGTGGACCTTTCTTTTAAATAAAGCAATATAGATATATTTGTATAAAATTTTAAAAATTATAGAAAACTTAATGTTCTCATTATCTCAGGATTTTATTAGTATTTGAATGTTAAGTATTCAGATTCTCAGATGTATATCTGAAATTGACCTCTGCTGTAGAATTTATATATGGTTACCTCAGAAATAATGTACCTTAAAACCATTAATTAGAAGAAAAGAAAATATGTTGCTATTATAGACTACTTTCAATGATCATCTGTGAAAAATTTCATACTAAAATGAAGGTCACAGTTTTGTGCCAGAGTCTCTGCCCACCAGTGTGAGCATAGGCCAAGGCCCAGGACCACCTTCAAGGACAGCCCCAGGAGCCCAGCAAAGGGCAGAACCAAGACTGCTACCCACCAATCACATCAAAACCTAGAACCAGGTGAAGGACTGCCTTCTGGGACCCCTGTGGGAAACCTGGCCTAAGTGAGACCCAGGATCACCCCCAGTTCGGCACCAGAGTCCTTCCTAGTCTATAGGAGCCCAGGCCCAAGGCTAGACCTACGACCTGGAATCTCTGAGGGAGTCCAGGCCAAGATCAGGCCTAGGACTGCCCTCACAGGTCTATGTAAGAGCTCAGGCCCAGGACTAGCCCTGCAGATAATGGGGATCCATTGCTGTTGCTTGATTCCTGTATCTATCTTGTATACTGCAGCCATCTCCATAGTTCTTCCTATGTATTAGCCTCTACCTTGGGTCAACAGACAGGACCTGCAGACAGCGGCCTGTCAAAGTGCTGAATCTACTATCAATCAGCCCAAAGCCATTGTAAGTCCCACCCTTTTAGCCCCATCTCTGAAAGTGTTTGCATTCATGTTGGGCCACTCCCACTGCCACCCTGAGTTACCTCCACTACTGCTGCCTCCATCTTTAGTAGCAGCAGTGTCCATCTGGGGACACCTGCTGGGGACTGGAAGTGAACTCCAAGGTGAGAAACAGGTAATCTGTATTGTTACTATAAGACTATAGGATAGAAACTACCTCAGATGAGCATTGCAAGAAAGGAAGATACATAGTCAACATGAAAAAAACAAGGGAAGAAAGTGCCCCAAATAAACCAATATACTAAAATAATAGAATCCATTGATAACACAGTAAATGAAATGTCAGAGAAAGAATTCAGAATGTACATAATTAAAATGATTTGCAAATTAAAGAATGACTTAAGTGAGCAAATACAGGCAAACATTGATCACTCTGACAAAGAAATAAGAAAGCAAATAAAGGCAACCATTGATCATACCAACAAAGAGATAAGGGAACAAATGCAGGTAGCAAAAGATTACTTTAAGAAAGAGCTAGAGATTATGAAAAAAATCAGAAATTCTTGAAATGAAGGAAACAATAAACCAAATAAAACTCTCAATAGAAACCATCACCATCCGACTAGTTCACTTGGAAGACAGAACCTAAGATATTGAATACAAAATATATAATCTTAAAAATAAAGTTGACCATACAGTGAAGATAGTAAGAAATCATGAACAAAACATACAGAATTGTGAGATACCACACAAAGACTAAGTCTAAGATTTATCGGGATAGAAGGCACAGAATTTCAAACCAAAGGACTGCACAATCTCTTCAATAAAATAATATCAGAAAATGTCCCAAACATGAAAAATGAATTGGAAAATCAAATACAAGAGGCTTATAGGACACCAAATGTACAAAACTACAGCAGATCTACATCAAGGCACATTATAATTAAAATGCCCAGCATACAGAACAAGGATAGAATTTTAAAGGTTGCAAGAGAGAGGAATCAGATTACATATAAGGGGAGACTAAATCGAATCTCAGCAGATTTTTCAACCCAGACCCTAAAAGCCAGGAGATCATGGAACAACATATATCAAACTCTGAAAGAAAATGGATGCCAAAGAAGAATCTTATATTCAGCAAAACTGAGCTTCAGATTTGATGATGAAATAAAAACTTTCCATGATAAACAAAAGTTAAAAGGATTTACAGCAAGAAAGTCTGCCCCACAGAACATTCTTGGCAAAATATTCCATGAGGAGAAACTGATAACCCACAATGAAGATATACAAAGAAAGGAACTACACTAAAAAAAAAGCCAATCAAAGGAGAAACCAAGTCAAGGTAAAAGTAAAAAATAATCCAAAATGACTGGATTTCAAATCATATTTCAATAGTAACCCTGAATGTGAATGGCCTAAACTCATCAATTAAAAGACATAGACTAACAGACTGGATAAAAAAAAAAGACCCAACAATATCCTGCCTTCAAGAGACTCATCTCACAGGAAAATATATCAACAGACTGAAAGTAAAAGTGTGGGAAAAAACATATCACTTACGTGGACCACATAAACAAGCAGGAGTTTCTATGCTCATATCAGATAAAGTGGACTTCAAATCAAAGTTAATAAAAAGGGATAAAGAAAGGCATTTTATATTTCTTAAGGGAATCATACATCAACAAGACATAACAATCATAAATATCTATGCCCTAAACAATGGGGCATCTATGTATATCAAACAAATCCTCTCAACCACAAAAATCAAATGGAACATAATGCAATAATATTTGGTGACTTTAAGACAGCTTTATCACCATTGGATAGATATTCCAAAGAAAAACTAAGCAAAGAAACCATAGAACTCAATAAAACAATCACCAATTTTGACTTAACAGATATATAGAGAGTATTCCATCCATCAACGAGTGAATACACTTTTTTCTCAGCAGCCTATGGATATCCAAAACAGATCATATGTTATGCCACAAAGCAAGTCTTAGCAAATACAAAAAAATAGGGATAATACCCTGAATCCTATCTGACCATAATGGAATGAAATTAGAAATCAATGACAGATTAAAAAATAAAAACTGCTCCAACACTTAGAAACTAAATAATATGCTATTGAATGATGCATGGATAACAGTAGACATCAGAAAAGAGATAACATTTCTTAGAGGTAAATGAAAACTTTGATACAACATATCAAAATCTCTGGGACACCATGAAGGCACTACTAAGAGGGAAGTTCATTACATTAAGCTCATTCATTAAAAGAAGAAAAAGTCAACAAAGAAATGACTTGAAACTGCATCTTAAAGCCCTTAAAAAAGAGGAACAAAGCAACACCCAAAGAATTATAAGACAGGAAATAATTAAAATCAGGGCTGAAATCAATGAAATTGAAATAAGACAATTCAAAAAATTGACAAAACCAAAAGCTGGTTCTTTGAAAACATAAATAAAATTGACAAACTCTTAGCCATCCTAATGAAAAGAAGGAAAGAGAAAACCCAAATTAGTAAAATGTGTGATGATAAAGGAAATATCATGACAGATACTACTGAAATACAGAGGATAATTAGAAACTATTTTGAAACTTTATATTCTAGTGAAATATAAAATCGTGAAGACACTTACAAATATAAGAGGCATATGACCTACCCAAACTGAACCAGGTCATACACAACTTAAACAGGTCAATTTCAAGCAAGGAAATATAAGATGCCATCAAAAAAAGCCTATCAACCAAAAAAAAGCCTTGGGCCAGTTGGATTCTCAGCCGAGTTCTACAAGACCTACAAAAAAGATTAATTCCAATATTCCTCAAACTATTTCACAAAATAGAAAAGGAGGGAACCCTTCCAAACTCATTCTGTGAGGTGAGAATCACCTTGATACCAACACCAGATATCACAGAAACACATCACAGAAAGAAAATTTCAGACCAATATCCCTGATGAACATAGATGCAAAAATTCTCCATAATATTTTGGCACATTACATATAAAGATATATTAAAAAAATAGTGCACTATGATCAAGTGGAGTTTATTCCAGGGATGCAAGGCTGGTTTAACATATGGAAATCAAATAACACAATCCGTCACATCAATAAACTTAAAGATAAGAATCATATGATTTTATCAATTGATGCAGAGAGAGCATTTGACAAAATACAGCACCATTTTATTTTATGTTTAAAATACTACAAAAACTAGGGATGGTAGAAACATACCTCAACTTTGTAAAAGCTATCTATGCTAAACCCAAGGCCAACATCATCCTAAATGAAGAAAAATTGGAAGCATTCCCTCTAAAAACAGGAACAAGACAAGGATGCCTTCTTTCACCACCGCTATTCAATACAGTTCTTGAAACACTAGCCAGAGCAATTAGAGCAATGAAAGAAATTAAATGGATATGAATAGGAAAAGAAGATCTCAAACTATCATTATTTGTCAATGACATAGTTCTATACTTAGAGGATCCAAAAAATTACACCAGAAAACTTCTAGAATTAATAAATAAATTCAGCAAAGTGGCAGGATACAAAATCAACATGAATAAATCAATTGCATTTCTACACATCAGTGATGAATACTCTGAAAGAGAAATTAGGAAAACTATCCCATTCACAATATCCTCAAAAAAATAAAATACTTGTAAATCAATTTAACAAGAGGTGAAATACCTCTACAATGAAAACTATAGAACACTAAGGGATGAAATTGAACAAGACCTTAGAAGATGGAATGATCTCCTATATTCTTGGATAGGGAGAATCAATATTGTCAAAATGGATATAGTATCCAAAGTGCTATATACATTCAATGTGATTCCAAATAAATCTGAACATCATTCCATACAGAAATAGAAAAGGCAATCATGAAATTCATTTGGAAGAATAAGAGACTCAGAATAACCAAAGCAACCCTTCACAAGAAGAGTGAAGCACGAAGCATCACAATACCAGACCTTAAACTATACCACAAAGCTATAGTAACAAAAATGGCACCAAAATAGACATGTAGACCAATGGTATAGAATAGAAAACACAGAGCCAAACCCACTTAGATACAGTCATCTTACACTAGACAAAGGTGCCAAACACATACATTGAAGAAAAGATAGCCTCTTCAACAAATGGTGTTGGGAGAACTGGAAATCTGTATACAGCAAAATGAAACTAAACCCCTATCTCTCACCATGCATAAAATTCAACTCAAAATGGATCAAGGACCTGGAAATTAGATCAGAGACCCTACGCCTAATAGAAGAAAAAATAGGACAAATCTTCATGTCGGATTAGGACCTTACAAGACTCCTATAGCTCAAGAAGTAAAATCAAGAATCAATAAATGGGATGGATTCAAACTAAAAAGCTGCTTCTCAGCAAAAGAAACAATCAATGAAGTGAACAGAGAGCCTCCATTCTGGGAACAAATTTTTGCCACATGCACATCTGATAGCGTAGTAATCTCTAGGATATATAAAGAACTCAAAAAACAACAACAAAAAAACAACTGAATCAATATATGGGCTAAGAAAATGAACAGACAGTTATCAGAAGAAGATACACAATCAATCAACAGACATATGAAAAATGTTCAAAATCTCCAGCAATTAGAGAAATGCAAATAAAAACAACTCTAAGATTTCAATTCATGCCAATCAGAGTGGCAATTATCCAGAATACAAACAACAATAAGTGTTGGCAAGGATGCGGGGGAAAGGCATGCTCATATATAGCTAGTGGGACTGCAACTTGGTATAATCAATCTGGAAAACAGTATGGAGATTCCTTAGAAAACTTGAAATGGAACCACCATTTGACCCAGCTGTCCCACTCCTCAGTCTATACACAAAGGACTTAAAAACAGCATACTACAGTGACAATCACTTCAATTTTTATGGCAACTCAATTCACAATAACTAAACTGTGGAACCAACCTAGATGCCCTTCAGTAGATGAATGGATAAAGAAACAGTGGTATATATACACAATGGAATATTACTCAGCAATAAAAGAGAATAAAATTATGGCATTTGCAGGTAAATAAATGGAGTTGGAGAATATCATGCTAAGTGAAGTAAGCTAATTCCAAAAAATCAAATGCCGAATGTTCCCTCTGATAAGTGAATGCTGAACCATATGGGGGAGAGTTGTTGGGAAGAATGGAGAAACTTTGATCAACGGGGAAGGAGGGGGAATGAGGAATGGGGGCAGTAAAGATGGTGAAATGAGATGGACATCATAGCCCTAGCTTCATGTATGGCTGCATATATGATAAATAGAATAAATAAATTATACTACAAAAAAAAAAAACAAAACAAGGAAGGTCACATGAAGTAATCCCATGTTTCTTTTACTGGTCCAGTTCAAGTTCCCTATGGGGCTCTTCTATGGGAACCAATCCAAATAAATTTGCCATCTTGTTATAGCCAAATTCAACCTAGTAAGTAGTATGAAGGCAACTGTAATTTGAAAACAAAATGACATAATTCTTGTTTGGATTGCTAGATGTCCTTAATTAGTAATTGTAATTTTGCTTTAGTAATCATCACCAAGTATTCATGCTTTTATTGGAAGACCCAAATGAGAACACACCAGCTTCCATCTGTCTAAAACTTACTGAAGATGAACTTAGTGTGAACTCTCTAATTCATTAAATCATATAGAAACATTTGTTCTTCCCTAAATGTTTGACTGATATGGCAATATATAATCCTTCCCGCAGATTATTTTACCACAACTTTCTGGCTTGGTACATGTATAGGAGGGAAGCAAGAGACACAGAACTCAGTTGTAGTTTTGTTTTTCCAGAAATCATTGCCATAGTTGTCATTAAGTTTTGCCATAATAAAAGGTGTAGGAGTACTCAGAAATGTTACAATAGTCGACTCGCTGTCCTCTATGTGAAATGGATGCTTCTCAGAGGATTTGACAGAGACCATTTCCTAGGAAATGTTTACAGAAGTGTGGCATCCTGTTGCTAAGGAAATAATTTACTCATTGCCCTCTATGTAAACATAAATGCCTCTGCTTTTAATTATTTCCTCAACATTCAACACACTGTCAGACACAACCTGTCTTCTCTAGTTGAGTTTATCATACAATTAATATGTAGTGTTTTGTCAATTCAGTTATTTTTAAGCCACTGCTAAGGGTTTGGATCTGCAATAACCCTCAAAAGATCATGTCCTGAAGCTGGGTACAACTGGGAGGCAGTAGAAACTTCAGGATGTTGGAAGAAACAGGTCACTGGGGGCATGTCTTTGAAGGGTATATATTGTCCCTCATCCCTTTCTCTATTCCTCTCTCTCCCTCTTCCTCTCTCTGTCCCCTTGTGTTCTGCCATGAGGTGAGCAACTGTGCTTCATTACATAATCCCCACCATGATGTTCTGCCTCACCACAAACCCATACTGATGGGGCTAAATTTCTATGGGATGAAACTTGGAAAATGCAATCTAAAATAAATCTCTCCTTTAAGTTGATTTCCCCTGGTATTTTGTACAGTGATGAAAAGCTGACTAACATAATCATCTATTGTTTCTCTTTATATCTTTAGTATTTTACTCTTCACTTCTTATCCTCTTATGGGTCCAGTGATGGCTCCCCATTTTGGCTAATTTGAAATAAGGTTTATCTTCTTTTTTTAGTCAGTGGTTTTTGTCCAATGTTTATTAGTCCTCTTATAAGCTTCTGTGGCAGACCTCCTATGAATCATTATGTCATTAAGTAATGTGACTCTGAGTATATGAGATGTCCTTTTGATCAATTGAGATATACATTTTTGACATATTTAATGAGATCTAACATATTTATGTATAAAATTCTGTGATATATAGTATATTTTAAGAGTTCTATAACCTTACCATCTAATTTGAGAACATTTTCATCACCTACACAAAAGAACTATGGATATTAGCAATCAATTTCCACCACCCACCTGTTCCTCCCAACACATAAGTATGCACTCTATCCCTAGGCAATATTGATCAACTTTCTGTCTTACAGATTTGCCCATTTTGTTTATTCATACTACAGTATATATTGATATATCATTTTTTTATTTAGTAGTTAGAATATAACTACAATATTCTATTGTATAAATAGATCATATTTTATATATCCATTCATCAGTTGGTGGGCATTTGGTTTATTTCTACATTTTAATGAATAATGAATAATGCTATCAGAATATTAGAGTAAATTTTGCATCAGCAAATGTTTTAATTTCTGTAATAATGGAATCACTTAGTCATAAGGCAACCCTATTTAAGTTTTTGATGAGCTGCTAAACTGTTTTCCAAAGTGGCCACACCATTTTCCATTTCAACCAGCAGTGAATGAAGGTTATAATTTTTCTATATCCTTGCTAAGACTTGCTATTTTACTTTTATTTTTTTTAATTATAGCCATCATTGTATATTGTGCTTGATCAAATTTTAATGTTTTTAAGTCTACAGAACATGTATTTTTATATTGTACAACATAATGCTATATAATATATTATATATGTACACACACACATATATTTATACACACACATTGTGGAATGGTTTACTCTAGTGAATTACCTCACATAGTTATCTTTTTGTAGTGATAACATGAAACTTTCAATCTTTATATTTTTCAAAAATACAATATATCATAACTAATTTTTGTCACATTGCTGTATAATAGATCTCTTGAAATACATTCCTCCTATCTAACAATAACTATGAATCCTTCTCTGACAAATTGGATGTACTGTTACATAAATTTTGCAACTCAGAGACAGAGACTGTTCTTTTTCATTTTTGTATTTTCTCCTCATCAATTTTTTCACCTTGATTATGAACCCTGTTTTTCTTCACATCTTTATTTTCATTGCAGATTACATTAATCTTATTTAAGATTATCATGTAATACACAGTAAGCCAATATGAATATTCTTTTTTCCCCTTCACTCTTATTTGAACTGAAGTATGCTTTTCACTAAGCTCATGGATATTTTGCGCGTGTTAATGTCATGCTGAATGTCTGGATCTTTTCCAGACTCTGCAGTTTGCACTTATTCTTTTCATAAACTTGTGCTCATCCTCTTGTGTTTATTTTTTCCACCATTGATAGGTTTTCTTCACAAAGAGTGACAAATATCAGTCAAACTCAGTAAGTCAGTGACTTAGTTCCCATGGTGACCTCTCCTCTTGGATATTATGCTGTATTTTATGAGCTTTGTGATTTCTTTTGTAACTTGGGCACTGACTCCAAACGTGCTAGAGCAAGCTGTTTATTCGTTATAGGTTTCACAGTCACCTGAAAGGCTTCTGGAAGTCGGCTAGCTTCCTCTCTCTCCATTAACCCTGATGATTCTTCTAAAAAATCAACATTGATTTAATAATTTGTACTAATTGTGTATGTGGGCTATTCCCTCCACCAAATAGAACACATGCAAAAGAGCAGAAATCCTTGCCTGATATATTCTAGGTTGTCTCCCTCTCCTCCTCTCCTATCTAGTGTAGGTCTTTTGCCTGTATGTTGTGTAGAAAAGCTTTGACATTCATCGAAATAAAATTGAAATATCATGCTTAAATTTTCAAAGCAATTATTAATTACCATGGAATAATTTATAGGTCTGCTCAGTGAACCCAAAAATATAGTTTAAAAAAAATGCCTATGTTTTTGTTTTATGCCCAAGGAACAACGTTTAGGGTTAGGGTTATAATTTCTGGGTGGACTGTTTCACATAATTACTTTCAAATTCAATAGGGAATCTTTTAGAAAATCACTGCCTGGAATGTATTCCAATAAATGCTGTATTTTGAGCCAAATTAAACAAATAAAATGCCAAGTTTTCGATCTAAGGAAAAACATTCCCATCTGCTGTAATTATATACAATGAGAAAGATAGTAAATGTATTCCATTTACTGAACACAAAAGAGACACTTATTTTACGACAAATTACTCTGCTTTGTTGGTTCCTTAGTGGTATTTTCACTCCAGCAGTGTTCTGTGTACACTCACTCAGCATTATGTATTAGGTAGTTAGTTCTACTTACATCTTACTGAAACCTTGCAAATGTTCTTTAGCCAGAGGGAGAGTGCAATGCAGCATTATTCTCTCTGTAATCAGTTACAAGTATCCAAACTGACAGCTCACTCAGGAGAGAGTTTACTTGGGATTTAACATTTCTCCAGTGAGGTACAAAAGTAGTTTCACTCAACCCAAAATTTATACTCAAAGAATTTACACTTAAATTAAAAAATAGTGATATGCTTTCTCCTCATTTTTAAAATTCTGAAGTAGCATATGATGCACACAGTTATATGCAATCTTCCTATGATTTTTTTCATAGACAATGTCTTCCCATTAAAATGGGAGAAATAAAATATTGATGAAATTCAAATATTACTTATACATGAATAAAGAGCTGCATATTGTTAGTGAGTGCAAATTATCCAGACTTTACTAAAAATGAAAACAGAAAAAGCAATGTTCATCATCCCTGAAGCAACCTCTTATTTACCCACTTTATGTATTGAAATGAGAAATGGATTCCAGTAAATCCACTCTACTCTCAGTGCCACCAAATAGCAATCTTAGCTGCCTTCAGCAAATCATCATTTGTACAGCACACATTTCTCTCTTTTCTACTTCAAATGCATTATTTATGTGTATGCCTAATTCTGTTATCAGAAAAAGTAAGTTAATGTTTAGAGTTATTGAGTTTAGCTTGTCAAACATATGTTCTTTTCTTTGTGTGACTAAAACAGAAAGACACATGAAAGAAAAACAGGAAATCAATGTTTCTTTTGAAATTGTTACTTAAAAATTATATTTGATTTACAGACATGCAGGAAATGGGATGAAAAGACATGGAAACCAAATGTCCTCAGTTCCTTCCTACAAGTAGCTTTCCCTTATCACCAGCACCCTACTTCTCTCCCTTCAGTTCCACAACTGAGTTTTTCAATCATTGAGTCATACATATGTCTTTATTATAACTACTAGTATGCATGTTGCCACCAAATTGTTAGTTTATTAAGCATATTGGCTTGTGTGGTTCATGTTAGAATGTGCTGTCCCAAGCACAAAAGAAAGATAAGCTATTCACTTTATTATGAGTGAAATTAGTTTCTCAGATTGACTCACACTGCTTTTCTACAATAAGTGGATTAAGTGGGAATTCTTCCCCTTACTTCAATGTGGAAGGATTTGAAATGACCAGGCAGGATTAAAGGGACATATGGCTTAGAAAACACAGCATACATAGATCTGATCTAGACTGAGGAATATCTCAGAAAAAAATATTAGTAATGTTATCATTAAAATCTCATAATTATTAGATAATTACCATGAGATAAATAAGTGCAACACCTACAGTTTAGTCATTTTCACTTGCTATAACAAAATACCTGAGAATAGATATTTTATAAGGAAAAGAAATTTATTTAGTTCACAGTTCTGGAGTTCCAGCAGCATGGCTCCAGCATCCTGGCAACGTTTTCCTGGTTGTGTCACAATACGGCAGAAAATTGGAAAAGGTACTAGCAGTGTGCTAGAAGAGACCAACCACATGTTATGTTACTTCATAACAATCCACTCATGGAAATTAATTCAGTCCTTGACACCAGCATCAGTCCCTTCAGAACTTTGAAGGCTCCATGATATATCACATTTCTTAAGTAGGAAGTTTTGAGTGGAAAGCACTTTCTCATCACTCACTGGTTTCTTCCCTGTCCTGCAGAAGGGGAAAAAACTGTGCCAAGTCTTTGGTCTTTAGCCAGAAGTCAGCAAGTTCAATTCAGAGCAATGTTAGCAGCTCACATATAAGGCTGAAAACATTTTGAAAAAATGCCAAGGAATTGATTTGGGCACAAGGTAAGAATGGACACTTCTGAACATGCCTTGATCATTTGGGTTTAAGTTTTAACAGTTATTTAGTTATAAGAGACAATGGAGGCTTTTCACCCTTGTAGTTTACAAGGCCACTCCACTGTACTGTACCATTTTTAGCATTGTGCTTTTCTCTTAACTAATACAGATTTGGCCAGTCTAACAAATGAGACCTTGTCTGCAGGTGAGAGGTTGTTTTTATACAGGTGAATATTTTTAAGCAGACACCGGTCTTAATAGAAACACAGACTTCATCAAAAACATGGTCTAAGTTTTCAAACTGTGCTGCTTTGAGCTGGAGCTGTTTCAGTGTAGTCATTAAAATTGTGTATGTGGGTTCTGAGATGGTTTTTAGCTAAGCAGGGAAATTTGAAGAAAGATTTGTTATACAGTACTTTGGGACAAATAGAGACTTTATTTAGAATTTCCAGACATTTGGAAATGTAACTCTTATTTAGTATTTTTATTGCGTGTTTTCCACTTGCTATTTAGGCATGTATAATAAATGTTTTCTGTGTCCCGGAATACTTGGGAGGATGGGTATCAGGGATTAAACTCAGAGGACTCAACCACTGAGACACCTCCCCAGCCTTTTTTAAAATTTTATTTAGAGACATGGTCTTACTGAGTTGCATAGCACCTCACTTTTACTGAGGTTGGCTTTGAACTCACAATCCTCCTGCCTCAGCTTCCTGAGCCTCTGGGATTACAGGCATGCACCACCGCACCCAGTTCAGAATACTACTTTTTAAGATCTGGATTTCAGGCAGTGCTGGAGTAGCTGAATCAAATCACATTCAATATTTGCTAGCAATAAGGGGCACTTCTCGTGACTGCCCTCGAATTTAAGTATCTTGTCCACAGGCTCAAAAGACATTCCTCTATCTTCCACACTGTCAAGTTAACTTTGGTTTGATTGTTTAGATACATTTGAACCCTTGCTCATGGCTATGGTATTTGGAAATCTATATAATGAATTCTTTGAAAGCATCTGAGAAAACCAGTTTTCACTGAGCTATGAGGGAACCAACACAAAAGTACTAAGGAAAACTTCATTTCAGTAATCTGCTGGAGATTAATCTCCATCTGATACATTCCCCAGTAGATGACGGGGTGGGGGGGAGACTTAACATAGAAGGCAGGTTTCACATGCTTAAGCAATTGCATACCAGAAGTAGAGGTACATGGGAAGATCCCATTTTAAACATTAAAATATATACCAGTAACAAAGGGACATTTGAATAGCATAATGCTTTATTAAATTTTTGTTAAATTAAAAAAATTATTATATATGGCTTCAATTGAGGGACAGAGAAGATCTACTCAAAAGACAGTGGATGTTGTGTCAATAGACTAAGACAGTGCTCAGTTCAGCTCTAGAATTTTAGGAAAACAAAATGAAGAGAAGTAGGTATTAGCATAAAGTGATTTCAATAAGGACTATGAAAAAGAGTAACATTCAAATAAGATTTGTGATTTAAAGGCTACTACTACTTTAATTTGTAAAAATTACCAGGAGGCAATTTCTCATTTGGCAATCTTAGGATGGTTTATGTATGGTAATTAAACAATGGCTAAACTAATATTTGATGGTAGTTTTCCAAATTATATTAAAGTATATTGGTCATGGACCCTAGATAATTGACATAAATGGACAAGAGAACACAAATATTCCTTTCATTTTCTACCTGTATGAAAGGAGAGTGTTCTTGGGGCTTACTGGATGAAAAGTGAACAAAAGGAGAAATATTCATAAATTTTAGGACTACCTAAAAAAATTGAAATCTGTTTTTTTCTTTACTTTTCTTTCTTTCTTTTTTTTTAAAGGTGAATACCTGTTTTCCACAGGCCTTGGGGAGTTTCTTTTATATTAGTGGAACAACTGAAGGGACATTCCAGAGAGATGATATGGTAGGCATCAGGAGACCAGGAGCAATGCTGCTGAGAGTCCAGTCCAGGAAGCTGTTTCTCTATCTTTTCTGTCCCCATCTCAACCAATTGCAGGGAGACATGCACATATTAAGCAAGAAGACCAAAAAAAGCACGTGAACGCCTGCCCTAGATACTCCATCTATCTTCAAGCTACGAATGCCATAGAACAAGAACCCTGAGGCAAAGTGAAAAGAAAATTAAACCAGAAATTAAAGTAGGATTTTAAAGCAAAAACCTCTTAGAGTGAGAAACATAGTGAGATTTCTCCCATAACCAAGGAACTACAAATTATGACAGGGCTAAAATATTTAGAAAAGATGCATTATGTAGCAGTATGTTTTGATATGCATAATTGTGAGTGTAATTATCTAAAAACAGCCATTGTGTTCATATTTAAATGTGTTGAGAGACCTCAAAAAACAAAATATTCTAGAGGAAGTTTATAATGGTTCTAATTATGCATAAAGCCAAGTAGTCCATTATCTTTGTGGAATTCAGAAAGAATTCAAAGAAGTGAAATTATTTAAATGGAATCATGAAAAGATTGGAAAAGTTTATTTTTGGCAAAAAGAATAGGAAAAATGTAAAATGAATGGGAGAAACAAAAGTTGTTGAGACAATTTGCAGGGCTGCAGTGAGATAATGGGGGACAACATCACTAATGTTCCCATAGGTCACATTAAGAAAACTTTGAGTTTGCCTGGAAGATCGTGGAAAGTTACTAAAGGTTTTAAAGCAGAGGAATTATAACATAAGATGAGCATACTTAATCTGAAAATCTGAAATCTGAAATGCTCAAAGTTCAGGTGCACTCAGGCTATTTGCACAAGCTGTACATGAAGCGTAAATGAATTTTTTGTGCCCAAGATATTTCATTACATATATGGAAACACTACAAAATCCAAAAATATCTAAAATTTGAAACAATTTTGGTTCCATGAATATCACATAAGGGATACTCAATCTACATTATTATTGACCATAATAGATGAGATTGATGAAGGTAAAGTCTAAAGTAGGACATGAAAAGAATGGTGGTTAAGCTATGAGGTGGATCTAGATCCCAAAGGGGCAGTAAGTAAATACACCATTCTTCAGATAAATAGAAAATGTGTTAAAATTCAAATGACACCATCAAAGATTCCAAATAGCCAAAGCAATCTTGAGAAAGAAGAATAAAGTTGAAGACATTACACTTTCTGATTTTAAATTACATTATAAAGCTATAGTAATCAAAACAGTACCATATTGGATAGATATTTTTTCCAGAAAAGACATACAAACAATAGACAGTATGAAAAGGTCCTCAATATTATTAGTCATTAAGGAAATATAAATGAAACCTATATCTGTTAGCATGGCTATTGTAAAAATACAAGAGATAAATGTTATTAAGGAAGTGGAGAAAAAATACATACTGTTTAATTGTTCTTTCATAGCTGCATGGATAAATAAAAATGTGACACACAAAAAAGCACACACACTGAAATATTATTCAGCCATAAATAAGGCAATTACACCATGTGGAACAACAACATGGATGTATTTGAAGTGCACCATGCTAAGTGAAATAAACCAGGCACAGAATAGAGACACTGTATGCTCTCACATCCATGTTATGTCTAAAAAATTCAAACTCACGGACTCAGAATGTAGAATGAAGGTTGGCATAGCTGGAGGACAAGGGCATAGAAAGATACTTCAAAGGCTACAAATTTATGTCTATAAGTAGATAAGTTCTGGAGATCTAATGCATAATATTGTGACTATAGTTAATAAGCTATTGTATACTTAACATTTGCCCAGAGAATATATCTTAAATGTTCTCACCATCAACAACAACAAGGTAACTAAGGGAAGTGATGTATATATTAACTAATGTGATTGTAGTAACCATTTTACAATCTATGTATATATCAATCCTCACATCGTACATTTTTCAAACACATACAATCATGTTTTCCAAATATTCCTTAATAAAACTAGAAATTATAAAGGGGTTATAAAATTAAAAAATGTATAATATTTATGAAAAGTATTCCATAATTATATACTCATTTAATTGAGAAGAAATAATACTCATTCTCTATAGATGACATAAATCTTCCTCCTCTTAATTAGGAAAAAGTTTTTCTCAAATATTAATAAATTGATTATCTTGCTTTATTCTACCACATTATAATCCATAAAGTATGATATCAACTGTCTTAAATTCAGTACTAAGACTTCATATAAAAATATTCAAAAACAGTAATCAATTGTCCTCAGTAATAAGGAGTAGATTTCATAATGACTGTCATTGTAGTTACATTAAGTAATTCACTATTGTTTAATAATTTTATATATTAATATCAAAGTTACCATGTTAACTTAGTAATTGTTTTATATGTTTATTTTATATATATGTATATAGTTTGTTTTCATTTGTCTCCAAATTATTTATTATCAAATACAGAGAGACATCAAAAGAAACATTTTATTCACTAAGAATGAGTTGATGGTTCTCAGTAAGGCCAAGATACTACTTCCTATTTTAAACATTAAAATATACACCAGTAACAAAGGGACATTTGAATAGTATAATGCTTTATTAAATTTTTGTTAAATTAAAAAAATTATTAGATGTGGCTTGAATTGAGGGACAGAGAATATCAAGGTGTGATAAACAATGAAAATGGTATGTGTAGGTGTTGTGTGCTTTATGTACAAAAGTTCTCTAAATAAACTTAAATGCAGTGTTTCTGAATATGAATCACTTTAAGATTTTATTGAAATCCATATCCCTGGATTTCTGCCCACATGTACTGAAGGAGTACCTCTGAGAGTGGGGCCAGGCAGACTGCATTTTTAAAATATTCAGGGAAGAATCTAAAGTATCAAAACCTCAAAGAACTACTGATTCAAATCCTTGGGTAAACTATCTATTAATACCTATGATTTAATTTATTCAAGGATGTGCTAGGCATTGTATATTAAAGAGTACAAATGGAACTGACTCTACATTCAGGCATTTTAAAAAAGGAATTTAAATTATTCATATGCAAACAAATATAAAGCAGTACATAAGACAGACTGTAAAGAAATCTTTAATAAACTAAAAATGCTTCAGTAGCATTAAAGTAACAACAGTCTTTTTTAAAATTATGACTAAAGAAGTGAAATTTCATGCATTTAACTATAAAAAGGTTTTTCAATAAAAGAATATAATTTACATACGCTAACATTTCTGACATGTTGGTTGCTTAAATTTTAGTAATGAAGACATCTATGGTATGTCTATGTGTTAAATATAATAAAAATTTAATTTATAATCTAATAATTTTGGGTATTTTGAGAAATATGCAAAAGTTTAGTTTTTGTCTCAATCTTTTCAAAAACTATTCATATAGGCATTTTCCTATTACAAAGTAAGTGTTTGGAGTATTTCAAAAGTAATCCTTGTCTTTCTCAAGGGTCTCCCTTTCATAGCTGTTGGACTTTTTTGAAAACATATTATATTATTTTATTATTATATTTAATTTTTATGTATGTTTGAATTGACTCAGATACTGAATAAAAATATAGATGAAAAGGAACTGTTACTTGTGCATATTTCTCATTTGAACCTCAAGTTATTAAAGATGTTTCTCTGAAATTTTGTTCCACTATACTTTCCCTTAAGCTCTATCCAATTCACAAATTATTTTACAAAAAAAATAGGGAAGATTTAAGCAGTTACCTCCCATGTACCATTTTTGCTGAATTGTATTTATCCACTTGTTTTTCATTTAATTCAAGAGTGAGATCAGGTATAACCTCAAATTCTTGCACATTTATCATGGTAGGAAGAAAACTAAAGGATTAGAAAGGTGTAGCCCTTTAGGGGTAAAATCATTATGTTTACTATTTGCTCACATTTTATAGATGAATGTGCATGAAAGGACGAAGGGGACAGTAGAACAGTGGTTGTAACATGATATATCTATCAGTGAAGACTTTTTAAGAAAAATTTAAAAGGAAAAAAGAATAAAATAGTATAGATGTCCACCATTGTGGTAATTTTATATCATAAGTTCAATATTAGTTTTTTTTTGTTTTTTGTTTTTTGTTTTTTTTTTTTTTTGCAGGATGGTACTGGGGATGCTTTACCACTGAACTACATACCTATCCCTTTTTAAAATATTTTTTATTTTAACACAGGTTCTCACTAAGTTGCTTCCAGTCTTTCTAAGTTGCTGAAATTGGCTTAATACTTGTGATCCTCCTTCCTCAGCCACCCAAGCCACTGAGATTCATTTTAGATTTTAATTGACACATAAAAATGTACATATTAATGGATATTCCATATAATAATGTTTTTATATATATATATTGGTGAGTACACTATTCAAACACACTATTCAAATCAGGGTAAGCATATTTGCTTTTTTTTTTGAGAGGTTCTCACTGTTTTCCAAACTAGCTAGCTTCCAACTCTCCAACTCCTAGGCTTGTTCCCAAGTAGGTGAGGCTACAATTTATGCCATTGCCTTGGCTCAGGGTAAGCTTATCTATTTAATCAAATATTTATCTTTTCTTTGTGAATAGAACATTCAAAATCCTTCTAGCTTTTTGAATTTTGTATTACATTATTATCTCTTGTCAACCTATTGTGTAACAACATAACAGACTGTGTTGCTTTTAACTAAATATAACTTTGAAACCACTGTTCAATCTCTCCACACCTGTCCCTTCCCCTGATTTCCCACTCTACTTTCAACTTCGTAAGATCAAATTTTAGATTACACATGTGAATGAGATCTGAAACTATTTATCTGTCCATGTCTAACTTATTTTGTTTAACATTATGAACTCCACTTTCATCCATTTGGTTGCAAATGACAATATTTTATCCTTTTGGTTGTAAAACAGTATTTCATTGTATGTGTGAATATACACACACATATATACACCCTATAGTATGTATGTATATATGGGTACACCATATATAGTACATATACACACAATATCTACATACACAAGCACACACAATGGAATACATACATATATGTGTATACACACATTTCCTTTATCTGTTCATTAACTGATGGCCATTTAGGTTATTTCCATTTCTTGGTTACTATTAGGTAAGATTAGAATTTGTGATTAGTGATTTGAATTACGGTCTTTGAATTGTCCAGCTACAGGAGCACACCTGAGCTGGGCACTCCTGGTACAAAGGCACAGTTGAGACTGTGCAGTTACTGTGGTGATGTCCTATTTAAAGGAGGTTCTATGCTTGCCACTGGACTATCAGTCTTGATCCTGAGTTCAGACATCAGCTGCTGGAGGATAAAGAAGTATGAGTGGAAAGTTGGTAATTATAATTGGGCTACCCAGAAGTTCATCCTTTATCCTTTATGCTTTGAAGGAACTTTCTCACAAAAATCCTTTTAATGTTAAAGCCTATATAATAAACATGCTGAGCCAGATCTTGGTTATTCATCCCTATCAGGGGATGAAAAACCACCAGGCTCCAGTTTTTCTCTCTACATGTATGTGTTTGTATTTTCTTCAGCCCTATTGTCCCTTGCTGGTTTCTGAATTAACTGCGGTACAAGTTGTGGCAGGTTACTGTGAATAGTGCTATATAAACATAACAGTGCAAATACCTCTCTGACATCCTGATTTCGTTTCCTTTGTTTATACATCCAATAGTGAGATTTCTGAATCCTATGGAATGTCTATTTTTAATTTGCTTAGGAAGCTTCATACTATTTACATGATAGCTGTACTACCTTAATAATAATATGTAATACTACATATTATTTCTACCAATAATATTATACTACTTAATAATAATATGTAATACTACATATTATTTCTACCAATAATATGTAAGGAGTCCCTTTTCTCTATATACTTAAAAGCACTTATTATCTATTGTCTTTTTGATAGTAATTTAATAATTTAAAAGTAAACAGTCACAGTACTAAATACAGTAAATAAATTATAATAACTTCAATACGTGAGTACCAGTTAATACTATGACATAGATAGTCCATTTAGGTTTATTAGTGAAGATTGCTCAAAACTTGATTGAATAAAGGACTGTGCTCAGAATACCTGATTGTGGACACATTCTAAGATTAGATAGTAAAGTGAATATGCTATATTTTTTCTGAAGACTTACAAGACTCATAGTGAAGTTCTGCTTTTTTCCTGCTGGACTCCAAATAAAGAAAAAAGGTGATAAAGATTAAGGAAAGTAGAAATGTTGTGGTCCAATTGGAGCTCACCCACTCTGTGACTCAGATGACTTTGAATAATACTTAATAAAAAATTGCTAAAACAATATCTCCATCTATAAGATGAGAACAATCATTGTACCTGGTAGTCTAGCTGACATATATATTTCACATGGAATTTGTCCTCTACAAATGACTAACACATTCGATATTAACAGACACATGTTTTCTTGTAAAATACTCAACTGCAAGGCTTTTGGAGTTGCAATCGTCCTATCATTTTCCTAAATGTTATTTTGCATGAATTATATACAATCTGAAGTAATTTCTGCAGTAGCAAGTAGAACAGACTGATTTCCAAGAAAAATTTTAAAGTTGAACAAACATAATTTTAGGTGAAATTTTAAAAAAAGACATTAAACTCATGGAATGAACATTTCATATGTAATTAGACATTAGGATGGACTTTTTTAAAGATCATGTAATAATATATTTTTATCTGGTTGAGTGAAAAGACCTGTCTTCTTACTTTTTCTCTACCTTTACATAAACTGTCTTTATATGATGCATATAGATAAGGGAGTGACTAATTGGAATAAACAATATTGTTGTGAATTATATTCACCTATATTTATAACATCTTTATTTTTACAAATTTCATTTTTACTAATGGAAGTAAAATCTCTTACTCCTGGGATAAGATAATGTCTTGTTTTAAATTCTGGCAGATGTCAATATTTTAGTATCTAAAAACTTGGGGATATTTTTCTTAAAGTGTAACTCACTGCCTCTCATCTCTTTATCTGAAAATCTTCAGCCCAATGATATGACAGCTATCATTAAGAGGGTTTCTAAGAATCTTTGTAACACAATATTTTAGTGAATTTATACTTTACTTGCTTTGAAGGGCATTGCAGGAGATATTTCTTCCAGAGTTATGCATTTATAAGACTCATAAAATATTTCCAGTGAAATTTCTTAAAATCTTTCCCAGAAGAGAAAGCAAACATTTGCTTAGCAGAAGCTGCCAAGAATAGCTGAATTGACAGAATAAAATTTAAAGTGATTAAATACTAATTAAAAACATTAGAAAGTAGAAATTAAGTGAAAATTATATGTACTTATATGATTGCAAAACAAGATACTTTGAGATGTTTTTAGAATCATATAACCCTTTTAATAAAAGAACCACATAACTCTGAACACTGTGTATTACACTGTTGAGAACTCTTTTAGAGCTTTCCCATTAATTACAATGAAATGTTCAAAGAAATAATCTAATTCAAATACATGTATATATTTAAAAATTACAATTATGTATGGGTGTGGTAGTATATTCCTGTAGTCCCGGGTACTTGCTAGGCAAAGACAGGTGGATCACTTGAGTCCAAAAGTTCAAGACCAGCCAGGACAACATAGTGAAACCTCTAGCTAAAAACTGACTGGTAAAAAAATATAAATAAAAAAATAAGAAAAAAGTGTAATGCATTGAAGAATTTTACTTGTTAGTTGGTTATTTAACTGTAGTCCAGTGAGCCCTCCTCTCTTTTTTAGTGAATTAATTCAATAAACATTTATTGAAACTTTTATATTCCAAGCATTATTTCAATATAATATGCAATTGTTATTTGAAGAAGCTCCTAGCCCACTGGTGGAGATTCGTTTTTAAAAAATAGTACAACACATTTATTACCTAGTCCTCATTGCTTTTTTAAAAATATCTGGTGTCACCTTGCTTGTGAAGTAGTGGCTGCTGAAACCTTATAGCACATCCCAACTAGTTGGGTTCTGGTTAACTGAGCCAAATTCAGGCTCCTTTTCTCACTCTACCACTGGTGAGAAAGCTTTCTCAACCACTTCATCCTAGTATGCTTTTGTCTTCATGGTCCTCAGGCAAGCCCTAAACTCACTTTGATAAAGATGGACAAATGATAAAGATATGGGGGAAATTGCTGATAGAAAACAATGTCTATAGGATCCCAAAATGTAAATATATGGATCTGGTGGGACTGGTGCGAGGTGGGTTATAGAAATCTCATAAGCAAATGTGCTTTTGTGGACTTTTTGAGCTGAGATCAAGGGTCTCCAACTATAAGACAGGCTTGTTTAACAGTGAGGCCATCTGAAGGAAAATTTGTGCATTTGAAAAGCACAGAACATGCCTGAGAGAGTGCCCAGGGGCAGAGGCCATAGGAGAATAAACAGGATAAGAATGGTTTAACTTGTCCTAAGTCTGTTCTGTAACTGGGGAAATGATGTAAAGCAAAACATCTGACAAGAACAGAAACAAATTCTGGAGCTAATCCAGAGAAACATCCAGATCAAATATAGTGATCCGTTTCAATCCACAAAATATGCAAAACCATAGAACAGATACTTAAATTCAGTTTTTATTTCCTAGTGTGAAAAGTCTAAAAGAAGTTCACTTAAATACAATATTTCCTGAGCAAAAAACGGAAACGTTTTTATATGGTGAAATATTGTGATGTCATTTCAGTCTTCATATATTAAAATATTTAGGCCTCTGTCAAGAAGATTCTATCTCTTGGAGGTTTACGTGGCAGATAGAATATTTAAAATTTTCCTTTCTTACCTTTGCTATTAAATATTGCAGAGTCTATCATCTGCGCATGTAAGTAGAGAAAGAGATTTCTGCTCTAAGAATTCAATTATTCTGTATAGGTTGAGCTAGAAAAGAAAGGGTAGAAAAGATAAGCAGAAGACAAAACACTCAATAATAGCAAGGAAAACACAAGGACAAAAAAAAGATGGGTGGGAGGAAGGACAAGAAGTGTTTAATGTGAAAGAAAAATCAAAGGGTTGGGTATAAAGGAATAATTTTAAAAGAATGCCTCCTCTATTCATTTTACATTTATCTGATTGTTTACTCCCTCAATGAACTACAAGGAAAAAACAACATGATGAAATGCTGGAAATTACTGAAGTCTTTTTAAAATATCCACTGAAAGAAAATTAGTGCTAAAATAAAATCTTACCTCATGGATTTCTTTGTTTAGTGGTTTTTTTTTTATGACAGCCTGAAAATATATTTGGTTCTTTTCCTTTGTAAAAGAATGTTTTTGCCACACCACTAATTACAAAGTGAATTGTTCAAGCAAAAGGGTTGAGGGCAGCTAAAATATCCCATCTGTTCAAAGATCTCATTAAAATGAATCTTTGCTATTTCACTGAATAACTATTTCATAACAAAATTATACCAAGGCAAATTTTACATTAGCTGGAGCACAGTAGGAGTTGGAAAGACTGGCAGAGAGAGTTGAAAATGTCTAATTTTGTTTGCTTGTTTGTTTTAAATAGTGGCAGTGCCGAGGGCATTGCATTTAATAGAACTAACATCAGAAAGGTAGACAAATACTCGGCTGAGGCCAGTATAAAGCATATTTTATATGTCTGAAATTTTGATCCCTGAATTCAGCTTCCTGCTGGAAGGCTTTCTTTTTATACTGGTATTGATCCAGCTAGTCAATCTTATACTTTTTCTGTAATTAAGGAAGCTTGCATCAACTAATCATTGTTAACATAAAAAAAGTCTGCTTTTATTATTTTGAAGAGTTTGTGTTTGGTAGCATGATGGTTAAAGGGGTTAGCTTTTGTTTTAAATACACAATTGTTTCAAATGTCAATAAGTCAAAGGGCATCTGATTAGGAACAAACCTAGACGGCATGCATTCCAAGAGTACCAGGTTAATTTCTTTATAAGAGGGCTTGAAAAAAGTAGATTCCAACAAATTGAAGATTTTTGCCTTTTGAATTTTAGAGTAACAGAAATTCAATTTGAAATACTATGTTAGTGAGTTTTTTCAGGAGTGAGAGTCAATGAAGGAGCATAGGAATCTGTTGGGAATTAAGGATTTCTTCATTATCTTACTTGTGAAATTATGTAATTCTTCACTTTATATGTGTGCAGGTTGTTTTCATTTACACTTAATTAAAGCTTATTATAGTAAAACACAGAAAAGTAGGATACTTATTTCTCATGATACATTATAAAAATGAGTTAATATAGCATCATCTTCTAAAAGTGACCCTGGAATATTTTTTCATACAGTTAGATTTCTGCTGATGGTTAAGAAATTGTATCTCAGACAATTTAAATTTATATTTCTATCATTATAAACAGAAATCTTCCTTCTTTATTATGTATAGCAGTCAACTTCAATTATGTATAGCAGTTTCTTCATATATGTTACCTGTGATTTTTAGTATGACAAAGTAAAATGGAATCAATGAACTACACATAAAACAATCTTTTATGAACAGCTATTGCAGAAGCCAATAAGGAATTTTCAGCCTCCACCTGGATTTGTTAGTCTCAAACCTAATTTGTGACCCATCAACCAAGAATAAAGAAGGTAAAGTTATTAGAAAGGGCAAACATGACATTATGCCTTCCTTACCAGATTTTCCCCTAAATTTCTCAGAAACTAAATCGGACATATGATAGTTCAAGTATTTATTTATTTATTTATGATTTATTTTGAAAACAAAGCAAATTTTGAAGAAAGTTTACAGTTTTGTCAGTTTTTCTGATTTTTTCAAAATTGTTGAAAAAATTGAAAGCAATTTAGATGACCTAAGTTCAACCATTTAAATTTTACTTGGATCTAGTAAATATATTAAGAAAGTCTTTTTGATTACATTGGAATACAGGATAGAAGAAAGCACACTGCATATAAAGGATTAATAGTTAAAAAGTGCCGATTATCTGTATATTTGGTAAATTTTTCCCTCTTAGGTTTAAAATTTTATTAGAAGTAACATTCTCTATAAGCTTCTATAAGGTTTTTGAAACTACAATTTATCAAGTCATGATTAAATGTTCTTCAAATTAGCAAAACTTATGCAGTGCTAGTAAGTTTCATATGCTTAATCATAAAACAATATTTTACCTAGAATAAACACACATGCACACACGCGCATGTCTGCACACACACACACATACACACACACAAAAAGACCCAGAACTTTCTGGTTCAGTTTCTAAGTAATAAGTTTCTAAGTGACAGAGATAGAAAGAGGAGGAATTAAGCTTTTTCTGCAATGGCCGGAAGCTGTCCCACACTGCAAGTTTCCATGCAACTTTAACCAAATTATGTAGGCATATCCAAGTGCGCTGCTTGAAAGTTTCAACTTAGTTTTTGAGATCATTTAAGCATTCTGCCAACTTTCTAGCTGTTTATTTTATATTTTTAGACTGCAGTACTTTATTACTGTTGAAATAGTTGGCTCCCACTAAAGTACAAATAATAAATTTTTAACAGTATATATGGATAAAAATTCCCAAGACTCGAAGAATATTCTAAAGATTATTAATTCTATCCTTAACTAAAAGTATTAAACGTAGAAAATAATTCATTTCTTGAAGTTCTTGATATAATAGAGGGAACAGCAAGGTCAAAAAATAAGGTGGCAAAACGTTTGGAAACTGGAGAATAGAGCCTGGAGCACTTGAGAGAGAAGAGTGAGCTCAGCTCTGATCTGTAAATAGCTTTGAAGGCATCAAGTCCATCTTTCAATAAGAAAAGCTAGTCAAACTGAAAATCAACAGCTTTCCTTGGCCCCAGATAATTGAGGTTGCAGGATAATCATCACCCTAAGTTCTGGAAAGTCAGGCTTGTTCAGTCAAGATCTGCTTACATGGAGAAGACTGGAGCCATGAAACGGAAAGATCAATTATATGGTAATTCTGATGAACTGCTGAAAGCTGAGTATGGACTACAGCAACAGAAAAACTGCTGGGACCCAAAGATTTAGACTCTACCTCCTGCCAGGAGTACATATACTTCCATGGATTATCTTCAGGAACCCCACCAGCTCTGACAGTGAAAATCTGAGCAATATTCTCTATGGCCTGGCAAGGAAAGAGATAGAATAGCGACTGTTAAACAGCCAGGAGCCCTATCATAACCAAATACAAAATATCCAGGGAAAAAGACTTGGCTAGAGCTTATTTGGTTGAGGAAGAGTGGGTCTCCCATTTCAGGCCCTGCAAGTCTTTCTGTATCTTTGAGTGAGGAATTTAAAATAGTTGATAAGCAAGCAGCAGGACTTCAAGGAAGGAAATAGATTAAAAACATCTCAGCCAGGGAAAATAGAAAAAATAAATAAATAACTATGCCATATGCCATGGGAGAAACAATGGTCAAAGTCACAGTCTCATGACAGAGATCTACTGAAGCTCTGACATTTAATTGGTAGATTAATTATATATGCTCCTCGCCCTGCTTTACCACCACACCAACAGAGTTCCTGTATAATAAATGTTGGTGAAAACTGAAAAGCCAAGGCATAGCTGTAGTTGCAGTTAGCTTGCAGTGAGTGTATAAACCAAGGTGGAGCCAAGTCATGGTCTGATGCCTAAGGCCTCTGCACCTGGAAAACATTAAGGTTTCTACCAAATAACTCATGTGTGAAGTGAGGAATAGAAACTAAAATTCTAGAATTTAAATAATCTTAACAACCATAAAAATATTTCAAATAAGAATCCATACACTGAAAACAATAATCAAAAAGCAAGTAGATTACCAAGAGGCTATTATTTAAGGTCAAGATAAATGAAATTGGTTTCTACTTCAACTAATGAGAAAAAAAAAAATAACAAAACAAGCACCACACCCAATACACAGATGAAAGAACATAGTAAAGACAGAAGCAGAAATTATTAAGAAGGAAAAAAAAGATAATAATGATAAATAAATCAAAATTCTGTATTTTGGGGGAAACAAATACATGTAGCAAACCATAAGGTGATCTAATTAGAAACAAAATATAGCAGAAAGCACAAATATCAGAAGATGAGGATAATTATTGAAATAAAAGATTTTTTAATATTGGAAGTTATTTGTTATTTTTGCCTGGAGGCTTTTAGGATTTGAATTCAAAGTTCTTTATTCTAGTTTTCTATTCTCAAGTATTCAGTCTTCTCAATATGAAAATTTAGGTATTTTTCTATTTTGGAAAGTATCTTAGATTACTGTTACATATATCTTCTCTGTTTCATTGTTTCATTTTGATTTATTTTGTTTAGGGAATCCAATATTATGAATATTATCAATCTTTTATTGAAATCTATTTCTTCTGCATCTTCTCTGACCCTTTTTATACTTTGATTTTTGAATTTTTATTAGCTCAGTTACTTTCTTGTCTTTCTTCAGTGCTCTTTATTAAACTTTTATTTGATTCTATTCTCCCTTTGGCTATTGGTTATTCATTCTTCCTTTAGATATACTTTTGAATATTTTATTGCCTTTCTTTCCTGAGTTTAACCAACTCACTTCTCTTTCTCTTTTATCATTTGTTCATTCTGTCCTTAGGTTTTGTCTTTTTGAATAAAGGTTAATTTCTCAAATGCTTATTTGAGAGAAAAAATTATACTTGGAGTATTTGGTAATAGATTTTTTCTGCTTCTTAGTCATTTGAAAGGGGACAGATTTTCCTCCATTGGTATGGATGCCATTTTTTAAATTAATTAATTAATTGATTGATTGATTTCCACTGTGGTCTCTGTGGAATTGCCAACCTTCTCATTAATTTTCATATTATTTGTATATTTTAAAGATTGCTGGTTTGTGGCACTCTCTTCTGTCAGTACAACAAAATCCAAGCATTTTAGAGTATGTTTGTTTATGTGTTAATGTTTGTTTGATTTGGTGGTAAAGAAAGTTACTGAGAATCCTCTAATTTGTGGTTCTCCTGCATATTGCAAGAACACGCATTCTTCCTGTTTTACTTCTTTCTCTTTACCACTCATTTGCCAAAGGAAATGACACCCTTCCTACTTCTCCTCCTCTACCCAAAGCATGAATTTCAAAGGCAGTCCTTCAAAACTATGCCTTTCTCTATAATAATTTCCATACCTTAAAGTTCATTTTCCTATAGTCCATGCTTTTATTTGTACAGCTATGTTTTTAGTTTTTTCAATCTAAGGGTATACTTTTAAGTCAATACTGATTGATTCATTTGCTAGTATCCATCTTTCATCTTTCCCAGTTTTTCCTTGTGTGCTTTGGCTCATTATAAAATGCTATATAAAACCAAACTGGTATGGGAAATTGAAAGATCATGCATTGGTGTCAAGTGTTTTGCTCTTTTATTCATAGTTATATGGAAATGTTGACATTTTCAGTCACCATGTTATGCTGAGAATGTGATTCTCAAGTAGATATATTCTCCTTCTTGTTTCACATGATTTGGGGAAGATGAATTAGAAAATACATCAATAGTTAGCAGCCATTATGTTCAGCAACTCAACTTCACAGAATCTCTTTCAACATTTAAAATTGTGTATTACATCTTACATAGGTCTTTCCTTTTCCATTGTCAGCAGTACTGATATCATCCTTTCTTTAAATGATAATAATTGATCAGTCTAGAAACTCTGCCAGAGACACGCACGTATTTGCTAATCCTTTAGTATATCACATGTTCAAAACTGAATGCAAAATTCAAGTCTGATTATATTGCTAAGAATAGGAAAGATAAAGGAAATGAACAAATAAAACATTTGCTATGTGATAAATTCCTTGTATATCATCTTCATTCATAATCAAAATAACTGCACACCATAATTTACATTTTACCTATGCATAGTCAGATTATTGGACAGCTCAATGTAAAAAATTATTAAGTATCTGAGTGTACTAAATTCAGTTTTAGATTTGCAGAAAATTTGAGATAGTAGAGGGAATTCTCATATTTCCTCCTCCTCACACACATTACCATATTACCATAGCATATTTGTTATAATTAATGAACCAATATTGGTACATTATTAGTAAATTCAGATTTCCTCAGTTATATTTGGGAGAGGAAGATCAAGGAGGAAAAATGACAAATTCATCACATCTTTTCATGCCTAAATAATATGACATAATTTATCACTGTAGATGTTGATTTTGCTGATCTGGCTGATAAAGTAATTGTAGATTTTTCCAATGTAAACTTTATTTTTTCTATCTTCTTTTCTTACTGTAGTCTTGGGGGAAAGTCATAGTTGTGCATAGCTCACATTTAAGAAGTGGGGAGTTATGCTCTCCCTTCTTGAGGGCAGAACCTCTGAATAAATTATTGCAGATACACTCTGCATGAAAGATTTGTTTGTTCTCCATCAACATTAGTATTTTCCAAGCATGAACTCATGGATATTTATTTTATATTTTGGGTTATATCCTAATACTACTTTTTTCTTTCGTTGTTCAAATTATTCAAAATGCTTTGACAAACAAAAGCATTTCTAGTTGAATCCTACATCTCACTTCATTAACATACCTCCATCCATGTGTGTGTGTTATGTGTTATCACTTTATTTCTTCTGCCACTAAAAATTGCTCTGGATTCATCTTTTCATCTTAGTTAAAACCAATGGTCATTAAATGAGACATGGTTACTTTTATTCAAGAATAGTATTAGAAAATAAGATCTCATGTGCTTATTTCTGATGAGGCAATGTCTTTTTCAGGCCCACTAAGCTAACATAACAAAGCTATATATTGATGGATACTAACTCACGTAAATGGGCCTATCTGTATGTAATCATATGTAATTATATTAAAGTGAATGTAGGTCTTACTAATGTCTCAAACTTGAATTCACTAACCATGTATCATTCAATGTTGCTCCTATTGCTTTTATGTGAGGAATGTGAGAAAACTGACTCTCAAAATACACATACATTTGTTTACTTATTTAATTCCAGTGTGCATGTGCAGTAGTATCATAATTGTTAATCCATAGTCATGTAGGGCATAACTTTATCATATTATAATGTTAATGTGCGATTTCTTTTCCCTTTAGCCTTACAGACTCCACTCATTTCCAAAGTTAACTAGATTAGCAACTTTTCTCCCTCTCCCTTTCTGTGAGGCTGTTTCATACATCTGTAATGTTGATTGTCTTGTCAAAATTATCTTTCCTCTCTGGCATCCAACATGTTCCAAAAGATTATTTTTTATTTTAGTACCATATTAAGGTTTACTCTTTATTCAGTAAAGTTCTACATTTAAATGAATAAATAGCAAATATGCAAGTTTACTGTATCATACAGTATATTTTCACCACACTAAAAATTCCCTTTTCTTATAATTTGTATATGAAGTGTTCCCAGAAATATGTGTCAAATGCTTGGTCCCCAATGAAACAGTTTAGAAGTAGGCTTCTAGGAAATGATTGAATCATGAGGGCTCTAATTTCATCAATGGATTTATCCATTCATAGATTAATAATCTAAGTGGACTATTGGAAGGAGATGGAAGGGGAACTAGTTAGAGGTAATAGGCTATTGGAGGCCTATCCTAAAAGGGAATTTCTTGTGGCAGATCCCTACCCACATGGCCCCTGTGCTTCTGGGCTGGTGTAAGTTGAAGAGTTTTTCTAGTCACATCCTTCCACTATTATATTATACCTCACCACAGGTCCAAAGCAATGGAACTGTGCCACCATAGACTGAAACTATGAGTCCAAATAAATGTTTCCATTAAAAATTTATGTCAGGTGTTTTGGTTATAGTGGTGAAAAACTGACTAAAACACCTTTTTCTCCTATTTATGTCTATCTCATCCTTCATCATGAACCTCTGATAACCATTGTACTTTTTATTGCATCTATAGTTTTGACTCTACTAGAATGTCATAGCTTGGAATAATATTTTGTGGGTATTTGAAACTGGCTTCTTTACTAAGTATTGTGCATTTAAAATTTCTCAAGTCTATTGAATGCTTGAAACTTGATTTCTTTATTGATAAACCATATTCCATTTTATATAACAATATCTATTTATTTATCTATTAAGGAACATCTTGATTAATTCTAGGTTTTGCAAACTGTCACAATGGCTATAAAATGTCATGTATAGATTTTTGTTTAGCCGTATATCTTAAAATCAATTGGATCAGAATTTCTAGAAATATGATTACTGGATCATATTGTGACACAATGTTTATCTTTATGAAAAAACTCTGAACTATCCAAGTTGCCATACTATTTTTCATTCCACCAGCAATGAACAAGAGTTCTTCCACACTCTTGCCAATATTCAATGGTATAAGGGTTTTGAATTTTAACCATTCTGTGTTTATAGTGCTTTATCATTGTTACTTTAACTTGCAATTCCCTAATGACAAATGATTTGGGTATCTTTATAATATTTTTTAGCCTCCTGCATATCTTCTTTGGTGGGGTGTCTGTTTCAGATCACTTTCCCATTTTTTTAATTGGGTTATTTATTCACATATTATTGAATTTTAAGAAGGCTTTATCTATTTTTGGATATTAGTTTTCATGGTTTGGATATGAAAAAGCTCCTGGGCTAGTGCAGGAATGTTCATTCCTCTTAGCTTAAATAGACTGATTAGGTGGTAACCACAGGCAGGTGGGGCATGGCTGGAGACAGTGGGTTACTGGGGATATGCCCCCAAAGGATTTAGCTTCCCTGCGGCCCCTCCCATCTTCCCTTTCTTTATCTTTTTACTGATCCCACCATGAGTTGAGCCCCTTTCTTTTGTAGGGACCTTCTACCATGATGTTCAGCCACACCTTGGGCCTAGAGCAATGGATTGGCCATCCCTGGACTAAACCTCTGAAATGTGAAACAAAATAAACTTTCCCTTCTCTAAGTTGTCCTTGTTTAGTATTTTGGTCACAGCTACATGAAATTGACTCACATTTGTCATTTGTTGGTTCTGTGTTTTGTTCACTGTGACAGTTGGCTGGGTGATCTTTTCTTCTACGAGTACAAGTAATGTCATTGATTTTCAGTTTGCTCCACTGTTTATGGTCATAATGATAGAAGTGATGACTTATAAGCCTTGTTTTTCTGAGCTATAACTGAAAGACTCTTTGTCCTCTTTTACTTGAGCACACTAGGTGGGGCACTGGAGACTTTCCAAGCCTATACAAGTAGTTAGTTTAAAACAATATAGGGTACTTTGGGCATCAAGAACTTCTGGAATTAGTTAAGGACAGATGAGATACATGTTTATACATACAGAATCTTTAACAGTCATTTCTGAACTATAATAAACGTTGATAGATACTGAAAATTGATTGCATAAAATCTCACCAAAATATTAGCCTCATAACACCAGCCATAACAAACATGGAATTAATCATTCAGTTGGTCCAATAGGCTGAGAGATCAGTATTTAGATAAATCTTTCTTCTCAATTTCTATTTTAGAAGATTGTCAAAACTAATTTGCAATCATATGGACTCCAGTACATGTTTACTGTTCCCACAGTGATATTTGAATGTTTGTATTTATTGCCACAACCAGAGCTAGTCTCTCAAATATTGAGTCCTATTCAGGATGGTCATCCATTTTTAACTTTTCTGTATCCTCAGATCACAGTTCTTTTGTTGTTTGTTTGTTTACTGGTATTTTCTCTTCCTATCCACAGAAGGGTTATATCTAGTAGGTGTGTATTCAGTTACAACAGAAGCACATGAGTCTTCCTTAGGTTTAGCATTTTAAAAGTTATTATTTCACTCATCTCTCTCCCCTGAGTTTGTTTCTTTATTCATTGGCAGAGAGAAGCCAAATTATATTTTTTTATTGGTATGCATGGAACTCTCCTTAGCCAGATTGTCAAGTTTATTAGGTTCATTTCTTATCATTTATGTTACTACCATTATTAACAAGGTCTACTTGCCTTTAGGGTCCCATTCTACTTTTCTCACTTTAATTTTAACTCCTGCCTATAGCTAGCTTAAGGCCACAGGCATCAAGACACTGCCCTCAGCTTCTGTTTGAAATCCAATCCTAACACCAATGCCTTTTGTTATTAGAGAACTCCACTTGCAAATAGCAAAATCTGTTGCATAATAATAAATTTAAAGATGGTATAGCTTAAGAAAACAATGATTTTATTAGGATCTGTCATCTTTGGGGGCAATTACAGCACTCAGCTATATGATTTTCTGTCTTGCTTTCCTTCTCCCAGCTGCTGCGCAAGTAGCAGGAGCTTGATCCAGAATGCTTTCTGAATTACATGTCAGGTAATTGATGTAGACAACTGATTTACACATCAGTTGAAGTTCGTGAATAAAATATTAGCACATCCCCTCTCCAAGTGTGTGCAGTTCCTAAACAATATTGGCTGTGTTCTCAGACACAAGAAGCATCTTATTGTTAAGAAATCCCAGACGACAAACTAGCAAGCACACTTCTGTATTTCAAACACACAGGTTAAAGATACCAGATCTAAGGAAAGTAGGTAAAAATGCCACATCCAATAGTATCTTGTGGCCATATTTTTAAAATTAAAAATTGTTCTATATGAAAACAGCTTCAAGTGGCATTTCTATAACACTTGCTAATGGGTGTGACATTGACAATGTTTCTCTCTCTTTCCTTCTCTCCCTCTCTGTCTCTATTTCAATATTTTATCTGTTGTGAAGATAAAAAATTCTGTTGTACAAATTTTATCATTTCAAGGATCAAGTTAAATATTGGTTTTGAAGTTTATATATACTGGTTAACCATCCTTAATTTAAAAATCTGAAATCCTAAATGCTTCAGAAATTTTGAGGGCCAATATACCACAAAGAGAAAATGCTACACTGTTCCGTTTATGACAGACCACAGTAAAAGTTCTGTCACACTAAAAATACTATATAAAATTACCTTCAGGTATATATATCAGGTATATGTGAAACAAATGCATTTCATATTTAGATTCCTAAGATATTAACTCACCATATATAAACAATTATCCCCAAATCCAAAAATATCCCAAATCTAAAACACTTTTGGTCTTAGCATTTCTGATACAAAAAGATACTTAATTGTACTTTAAAAAAATCTCTCTCTCACTCACACACACACACACACACACACACGCACACATACACTTTGAATTCTTTCTGATACGTCATACCTCTTCCAACCCCACTACCTAATTCCACTTCTAGCTAATCATTTGAAACAACTGTCTATACTTGTCTTCTGATTTCTCTTCAAGTACTTTATTATACTGCATTTCATGATTTCTCTGTTGTATCATTCAGTCATCTTTCTATAACCTCAATATCTTAAAACTAACACAACTTATTATTACTTTTGTGTTTAATTTTCATCAGCTTCTGACCTAGTCAACTTAAAATGAATTTATGCTTTCTTGCTCCTTTTTTTGTAAACACACTATATTCCTTTATTATTTTTACTTTTTGATACTTGAGATTGCACCCATGACACTCTACCATTGAGCTATATCCCAAACTCTATTTTTATTTTGAAACAGGCTCTATCCCAGCATTCAGAATTCAGGAATATGGAAAGGAAGTTGGAGACACCCCATTAGATTTGTAGACTTGATTCCCTTTCCACTAAGGTAGCTCACTCCTAGCTTCAGGTGATCTCTTCTTTTAGAATCTATCTGGATCAGCCTCCCAAGAGAAGTATCATCTTCTTAGTGCCTAGATGAATTTACTAAGGAGAAGATCAGGTATTCTGACTGCTTTGTGAAAAGACTTTCAATCACTTCTTTTCTTTCTATAACTTTCAGAGATATTGGCCTTGAATTCTTGAAACTATCCCTGATACTGTTTTATGAACCAGTGAGCTTCTTTTTAGCTCCCTGATTGTGGGGTTATGATTTTGCTTCTCTAATTACCTAAGTCAATTACCACTTGTCTTTTTACTTTTGAGATTTCAAATTATACAGTTTTCCTTCATCTAATGTCATAGTATCACTCATATATTTTTATTTCTCTTAAAATATGTCTTCATTTATATTATTATGCAATTTTAACAGGCATTCAGAAATAAAGGCAAATATTTCCATTGGGTAGTCCTTGAGGATAATTATCACAGCTATTAAAAAGAATCTGAAATACAAAATATAAAATATATTATGATTATGACTTTTATAATATAAAATTTTGTGAAAAAATAAAAACAAAACGTGGGCTACTTTAAAAATGAACAATTACCAAACTATGATTTATATATTATATTGTTGATATATTTGAGATGTGTTTGGTTTTCTTTTTATAGGTAAGGAATATGCTTACATTTAATATTAGTCATGTTCCACTATCTAAATAATGTTTAGTTTGAAATGTAAGAAATGTTTAGTTTGCACTGAAAAGTGGAATACAACGGTTACCTAACAATTTTTGAATGTATATTTTAGTTTTAGGTAGTCAACTTTTATTGCATTATGGAAAAACTGGCAACATGAATAATTTACATGTGAAATATCAGAAGGACTTTTTTGAGAATTTTGATATTTTATGCTAATAAATTTCTTCAAGAAATGCACTTTGTGCAATCAAGCATTCTAATTCTGTAAGTCTCACCTTGGAAATACCAGAAAGTCGGTCTTCCAAGGAAGTTCTGTACCCTTTTGATTTTATTTGAAGGAGTGTCCTTTTTCTATCAGTGTATATGTCCTTGTGTATGTATATAGAAAAATGGAGAGGACTCTACATGTGTATGTGCACACATAGACACACAGATATATAATACTTCATGGCACTCATTTTCCATAAATCTAATTTGAGATTATAAAGTGTTCATTTTTAAAAATCATAAAACAAAATTTTTTAGTACTGTAGAGAAGTGAGGTAATCACAAAATTAATTAAGGCATCAGTAAACTGAATATAACAACAATACAATATTGAAAATGATTTCAGTTTTGTAAAATTGCACTGGAAAGTCTTTTTTTAACATAGCTTCACTAATTGGGAATCTTTCTCAATTTACCGTTTCCAACAATTCCTTACACTTTCAACTTTCATAACACAATTTTTCAAAAACTAAAATTGTGTTCAGTATTGACTTGGCACATTTCTAGAAATAGGTATGTAATTTTAAAACAGCTTAAAATTCAGCATTTACCTAAAACACATAAACATTATATTTTATACTAAAATACAATTTTTTAATAGCTGTGTTAGCTGGAAGCTAACATAGGCATATTTAACATAGTCTATGTTAAATGTAACATAGACTTACATTTTCTCCTCTGAAAGCCACACTATAAGAGTTAAGAATTCCCTTTATTTCAGGAACCATAAATTCTCATGTTAGAGGAGGAAAAGTTTTATATTGATTTTAGTTTAAAGTTCTGCTTCTGAGAAAAACCAAATACACAAGATAAAGGGAGTTGGGCAGAGTAACTGTATTCTGCTTTCCTATAGATTATCTATTACAAATAATCATGAGAATAAATGCAGTGACTACATTACAACAAAGGAAGAATCTAGAAGATTGAGAAGGTGGGCAGAATGGGCTTCTGGCCATCCTAATGGTCACCTATGGATATATATATGTATATATATACTCAAAAATTCAAATATATATATATATATATTTGAGTTTATATATTAATTTAGGGCTTCAAAGTTTTTTAGAAAAAGCTAAATCTGAAAAGAAGAGTGGAGGAAAAGCTACCAAACTATTAATATGAGGATTTATCCAATAGCATGTACTTAATCCAGCCTGCTTCTAAATATAAAAATAGGAGCACAGCACTACTTGATTCATGAAAGCAACCTGAAATGTATTTCCATCACATTCTGTGGATTCAGGCTGATCTTAATTTACACACTGGTTTTACTGTCTGAACTGGAACAAATTGCTAAACTTTGTTCTTTTAAACTTAGTCTCTTTATTTATACAGGAGGTTTGGGGAAAGATTTACTAAGATAAAGTATATCCAAGTACCTAAAATCCTTATAAAACTATTCCATTTAAAGTGTTAAATAAATATCTATTCTCATCTTCTGAAAGTCAGACTGATATGAAAGAATTATTAAGCTTACTGTATCTTATTTTTTAAAATCAGAAGTTAGTGAAAATTATAAAAGAAGCACACGTTTACAAGACTTCTCCTGCAGTGTCCTTTATGTTTCCATATTCCCCAAAATTATTTCTCTTGAGCATCTAGTGTCCTTCTGCTTTTCCCATATCATGGTGTTGGGTAATATAGTGGTGAGTCAGGGTAGGATATTTTAGTGAGGTGGAAGTTAATGATATTACAAACAATAGAAATGAAATGAAATTTCTATATCAACCATTTTTATTAATTGGGAAATACATATAAAAACTAAATTTGGACATATGAATAAAAATGTAAATGTGGGAATGATATCCTACATAAAAGGGGGCATTTATTAGGTTTTCAGTAAATTTCCCATAAATCAATAATTTATTGTAAGTAGTTGAGAAAAACTACCTATGTAGGTCTGTGGTAACTTTAAAAGATACGGCATTTTCAGTAAAAACAAAAATACTGAAAAACTGTCATAGATTGAGGAGGCTAAGAAGACAAATTAGTAAGTAGCAATGTAGTGTTTTACCTTGGATTTTGAACCAGAAAAAGAAAAAAAAAAGGATATTAGTGGAAAAAAACTGATGAAATTATAATAAAGCATGTACTTTGTTAATAATATTGTACCAGTGCTATTTCTTAGTTTTGGTGGTTTCACATTGGTAAGATGGCCACATGAGAAGAAATCAGGTGAAAGGTTTGCAGGTACTGTCTGTACTATAATTACAACTTCTTTATAAGTATAAAATTATTTTAAATAAAGGTTATTTAAGTGATCATTTTTAGAAGTTGAAGTATTTATAGTCTTGTGATGGGTTAAAGCTATTAGTAAATAAAGCACTGCTGGAGAAAATTGGCATAAGTTACAGGGCCTGCAACCAGTGCAGTACTTCTTAAATACCTTGTCTCCACATCACACATAGAACAACTAAGGTGGTTTACAATTGAGTCACCCCAGGACTGTGAGTATAGCTCAGAAGCAGAATGGTTGTCTGGCATGGGTGAGTCCTTGGGTTTCCTTCTGTTCTTTAGAAATTCTACCAAAATAGGTCCACATATGCTTGATTAATTGATAAATTCTGGAAAATTTGTACTTATTATATTTTTGAATAGTGCATCCCATTCATTCTTTTCCTGCAATATTCCTATTATGAATTTTGACTTTATCATTTTATCTTCATTGTTGTTTAAATTAATGCTCTATTTCTGTAAACTGAAATATTTGCAGTTACCAGTAGTGACTAAATCCATGGTAAATTTTCCTAAATCTCACTCATACTGACTCAGCTTCTTTTTATCTTTAATTTTGAGAACTCTGTTTAATTGTAATCAGGTGAGTCCCTTGGGTATAGTTTAAGAATTTTTTGTTGTTATTTTTAAAAGAAGATAGTATATTTATGATTTTGCTAATAACTACAGAATCTTATTATTTAAAAAAAAAAAAAAACTGCCAACCTCTTCTAGGTCTTAGATAAAAATGCCAGTACCTCAGCTTTTATTATGACTGTGGTACTGTTTTTTTCTTTTCTTTCCCATCTGCATTAGAATAAATCGTATCTTCAGATTTATCATTTTAGCTGCAACCAAAAGGCCTTGGTTCAGTTTTACTCTTTAGGTTCAGGTTTATTTTTTGTTTGATCATTTTTGAGGATTTTGTTAAAATCTACACCTGTCTTGAAACCAGTAATGCTTTAGAAAATGTATGAATGGCTGCTAGGTTATAGGAAGGTCGTTACAAACTCAATTCTGAAAGCATTATGTTTACAGTTTATTTTACAAAAGGAATCATATTGCCCATGTTTATCTTTTACATTTCTCAAAGTTACCAACATTTTTGATCAAATAAAAGAATTAACAATTAATGATTACAACACAATCAGACCTGTCATTTTAACATCAAATAAATAAATGCATTTATTTCTATTGAAAAATAGTCCATTTTTGGTATAGGTAAGTATTCTGTCAAAGGCACAATATTTCTGCAAAGTGACATTGAGGAACTACTGCCAAAGACCTACATGTTGTTATATTTCTTCAAAATCTATGAACAAAGAAAGAACTTAGAAGCCTTTCACCTCATATCCACAAAAGATATAGACAAAGCCTCCACAGTGTAGATTCCTGGCTTCCCAAATGTGAATGGCCCAGCAGTCTTATTAAAATTCAGACTCCATTTTTTGCAAATCCTTGGTAGAGTTTAAGTTTGTGCATTTCTTTTTAGTTTGGATTTTATGTCTTTGATTGACACACAATATTGGTATATTTTTATTAGGCACCATATGATATTTTGATTTACAAATACATTGGGTAATGATCAATCAAGGTAATTGACATATCTATCAACCTAACACATCATTTCTTTATGGTGAGTATATTCAAAATAATCCCTTCTAAATATCATTATTATTATTTTTTGTGGTACTGGGAATTTAACCTGGGGTGTTCTGCCACTGAGTTACACTCCTAACCCATTTTTATTTTCATTTTGAGACAGGATCTCATTAAATTGCAGAGTCTGGCCTTGAACTTTTGATCCTCTTAGCTCAGCCTACCAAGTTGCAGGGATTACAGGCTTGAGCCACTACACTGCCTACTCTTTCTAATTATTTTGAGGTACTCAATACATTATTGTCAACTATATTCACCCTATTGTGCCATAGAACACAAGAGCTCATTCCTACTATCTAACTGTAACATTGTACTTGTCGGCTAACCTCTCTTTCCTCATTCCACCTCTACCTTACTCTTCCCAGTCTGGTAATCACTATTATTATTCCCAAATACTATGAGATCAAGTATTTTGATATTTCACATTCAAGTGTGGTCAGGCTGTACTTGTATTTTGTGTTCATGAATTATTTCACTTAATATGATGTCTTTCAGGTCCATTCATGTCCTCGCAGCTAGCAAGATTCCATGCTTTATTATTGAAAGGTAATCTACCATGGATGTCCATCATATTTTATTCATCCATTCTTCTGCTGATAGACATTTAGGTTGACTCTATAACTTGGCTATTGTGACTAGTGCTGTCTTCAACATGGGAGTGCATGTTTCTTTTTGGTATGCTTATTTAATTTCCTCTGAGTATTTACCAGGCAGTGGGCTTGCTGGATCACACAGTAGTTCTATTTTTAAGAAAAATGTGTGAGTTCACCTTTTCCTATATCCTTCTGGCACTTGTTGGTTTTTTGTCTTTTTGATAATAGCCATTCTAACTTGGATAATGTAGTATCTCATAGTGGTTCTGATTTACATTTCTTTGATAAGTAATGATGTTGAATATTTATTCATGTCTGTTAACCATTTGTCTTCTTTGGAAAAATACCTATTCAGGTTTTAGCACATTTTTTAAATTTCAATTTTTTAAAAATTATACAATTAGTTAAAAATGAAGAATTTACTTTTTGCTTTGCAAATAAGTGTATTGGAATACTAAATACAGAGTATCCTCTTTGCTCCTGTTTATATGACTTCTTATAGGCTTGTCATATTTAA
>CM053400.1:159803768-159824123 GCA_028644305.1 Xerus rutilus | reverse complement strand
GACTTCTATACATTTCCAAAAGGTGACTTTAAGTAACAAGCATTCATGTCTCACATAACTGGAGGCTGGGAAGTCCAAGATCAAGGTGCTAAAGAATCTGATGCCCACTGAGGGCATTCTTTCAGGTTTTCAGATAGCTGTCTTCCCATTGTTTAGGATATAGTAAAAAGACAGAGGAATAGGCCAGAAAGAGGGAGCAATCTTTGGTTTCTCTTCTTATAAGGGCAGTAATCTCTTCCAAGAGAATTCAAAAGGACTCCACTTAATTACTTTTTAAAGGCCCAACCTCTTAATACTATCACATTGGGAATCAGGATTTCTATGTATGAATTTTGAAAGGACACTAACATTCAGCCCGTACATGTCTTTTGCACATGGTAGACCATGTAGGTCACACCAGGTAGATGGCCGACGTATTTTGTTTTTCCAATACCCTGCTATTTACTCATTATTTGAACTTTTCTTTTGTTCTCTAAAATATCTGTCATAACTTATTTTATATATAATACTTTAAGTTGGATTCTGAATTATCTTACCTGGTAAACAAAATTATATTTGATATTAAATTTATTATTTTTAACCTCATCTAAAAGTAAACATAGTGATTGTGTGCTTCCTTCTTCAGCAGGTTTTCTGCTCTTATTTTCAGTTCATACTAGAAGTATTTTTAAGCCTTAAGGGCTCAAGGGCTCAAGTGCTGACTTTACCTAATCTTTGAAACTTGTTTACTGCTATTGATAATGGTATTGGGATTTATGTGTTTTTTTGGACAGTGCATGGGATTCACAAATCACCTTTAGGTTCCTTCAGTAATAGTTGAACCTTCATTGCATTTTCTCTCTTGACATCAACAATTGGCTGGTGCCAATATTCTATTGCCTTCTTTAAAATTAAACTCTGCATTCTGTGCTGCCACGTGGAACCACTTTAGCAAAAAGGAAAAGTTGTGTGAGATGCTGTTTGAAACTGCCATTTGAAGAAAAAGTTGAAGGGTGGTTTGAATATGGATAAAAGGAATTATTTGCTTTGGTAAGGTTCCCCACTAAGTAAATACAGAACAACTTAAAAACAAGAAGAAAAATTTCGATTGTATAAATTTTATTTTAATTTGTTTTTGCAGGGCAGAGAAATATTGGCAACTCATGCAATATTTTAATGTAGTTGTAAAAGTTGCATTATGGCATATTATTTCTCTTGAATCTAATATTTCAAATGAATATAATGATTTAAGAGTATAATCAGGTGTTCGGAGTCAGTCTCATTAGCATGTTAACCCAATAAAAGCAAATTCATTGGAATATACTAGAAAAAGTTTAAGAACTTTAATTTTTTTAAAATTTTCAAAGTGGAATTTTTACTACCACTCACACACAATTGGAAAGGATTGGTAGTAATTGATCTTCTTAGTTAGAAAAAAATCTGTTTTCTTTAATTACTATTAAGATTTATATTTTTATGCACAAAAATTAGAATAGATTATTCTCATCTTACTTAATGGACCATTGTATTTAAATTATTTTAAAATAAATGCTTTTTACCATATTTGGAGCTTTACGAATAGCCAGAATAAAAATCTTCATTTTGTAAGAGCCGTATCACAGATAATGCCTGGTTCTGGTCCAGAAACTTTGCCTCAACCTTACACAGAGACAGTCCAGTACAAATAGAAACAGCCTGGATAAAACTTAGCCTCAACCTTACACAGCAATAATCCAGTACAAATAGAAGCTTGATAAGGCTGTGGAAGTGACAGAGGAGTCCTAGATTCACCTGGCACCTGCTGTCCACCATGAGGGAAAGGAGTAAAATGACTAAGGAAGAAAAACCCTCAGAAAGCAGTTAGGCAGAAAGCATCAGAGGAGCCCAACTGGCAGAGCAGCCTCTTCATGTTGTAAGGGAGTATGGGGAAACTAGCTAGAGGAAGTTCAGAATCCACCCTAATAATTAATGGCTGGGGACAAAGATGATGATAACGATTATGCTACCATCAAGAGAGACTCAAAGGACTCTACTCGTCCCTCACATTTAATTCCCCAGTGGCCCTTGAGGGACTGGCAAAACAAACAGACAAAAGAACTGAGGCTGCCAGAGGCTCAATAGCCTCTTCAACTGAAGGACAGGATAATCAGAGAAATTAGTGTTCCACTGCATTTCCATTGTGTCCCTCAGTGGTGGGAGTCAGAAAAATACACCAGGAGTATTGTTAACTGCACTAGATTAGAAGCTAGGTATTACATCTTAAAAAACAAAAGCAGGAGCTTAGATTTTTGGTGAAGGAGGAATGATGCAGAGGCTAGAAGGTCCTTTAGATTTTTCTGTGACTAATTAATGAATTAATTTTTGACACGTATTTGTACATATTTATGAGGTGTCGTGATGTTTTGATTTATGTATATATCTGGTAATTATCGAAACAGGGTACATAGAATATTTATCATCTTAAACTTCTATCATTTCTTTATAGTGAATACATTCAAAATCCAGTATTTGTTTTGTTGTTTCATTTTTGTGGTTGTTTTTGCAGTACCTAGGGGCACTTTACCACTCAGCTATATCCCCAGTCCTTTTATTTTATTTTTTAAATTTTGAGACAGGGTCACACTAAATTTCTTAGGCTGGTCTCAAACTTATGATCTCTCTACCTCAGTCTACCTAGTCACTGGAATTACAGGTGTGCTTTACTGTACCTGGTGTTTCTTCTATGTTGATAAATAAATTATTTTGAAGTACATTCACTCTGCTCCACCTTAGAACAGAAGAATTTGTTCCTTCTAATTATAACATAGTGCCTTTTAACCAGCCTGCCCCTTTCCCTTGCCCCTGCTCTCTCCAGTCTCTGTAGCTGCTATTCCCAACTTCTATGAGCTCAGTTCAAACAATGAGTAACAGTTAGCTACAACACTAGGCATAAGAAAATAAACTTTTAGATTTTATAGTCTCTGATCAGTCTCATTGTTTTCCCTCTCCCTACTGCCCAGGGATCAACAAATTCTGAAATTGATTTAAAATGCCCAATTTATTTATAACTTATTCTCAACGAGAACAATGTATTCAAATTTCCACTAACACTTAAGAACAGTTCTGCTCTTTGCCTTGCCAATGGACTCTTTGATCCTTCACCATGCACTTCCTGAGTTCTTTCTCTCTTCTGAATCCAAATAAGTATTGAGATCATAGCTATGCTGTGACAGGAGCATGATTATGATACGTATTTCTGATCATATTTCATAACAGTTCAAAAGTATTACCAATATTATCTTTGAAAAAAGAAAATTAAATTGCGATAACATTTATCAATGAATTTGTTACTTAAAATATCTGGTTTGTGTATTCAAATGTGATATCTAGCATAAATGCCTTTATAACTGCATGTTGCTTGCTTCCATTTGAAAAAATGGACTGCAATTGAAAAACCAAATTCTGCATTTATTAATCAGGCAGAAAAATTTTATGTATCAGAGGTTTGTTTTGTGCCTGTTTATTAAGACAATTTTTTCCAGAGACATTTGTCATTATTTCAAATTTTTCCATAGTGATATAATTTATTTTAGCAGCAGGACTGATGATATCCTTTTAGTGATATAAAGAATTGCTTTATGCAGTGTACTTTTGGAGGCAAAATCATTTCTGTATGTTAGTTTCTGCCATCTTGTCTAACATTAATTTGTCTTCTAGCCTTCCATGTGCTTTGACTTCTTTATCTCCATTTGAATTTCCTGTCATACTTTAACATTAAATACTCTCACCTTTTCCAAATTTCCAACTTAATAAATGCAATGTTTCTCTTTTGTTCTCCATGCTATCTGTTTTTTTCACTATATTTTTTTAGTTGCTACTTACCTCCTTTTTTCCTATATTGTATTCCTCAAATCATAAAATGATTTTATGTGCCTAGAGTTTTACGGAGATGTAATTGGTATACAAAAAGCTGCACATAATTACTGTATATAGTTTGATGAGTATGGGCTTATGTATATCACCACAACAAAGATAAAAAGCATAACCATCACCTCCAAATGTTTCCCTGTGTCCATCCGCCCTTTTTGTGGTGAGACCACTTAACATGAGATCTACCTTCTTAACAAACTTTTTGGTGCATAATACATTTTTGTTAAGGTCTCTGGAACTTATTCATCTTGTATACAACATTATGCCCCTTGAGCAACAAATCCCCTATTTGTCTACTTCCATTCCCTGGTAACCTCCATTCTGTTTTTTGCTTCTGTGTATTTGACTAGTTTAGATGCTTCATAGAAGAGGAATCATATGGTATAAAATCATTCGTAAAACTCATTTATTTTTCCACTAAATAAAGAATATATTATATTTAGTGTAACTTTAATATCAAACATTGTATAAATTAGAATTTAAATGTTAATTAGTTTTACTGGAAATACAGATTCTTTTACTTTATTTTGTGGAAGCTAACTGAATTAACTTGTCATTTAACATTAAATTCCTTCTATCCACCTTGATTATTCAGGAAGAAATTTAGCTTTTCATAACTCTCAAATAATCTTTAATAATAAATTTTGTGCCTTCAAGGTTTCCTTGCCGCTCTAATAATTTCCTGATTAAAGTTCCAACATATCACATAAAAAAATTATCTGTGGATTCATATATATATATATATTCATATGTATATATATATTTCAAATATATAGAGAAAAATGTGTTCTGCAAGTGTTTAAATAATGAATTTCTGGGTCAATGAACTAAACAAATTTAAGAAGTGTTTATTAGCAATATAAAATACTTCATGTTCAGATTCCTTCTTAATATAGAAAAATACAATGTTGGAAAAGTTAAAAGAACATTCTGTAATGTATTAAATATTAAGTACAAGTACCTAAGTTTGCACTGGATGAAGATGTTTGATTGTAGACAGATTGCTTAATATGTCCCTGTTTCATTTATCATATGTGAGAAAAAATGTTCATATGACATACGATTGTCATGAATATTGAGTGAAATATACATGTGAAATATGTGCTAAGTACTCTTTAAATATTAGTTATTATTATTACATTTACTATTGTTATTAACAAAATATTTAAAATCTATAGAGGAAGCATATATTAGACAATTGTTAAGTACATAAGAAGAAACTTTTAAGTTTGGGAACTAGTCTCAATCTTAGAAAACTTGATATAGAAAGCATATCTTGAATTCAAAATGACATGGAAAATTCAGACCTTTTTCCTTTAAATTTTTAGAAAATATTTAACAGAGATTATGTGGTACTATGCAATATTTGAACACATCTACATATTATATAATATTCAAATTAGGGTAAACAAATTAATCTCCTGAAACATCTGTCATATTTTTATGATAAAAAATGTAAAATCCTTCCTTCTAGTTTTAAAAGACACACAGTGTGCTTTTGTTATCTATAGTTACTCTATTGTGCAATAGAACAAGAATATGTGGCACCTATCTAACTATAACTTAGTACCCAATAATCAATTGTAGCCCATTCTTCCTTCCCCACTACTTTTCCTAACCTTTGGTAACCATCATCTTACCCATGCCTTATATGAGATCATCTATTTCAGCTTCCACATATGAGGGAAATCATGTGGTACTAGTCTTGTGGTACTTCCAGTTCCATCCAAATTATGGCAAATAACAGAAGTTTATTCTCTTCTTATAGATGGATAATATTTCTTTGTGTGTAAGGGTCACACTTCATCTATTCATCAGGTTTTGGACACAGGCTGTTTCTACTTCTTGGCTATTATGAATAGTGCTATAATAAACATAAGAGTGAAGATGTCTTTTTGACAAAATGATTTCATTTCCTTTGGATATGTGCTCAGAGTGCGAGGGTGTTGGATCATATGGTGGTTCTAATTCTCACTTTTTGAGGAAACACTGTATTGTTTCTCACTCTGGCTGCACTAATTTACATTCCCAACAGTGAGTAAGGGTTCCATTTTTCTTCATATTCTTGTTGATATTTGTTATCTTCTCTCTTTATGATAGAAGCTGGTCTAATCTGAGTGAGACTACATCTCATTGTGGTTTTTAATTGTATTTCCCCGATGATTAGTGATGTGTAGTATTTTTTCTCATACCTGTTGGCCATTTGTATGTCTTCCTTTGATAAATGTCTATTTAGATTAACAGACCGTTTTTATTGGGGTCATTTACTCTTTTTGCTGTTGAGTTGTTTAAATTTCTTACATATTCTGGTTAGTAACTCCTTGTCAGACATATAGTTTGGAAATATTTTCTCCCATTCTGTAAGTTGTCTCTTTACTCTGTTTGATTATTTCCTTTGCTGTGCAGAAGATATTTAGTTATATAATCCCAACTGTCTACTTTAGCTTTGATTTCCTGAGTTTTGGAGTCTTATTAAAAAAAAATTCTTCCCAACTCCAATGGTTTGAAGCTTTTCTCCTATGTTTCCTTTTAGTAGCTTCATAGTTTCAGGTCTTACATTTAGGTCTTTAACACACATTGAAGTTATTTTTTTTTCTGTAACTGGTGAGGGATAGGGGGTAGAATTCCTTTTCCCTACATGTGGATATACAGTTTTACCGGAAACATTTATTGAAAGGACTGTCCTTTCTTTTATGCAGGCTCTTAGCACCTTTGTTAAGGAGCTGTTGTCTGTAGATGCATGTACCATTGATCTTCCTGTTTTTACTCCAAGACCATAATATTTTAGCTACTGTAGATTGGTAATGTATTTTGAAGTCAGATAGTATAATGTCTGCTACATTGTTCTTTCAGTTATTTTCAAATCTGCTTTAGACCAAAAGAATCTGTCCATGTTCCTTAAAAGTCAACAATAATGAATTATCCATTATTACTTTTATGAATATATTTTTGTTTTGAGAGATGTATTCTGCAGTTAGAAACTAAAACTGAGAAGTATATCATGCATGTTTCAATCCACCTTAAAGCCTTAAAAGACAACAAATCCACAAACATTAGTGAAACAGTAATTATGAAACCAGTATCAGTCAACCATCACATGGCTAAAGCCTTTCCAAGCCAGTTAAATGCCTTGTATACATTGCACAGACTTAACTTTCCTTTCCTTTCTGAACAGTTCATTCCTCAAGTTAATTTTTTACTCCTCTACAGAACTGGTAACATCAATTACATATCTTGATATTCTTTGATTTATTCAATATATTTGAGTGCATATTTATATGTGACTCATTCTCTAGGATCTGTGATTCAATATTAATCCACAATTCAAGACATTATGAGTGTATAATATAGTGATGTCTCCACTCTAGGTATCTATTCCTCAAGATTGAAATGCAATTTTAGAGAGAAACTCAGGCCACAGTGGACTTCTCAATAATGCATGCTCTATGAAGCACATGGAAGTCTAAAGCTATGATCTTTAATTTTGGGCAAAAAAGCAGATTTGTTTTTTAAATTTATTTATTTGTTCTAATGAGTTATACATGACAGCAGAATGTTCTTTGATTTATTGTATACACATGAAGCACAATTTTTCACATCTTTGGTTCTACACAAAATAGAGTCACAACCTTTGTTCAATCATACATGTACTTAGGGTAATTATGACCATCTCATTCCACCATCATTCGTATCCCCATGCCCCCTCCCCTCCCCTTTGGTCTACTACTATTTTTGAATAAATAGTTATCCTTTACAATAGTTAAGAATAAGATAGGTAAAATGTTTTAATTTTTACTTTTTTCCTTCATTAGCATCTATCCTTTATTTATGCATATTTATATTTCTAACCTATATCATTTTTCCTCTCTCTGAAGAATTCTCTTTTGTATATTAATTAATTTATTCTAATTAGGTATATATGACAGCAGAATGCATTTTGATTCATTGTACATAAATGGAACACTTTTCATTTCTCTGGTTGTACATGATGTTTCATTGTACCATATGTGCAGTCATACATGTACCTAGGGTAATGATGTCAATCTCATTCCATAATTTTTCCTGCCTGCATGCACCCTCTCCCTGTTCTCTTCCCTTTGCCCAATCAAATTTCCTTCATTCTTCCCACCCCACATCATTATGGATCAGCATCCACTTATCAGAGAGAACATTTGGCCTTGGTTTTGGGGAATTGGCTTACTTCACTTAGCATGATATTCTCCAACTCCATCCATTTACCTGCATATGCCATAATTTTCATAATTTTATTCTCTTTCAATGCTGGTAATATTCCATTGTGTATATATACCACAGTTTCTTTATCCATTCATCTCTTGAGGGGCATCTATGTTGTTTCCACAGTTTAGCAATTGTTAATTGTGCTGCTATGAACATTGAAGTGGCTGCATTACTGTAGTATGCTATTTTTAAGTCCTTTGGGTATAGACCAAGGAGTATGTTATTCCTAGCTGGGTCAAATGGTAGTTCCATTCCACGTTTTCTAAGGAATCTCCATACTGCTTTCCAGATTGGTTGTACCAATTTGCAGTCCTACCAGCAATGTATGAATGTGCCTTTTTCCTCATATCCTTGCCAATACTTGTTTGTGTTCTTGATAACTGCCTTTCTGACTAGAGTGAGATGAAATCTTAGGGTAGTTTTGATTTGCATTTCTCTAATTACTAGAGATGTTGAATGCTTTTTCATATATTTGTTGATTGATTGTATTTCTTCTTTGGCAAAGTGTCCAGCATATCACTGGGGCCCTATCACCTACGATTACTCAGTGTAAGTCTATACTAGTAATATTACTTAGCTATTAATAGTAATAAGGTTACACAAACTGGTGAGGATAGAGTAAGAAAGCTTCTACATTGAGCGAGAAAACAAGATAGAGAAATGTATGCTTGATCTATTTTCCTTAATTTGAGGTGTGTGAGCTCAGTTGGAAAGGATATAGTTAAGTTCTTAATTTATTGTGTATCATTATCATTTATCCCTCTTTGCTCTCTCCCTCTCTGCCTCCACATCCCTTTCTTATTTCCTCTTTCTTCCCTCTCTAAATAAATTTCTGAATTTATTTATATAAGCTTTTTATTTGCATATTATATTTAGAATAATTTAATTTTATTTATCAATTATCAGAGTGCTTATTTTATATATTTGATGTATGTTTTCATTCATTACATAATTATGCACTACACATAATTTTGTACATGTATATTTCAATTTATCTCTAGACTAGGCATTCAAATCAGAATTTTTATAGAATTTTAATATTTAATTATTGAGTTTTTAAATACATTTGTTAAGATTATTCTGATACTTCATAATTCATGATTACTCTGAATAAAACATTATTTTAATGCAGTTTATTGTTATTGTAAAGAAACACTGCTGAATTTTTTAGATTGATATTAAAGAACAAACTTGAGCTCATTTCTAGAATGTAAGATAAATGATCTTATCATTTTAGTAATAGTAAGAATTTTATAATTTCTACTTTGATTCTTTTCTGAGGGAATGAGGTACCGGGAATTGAACCCAGGGACACTCCCACTGAGTTACATCCCCAGACCTATTTTATATTTCATTTAGAGATATAGTCTCACTGAGTTGGTTAGCACCTCCCCATTGCTGAGGCTGGCTTTGAACTCCCAATCTTCCTGCCTCAGCCTTCCGAGCTGCTGGGATTAGAGGTACGTGTCACTGCGCCTGGCTCTAGTTTAATTTTTACATCTATTTTTAAGTTTTGTTTGCTTTAGATCACGTGTACATTTAGTACAATGGGAACATTTTTCCTGATTTTTAAAAGTGTGTCCCTTAATACAACTATAATACTTGCTTTAGATACTTATCAAAGAACTTCTATCAAGATAAATAATGTTTTATTCTTCTTATATACTAAAAATATACTTATAAATATTAAACAATAGGGGCTGGGGTTGTGGTTCAGTGGTAGACTGCTTGCCTAGCATGTGTGAGGCACTGAATTTGATTCTCATCACAGCATATAAATAAATGAAAAAAAAAAGGTCCATCAACAACTAAAAAAAAAATTAAAAAAAAATAATAAATATTTTTCTTCATCAGTAGAAGTATTAACGTTTCTTACATTTAATTGATTAATCTATTCACATATTTATTAAAGAAAATACATTAAAATTGAGTTTTTGTAATATCTGACACTATATTATCAACAAAAGATACTTCAAAGGTATATGCAGGTTCAAACGAATGGCATTAGGAATATGGGAAGAAAATTTGAATATGAAGAAAGGGAAAACAGTTGTATTATTGACAAAATAGCATTCAAGGAAAATGTAATGATGAGTTACATATAATTCATTTAGAGAATGGTTAAATAAGACATAATAGACATCCATTATAGACATCCTTTTATGGTAAATTAATTACTGTTCAATATATTCATTCTACAATCATGTAAGATTATATAGCTCTTTCCAATTTATTTTGGTGTAGACTGGCTACTTACTTTGGTTAAAGGACTGGAAACATAAGTGTCTTTTTGTTTCCTATTATAAGCTGTAAGAGCTATCGTGTGATTCTGTCATCCCTTGTACGTATTTCTGTAAGATTAGAAATGTTGTACATTTAGGCTGCTCCTTCAATATCTCAAGGTGAGGACAATGTGCAACAGAGCTGCAGATGGAATGTGAATGTGACCTCTCATGTTCTTCTATATCTCAACTTCTAGTGGAATTTGTTCTTTCAGCAATGCTTATCTTACTTGGCTGAACTAATTCTTAATGGAGGGCTCAAAAAATATCAAGCCACAGTGACTGAATTAGAAAAAATTATTTAATAAAAAATGTCATTGGAGAATTTAATTACCCTTCTTTTTTAAAAATATTTTTTAGTTGTAGGTGGACACAATGTCTTTATTGATTTATTTTTATGTGGTGCTGAGGATTGAACCCAGTGCCTCACACATGCAAGGCAAGCGCTCTACCACTGAGCCACAATCCCAGCCCCATGATTAACCCTTCTTTACAGAACTAAAGATAGGATAGGTAGCAAGGTTTTTACTTCAGACACAATTTAAGATAATACCTAAAAATATTGAGATAAAGCTAAATAATATATTACTGCAATACTTATGAATTCAAAACAGATGAAAAAAATGATGATGAATACAATATTAAAATTTAACTTTGTCACATGGTTTGTAATTCATATTGAAGCCTGAGGTCAAAGGAAAACAAATCAGTAATAATGATTTTAAATTTGTAAAATTGTATTTAAGTATTATTTGTTTTGATTAATGATTTTTTTTGACCTCCTAAATTTTGTGCTCAAGGTCAGGATTGAAGTCCTGCTTTTCAGAATTTTATCACATCAAAATGGCCATGCTACCAAAAGCATTATACAGATTCAATGAAATCCACAACAAAATTCCTATGATATTCTTCATAGAAATAGAGCAGTCATGAAATTCATTTGGAAAAATAAAAGGCCCAGAATAGCTAATGCAATTCTTAGTGAGAAGTACAAAGCAAGAAGCATCACAATACCAGACCTTAAAGTATACTACAAGTATAGCAATAAAATTAAAATGGTATTGGCACCAAAATAGTTCAGAAGACCAATGGAATAAAATAGAAGACACAAAGACAAATCCACACAAATACAGTTACCTCATACTAGACAAATGTGCCAAAAACACACACTGGAGGAAAGATAGACTTTCCAACCAATGGTGCTGGGAAAACTGGAAATCCATATGTAATTAAAGTTAAACCTTATCTCTTATCCTGCACAAAAAACAACTCTTAAGTGGGGCAAAGACCTAGGAATTAGACCAGAAACTCTGCACCTACTAGAATAAAAGGTAGGCCCAACACTTCAACATATTGGCACAGGAACTGACTTCCTGAAGCACAAGAAATAAAATAAAAAAAAACTGAAAAATCAAATTATGGGATGACATCAAACTAAAAAGCTTCCTGATAGCAAAAGAAACAATCAAAAGTATGAAGAGAGAACCTAGAGAATGAGAGAAAATCTTTGCCCCCCACACTTCAATTAGGGCATTGATTTTCAGGATATAGAAAGAACTCACAAAGCTTAACACACAAAGACAAACAAACAAGAAATCCAAAATAACCTAATCAATAAATTGGCAAAATACATACCCTTCTCAAAAGACAAAATATGTATTACAATTAACAAATATATGAAAAAAATGTTCAACATCTCTAGCAATTAGAGAAATGTAAATTAAAACTACACTCAGATTCCATCTCACTCCTGTTAGAATGGTAGTTATCAAGAACATAAGTTACAATAAATTTTGGTGAGGATGTGGGGAAGAAGGATTTTCCTCACTGTCACATTGCTGGTGGGACTACAAATTCAGGCAACCACTCTGGAAAGCACTATGGAGATTCCTCAAAAATGTAGGGATAGAATCACCATTTGACCCAGCTATCCCACTCCTTGTCATATATCCAAAAAAAAATAAAATCAGTATACTACAGTGACACAGCCACATCAATGTTTATAGCAGCATAATTCACAATAGCTAAGTTATGGAACCAACCTAGATACCCATCAAGAGATGAATGAATAAAGACATGTGATATATATAGACAATGGAACATTAGCCATAAAGAATGATTTTATGACATTTTCCGTTAAATGGATGGATATGGAGACTATTATTATAAGTGAAATAAGCCAATCCCCAAAATCCGAATGTTGAATGTTTTCTCTGATAAGTGGAAGCTAAACCAAAATGAAGGTGTGAAGGGAAAGAAGAGTTCAATATATTAGACAAAGGGGAATGAAAGGAAGGAGAGGTATAGGAATAGGAAAGACAGTAGAATAAATCTAACATAATTTTCCTATGTACACATATGAAAATACCTAAGTGAATCCCATCATCATGCCAACCCACAAGAACGGAGTCCTAATTAGAATAAGATATATCTTATGCTTATATAATTTTATCAAAATGGATTCTACTGTCATGTATAACTAGGAAGAATCAATAATATAAAATTTTAAAAAAGATACAGGAGTATCAAGAATCAATAAATTAGAACAATCCACTAAATTGATCATGCAGGACATAGGAATACATTTTTGAATAATAATATAACTACTCCTAATTCACATATTTTGCATGCTTTCAAATTATTGTTCTTAAAAAACATATATAATATTACCTAGTTTAGCCATTCTTGTTTTTTAGATCTTTATTATTTTTTGTGAACATAATTCTATTTAAAAATTTTTTATTTGTTTTTATTAGTTATTCATTATAGTAGAATGCACTTTTATGCATTATATATAATAGAGTATAATTTCTCATTCTTCTGGTTATACATGATGTAGAATCCCACAAGTCATATAGTTATAGATGTCCATAGGGTAATAATGTCTGATTCATTCTATTATCCTTCCTACTCCAAGCCCCCTCCCCTCCTTTCACTTCCCTCTACCTAATCTAAAATAACTTTGTTCTTCCCTAGCCTCCTTCCATTGTGAATAAGTACCCACATATCATGGGAAGTATTCAGCCTTTGGATTTTTGAGGTTGGCTTATTTTGCTTAGCATGATATTCTCCAGTTCCATCCATTTACTAGCAAAAGCCATTATTTAATTTCTTTTTAAGGCTGAGTAATATTCCATTGTATATAGCACATTTTTTTTATCCATTCATCTGTTGAAGGACATGTAGGTTGGTTCCATAGTTTTGCCATTGTGAGTTGAGCTTCTATAAATATTGATGTGGCTGCATCACTATAATATGCTGATTTTAAGTCCTTTGGGTATAAACCAAGAAGTGGGATAGCTGAGTCAAATGATGGTTCCATTTCAAGTTTTCTGAAGAATCTCCATAGTGCTTTCCATAATGGTTGCCCCAATTTGCGGTCCCATCAGCAATGTATGGATGGACCTTTTCCTTCATATCCTTACCAGCATTTATTTTGTTTGTATTCTTAATTATTGCCATGCTGATTAGGGTGAGATGAAATCTTAGAGTAGTTTTGATTTGCATTACTTTAATTGCTAACAGTTTAGGCATTCTTCATTGTACAGTGAATAATTAAAACATTAGTGCACAGCAAAAAATAAAAAGCCTGAATAAATAGCAATATAGAAGATAAAAAATACACTTGAAATACTATATGTGGAACACTCAACAGCCAACAAAAGATACAAATTATACATATGCTTTTCAAACACAGGAAAAATGTGTACATATGGAATGTAGAAACCCCAATGGAATTTACTAACTTTCTCCTTTCTCTCTCTGTTTTTTGGTAATAGGGATGAAACCCATGGCCTCATGCATTCTAAACACAGTCTACCAGTGAGCTAAACACCCACCCCAAATGCTCTTCTTCTTAATACTCCACTTAAAAACAAAAGCAAAAAAAATACAGTACTTAAAAACAAAACAACAAAAAAGATATAATCATTCTAAATGTTAGTTTTCCCCAATTTTAAAAATAATGATTTGATTACATGCTGTATCAGATAGTAGAAAAACAATTTTTAAAAAACTGCCCAATTACTTTAGGGAGTACTTGTGGTATTGATCCAATAATAGAACAGTGAAATGAATAAATCTACAAATCAAAAATAAACCTATTTATAAACAGTAAACAGATTAAATGGTACATATATTTTTGCAATGAATATAGATGTAAAAATTTTAACAGACTGAATCATATGGCATATTGAAAAAATAGATTCTTAGCTATCAAGCAATAGGTGACTAGTTATTTGTGATCCACACTTCATTAGTAAAAATATATAGATAATCTATAAAAATTACACAATATTTGTTTGAAGCAACTGGAAAGCAATCATTGCTTTGAAGACTTGAAGTGTCCCATAAAGAAAAATGAAATTATGGCATATGCTGGTAAATGCATGGAACTGAAAGATATCATGCCAAGTAAAAACAGTCAATCTCAAAAAAGCAAAGACCTAATATTTTCTCTGATATGTGGATGCTGACTCACAATAGTTGGGCGAAGGAGGTTCACTAGATTGGACGGAAGGCAATGGGAGGAAAGGAGTGAGATGGGAATGGGAAAGACAATAGAATGCATCAGACATACCTTCCTATGTTCATATATGAATACATGACCAGTGTAACTCTGTATCACGTACAACCAGACGAATGGGAAGTTATACTCCATGTATGTATGATATGTTACAATACATCTCTTGTCATATATACTAAAAAAAAAAAAAAAAAATTGAGAAAAAGATAAAAAAGGAAGAGAGGCCAAGAGAGGTTAGGTAGCCACTTAATATTGTTTTTCTTTAGCCATAACGATTTCAAATGTGAAAGTAACAGCTGAAGGAGCAGCTAAGGAGAGCTTCGGAGATCTCACAGACTGAAGGAACACTTGTTAGAGCCCAGAGCCCAACAGAAATGATTAAAGTCAGAAAAGAAGAGCATCATGTTGTCAAAAAAGTAAAAGAAAATACTTGTTATTGTAGATTATTGTATCAGTAGAATAACTCGTAAAGAATAAATGGAGGTTTTGCCTTAAAATTTGATGAGGCTAGTATTATACTAACCTTTGTCCTACAATTCACCATAAAACTACATATTTGTCAAGTATTTTTAAGTATTCATAGGCAGTGAATACTGTGAACTCTGAGAAAAGGAAAATTTGTGAGAAAAAGTTCTGTAATTAAGTCGAATCTCTGGATAGGAATGATTTTCCAAAACAATGCAGGAATTTGGAGTTCAGAAAGAACAATGGTCCTGGAGCATATTAAAGATGGTGGATCAGAAAGAAACAAACCTAGCTACACCATCAAATCATGTTCAAACTGCTGAAAAAAGTGTCTTGAAATAAGCCAGAGAATATGGAAAATATTGTAGAAACGAGAACTGACTTTTAGTACAAAAATGAACACTGAAACACAATAGCAGACAATCTTCCAAATGCTGTTAGGAAAATAAATATCAATTGAGAATTCAAAAGGGAGAAAAGTTTTCTTTCAAACTGAGGTAAAAATGAAGATTCTTGGATAAATGTATTTAGGAAATTTATTCTCATCAACACTGGGCTATAAGATATGGTAAAGGTAGTTATTCAGGAACAAAGGAAACCATGCCAAATGGAAACACTGATATATAGCAGGAAAGATGTCTTGAGTTTAAAATATGTGAATATAAAACTAATGTTATTTATTTCATAATTCTTATATAGAACTGGCTCTTTAAAAGCAAACAAGTGTTACTATATAGGAATTTAAAATATTTGTAGAAATATTTATAATATTTAAAATATTTGTAGATATAAAAATGATAGGACAAGGAACAGAATGCAAGGAAGGATACTATTACAAGTTCATAGGATGTGTGAAGTGTGCAGAGTGAAATAGAAAACATAAAAAAAGGTAAACTAGAAGAAAATAGTTGGAAATGGGAAATATTAAGTTGGAGTTGAAAAGTGAGAAGTGAAAAGTAGGAACTGGTTTGCATTAAATGTCAGTTGTGAAATGCAAACTGTGAATAATGAATGTTAATCCAGTATACTTTAAGAAAGCATATCTTCAGCTCTAGAGAACTTGAGTATAATAAAATAAAAATTTTAAAATGAGGCCAGCTTAAAAGCTAACACATATAAGAACTCTCTCTGAAGTAGAATTCAATACCTAAATATTTGAAATAAATACATTATAATGGATTCTAAGAGTGGGACGTTTTAAAGATTGGTCAATATAATTCCTGACTGAAAATCAGTGAATCAAACACATGATTATAAATGTAAAAGATGATCACTAAAATGGAATATTTAGAGATAAGTTTCTTCATGCTAACAACAAAGTAAACCAAAAATGCCCAGCTAATGAGCAACTTCCACAAAGTGGTATAAAACAGAGAGAAATATAGGTAAATGATATGATAGCAATTTAAATAAATGAATTATTTGATGAAAATCATTGATTCATTTGTTTCTGGAAACAAATGTGAAATGTAAAGTTGTATTCATAGGTTTGTGTATGAATGTATTTTCTGAATAATTAAAGGCAATCAAAAACCTCATTTATTCTAAAATTTCAATGAGCTTTAAATGATAATTAAAGCTGTTTAAATTTCAATAGACACACAACAGACATTTAAGTTGAAAATTTCATTTGTCAAAGTATTATAATATGAGACCCTAAACATTTTTAGATGTTTCAAAGGAAAAGTGATTATAAAAAACCTCAGGTATTTTACTCTATTTTAATACTTGTGCCTACATAACTGCATAAGATTTTATCTTAAAAAAACTGTTTCCTTTAAATGTTGTTGCAGTGACTTTAAAATCACTCATGTTATGGACACCTAACAAATGCTTAGGGAATGAATACGTTAAGCTACACCTCATCAGGATGGTTGGAAGTACCATCATGGTTTAGTTTCTGCCTCACTTTCAATATAACACAGTAGGAAGAAAACAGGCTATGCCTTTGGAAATCTCTCTGATAAGGTTCTGAAATTCCCTCCCACTCTAGACTTGATTATCTTGGGCAAGTTACATAACATGTTCTTTTCATTTTATCTTTCTCTTTGAATAGCTATGAGATTAAACCATGTAATCATGCTATGCATGAGATTGGCACATAGGTACTTTTTGGAATTATAATTTTCCTGTCTTCTCAAATACCCAGGCTATATATATATCAAATTTATAAGTACTGTCTTTCTATACACAGTATTCTTTCCAACCATATGTCTTTATAGATGCCTTGGCCATGAAACTTGAAAATTCTTGGTCCATCTGATGAATTTCTGTTGATTTTTCATGATGCAGATACTTTTATTATATCTTCATTAATTTTCATTTTAAGACACTGCTTTGAAAATTATTTTGTACCCTTTGAATTATTATTTGTTTAGGAAAGAAAGAAAGAAAGAAAGAAAGAAAGAAAGAAAGAAAGAAAGAAAGAAAGAAAGAAAGAAAGAAATTTTCTACATGTTTCTCCTTGAATAGGGAAGGGAAATACTGATTCTCATTATATCTCCATACAAAAATAATTCTCCATATGCTCTGTATCTCCCTCCAGCCACAACACCCATTTCATATTCTCACCAAAGAATACAATTTCTTTCCATTGCTGCATGACCCAATCCTTATTCACAACCTCCACTCCTGCTTTTCTCCCAGCCTCTGTCATCAGTCATCTTCAATGTTGTTAGTGGTCTACATACTGTTGCCAAAACTAATAAAAAGATTCTCAGTCTTAAAACCTCTCAACAGTATTTGTCACAGTTGGCAACTTCCTCTGATAACTTCCACTGTGCTTCTGGAGGCACTAACATCTCTTTTTCCTGCTATCAAATCATAACATGCACAGGCTCAGCAGTGATCAAACGTAAAATAGATAGGATAATCCCATCATCAAGAACAGACAGAATCATTCATAAGCAGAAGACCCAGATTCTTAAAGCCTCTACCACAGTTGTGCCAGTGCCTCTTCCTCACTTTAAGGAGGAAGAGAATTCCATGCTTGCTTCCTGGATGGTGAGCTTATTGTGTCAGTGCAAGTCAAATAATGGACTGCAGCTGCCTTACATGTCTCATGTAGGTGGCCTTGACAAAATGTGAGTATTTGTCCCAATGGATAAATTTCAAGAGGAATTATGTAAAAATAGAAGGAGACTCATGAAGAACAACCAGTGAGTGGCCAGCCAACAGTTCAGGTCCCTAGAAGATTGAAAAATTAATGTTGAGAAGCTCTGGACTAGACTATTAAAGATGGAAATATGGAGTAGGCATAGAGTATGAATGAATTTGTACTATCTGCCAACCAGAGAGCACTTACCAAAGAAAATGCAGTAAACAACTAAGTAGGCAAAGTGAAATAGTAGGCTGATATCAGTTATCCCTAGTAACCCACAAATTTAATGCTGGCATAATTGACGTAAGAGTTAAGTGGCTCCAGTGACAGATGTAGAGGCAATGCATACATCCAACATGATGGACTTACACTTAACAAATGTTATCCAGCTACTAGGGCCACTGAGTGTCTGACTTACCAGCATAAAGACTAACTCTCGATCCCATTATGGAACCATTTCTTCAGGAGACAAGTTGGACATTTAGGGATAATTTGACTTTATTAGGCTTCCATTTTTTGGAAGACTCAGTGTTTTGATCTCACAGGAATACATGTTAGATCTACAATGTGGACTCCTACACAAGATTGAATGAGACCAAGAGGTCTACTTTCCACAAATGAGGGTGGTGTGGGAGTGAGCCCACGGGCATGATACCTAATGACATATCACTTATCATATCATTCAGCAGCTGCTGTTATGATAGTGGGAGCTGCTTGGTGAAGGTGCAACCAAAATCTATAAACAGAGACAGTCTTCTTCAAAGATGAGGAAACATCCTCTAGGAGGTAGTACATAACCAAACCCAAGACATTTATATTATACTGTGTCTAAAGGATAAATGCGACATGGGTTGAAATTACATTAGTCAATATTCTTTATACTGTCTTGATCAAGTGTGTACTACTATTACTTTTAATTTAAATTAAACTTAAAAATAACACCATAGCCTAGAATTTTTTAAAAAGTATATTTTGATCACATCAATAAATCACAAGGTATAATGGGAATTTTCTTTTCTTATTATGGTTACTATTCCACAAGAAAAAAAATTGAAGTCCAAGAAGTACAGATGAAGTTTTAGATTTTTGGTGAAAAGAAAAAGAAAAGTAATGAAATTCATTTTAAATTAACATCTAAGTGAATTAAAAACAAACTACAAAGGACTTATTTTGTTTCTACCATAATCATGTAAATGTGGAGGGACGATTGATAAATGTTTGCTAAAATTCTAGGTCTCAAACATAAGACCAATTCTTTATTATTTTCCTTTAAAAATATAATGCTTTATTTTAACTAGAAAAAAATATCCATAATGTTTTAGAAATATAATCCTTTCAAACAGTTTCCTTATTAAAAATAAAGGTAAAAATGAAAAGGATAACCCCATTTCCTATTTGGAAAGTAGGAATTATCCATCTTATTTTATAGCAAAAATTAGTTTAATGGAACAATTCTCATTAGATGTTCCCTTTGGGTATTGCAACTAAAATTTTAGAAGCAGTTTGTTTTGATAACTGTGGCATAAATGGGGTCTCTGTTTCAGTGTAAAGAAATAAAACATGAATAAATCAGGCATTTGTATATAAATTCCCTATTCTTTCACTGAGGGGAACTAAATATTGCAAAATTACAACAGAAATACAATAAAAGCAATGTAAATAGTTGTTGAAGGGAAACTGAATGAGGAGATAATGAGAGACTCTGTTGGGAACAACAGAACTGAGTGAAATTATACCACAGTACTAAAACTGCCCTTTATGTCAGAGAGTTCATGCAAATTGCTTAAGCAGAACTAAATATAAAAAAAATTTGATATGGACTACATTAGTTAAGTACTAAGGGGAACATTAAGAAA
>CM053400.1:159784511-159803268 GCA_028644305.1 Xerus rutilus | reverse complement strand
TGTAAGTGTTCATGATTTTGTTGTTCTACTAACTGACTTGCTTTAATTCCAATCCCTGTGTTCAAAACTTCTGAGTTACTTATTTAGGTAGCATAATATTTCTTGGCAAAATGCCAAGAAATAATTTGTTAGAACTCACAAATTATTATTGAGATTATAGATGGGCAAATTGTTCATTTGTAGATAATTACCATGTTCAGGATATTGAAAGAAAAAGGAGTTGGGCCTAAGTATCAGATTATGGAAGTAAGTAAACAAATTGTTTCTTTCACCAGAGGCCATGGACATGAAAATTATAAAATTTCTGTACATTGGAGAAACTAACCACTGTGATGAATTTTTAATGTTTTATTGTTTTCCTTAAGGAACTATTTTAAATGCTAAGTACCAAACATTCTAATGCATTGCTTTCTATATGCAACTTTACTTTGTTCTTAATCATTTATTTTAAACCTTCAATATTCTTAGCTCCTAATATATGTCAAATACATATTGGACAGATTAAATAAAAACAGGAAATAACAAGTAAGTCTGTAGCCCTGGATTTACATTTCTCATTGTGTAACAGACTAGATCCCTGGAGAATGCAGAGAGAAGGAGGTGGAGAATAGGAACATTTTAAAATATATCCCTAAGCTAGCCAGACATAAAGAATCTGCAGAGTCAAACAAACCAAAACTAACAAAAAACATGAAGCATCCCAAATTTAGAGAGAAAATTGGAACTTTTTCCTAGGAATGTTTGCTGAAATATAGTGATTTCAAATTTCTGTATTAGGATCACACACTTTAAAGGTCCGACCCCATGAAAGCTGGGTTAACTTTTATAAAAGACAAATATGATTAACACCACAAAGTGCCACAAGTTCATTATAAGGTAAGCTAGAAGTAAACTCCACACAAAGATGAAAACTGTAATTCCTCTGAGAACTCAGTGTAAGAGACTGCTTCTTTGCAGCATGTTATCCATTTCAGAATATGTCTGCACTTTGAAAAAAGTTTTTGAGTGATCATAGGCCAATAGAAAATATGAAAAAGTTAATATAAATGTGTTCTTGACAAAATAGTTTAAATCCAAGTCTCAAATAAATTGCAAAGATATCATTCTAATGAACTTAAATAAAAATATGTTAAGAACTAGGGAAAACAACATACAGTGATGTGAGATCCATAAATATGACAATTTGGGGTCTTAGGGTATAGTAAAGATGGAAGAACACTGAAAGAAAAAAATCTGAAGATATCAGTAAACTTTAAATAGATCAGTTCTCTCAAGGAATTGAAACTTGGTTCAAAGTAGTTCCACCTCTTATTTGATTAGGATGATTCAGCACTGCTATTATCTAAACCTCGGTGACTTATATATGCTAATGTAAATATTTTCTGGACAAGGAGAATACCATCTAGATATTATGCTTGTTTCCTTTGTTGGGTACACAGTCTATTTTGAGGAGGAGGCAAAAGAAGCTGTATAACTACTGTTTTGTGGTCTCTTGATGAGATGTAGATTCTGTACTTGCCTATATTCCTATGTAAAGCTGCATATATGATGATTAGATTAAAATCTAATTGTACCTAGTGTGTTAGGTGAGGATCTTAAACTTCAGGCTAGGCTGAGCTGCTGCAGCTTTTATAGATGATTAAACGCAGGTGCAGCTAGGATTAGTGAACTGGAAGATGGAGGTGAAAAAATATGCAGAATGCAGGAGATAGAGAAAAGAAATAGATGATAAAAAAATGAGATGTGAAATACAAGAGAGGGCCTAATATTTATCTAAATGTATTTTCAAAAGTAAGTAAAGAGAAAAAAACATTATTATGACTTTATTCTTCCAGCTGAATAGTGGCCACATGGCATTCACCTTAATGTTAATATTTAAAATATATCACTTATGCATATTAAATAGCCATTTAATATCTAAAGCTATAATTAAAATTCATGACTCCTTTCCCCTGGTAAATTATGCAATCTAGAAAACAAGTTCTGAAATCTGAAGTTTGTTTTTAGCATAATTTTCTGAATTTATATCCTTTCCAGTAAAAATAATAATAATAACCAAAATCCTGTCCTTCCAATATTGTAAATATAACTTAGGAGATTCATGTTCTAAACACCTAATGAAATAAGAGAATAAGAGTAACAGTGTATGTGAGTGTATGTATACATAAAATGTATACATATATACCTATATATATGTGTATATATATATTATATGTGTGTTATAATATATATATGTATTAGAGAAGGTAAAAATTGAAGATGAGACTTCATCAATATGATGGCTTTTGATGAATTAGTTCTTGAAGATTGTATAGTATTTATCTGTATATAAAGAGGAAAAATTCTTTTCACTTAGTACATAGTACAATTTTGTGCTTAATCATAAATTACATTGAATATATTAACATATAAATGAATAAATATATAGATGTATAAGTATAAATATTTCCAAAACCAGAAAAAATATATGATTAATATAATTTAAGTCTATTTGCATGTTTGACAAAGTTGCAATATTTCTAACAGGTTACATTCTAAAAATATCTTTATCTTGTATACTTTTTTATTTGTTACCATCTAAAATGTATCTCTTTCCAATATTGCTTTAGTACTTTATAACAGTTTCCCTAGAACTAGTAATCAAGTCTACATTAAGGCAGGAAAGAAAGCTACTTAGGATTTCTACTTCATATGAAGATTCATTAGTATTTTTCTAATAAGTATTTAGTTGATATTCTCTAAAAATTTTTAAAGGTAAGAGGATGTCTATCAGTATGATCAGCAATTATATATGCACTGTTCTTAGCTACACCAAGTGCCTCTAGGCATTAAATAAATGTAACAATAGTTAGAATTACCTTCTGTAGCATCAAACTAAATTAATTAGTTTAAAACTCATTTATTTTATTCATCAATATAATTAAAGACATGTCACCCTGTACAGTTCTTTGTCTCTGCAGTGATGAACTTGCACTACGTATCTTCTGACAATTTTTACTTACTGATAGCCATTGCATATAGGAAAGTAAAACTGGAGAGGCACTTATATATACTTGTGATCATAAAAATGAAAAGGCATTGTGTAAATCAAAATTTTGAGTATAAATTTGTTGAATTAACAGCATACTGGAGATTTGTTAATCAATTAGGTTTTGTTCAAAGTTCAGCAGATTTACACCTTATTTACCTAGAAATCTCTCTAATAATAGATATTTGCTATTTTGCTACTTTAAAATTGTTATTTTGTATATATGCCTATCCTACTAAAATGTCAGTCAGGACTGGATCATTTCCAGCTTGTTCCCTAGCACTGGATTGTCATTCTTCACATTGTATCAGCCAAAGGTATTGGGGAAGAACACTTTTATGATTTGTCAATTTGCAACATGCCAAGTGATTACTGGTCTTTGCAGAAATCATATACTTTGAAAAAGAGAATGATTTTTTAAAAAATTTAGCCAGAGTTTAGATGACTTCATTTTATTTATCTCCTAATAAGACAACTTTTCCTGGGAAGTATTTTTGAGACACACTGGGAATATTTTCAATTATGTTGTTGTAGTAGGTGTTATTGTTTATAGACAGTGGATTCACCTGTCCCCTCACTCCAGATCCTCACCTTTCATCACAGGATTGCTTCCTTCTGGAAGCGTCACTATCCTGCTCTCTGAAGCTGAGGACAGAAGGGTATCCATTCAACCCATTGTTAAATGGGGAAGTTTAAACAAAGAGAAGCATTATAAAATAACTAAAATGTATCAAATGGAGACTAATGTTTGTTTGGAATAAAGGGGCAGAGATTTTTATAAGTCATTCTTGACATACAGTCTATTTAACAGCATTTAATCTCTTATTCAGCAGGTCTACGGCACAAGCCTATAATCTCAGTAACTCAGAAGGTTGAAGCAGGATTGCAAGTTTTGGCAACTTAACAAGACCCTGTGTTGAAATAAAAATGAAAAGGACTGGGGATATAGCTTAGTGATAAAGAGCCCCTGGTTCAATCCCCAGTACAAAAAAAGAAAGCACAAAACAAAACATGATTATTTGAAACTTACTATTTGATCTGCTATGCTAAATCTATATGTTTACTGTAATTTCAATGCAGTATGGAATTTATTAAATACAAATTTTAAAAATTAAAATATTGCTAGATTCTCTAATGAATGTGAATTCTAGGAAGACATAAAACAAATAAATAGAATAATTGCAGACTTAATTACTACCCTATCACTCATTATATAAAGTTTAATCAGATTAAACTCGGTAATTAAGACAGAAATTGGCAGAATGAGTAATAATGTTCAACAATACAGTGTCTACAAGAAGCACAAATTAAATTTAAAGTCACAAATAGGTTGAAAGAAACAGGAAGTAAAATATACCATGCAAAATATAAAGACAGATGGAATGCACAAATTAATGTTAGTTGAAATAGACTCAAAGACAATGATTTCTTTTCTTTCCTTTCCTTATCTTTCTTTTGTTTGTTTTGGTACAAATGATTGAATTCAGGTGTACTTAACCACAGAGACACATCCCTAGCCCTTTTTATTTTTTATTTTGAGACATGGTCTCACTAAGTTACTTAGGACCTTGGTAAGTTTCTGATCCAAGACAATGTTTTCAACGGGAGGTAAGGATATTTTATCATAACAAAAATATGAATCCCTTGAGAGGAAATTATAACTACAACCATATACATATAACAGCAAACTTTCAAAAATATATGAAGACTGATGATACTGAAGGAAGAAACAAATAATTCAAGTGTAATAATTGAAAACTTCATTATCCTACTTCCAATAATGGATGGAATGAATAAACAGGTCAGCAAAGCAATAGAAGAATTTAACAACAGTAGAAACCAACTATACCTAGTGTACATCAGTAGAGCATGCCACCCAACACCACCAGAATACACATTATTTTTAAGTGCAGGTGGAATATTCTCCAAGATACGTGATGTATCATAAACCATAAAGATAAAATAAAATGCATCCATTTTAGAAGAAAAATTAATGACTTATATTGACAGATTGTATAATTTTGTGTTTATAAATTCCAAGGAGTTCACTAAAAATCTTTTAGAGTTTATATAAATTCAGTAAAGTTTCAGAATACAATATGGACATGAAAAGTTTAATTAAATTTCTATACACAGGCAATGAAAAATCTGAAAACTAAAAGAAAAAAAAATCTCCATTTGCAATGACCTTAGGATACTTAGGAATATATGTAAACAAATAAAGATAAGACTTATACACAAAAATCTATAGAACTTGTTACAAGAAATGAAAGTATAATGTTAGGCTTAACATGGGGTACAGCTATCTCCTCTAAATACTAATTTTGTTTCCCTCAGATTTATACCTAAAATGTGACATTGCAGGATTATGTAGAAGTTATCTTTTTAATTTCATACTATTTTCCATATTAGAGGTATTATGTTACATTCCCACCAAAAGAACATAAGGGTTCCCCTTTCTCCATACCCTTACCAACTTTTGTTATCTAACTCATTTTCTAATAAGTTTGAGGTTATATGTTTTGGGGGTTTTATTTTGACTTTATCTGATAATAATTGATATTGAATTTTTTTATGCCTATTGGTCATTTGCATGTTTTCTTTCAATAAATGTTCAATTCTTTTGACCATTTTTAAGTATTTTATATTTTTTTCTGCTATTTAGTTGTTTCAATTGCTTATACATTTTGTATACTAGCTATGTATTATATGTATGGCTTGCAAATGTTTTCTCATATTACATAAGTATCTCTTCATTCTTTTATGTATTTTCTTGTGCAGAAACTTATTAGTCTGATACAATCCTATCATATTCACCTATGCATATAACTATTTCTATCTGATTTTAAACAGTACAAATATAAATAATCCCATTAAAAGGGCATATTTTCTGGATAGATCTTTTTTCACAGAAGATATACAAATGGCCAATATGCACATAAAATGAAGCCCAATCTCATAAGTGTTTATTAAAATGAAAATCAAACCACAGTGAGATACAACTTCACACTACCTGAGGTGGATATACTATAAGAAAATAAAGTAGCCAGAGCTGGTTTGTGCAAGCTGGTTATTGGGTTTGTGAATCTGAATTGCTGAGGATTTGTGGGGGTTTCTGCTTTTGATTGCTGGTTTCACTGTTGGCTTACAATTACGCTTTGGTGGGCTCTTTCCAACACATCCTTTCAAGATGGATTTGTCCTTCATGTATCCCAGATGTGTTAGTAAATTAGTAAATCAAATTATTTTCTGGAGCTTTAATGATTAAACCTTCAATCCTACTTTTTAATCCTTTAAATCAACTAGATCTGCTCAGGTATTAATGATTTCAAGTGAGAACTGAATTTGCATTGCTCTCTGTATATTTAACTGAGCTAAATTTTCCATCTTCAAACCTAGAGCTAAGTCATTTTCACTAACAGCATTCCAGTTACCTCTGGCCAACTTCACACAATGTCATCTTACAAGATCTCAGGGCCAGGCCTCCTAGACCACGGACAAGCACATATTATTTGCCACACAGGGTCCTAAAATACATGGAGTCTTGATGATATTAAAGTTAAGCTAGATTCCTTAAGGTGAAAAATATATAATATTATTGTTCTGCATCATAAGAATTAGGTTGTCACTATGGTAATTAACCAATAGACTATGACACTCAGTGTGGTAATAGCTCCATTAGAAAGCTGAAAAATACACTGAGCATTGATAGAATCAAGACAAGCCAAGATTGTTACAATACGTGTACATTCTAATAGCAATCTCTGTGTATCATTGTTGTAGTTCTTAATTAGCATGAGTGGTACAGACTGTTACTTTAAAAAGGTTAAGTAGTTTAAAGTATGTTTTAAAATTTAAAAGCAGCCTATTTGTTTTATAGAACAAGGATGCTTCAGATATTACTGACCATCTCAGTCCATTACAGTTCTCTATATGTAAAGATTTTCTGAATCCCCATAGGCAAGATTCAGGGTGACTTTCTCAGTGTGCTAAGGAAATATTCTGGTCCTATTTCTTTCCATGTTGGCACAGACCAATTAGAAATCAATTAGTAATTGTAAGTTTATTATTCACCTGGGCAGCTCATAAATACCATGATAACTTCTTTAACGATTTGTAAATTTATATGGAGATTGCTAATCCTAAGAGTGATTCAGTTTGTATAGAGCAGCTGTGAAGTCTCTAAAGACAATGTAATAAAAGCGAGCCATTCTGTCAACATCGCTGAACAAATTGTGCCATTAAAGCCGGTGACAGTGATTTAGAAGATTTGACAGTTTCATTCATTTAACAATTATTTCCTGAAGTCTGCTCTATGCCAAGAATTGTGCTAGGTGCCAGAAATTTAGGGTTGAATAAGAAATAGGCACTGTTTTAAAGGGATCATTATTTAATGGGAAAGACAAATGTAAACAAATAATTACAGCACAGGGAGATAAGTGCTAAAATGAATGATTGTATAAGGTGCTATGGAAGTACAGAGGAGGAACACCCACACTGTGCCTGCCTTTTGAAGGGAAGAAAATAATAAATTTAACTTAACAATATGCATAAGGTCTTTTACAACTTAAGGAGGAATTAATCAATGAAGACAGAAGTATGACTCCTGGTTTGAGATAATTACAGCCCAGGAATTTCAATAATTCAAGCAAAACTTTATGAGACAAATAATGATACATACATATATATAACAAAAAGCATTGCCTACAAGTCTGCAGGTGAATATATAATTTATATTAATGTGGTATTATTTTAATGTCAAAAGTGATTTGAAGACAAAGGGAGGAGGAAAATTGCAGAAAAAGTGATTGATAGAATGGCTTGATTTTCTGTACTTGGTAAGCATTTCTATTATAAAGGTTAGTTATTTCTCATACTAGCCTATCTTCACCTTAATACAGTTGAATCTAAATCTACACGACACTTCAGAAGAAAGTGATTTTTGCTCTTTGCATATACATTTTCTATAATCAAGAAGTAGCTATTAATGTAGTTGTTTGTGTACACATACACACAAAGGGGAAAATGAACCTGATAATTAAAATATTAATAAAATTTTTTCTAATTTGGTTTATGAATGACTTTTTTATCTTTGTGCTTTTTTATCTTTTTTTATACTTAACATAGTTTACTTTTATAATTAAAAAACATGAAAAGTTTAGCTAGTTAAAAGAAAAAGTGGTCATTATAAAACTTAAACTGGCATGGCAAAATGTAATTAATGCTTTAATTAATGTATTAAGAATTCAATGGATATGACACTTTTATCCATGTAAATAATTAAACAATGCTTATGTTTTTATATATTATATCATCTTTACATATTACATTTTTTAGTTAATTGGTCTCATGGAATCTTTCTCCTTATCATTCCCCCAAAACATTAGGTTATAGCACAGTCAATTATGCTGTAAGGCTCCAAAGAGGCATAATTGACCACATCAATCTGTCCTACTAGGAAAGTGAATTATTATACTCAGTTAAGCCTCACATAGGAGAGTGATACTTTTACAAATAGATTATAAGAGTTTTAAAATCATATAATGTTTCCTTTGGTCTCCACTTGAGAATTCACCTTTCATCATTTTTTCATTTCACATTGCAAAATTATAGTGAGAAATCTTTTAATTTATATTTTCAAGATTCTAAGATGTATTGTTCCATTAAAAAATTTCAACACTCATTAGAAAAAGAGCATCACCATCATTAAAAGCTTGTTCTAATCAAGTAACTAACAGTTTTAGGGTACTTAGTTGAGAAGCATGAAAAAATAAAAGTCACTGAAAATTCTGGTTATTGACCTATCCCTCTGCAAAAGGCTTTCTAATGAATGAGGATTAGTGATAGACTCAAAACTTTATGAGTAATGACCTGAAGCATTTATATAGTTCTGCTTTTTACATTTATTTGATGCAAGTTAGAGTAATTGATGTTAACTCATGTTCATATATATAATTCATGTGTATTTATTTTACATAATATTTATTATATATTAAAGATAATATACTCATCTTTATTTTGTATATTTATTATGAATAATAAATGGTATAATATAAATGTTATAGGTTCATATTATCTTACATAAGATTTATTATATATTATAGTTAGGTATATACACAGGTAAATGTGTACAGCTTTTTTTTATAGCTATGTCCACTGAGAGAGCCTATAATTGGTGACAGTCCAACCTAATGAGGACCCCTAACACTTTTATTTCCAGTACCATTCTCGATGTAGAGGGACTACAAGTCCTTGAAGAAGTATTGACTCTAGAACTGGGACAAGAAACATGAAAATTTACTCAGTTATTTTTTCTTTTTAGCGTTGAGTTTATTGAGCTATTTATATGTTGATATCTTTAGCCATCAGGGAAATGAAAATCAAAACTACACAGTGATAACATCTCACTACAGTTTGAATGGCAATCATTAATAATACAAATAATAATAAATTCTGCAAGGATGCAGGGAAAAAGTATTTTTATACACTGTTGGAAGGAATGTAAATTGGTATAGTTACTATGGAAATTAGTATGAAGTTCCACAAAAAAATAAAAATAGAACTACTATATGATACAACCATACCATTCCTTGCTATTTATATAAGAGAACTGAAGTTAGTGCACTGTAGACATGCATGTATACCCATATCTACTGCAGCAGAGACATGGAAGTCAAAATTGCCAAGTTGCAGAATCAGCCTAGATGTCCATAATAAATGAATAAATTGGATGAAACATGGGGCTTACATAGACAAAGGAGTTTTATTAAACTGTAAAGAAGAACAAAATGGCATTTGTAGGAAATGGATAAAATTGAAAATCACAATTTTGATTGAAAAACTGTCAGACTCAGAGAAAAATGTATTGCATGTTTTCTCTCATATGTAGAAGCTATAGGGTTGATAAAACAAACAAACAAACAAAAAAGGGATCTCATGAATATAGAAGGGAGTCCACTAGTGTAATTGAAACAGATCAGAGAGGGGAAAGAGTGGAGAGTAGGAAAGATCTTAGGGAGTAAACCTGATAAAATTATGTTTTTATGTATAAATAGATATGCCACAATAAAAACTTGCCATTCTGTTTAAATACTATATACCAGTAAAAATATTAAAAACAATAAAAGAGAAAAATAAGTGTACGAGATGACCCTGGAGCATTATATAGTGACTAAAAATAAGAATAAAACTCAACTTACAATTGCATTATTACACAAGTATAAAAGAAATGTTGATAAGTTCAGACTAATACAAATAAGGGAATGAAAAAATTAATGGAGAGAGTAAACCAAATTTTATACAGAAGAATCCTAAATAGCATGTAGATACTTAATTCTTTAAAAAATAATGGAATGACACCTTATATCTCAAACATGGCTGTATGCAGTGACCTTCTTCCAAATCAATGGGAAAACAACATCATTGTGGAAGTGCTTGCCACTACTATGCTCAAGAGCTGACCAACTTTAATATCATAAATAATGTCTTAGTATACACTCTTGATGAGCTGAAATGACACTTTACTTCTATGACTTTTCTGCCCAAAACTCAAAAAATCCAGTCTAAATAGGAGGACAATATCAAGATAAATCAAATTAGTGGGCACTTTATAAAATTCCTAACTAGTAATGCCCCAAATTACAAAGGTCTGGAGAAAAGGAAAGCCAATAGACACATACTGTCAAGAAGAATCTAAAGGAGAAATGATTAAATGACATGTGGTTTCTAGGTAGAATTTTGGAACAGATATTTGAACAAACTAAGAAAATCTAAATAAAACATGCACTGTGGTTAACAATAATGTATCATTGCTAGTCCATTAGTGGTGAAAAATGTTCATAACAATGGAAGACTATTACTAAAAGAAACAAAGTGGGGGTATGTGGGGGATTTTCTGTATCATTCTTGCAGCTTCTCTCCCATGAATATAAAATGTAAAAGCCCATTAATAAGTAAAAATAAATTAAAAACAGTACTGCATACATAAAATAATCTTGGACAGGAATAATTTTCCTTTGAATTTGAATTTTGATTCTAATAAATCTATAACTCAATTTGGGAAAAATTATCTTTATATGTTAAAACTTTCTATCATGGTAAAAGTCTCCATTTATTTAGATCATTTAAAAGTTTCCTGAAAAAATTTTTTAATATTCACTTTATCTAAAGCTGTTGGATATCTTTTAATGCATTTGTTCCTAGTATTTTGTTTTGTTTTGTTTCTTGGGTTATAGAATGAATGGATTTTTTAAAATTTCATTTTTATACTTTATAGCTAACATATAAAAATAAAAATAATTTGTATACATTGTCTTGTCCTGGATTGTGCCAAATTTACTTATTTTAATTAGAGTTCACAGAATTTTCAGAATTTATTCTATATAAGCAAACATATCTGAAAATAGGAGCAATTTTATTTCTTTCATATCTTTGTAATTTTTAGTTCTTTTTATGACCTTATTGCTCTGAGTGATATTTCCTGTATAGTGCTTTAGGAGAAGTGGTGGGATTGAACATCTTTGCCTTGTTCCTGGTTTTAGAGGAGCATACTCCAGTGTTACCATTATCATTAAATATAATGTGACTTGTAGGATTTTAAATGTCTTAAAATGGTTAAGTATATATTCTACTTTGTGTGTATTATTGGATTCAAATTGTTAATGTCTTTAAAGAGTTCTTATTTCTATATTTAGGAAGAAATATAGATGACATTAGGGTTGGCCATCCCTAATCTGAAAAGCAGGAATCCTAAATGATCTAAAATCCAACTGTTTTGAGCATTGACATGAAACCACATGTAGAAAATTTCACACCTGGCCTCATGTGACATGTTACAGACAAAATCCAGGTACATTAAAAACATTGTATAAAATTACCTTCAGGCTATGAATATAAGGTGTACATGAAATACAATGAATTACTTCAGGCTTGGATTCCATTTCTAAGATCTTATTATGTACATGCAAATATTTCAAAACTTGAAAAAAATCCCAAATCTGAAACACTTCTTGCCTCAAGCATTTTGGAGAAGGAATACACCATCTGTAGTTTGTTATTATATTCACTTTAATTATACTGGCTTCATAAAAGTTCTCTATTTTCTGAAGCATTTCTTGTGTTGATAAACTGCATTTTTTCAATATTTTTCCATTTATCTACTTTCATTTTTACTAGCTTTCCTCTCACACTTTCTTTTTACAAAAGAAGCAAAGAGAATCCTAAAGTCATCTTCCAAGAGCTGGTAGGTTCTAGGAAGGTATCTACCAAGGAAAAGTTCTTCCTGCTGTTTGTTGACTTAACCCAGAACTTTTTCCTAGTGGAAGCACTATGTCTCTGGAATTTGCTCTGAAGTTCTATCCACTTTCATTCTTATCATATTTTCTCCTTATATGTTTTTATTTCATACCCTTTCTTCATCAAGTTTAACTCAGTTTCATTAGAACCATCCCAGAGTTTAAAAGTATCTCATCGGTGTTATACAATTTAATAGGTGACCTTCAATCAGAGTCAGCATCATGACATGTTTCCCAAACAGTTTTTGCTAGCATGAACATCACTTCCAAAATTTGTCTCCTCTGGTTCACCATGTAATTCCTTCATATCACTCTTTAAAAAAAAATTGTCCAGAGTTTTGAGCTATCACCTGTATGAAAGCTACCCATGACATGAGCTATTTAACCATAACAAAAAGATTCCATTTTTTTGAAATTCTTTAGAAACAATTTTTAATAATATTTCATCTAATGAAGTGAAACTGGATATCCCAGAATGATCTTGAAAGGTTAAGTTATTCTACTTATTTTAGACTGATTTTCATATAAATCTCATTATTGATCACATTAACCATATCATTTTATATCTCAAGGGACCACATTAGCAGAATTATTTCATAGTCTGATAGTATCTCAAGGTAGTCCAAAGAGTCTATGAATGTCATTGCTCTTTTAGATAATTTTGGCTAAATTTCTAGATAAGTAAAGAACTGTGACTGAGATTGGGGAATAAGGAATATTTCTCTATCTCTGCTAATATAATGAGAATAAATATACATATAGAAAATTTAGGTGTATATGTAATTTTGTTAAGAATAAGATTATTTGAAGTTATCATAATTACATTAAAGAAAATTTCCATATCTGGATGTACAGATTTCTAGAAACTATCAGAACCCTAATTAAGAGAGATACTTCTGTATCTAGAATTTAAAAACAAAATAAATAACATCTCTCAAATGATCTGTTGATAATTTCCAAGGCAACAGAAGGAAGACAAAATATATTGCAATAAATTTTTAACCAAATTAGAATTGAGTTATAAAGATAATCAAGAATGTGACCTATGAAAGGACTGATAGAATTCTGACATAATTCAAAAATAGCAACACCATTAATTGTATTATGCAAAAAGACTCTTAATAAAGAAAGTTACTTTAAAAAATTACCATAAAAAATGTATTCCTGACTATAGTGTTTATTTCCTGAGAAGAAAGGAAGTAATAATCATATATTTAATACTGCATAATTTTTGAAATGAAAAATAAGTGTTTAATAATGTGACCTTTTGAGTTAACATTTATATAATTTTGTATTTTATATATTGCCATATTTTAGTTTGCATACATACATGATAAATAAATTATTATTTTGACATCAAGATTTTTAAAATAAAAACAGTGTTTACTGTTTTTCTACACTCAAAGATATACATCAGTTTCATTCTATATAACATGTATTTTAAAATCTTTAAATAAGACATTTATGTCATACTGATGAAAAGTTTGATAAAAGGACATCTATTTTGTGATCCCATTTATGAAAGCTGTTTTATGTGTCAGAAAGGCAGCTGACAAATCCTAATATGTCTTTTGTCATTCTAATAAAACAAAATCTGAACCAAGGAAAATGTTCAGAATATAAAATCATCATTTTGAAGAAACTTCTATATTATACAAATAGATTCATTCTATTGTGTAATACTTAAGTATTAGTTTATCCTAGAATTTAAAATTTATTTGGGATGTATTTACATGATCCTTAATATGTTTGGTGAATGGTTTTAATACCTCTTACAAATAACTCATTTAAAACAAATAACTGTTTATGACTTAAGCATGTTCCTACCCCAATTTTGGAGCTTAGGAATGGGTTGCTCAGACAAGTTAAATAATTACCAAAGATCTCATAGATAGTAAATAGGAAAACTAAGATTTAAACTTATGATTTAAAACTAGATAATCTCTCTCTGGAATTGATTCATAACTTTATTGGTATAATGCAATTTTTTTCTGTGAATCCTGTATACATCATCAGTGTGTGGAAATGCTGTTCTTAGCCTTTGTGAATGGGTAGGTCCCTGTATTCACCATATACCCTCAGAATCAGGAGAGCCTGACACTATGCTGAGAAAACAACTTAACATATCTTAGATGTTTAATAACTGCAAAGTGTTTCATCAAATTTCTTGTTTCTTAACACCTTCAAATGCACTTGAAATATCTATTTATAATATCAGCAAACTGTATTACTGAGTGGATTGAAATATTTCTATAGTTTCCCAGACAGGACAGAGAAAAAAATAAATTTCTTAGTAAGGCAAAATTCATATGCAGTGGTAAAGCTAAAATTCTCAAAATGCTCTAGAGAGCCCTATGTGATTTGGTTCTCAATAAATAATTCTCAATGAACAAATGAGAGAATGAGGGAATATATGGACTACTTCTATTTATTTTATTGCTTAATATAATATAATAAATCTCAGGCATTAGGATTTATAATTGAGGGAGGCTCACCTTCAAAATCAGAAGTACATCCTGATATTTTAAGCTGAAATGTAAAATAATTTACAAGGATGTTGTATCAACTGTAAAGTGCTTTATCAGATTACTGAGTTTTCTTGCAGAACTAGGGAATTCTTCCATAATATTTTGTTACTGTTGGTCACCTCAATGACCTCTATTATCTGATTGTCACAGATAGTACATGAAGTTCTAAGGACACAGACTACCTGTTTAGAGAATTAATAGTGCAAATTTCTAATTAATTATTATGCATTCTTTGCTTAAACCCCTTTGATTTTCTATATTTCTCACACCCCTAAGTCTCTAAGTCACTGTTCTTCTAGTTTATAATTATTGTTTCATCTTTTTTTATGGCCCGAATCTCCATATGTAAGTGCATCTTACTTTGTCTCCTTGATTTGATTATCTTGATGTTTATCTCTTGTGCTGTTACTTTCTCTAGACCCTTGATTTTATTTTTCCCTGTTTCTCTTAGCACTCTCAGATTCAGCTATGATAAAATTAAATCTGAAACACCGAGGAAGCTATCCTAATTAAGGATTTCTAAGTACTCTTTCCGGCACCCTGAGTGTGTACTCCCTGCAGCCATCTGTATTAACAAAATGATTGTCCTTTATTCTGACATCTATGTATGCAAATCAAGTTACCAAACAATAGTACGACTGCTTATGTTCATTAATAGAAAACAAATATCTCATCTGGGGAAACAGAAGAAACAATTGAAGGCAGTCTCCCAACAGTGTGGAAATATGTCCCATGATTACAATATTACACCCACACATATCTTGGGTTTATGGTCATGGTTGTAATAAAATATTTAACTTGTATCCTCATTCCTCTCTTCTTTCTTTCTTTTCTTCCTCCTTTTGTCCCTCACCAATGATTTGATAAAGCCTGTGACATTAGGCATAGCTTTGTTCTAAAATAATATGGGGGCACTGCAACAGACAAAACTGAAATCAAAAGGATCATTAGGAACTATTTTGAAAACATATTACACTAAATTTAAATATCAAGAAGAAATGGATGAGTATTCAGACACATAGGACCCACCACAACTAAACCAAGTGAATATAGAATCTAAACAGACCCATAGCATGCAATGAGATTTAAGGATTAAAAGGCCTTCCAATAAAGAAAAACCCAGGCACAAGTTGTTTCACAACTAATTTATCAAATATTTAAAGAGGACTTAATTCCTATGTTCCTCACATTGGTTTATGAAATTGAGGGGGAGGGAATGCTTCAAAATTCATTCTATGAAGAAATATCATGCTGATACCCAAACTGCATAATGGCACATCACCAGAAGAAAATTACAGACCAATATTCCTTTTTTTTTTGGAGGTAGGTACTGGGGATTGAACCCAGTGGCACTCCACCACTGAGCCCAGTCCTATTTTGTATTTTATTTAGAGATAGGGTCTCACTGAGTTGCTTTGCACCTCACTTATGCTGTGGCTGGCTTTGAACTTGGAATCGTCCTGCCTCAGCCTCCCAAGCAGCTGGGATTACAGTTATGTGCCACGAAGCCTGGTTTGGAGGGCAAATTTCAAATTTTATTTTAAAATAGTGGGAAATAAAACAAAACAAAACATTTCCTTTAAATTGAAAGCATGAGAATATGATACTAAAATCAATTTCAGGTGTTGATTTTATTTACAAAATGAGTAATACCCATTGTCAATATAATAATATAAAAAGTTACAATAGAAGTAGTAAAATATTTGGAAATATATTGTAAAAATAAAGAGATAAGAATTATTTTAGTTGTAACTCTACCAATATGTCTATCTAGAGGTCTGTTGCAATTTCTGTCTTCAGTGAAATTTTTGTCCCCAAGAAAGGGTGACAGATTGAGTTGGTACAGTGTATTCTGTTATCAAAAATACTCATGCAGCTTTGGGATTTTGAATTAGTGAATATTCATGATGTATGGAAAAGGCATGATGCACACTACAGTCTCAACCACACAAAATGGGATATTGTGTAGGTATGTGCGTGACCTGAAGGGACATGTCCAACTAAGCTGCTTGTGACTGGAGTACTTTGTTCTTTACTTATGTTTTTATTTTTCCTGTAATGCACAATTAACTTTTTAAAAATAAAAGTTACTTTTAAAAAAGAATTAATGATACAAGATAAAATAATGAGTTCAAGAAAAATATTCATCTGTATACTTCCACTTTTTCAATTACATTTTCAAAACCCTTCTTAAGATCAGTTAGTCAGCTACTCTAGAACAAGAAAGTCAGGAAAATAGCAACACTTTGCATTTTATATTGATTTTCGAATTTATGTGATAATAGTATTACAGTATTTGAATAGGAAATATAAAACTTCACTTCTAAGATTGTGCATACATTCTATTCTTAAAACAGATACCCTTCCTTTCACCAGTTTCTATTTACTGGTTGCTAAAATAAAATTACTATGTTGAGTTATATTTAAATATGTATGGATTATCATCATCCTAAGATATCAGCATTATGAAAAATTTCCTAGAGCTCTCTGAGTTTTAAGAAACAGTTTGAATCTTTAAATCTTTTTATTTTAGTACTTCTAAAACAGTAAAATTGGATTAATATAATACTTGCATATTTGAATATTACAATAGTGATCAGAAATGTGGACTCTAAGAAGTCTTATTTTATAAATGCATTATTTCCACTCCGCTTTTTATAATATATTGTTGTAATAACACAGAGATAAGCAAAGAATAAGTGTTGACTGCCCAGATTAGCTGCCCCAAATTGAATTACATCTGACTATTATTTATAATCTTGATTTTATTTTTTAATAAATTTTATTGTGTATTAAATTATACATTATAATATATGTATATATACATACCTATACATGTAAATTGTCATTTTTATAAATTCATGATTATATATATAAATAGTTTCATATATTTGTAGATGATAGATATATTTATAAGTGGTTACTATAGAAGGACAAATTAACATACCCATCAATTCACATGATTACCCATTCCTCATTCCATGCCAGAAGTAGCTAACATGTCTGATCTTAAGCAAACATTCTGAATTTAATACATTATTATTAACTAAAGTCCTGGTGTGGTACATTAGATCTTTTGACTTGTTCATTGTACATATTTCCTACTTTGTATCCTTTGATGTATATGTTCCTATTTCTTCCTCCTGATCTCTGTACCTAGCAACCACTATTTTATTCTCTGTAATTATATATTTGATTTTTTTTATTTTAGACTCCACATAGAAGTAAGAACATGCCATATTTCAACAGATATCTATAAAGCATGTTAAAGGACAGCAATAAACATCTGTTATAGTGTTATAGTTTGGGCTGGAATATCCTCTAGAGATCCATGGGTTAACAGATTGGTTCCTAGTTTGTGGTGCTAAGATGGTGGAACCTTTAAGAGGTAGGGCTTCATAGTAAAGTTTAAGGTCTGGCATTGTGATGCCTCCTGCTTCACTCTTCTTGCTCAGGATAGCTTTGGCTATTCTCGGTCTCTTATTTTTCCAAATGAATTTCATGATTTCCTTTTCTATTTCTATAAGAAAGGACTTTGGGATTTTAATTGAGATTGCATTGAATCTGTATAGTGCTTTGGGTAGTATGGCCATTTTAATAATATTGATTCTGCCTATCCAGGAACATGGTAGGTCTTCCCATCTTCTAAGATCTTCTTCAATGTCTTTCTTTAGTGTCTTGTAATTTTTGTTGTAGAAGTCTTTCACCTCTCTTGTTAGATTAATTCCCAAGTATTTTATTTTTTTGGAGGCTATTGCAAATGAAGTAGTTTTTCTAATTTCCCTTTCAGAGAATTCATTGCTGATGTATAGAAATGCATTTGATTTATCAAAAACAGCATAGTACTGGCACCAAAATAGACATGTAGACCAATGGTACAGAATAGAAGACACAGAGAGTAATGCACA
>CM053400.1:159752419-159784011 GCA_028644305.1 Xerus rutilus | reverse complement strand
AATGGAAGAAGTGACAGTATCCTCTTTACACATTTAAAAACAAACTTAGCTACATAAATATCAGAGAAATACTGTGGCAATTAGAGGAAAATATGGGCAAAAGAATGATGATATTTGGATTCTTGCTGAATCCATTGTTACCTACAAAAGTATACTGAAATGAGTTTGACAAAGAAAGAACAATCTATAGTGGTTAAACATATGGGCTCTGGATTTGAACAGCTGGCCCATAACCTAAATATTTTACCCAAAAGCTGTGTGGTTTTGAGCAAGACACTGAACCTCAGGCTCTTTACAATATGTATATTATATCTACCTCATGGTTTCTTGGGAGAATTCAACGAAAGATTGAGTGTGAAATACAGTGCCTTACATATGTTAAACACACTATAAAGTTTGCTTTTATTTTTTATCCTTTTTTGGTTATATTATATTATCATTATTTTCCTCCAGTTTAACATGGCAGCTAGCTTGGGTCAAACCAATATATAACCAAGGACAAATGGGAAGCCCATTTGTGGTAAAAAAATCAATTTTATTTAATTTTTAGAGAACATGAAATTGCTACCCCTGGACATTTTTTGCTCACAGAATGTTTCCATATTCCCAGTCCTGGCATGCAGGTTGGGAGGGGTAGATCTTGAACTAAGAATGAAGTAATTCTGCACATTACCACTAGAGGACAGATGAGGGTCAGGCAACATGTGAGGAGGAATTTTCAGGAACCAGATCTGGATGCTAAGTCAGTCTTCTGTTATGGGGACCTGAGACATCAGAACCAAGTAGTTGTTTTGATTAAGGTCACTCTTGTTTATTTGAATAATGGAGCAGAAATCTTTCCTGAAGCCAAAGTTCTTTTTGTTTGTTTGTTTTTGTTATTTCAAAGATAGAAAAGGGACAATTTTCATTTCATTATGTTGCTTATACCCTTATTATAGCTCTTATTTCTATATCATGTTATTTTATATATTTTTTGTTTCCAACCACCATTATATGTAAAAAAATGTAAACCTAGAGCTGTACCACTTGGGTAATTCTTTCTCTTAGTAGGCTTTCTAGGAATTATATTAAAATTCTCTTCATCATCATCATCATATTAGAGGCAACATCAAGATACTCCCAGATTAATGAGTTGGGAAGCAGAGATACAATAGGGGGAAGCCATATTTCTCTGTATATTTAATATGTTCAAGTGTGTTGACAGCTAAGTTTTATGCCAGAGAGGTCAATGAATATCCACCTGAAATTTTTTCTCTTGATAAGGGAAAAATGCAAAAGAAATAATATTTATTCATTATGTCATGCTTGTCAGCATGGAACACTTTATTTTACTGAATATGCTCAACAATTCTGGCAAGTTAAGACTTCTCTCTTCGTTTTCTGAATTATGAAATCAAAACCCAGAAAGGTTTAGCAACTCATGTAATATCATAGAGCTAGTATGTATTGAACCTGGTAAAGAAAAAAAAACAGCAGACAAAATAAGCAAATTGATTTATATTCTGATACTATTATGAGTATTGGGGAGAGAAAACTTACCTAGCCTGGAAACTTACTGCATGAAACAGACAGTGGGAAAATTTTAAGAGCTGTAGTAGGGGAACCATAAGCTATCTGTGCCTATTAATGGGACTTTCCCAAAAGAAAATTAAGCTTTTGCTTACCATCATGTCAGGAGGTGGTTCTAAACAGATCAAGGTCCCCACTGAAGTTAGGCTCCTAACCTCCCATAGAGATGATTGCTTTTGAAAACGATGGCCTCTGGACTGTCAGAACTGGCAAAAGTTTTTTTTTTTTTTTTTTTTTTCATTTTTTTTTCCTTGAAAATTTACATATCAAAGGATAGTGAAAGAATTTACAATGACAAGTTTTCTAAAAAAAATGCTCTAAGAAAATCAAGGTCAAGGACCTGGAGTCATAAGAAATGCCTGTTTAAATTTCAGACAAGCTGAGAGGAACATTCAAGCCATCTTGATCTAAACAAGGTTTAAACTATGATCATTCTGACACAAAAATTCATGCTACATTTTATAAAAGAACTGGTCAACACAACCTAACATATCAAATTCCCATGGACATTGCCAGACAGTAATACATATTTATTGAGAAATGTGTTCATAAAGTACAGAAATCTCTTAGTTTTTGTCACTTGAAGTTAGATCCAGCTACACTAATTTAAATGTAACCAACACAGCTAGTTCTATATGAACATGGACACTTTCTTTAAATAAGTGGTCATTAATCACATCAAAGATATCTGAAAACACCACCCTCTTTCAGTTCTTCCAATTTTTGCACAAGAAGTAAACTCTCTCCTTATTGAATTCCTTAAATCAAAGAACAGTTGAGAATTCATGCTTTTCATTTCATCGAATTGTCCCTTGCAAAGTAATGATCTTAGAGATTTCTAAAGACTTTTTCAAATCTGCTTACATCTATGTTTTTCCCAATAAATTGGAGAGGGAATAGAGGTGAACTCAGCCCCATATTTTTAGGACAATAGACAGAATTCACATAATTTGACATAGTGCCTGAAATAGAAGAGCTTAAAGAAGACCATCAATTGCAAATTCAGAGAGTCAGGTAATGTTTTTTTCTGGTTTGCGAGGCAAGGAGATATTAATAGAATGATTTGTACAGGGGATGCAGGCTAGAGAGGTGAATGGAGGCAGATCGTAGGTTATGCAATCTTTTAAGAAGCACTAAGGGATGATTTGGAAAAATGTGGAGAAGATAGTTTACATCACACTCTCACTATTTTATTTTCAGTGCTTTCTGGGTAATGGTCATAAAATCAATTAATATTCTACCATATCTCATAAAAATAAAATCAGAAAATAAAAACAAAGAAAGCAAACATAACTACTACAATGATGAAACTTTCCTTCCAACCTACACTAACTGTAGCTCCTACCTATTTTCTATGAATATGGATCATGAAATTAAGCAAATATATTTTTTAATGTCACAGGATCTTAGTGCCTCTATGAGACAATATGTGGCTTCATTTTGTAAAATAATTAATAGTAAAAGAATCACTAAGCTGCCAGAATGGTGTGTAAGCAAATAATAAAACTAAAAACTCTAAAGCACAGGAAGAAAAAAAAAAGGTATGAACTGATTAGCAAATATCCTTAAGCCTCACCTTTAATCATATAAATGTACTTTAAAATAGATTTTAAAAATGCATAGTAACAGTTAATTAAAATATAAGTATGTAATTAATTTGCATGATGTCAGTGGCTGCTTTCATGCTACAGTAGCAGAGTGAGCAGCTGCAACAGAAATGGTGTGTCTAACAAGGGTTAAAACCTTCTTGGTGTGTTCCTTTATAGAATCTGCAGTCACTGGCCCAAGCAACAATCCATGGGCTTACTGCCCATAGAAATATCCTCACCCTGATATCCAACATCTTTAAGAATCAAGATATTCTTTACATTATTATTTATATGATAAAAATCCAGAAAAAAAGATTGGACAATTGAGAAATTCTTCAGGACACTTCAAGATATTCCATTATATAGTCATTAAATCCATGATTACTAAAGCAAGTTAATAGAATTGTGAAATATTTTATTTGTACTAAATGTAGAAATGGTTACTTTTAAAACTAAATATTCTCATGTAAGAGAATACCCCAAAATAGAGAAAGAATATGGGAATTGAGGTGTAATCACAGTTCTATCTCTTTCTTCTCTGTAAAAAATAGTTTTTTCCCCCATTCTGTTGTCTTTCTTTTCCGATTTTGCATGATCATGGAAATTCTTCTAAATAAAGAAGCAAATAAATCTATAATCTTAAAAATAAATGAATGCTTTAGAACTCTAAAATAGATGCCATGTGTGTCTGTGACCATAAATCCTGATCAGGACTGTATCTGACCAGAAATGAATACTTGGAGTAATTTATTAAAGCCGTCGATAGGCCAGATGAACTTCGATTCTGTTTCCAAGAAAGAAAGTTTCTGTTCCAATACAGTGTCTGGATTTTCTATTATACTCTAGCTAAGTTCCTAGAGTGTATTGAAAGCAGTGCATTGAGAAAAAATTCAGATTTGGCTGGAAGCAAAGGCTGGTTTGCCTTTAGGCATAAATGACTTATTACAATGTCTAGCTTGACATGCAGGTAACTGCTCTTAAATTTTACACTATATCTTCTCTACAAAGGCACACATCTGCCCTCTAAGAAATATAGACCATTGTTATTATTCTAGAATACATTAGCTATGAACTGACTACAATCAGTTTTTAACAAATACATATTAAAAATACCTGTTAGCAGAGAGTGTTTAGATGAATGTCTGAGGGAGATAGGAACAATTTGCATGGAGAAGTACCTATTCTGTAATTTAATGCTCTGTATGAAAATATGAAAGGTGATTAATATTACTTGATATTCTGGGTCTCATACCTTTCTCCTAATATAAATACGTATTTTTTAATATAGTGGCATATATGGATAATGATTAGATGGCCCATGGAATAGAGTGCTAACTCTCTTACAGGACTTTTATGTTTTTCTGTCTGAACCCAAACTACCTTTATATTTCTGCCTCAGTCATTGAAGCTCAGGGATGATATTAATACCTAATTGAAGTCCCTTATTTCTTACAATTAGAAAAACTATTTTCTTTTGTTGTTCTTAATTTATATATAGTATAATTCAATGACACAATAAGCTATATATTTGTTACATACTGAAGTGATCAAGAAAATGAAGAGACTAAGAGAAGATTCCCAATATAATAAAAATATACAATCTGAATCAGAATATTATTTAATATAGTAGATAAACTATGATATTACTGTCTACATATATGTCAAAGTATTCCTGTTTTTGTCTGTTATTTGGGGAAGAATATGTGCTAAAACTTATCTTCATTCTTATTTATTATATGTTTTCATGGAGAAAGCATACATGAATATTAATACTCTAACCTTCTCCTCTCTGAGTCGTCTTCTCTGATATGGTATCATAAATGTATCAAAATATATTAAAATTATTTTAATAACAATTGTGAAGTTAATACTACCAAATGACATTTTCTCTTCACCTGTCGGTCAGGTATGTTTCTGATACTCTTTTAGATACATTTTATTCTAAGCTTTAGGAGGAAAATATGAATTGTGGTTACCTGGTACCTCTGCATACTACCAGTCTCAATGCCTGAGTGCTCAACACTACCTCTAACCTGTCTGAGATACAATCAGGATTGATTACCAAACAATGAATACTCATTAGGTATTCTGTCTCTAGGAAATCATAGCTGTCAATCGTGGAGACTCAGCAGAAGCTTTTTCAAATAGTCTTAAAAAATCTTGAATATATTCTCTTTTCCTTGAGACCATCATTTTTCAGGCACTCCAACCTTGGATTAAATTATTGTAACTGTATCAAAAATGATGTTTCTTCCTTCAGTCTCTTCTTTCTCCTGTCCTCCTCCTTTTTTTTTTTTTTTTGATACTAGGGATTGAACTCAGGGGCACATAAGCACAGTCTCCTCTCAAGGCCTTTTTATGTTTTATTTTGAGTTTCTTGGGGTCTTGCTAAGTTGCTGAGGCTGGCTTTCAACTAACAATCCTACTGCCTCCGGTTCCTGAGTCACTGAGATTACAGGTATGCGCCACAGGCCTGGCCTGTCCCTCATCTTAACTGCCAGTTTCTGCTGTAGCCTCTGCTACAAGCAGATCAGGCCTGCTGTTGGTGGGAGATTTGGAACTGGGGATGATTTAATCCTTCAACCCTTTCCATCCTTTTATACAGGATGATCAAGCCCACAAGGGCCATGGGGTGTTGGTTTTCCCACTCATTCCTACCAGGGTTTCATTTTTACTAGACTTCTGGCCAGATAGAGCAGCTTTTTCTACTTTTTGTGTTTTTATTTTTGTCTATACTTGTTGGTGCTTACTAGATTTTATATTTCTCTAACTTCTGGTCCATAATAAATGAAAAACAAGAAGAAAACTCAGGGAACTCCTCATGGTGTTGCCCTTCAAGTCTTGAGGTCTATATCCATCTTTCACCTTCCTCTTCATCTTTCAGAGTTCTTTTACAATGGTTGAATTATTGCCAGAATATTTGATTGCATGTAGAGGGAGTTGCAGGGAAAAGTGAGTTTATACTATGTTATCCCCAAAGGAAAGCTAGCTATACTTACCATGTCTTTTTATGTTCTATCTTCAATTACTCCACTTTCTTAACTTGGAAAACATTTTAAAGGTGCAGTTAAAATACCACTTTTTATGTGACTTCCTTTTCAATTAGATAGATATCTTCTTCTATTCTTTACCCTTCTAATGTTCTGTTTTGTCAAAGGCCAATTTCCCAGAGGAACATAAGAAAAATCTGAGCAAAGCTATGTTTATTAGACTTACCAAAGTAAAGAAGAATACTACTTTTACAGAGCATCATTAGTGTCTGTAAAAGGACTGAATGCATTCCCTTCTTTCCCTGCCTTCAACAGTTACCTCCTTTAATTCTTTTGTCTTTTCTCTGCTTTTTCTTTTTCTGCTTTCTTCTGAACTTTCAAAAATTGTAACACTTGGAAAAGTAGTTATGAACAGAATTGTTCTGATAATTTCCTGATTGGAATTTCCCTAATGATCCTTAGCAAAGTTACAAAAACTCAGAAAAATTTTCGCCATTTCCAATGATCAGTTTTACATCACTTAGAGATGAGGACATGTGCTGTCATCTTAACCACAAAGACATACACCCCTCTTCACCACCACCCTTTAAAAATCCAGTGCTGCTTTGCCTCAAGGAGTTATTTGGACTTCTGTTGCTCCTTGATACACATCAGCTAAATGAAGTTTTAAACCTTTGAATCGTTAAACTTTGTTTTTCCTTTTGTCATCTCAAGGCAAAAAAAGTTAGGTGAAGATGTTTATAGCATTTTATGTTTTGGGTTGTGTTACTTTTAATCTTTAGTCTTGCAAAGCAAGGGACTGGTTAGAAACAGACCAACTTTATATAACAATTTTTATTGGTTGTCATAACTGGGAGAGGATTTTTAAATGAGTCTTGATAAGGATACTGTTTTACTTGGTTAGTAACCTTATTTTCTAGAAGCAATGATTTGCTGGAACAAATAATTAATTTGTTATTTTATTTTTAATACCTGCTTCCAGTCTAACTCAACATAAACTCAGAAGAGCATGCTGTGTTCCAGTGTTGTCTCATATAACAATATGCACAACTGTAATATTACTTAATATAATCACTTAAAGTGTAAGCTTTGGTTTTTATCAAAAATATCCACTAGAACACTGAGTTCAGTTATTATAACTATTTATAATTATAATTATTACTTGAATATTTACTTCATTAGACAGTGGAGACTTGCTGAGCAAAGAGTATTATTCATATTTATATGTCAATTCATGATTATTACGTAGCAGCAAATGTGGATATATTTATGCATATTAGGAGGCATATTGTGAGGATAACTACATGGTCCTAACATTTACAAAATGTCAACAAATCTCTAATCTTAGCTGAAGTTTATTACATTATTTTCTTAATAGAACTCACAAATCATGCTAAGGTAAATTCAGTTTAAAACCATGAGTTTATTTCTGCCAGGAGAAAAGTAGAGTGCATTTCTACTGTCTGCTCTGTTGTTCTAATCACAAGTGAAGTATTAAAATAATTTAACAAGGACAACTATTGAGAATGGTAAGCTGTCTGAGGAACTCTCATACTCAATATACCTTCATGTAAAATACACTCAAAAGATACCAGGTTTTCCTATGGTTCATTTGAGAATAGAGGAAATACGGAGGTAAAATTGAAGGCAAATTACCAAATAAAAACCGGAAACTTTGTCCTAAGGATTCACATGGATAGCAATGTAATATTAACAATTAATGAAGGTTTGTCTTATTTGTTCAATCCTTTCCACATTATAGTTCCAGTAACTTTGATGGGTTGAATGAATTCATTTAGACAAACATTTGTTTCACACTGACTGTAAAGAGAGAGCAAGCGTCTGTCAGGACTCTCTGAACCCTCTTAATCCAGTGGCTATTGCTAGTTGTTCCTCCCAGTCATAGGAAAAGAACTGCTAACCAAACTCATCACTGTAATTTGTGCATTTATGGAATGCGTTCAGCATTTCAGGAAGATCCCTCCAAAAGTTGGAAGAACATACCATGTTCTTTGCCTCATTTTCCAAAAGATAGTTCACAACCTAGTCTAGGAAAAATGTTAAATGAAGAATTGGAAGAAAAATAAAACTGATAGTGAGAATCATGTTATTTTCTCTGTATTTTCTACTTTGGGTGTGAACACCGTGCCTATGTTCAACAAGAAATGGTCCTATTGTGAACAGATTGGCAGTCAACCAGGACAGTTCATTAATCTTTTTATAAAATTCTTGTACCATCTCTCCATACATATGACTGCTGTTTCAAATATCCTTTTGGGACAATAATTGAGCAGTTTGAAATCTGTTATTAAACCTTTCCAAAAAGGGTTCAAACAGTTCAGCTAAAACGTAGTCCCTAATCTATTTTCTTTTCTTTCTTTTCAAACTTTTCTACATCCACATTGCCTAATACAGCTCAGTAGAGGTTCTGAAATGAGATCAGAGGGTAGCATGAACACAGTCCATAAAAACATGCCAAAAGTCTGAATAAGTTTTCTAAGGAGAAGCTAAATGCCCATAATTTAATTTTAGCAAAGAAATTAAAGTCAAAATAGAACTTTTCAATTATGGTCTGATTCAGTCTCTGTTAAAGGATTTCTTATTCATAAACCTGTGTAGAGGAGGGATTCTTTCAACAGATGAAGCTTGTCATCTTTATTCCTGTCAGGGAGATATTACTTCATAACCTCAAGAACTGAATCAATTAAGGGTCTACATCTCACATGCTCCACTTTTAAAAAGGGTCTAAGAATCAATAAAATATACATGGTTACCATAATACCAGCCAAATTTAAATAAAGCTTAAAGTCAAGTCAAACTTTAGGGACAAAGGTAGATATCTGACATGGATATATCTTACCAGGATGCAAAATTGAGTCAAATAAAACACTCTTTCCCAAAGAATCCAAAGATATTTACTTGTATCTACTGAATATGGAATTGAGAATGCCATTATAAAGGTCAATTTAAGGCAATTGACCAGACAGTAAGACTTTGGGATGTGAAATAAATTTGGGGACATCTCACAGTTTGGGACTAAGCTGGTCATTTTGCCTTTAACCATAAGAGGGAAAGTCTTCCCTTTCATCTATCATCTTCTCATAGGGATTGGAAATTGAATCATTTATGAGTCCTTGCAAAATTTTGAAAGTACAAAATTTGCAAGACCATTCTTCCAATAAGGAATCTTTCTTTTCTGCTAGTTCAAACTTCTTCATTTCTGTTTCAACTTTGGGATAAATATTCATAATAATGCAGTGGCAAATTCTGTGTACTCTTAATTGTAAGCAAATGTTTTAAATCTAGAGTCAAAGTAACTGCTACACTGGACTTAATTTCTTCCAAGGGAAGATTTCTTCTTAGTTCTACATAGGACCCAGATAATACTAAAGTTCCACTAATCAAGATTTGTATTAAGCATGGCCTCAACATGTCTAAGTTATTCAAGTCTTTTGTCTTGAAAGTTTTCTTTTTGTTTTGTTTTTCTCCTATATTTCATAGCAATAAGATACACCTCTAGGGTCCCATGGGTTTCTGTGATTGTTTTTGTTTCCCATTATGACTAAGTTGAGAATCTAACAGTTTAACCCAATTCTTTAATTGGTCCCAGTCTCTTGGTCTGTCTACTTGACAGAGAAATTCAGTTCAGGAAAAAAAAAAAAAAGTCTAGTCTCTAATGTTCTAAAATAGCTTGTCTAAGTAAATGAGAAAATTCAATTGTCCATAGAAAACAGATGGAGCCCAGCATCTTCAACTAACCCTGCTTTGATGCCCAAAGACATTTTGTTTGAGTTCCTAATCACATAGGGAAAATAACAAAGTATTTCAGAATGAAATATTATAAGCTCTGAATACTACAAGTTTGTCTTAAGTAAAGATTAAATAAAGGAAACTATATCAGTTGGCATAAGATATGCATAGAAAGATAGTGAGGAAAAAAGAGTGTTAATACAAATAACTTTAAAAATGAAAAATTTGAACTGGATTTCACACTAAAAAAACCTGAAAGTATCCTTTAAAAGTTTTTAATAAATTGCTATAATAAATTGTAACGTAGAAACCAATTCGGCTAAGTTGTCCTCAGGGCATTGTGATGCCATCATCTTCAAAGTGAATTTCAGTTTGTTTAAAAATAAAAGCCTTTTCTATTATATTCTGTTTCTAAAATCTTTGTGATTGTACCCTAAAATATGTAGCCATTTACTTGATTAATTTTCTAGGAAAGTTTGTTTTACCTAGCTTTGATTAAAATGTATTTATTTAAAAATTATAGTAGTCTATAATATATTTCATAAATTATGAATTATAAGATGTAATCAGATACAAGTGATTTTATAACCCCATTTCTGTATATTTCATAAAAATATATAAATATATACACATTTATATCTATATACACATACACATATACACATATACATGCTTGCTGTACACATAGAGACATCCTCTATTTCCTATACTACCCAAATAGTCCAGGGAAAGGTTTTCTTTTTTTATTTTCCTATTGAATATCTATATCATAGGTAGTATAAAGATTATGTACTATTGATTGATTATACTATCAATATATAAAATATACTATTAATGTGTAAATTAATTATACTATTAATTGATTATTGATATACTATTGTAATGTTCATCATACTATTCATGTATTGACTGATTATGTTATTAATATATATTGATTATACTATTGATATATTAATATATAAATTAATATTTATAATATTGATTATGCTATTAATATATAATTTACATATATAAATTGTTAAGATTTTATTGTTTATGTAAATATTGACATTTACATTAATATGAATATATAAAGCATTGAATTGGTTATGATTTTTCTTATTCTTTTTAAAATATCACAACATATCTTATCTAAGGCCTCTATGTTACTCAAGGTTCTCCATAGAAACAGAAACAATAGGAAAGAGATAGATAAATAAAAGGAGATTTGTTACAAAAATTGGTTCCATTGATTATGGAGTTGTGAATTTCGTGACATGCTGTTCATTGACTGGAAAATCAGGGTATTTAGTTGTATAATTTAATCCCAGTTCAAAGACCTGAGAGCCAGGGGAGCCCATGGTGTAACTCTTGTTTGTGGCCCAAATCTTGTGAATATTGAGGGGGACACTCGTGTAAGTCCTGGAGTATGAAATCTAAAAAATATAGTGTTTTATGTCCAAGGGCAAGAAATCATGCATGTTTCAGATCCAAAAATAAGAGAGAAATTGCCTTTTTTCTTCCTTTTTTCTATCCAAGTTCTCAAAAGATAAGATGATGCCTAGTCACATTGCTGAAGCTATATCTTACTCAGTCTGGATGCAATGCTAATCTTTTCTGAAAACACCTTTATAGATACACCCAAGAATGATATTTTACTTGCTACTAGGCATCCTTTAAGGTAATCAAGTTGACTCCTAAAATTAAGCATCACATCCTTCATTATTATGTAAAATGCTTCCCTATAATAATGATTGAATACAATTATTGAGTTAACATCTAGTATTCTATTCACTATTTTATATGTATTATATCATTTGTCCTCCTTATCATTCCAGGAAACTTCCAATTTCCTAAATAACACTGTGCACTGAACTATTAAGTGAACATATAAAGTCTGTCATAAAGGAGCCAGAGTTTGAAACTAAGTCATCTGCCGGCTGAGCTGAAGCTGATGGTAACCTCACTGTACAAGGTTAGTGGATGGACCTCTCATACATACACAATCTCTCTCTCTCTCTCTCTCTCTCTCTCTCTCTCTCTCTCTCTCTATCTCTCTCTCTCTCTCTCTATATATATATATATATATAATTTTATATATATATATATAAAATCGCAGATAACTTTTCATAAACTGAATATCATGTTCTAAATCACAGAATGATAACAATCATTTTCAGATTCCTTTGCAGACATGACAGGAGCTCAGACAAGTGAATTGTATCTCAGGATTTGGTGTCCTCTCTACAATGGTAATTATTCTGTTAATATAGTAACTTTCAAGCCACTTTATAATTTTAGTTGTCATTAGTAGCAATAATAATAAACCAAAATATAATAATAAAACAATTCCCCTTTTGTTATGAAACTCTTAGTTCCTATTAATTGGTTTTAGAATAGTCCTTACTGTTCTCTTCTTACTCTTAAATATATTTACTTTGAAAAGATGAGAAAATAAATATGCAAACAGAAAACTTACACAATTTTGTATTTATTGATTATTTACTAGAAAAATTTAAAACTTTTTAAAAATAATAAATATTAATTGTTTGACTAAAAGCCAAGAGAAATTCTCTTCTCCTTGCTGGTAACTGATTAAATAATTAACCCCATTTTTTAGATGATGGGTAAAAGATTCAAAACTCTAAGTGGCAGTTGTCTTCTAAAAATAATAATTTTCCAACAAATTTCAAGTAGGTCTCTAGTCTAGAAAATATAAATAGGGCTCACATTAGCTTGTTTTGTTTCTTGACTCTTTGCCAGTGAAGCTAAATTTGTTGACTTAAAAAAGGTAATGTTTGCCTTAAATAAGCCTTTTAGTTGTGACCTTACCACCATTTGCTTGTGAAAAAAACATGACTTTTTTTTTTGGTACCAGGGATTAAACTCAGGGGTACTTGACTACTGAGCCACATCCCCAGCCCTATTTTGTGTTGTATTTAGAGATAGGGTCTCATTGAGTTGCTTAGGGTCTCGCAGTTGCTGAGGCTGGCTTTGAACTTGTGATTCTCCTGTCTCAGCCTCCCAAAGTGCTGGAATTACAGGCGTGCCCCACTGCGCCCGGCTATGACTTTTTCTTTTTTCCTCTTTTAAAGCCAAAACAATTGTCAGGATTGACTTCACATTACTACATTTCTTTTCTTTTTTTCCATGAAAACTGAAAAGTGAGCACTATCTAGTACATAAACAAAATACTATTCAGAATTCAGTTTCTAATAGTAGAAAGATATATTAGGTTTTGAAGTGTATGTTATGCATTCATCTCTTGATGTTGCTTCAAGGGTTTTTTAGCAACTTTTTGCTGTATGCTAGAAATTATACATTGGATATGCAAACAATTATATCACTATATTCCTTGACCTCCAGGATTTGGAAGTGTTGGAAGTATCACATATGTTTAAACCAAATCTAGCAGCATTATCTGAGCAAAATAACTTGAAATCACTTGATCTCTTGGTAGATGACCTTTGGAAATGAGAAATCCTTTGCAATACAAATGTGAATTAATTTCTAATGTGATTATATGTTTTCATTCCCTTTGCTAAAACAAAAGGACTATCCTTTAGTCAAGACATTCTATAACTTCATTCAAAATAAAGGTAAGTCAAAATGAACTTAAAACTTAGAGTAAATTGAGAGTATATTGATGACTTAGAAAGGAAAAAAAGGACAATAGACATAATATGAAAATTTTAGTTGAACATTACCACATGGCAATTTCTTAATCATCTCCTCTGACCTGTATAAAATCTCATAGTCACTAACAAAATATTAAGCAGAAGTTTTCAGACTAAGTTAGTCATTAGAATCACTTGGGGAGATTTACAAAAAGTAATGCTTGACCTTCTTACTGGAATGGGATGAAATCTCAGGGTAATTTTGCTTTGCATTTCCCTAATTGCTAATGATGTTGAACATTTTTCATATATTCATTGGTCATTTGCATTTTGACTTTTGGAAATTCCTGTTTAGATCTTTTCCATTTATTGTTTGAATTATTTGTTTTCTGGCGTTAAATTTTTTGAGTTCTTTAATATTTTGGATATTCATTCCCCGCATTTGGGAAAGATTTTCTACCATTCATAACCTCTCCCTTCACATTCTTATTTCTTTTGCTGTGCAGAAGCTTTTTAACTTAATGCCATTCCACTTATTGATTTTTTGTGTGTATTTATTTATTTATTTAGTTTTAGGAATCTTAAGAAAGTTGATTCTTGTACCAGTATATTGGAATGTTGATCCTATATTTTCTTCCAGTATTTGAAATATTTCTAGTCAAATTCCTAAGTCTTAAATCTCTTCGAGTTGACTTTTTGTGCAGGGTGAGAGATTGAAGGTACACTCATGCATTTTTGGTGGGACTAAAAATGGACTACCATTTTTAGCATAACCACTTTGGAAAGCATTATAGAGATTCAAAAGACTGGGAACCATATGGTTTCTAGCTCGTTCACCATATGACCCAGCTACCCACTATTTGGTATTTATCCCAAAGAACTTATATCAGCATAATACAGGGATACATGTATACCAATGTTGATAGCAGTATATAATTCATAATAGTGAAGCTGCGGAACCAGCCCAGGTGACCATCAACAGATGAATGGACAAAGAAAATTTGTTATATATACACAATGGAGATTTAGTAAACCCCAAAGAAGAATAAAATTATGTCATTTTCTGATAAATAGATGTAACTAGAGAACATCATGCTAAGTGAAATCAGACAAACAAAGTTAAGGATCAAGTGCATTATATGATATGCAAATGCTAGAGAGAAATAAAAAATACAAAAAGTGAATCTTATGAAAGCAGAGGGAAAAACAGAAGAATAAAGGAAGGGAATTGAAGGGGAGGTAAGAAGGATGGAAAAGAGGAGGACCCATGGAATGAAATTGACCAAACTACGCTATGTGCATGTATGAATATATCACAATAAATTCTACTTTTATGTATTATGCATCAAATAAAAAATAATTCAATATAAGGCAAACCAATAGAGTACAGAATGGAGGGACAACGGGAAGGAAAGGCTAAGTACCATGCAGTGAAATGGAGAACATTATATTATGTGCATTTATGAATGAACTATACTGTTATGTATAACTATACTGCACAAAAAAAAGCATTTTTAAACAGTATTGCTTGGGTTTCATCACCAGAAACTCTTAATTAGATTTTATGCCACTTTAAATATAATGCAGTTAGATATGCCACTTTAAATATAATGCAGTTTAAAATCTCCTCAAGGAATTTTGGTATTTACTAAAGGAAACTTAACTGCTATTTTATACTAATTAATGTGTATATATAACTATAAATATATGTTATACATAGTGTATTTATACATATATACATATTTTGTAAAATACTCACAACAGCCTCAATTTATAGAAGAGTCAAATATGTCAGGAAGATACTTTAAGAGCTAGAATTTAGTATGAAAGCTACTGAGCCCTAAAAAGGATGAAACCTATTAACTTTTTCCCTTTGTCTACACTGCTTTTCCTGATTATTAACAACCCACATTGATCCATCCACTCTGAAACTCCAGAACTTTTATACTTCCCAAGCTACAATCCACTAGCTTGTAGCTGTTTGCATCCTTATCTTGTCTGACAGCACAGTACAGAAAACTTAAAAGTTCAAACCAGGATTTCCTCATCCTTATGTGGTTTAATTTGTTTTGTTTGTTCATACTTTCATATCTTCAGCACCCTAGCACAGCTACGTGCGCACTAGATGCTAAACAAATATCTACCAATTCTTGGTAGTCTTTGAAGTCCTTATAAATAATATTAACACTGAACACTGTTATATGTGATATGTCTCAACCACATTAGTTAACCGAGAACACTTTAGTCTTTGAGATTTCCTTGAAAGTACATAACTTTCTTAATATTTTACAGATATTCTCTTTAGAGATGACATATCTCACCAGAAAGTAGATATTAGTTATATATAAAATTGACTTACCGTGGGGAAATGTGAATTCAAAGCATTCATTAGAACATCACCACTTTTCAGTGTAATTGTTTTGAAGACACTGAAAGAACAGCAGAGATCAAGTTAGTAGTAAATGCAAAGTATATTTTAAATTGCACTATTTAAAGAGCATAATTGTCCCAATAAAAAATCTATAAAATTTTTAAATTATATTTAGTTAAATCACAAATAAATTTAATATAAATTTGTTAAATTTAATTATGAAATTGTATCTAGCTTCAATAACTGCATCTTCATTATTCCCGAATGATGAGAAACTATTTGGCCAGAGCTTTTTTTTGTTACTTTTTTCTTTTTTTTTAGAATTCAATTTAGGCAAGAAAAGATTATATCTAGAGTGTATGCAAGTGAATATTCATATCAACTGAGATAAGAATGAACTGCTCAGTAAACTGAAGTAAGACAATGTGTTCACAAACTTGAGAACGATTTATCAAATAATTATTCTTTATGGTTTGAATTCTTTAGATATTCAATTTGTATTTATTTCATTTCATGGTCTGATGAGAAAACCTTTTCATTTTTTGCTGTCATCTGCTGATTTCAACCTCAATAAGTTTTCCATTTAAACACACTCTCAATTGACAAACACTCTTGTTTCTGATCATGCTGAACATATTGAGTCATCAAAATGAATGCCTTTTTTTTTTCTTTCATGATGGCACTCACAAAACAAATGTCAATGCATCTGGAACATCCGTTTTCACACTTCTGCTGAATTACTTAAACCCTTGATTTAACAAAGCATTCTTAAAACACAAGATAATCCTTCTGGTCTTCCCAAGCCTTTTGTCCTTCCTTATTGTCCTTGCTCATTAGAGGGTAAATGGAAATATTTGAGTTGACAAAATAGTTTTTTTTCTTTGACATAATTGTTAGGGTATCGGCCAGCCATACACGACACATCTCATGCAGCCAGGAGACCTTTATTCACCGGGTGGGCGCCCAGGGGGAGGAAGGAGGAAAAAGGGAGAAGGGATGTGGGGCATGGAATTTATAGGGCCCACTACAAAACCCGTGGCAAGCTATGGATTGGTCACTTCAAAACTGGCCCGATAGATAAGCGGTGGTGGTCTTCTTTGATGTAGTAAACTGAGCGGCCAGGCTTTGTTCTCCCAGGTGGAAGATTCAGGAGAGGAACCGCCTGAGGTAGAGGCTGCTTTAGGCTTTTAGGGAAAGAATGCTAAAACTGAGTACAAAAGGGCTGTTCTTTACCTTACAATAATGTCTTATATTTTGACATAATATATACTCAAAACATCAATTTGCTTCTAAAATGCACTTACAAACTTGGCACAGTTGTGATATATCTGGATTTTAGTTAAGATAGTTAACCGACAACAGGTAGTGAACAAAGAGTATTATATTCCTCCTTAATTACTAAATACTCCCCTATTTTTCTTAATTTGCTGACATTAATGATCATCATGGATGGATATTGAGTTTTAGCAAATTTCAACATCTTAGAGAAAATCTTTTTTTATTGTTTTAGCTGTTAATGATATGAATATACATTTTTGTTAATTTAATATTAAACCAGGCTTGGTTTCTTGGAATAAGTTTAATAATATGGTGATGTTTTTGCTTATTTATACATGGTTGCATTTGGTTCATTAATATTTTAACTTCTTATTGATTTTAATAAGGAAAATTCAACTTTACTTTCTTGTAATATCCTTGTTTTTGCTGTAAAGAATATGCTTTTCTTATGAGTGGGATTTGTTACATTTTTCATTTTTTATAATAATGCATGCATGTTAGCTTTTTATCAAAATGTGATATTTTTCAAATATACATTATTCTATCTACTAATACCTTTTAAAATGTATGTTGAATCTGTTGTGGTGATGCTAGTTTTATTTCTAGTATTGTAATTAATTAATTAATTTGTTTTTGAAAACCAAATAAATCACATTTACTTGGGCCTAATTAAGATTTCAGATCCTGTAAAAAACACAGATTCAAGTAATCTTGAAAATTTGCTCTGAGGTCTTACAAAATGGCAGCTATATTTATAGCTTTAAAGTGTAAGTGAGGGTTGGTAATCAGATAATTTTTAGGAATTATTCCTACTGGCAGAATTTGTCTTGGGATAGGGATTGGGTGCCATCTCAGTCTCTGGGCAGTTTGGGGAAAGTGGTCCTTTGTGCAGAAGGACAATAAAGGATTACAAGATTTCACAAGTCAAGTTGAATCCAGACTGGGCATGTCTGGAGCCCAGTTCAATGGGCTAGCTGAGGACGCGTCTGACAGGTGTTCAATAATGGCCTTCTGACGTCATTTTAAGTGCCTGATCCAATTCTATTCCATTGTGTTTTTTTCCTTGACCAAAAAATGGCAGTTGGAAATTTTTCAGAGTTCTAGGCAGGAAGCAGAAAAAAAGAATTTTTAAAATGACCACCCCAGATATTTGTTCCCATTTCAAAGAGTTTTCCAGAAAGACTTATAATAATTTTCATATATATCTCATTAGTCATTTGGGCATGCCTGCCTGAAAGAGAGATTGGAAATATGTTCTTCAAGTTGAGCACACGTGGTTTCAGAGGTCTCAGTCCATAGACAGCTAACCCCATAGCCCAGGTGAGGTAGAACATCATGGCAGAAGTGTGTGGAAGAGAAAAACTGCTCAGAACGTGACAACAAGGAAGAAGAGAGAGCTTATTCCTACCTTTCTAAATGTGTGCTTCATGTCTTTTTTAAATGTTCATCATGCATCTCTTCTAGCCCATATATCTCCTCTAGGTTTTTCAAACTGCTAATTTTAATCTTGTTGCAATACTATATTTTAATTTTTAAATTTATTAATATCCATTTTTATCTTTTCATTTCTCTTCTATTATTTAGATAGAATTTATTTGTGCTAATTTTATATATTTTTAAATAAATACAAATAATTGATTTTGTTCTATTTTTTTCTAATAGATGTATTTAAGTTTAAAATATTTCTATGGCTTTAGTTTCATTTCAGAATTTTCCATATATCATATTTTATCATTAAGTTTAAATTGCTCTCTTTTCAATTTTTTTCTAATAATTTGAAATCTATTTAATGTCTGTGATCTCAGCATTTTCTAGTATTTTCTTACTATTGTTTTTCATTTATGTATTGAATCCACTGATTAGCAAACATAATATGAATAATTTTTTAAAATTGTGGAAGTGTATATCATGGCCTAGAATATGAGTAATTTTGGTAAGCCTGTGTAATTCAAATATGCATTTTGGTTTTTTTTAGAATTGTATATATACACATATATATATACATATATGTGCATATATATGTATATACATATATATATACATATATATGCATATATATACATTTCCATACAAATATATAACCATAAGCACATATTCAAATATTACTAATATAACAATTAAAATATTGCGTAAACTTACTGATTTTTTTTCATTCTCTTAATCAGCTATTGAGATAATTATGATTTGAAGTTTATCTGTGTTGCTTTTAGTTCTATCATTCCTTGGATATATTTCAAAGCTGTATAATTAGGAACATGCACATTTAGTGAAAAAAACTACAGTGTTCTTACAACATTCCCTTCTCTTATAATATTTCTTCATTTATGTCTGCTTTGATATTTGTAAAACTATACTGGCTTCCATTTTTTAGAATTTATATGGTATAATTTTGTGTATCCTTTTATTTACCATCTATCATAGCCTACAATACCATTTGTAATTTTTTCACTTCCTCCTTTTCTATGTATACTTAATCAAAAAAGAATTTGATTTTTATACTTTAATAAATATAAATCATTGTCCAGTTTTGCCTCTCAAACATTATGTTAAGCTTCCTTTGCTTTATTGGTTTTCAGGGATTCAAAATTATTCCAGTAAATATATTCAGGAAGCTTCCTAGCAAACCCTTACTGAAATGTTATTATATTAATCTTGAATGAATTTTACTAGTTTAACTTATAAGAAGACAATGTTATTTCCCTTATTTCCAAGTTTCTCTCTTGAAGGAGTTTGAAATCATATTGAAATGAGCATGAATTGTGAATGAATGTTCAATTCTAGTCAGTAGAGAAGAAATTTCCCAATAATGTAGAATTACATTGCTAGTAGCAGAAAAAAAATTGCTAGTAGCAGAAAAATGAAAACTTAAGATCATTGGAGGAGGAATAATTATTTAAGAATTGACAATATAGTAATTAAAATGTAATGAATTTATTTCCAGAAAGTAAAATAATCAAGTAAATACATTGTCAGAAGGGTAAGAAGTACAGGATTATAGATGTGTACATTTTATTTTGAAATATTAAATACTAAAATAGTCTTTTAAAAATATTTTCTGATTTTCAGTTTTTCAAAGCTCTCTTTTTTTTATATATTTGAATGTGTGTAGGTGTTTGTGTATGAACACATAGGTAATTCACAAACTGTACACATTCATACAATTACATAGTAATTGACAACATTTGAAAATCATACACGTTCCAAAAGTGTATATGTGTATATATTTTCTATACATGTGTTTAAATATATACTTATACATATGTGTGTTTGTGTATGTATGCTTCTAATACCCAAATTTAGTATAGCAAGTCATTTGTCAAAAGCTGAATGACATCTCTCATAAAACTGTATCAAGTTCTTTCATCTTAGCAACTATGTAACGAGTGAGGATAGAATGATAAATAAAAATGTTAATGTCCTTGTGAAATATACAAAGTAGTGCTTGACTAACTCTCAGGAAAGACAAAACAGAGAGATAATAATAGTAATAATTCAACCAAGATTCAAATTCTTATAACTAATAAACCAGCAAACAAGTGAATTTTCACAAAGTTGATTAAAATTCCCCTGTATATATGAACACTACCATATTTTCAATGCCTGTACTACTGTAGGAGCATATATGCCTATAAACAAAAAAAGAAATGTATACATCAAAAGATTCTCAACATTAAAAACACCTTATTATAAAACAAATGATCGCATACCTAAAATTTTCCCTTAAAAGACTTTGCTGAAAAACTAAGCAATCTTGTGTGATTTGCATTCCTTCTTAGTGTCTCAGAGCCAATGGAATTCTGAGAGACAAGTTACAAACATAGCTGACATCCAGATATCTCCTTATCCTATGTGAACTGTCTCCCCACCTCTACATGATGATATTTATTGGTGTCAGATTGTGCTTTCACTCATTTCTTCTTTGAGCATATTCTGCTCTTCATATAACAGTAGTATATCTGTAAAACACTATATTGATTAAAAGTTTATTTCTGTAACTGTTTCAATAATCTTCCAAAAAACTGGCAGATTGGTAAAAAATAGTATAGCATTAATAATTCAAATAACTAAATATTGTTTGTATAAATGTGTGTATAAACTTTCTAAGAGTTAACAGCAGTTATTACCTTATTCAAAAAAAGTTGCAACTATAATGTGATATTTAATACAGTCACAGAAATATCTCGAACTATTTAAATTTACTAATGCTTATGATCTTTTCCATATTTGCTGGTAATTTGTCAAAAGTAATAGTGTATTATAGTACTTGTGAGAAATAAAAGAAAGAAGTGAATTGAAAAAAATATTGTTTCTAATTTTGGCAAAGATAAGTCAATATCTCTATAATATTAGAAATAAATACTATCAAATGATAGTAAATGATTTACTGTAGCTTATCACTAATATGACCCTTGTCACAACCACCATATGACTTTTACCAAATATTAATTCAAAGAATATTCATTGGATTCACCTGAGTTCTAGATACTATGTTAGACTATGAGACTAGGACAATTCATTACTGAAAACGATGGAACCACAGTGTGTTAGTCAGCTTTGTATTGCTCTGAAAAATATACCTTACCAGAATAACTTAGAGGAGGAAAAGCTCATTTGATGCTTATGATTTCAGAGGTTCAGTCCATGGTGGTTGCATCTATTGCTCTGAGCCCTAGGTGAGGTATGGCATTATGGTACAAGGGTCCAGTTAGAGGAAAGCAGCTCAGCTCCCAGTGGAGTCAGGGAAGCAGAGAGAACAAGGACAGAAAGGGGCATAGGGAAGATGCATACTTCTAGGACGTGACCTCAGTGACCAACCTCCTCCAGCCACCTGCCCACAGTTACCTCTCAGCCAATCCATTCAAACCAGAATGGACTAATTAGGTTACAGTTTTCATAATCTAATCATTTTAACAGCAAATATTCCCACATTAACACAGGAGCTTTTGAGGGACACTTGATATCCAAATCCTAGCATATGGTTAGAGAACAAATTAATTATAATTGTTTCATATATTTTAAAAGAGAATTATTGATTGTCATGTAACAAGGCACTGGTTCTAGTTTAGAGGGTTAATGGCAGGTTATCTTTTAAAAAATATATAAAATAAGTAATCAGAAAAAAAAAATGAAATGAGTATTTTCCAAGCAGAGCAGATTTTACATATGTGAATGGTGAAAGTGAGTTACCTAGACAAATAAATAAATAAATGTGAAAATATTTGGTCATGGTAAAGGAAGGAAAGACAGGTTTAAGGTAAGGCTGGAACACTGAAACATGGCAAAATATTTTAAAACACTAAATAAAATGTGGTTTATTCTAAGGACAGTGAAAACATTGAAACTATTTTAGATAGAAAAGTGACATGCTTATATTTTCTAGATTTTATTTAATTTTTTTTTTCCTGACAAATTTCATGTGATATGTTTTTATGGTGCTGGGAAAGGAACCCAATTGCTTGCAAATTCAAAAATTATATTATATCTACTATACAGCCAACACTAACAAAATTTCAAATGCCCGTCAATGGATATAATGTTGTCCAGAAGAAAGATAACACAGAATAGAAACTCAGATCTATCTCTAAAAATAAAAGCACACAAAAATTAAGTTAAGGTACACCATAATTTTGTAGTTTTGTTCTCCTTGGCTACCATAAGCTGAGATGCTTCCGTCTACCACATCTTTGCACCGTGATGTGCAGCCTCACCTTGGGCCCAGAATAACTGAGTCAACTGATCATAGACTCTGAATCCGTGAGCCCCAAATAAGCTTTTCCTTCTGTAAGTTGTTTTTGTCAGGTATTTTGGCCAAAATTATGAAAAGTTGACTAACACAATAGTTAGTCAATACTTGAAATATGTGCTGTTTTGTGTTTAACAGTTACTCATCCTTGAAGGTGAAAAATACCAAAAGGAAGAGATAATTCCTTCAATGTTTACTCCTGCTACATTTTTAAAGTATAGCATGTCAAAAATAATTAATAATTATATGTAGCTGATTAAGTTTATGAAACTACACAATAAATTGGCAAAGCAAATGTAACTTCCTCCTCAATAGAAATTACGTTTGCTTTTTCTTTCTTGGACCATAATATAGGTAGCATATGAAATATTTGATGAAATTCTAACAGGATTTCAATCAGTGTAATTCAGTGACTCTTAGTCATTCATTCAGAATGACCACAAAGAGTGCTGTACTATGTTAAAGTAAACAAAATGGACATAACTTCAACATGTCCCTTGATTGTAAGAAGATCCATGATTAACGGCAAAGAGCAGACAGATATAAATCATAATATGGTACATTAAGTGCCATAACAGAGGCATGATCAAGTGACAGGCCTGATTAAATGTTCTGGAACCACAGAGTACTCTTGGTCTCTCGATGATGCTTGATAATGTTGCCTGGAAAAGGTAGCAATTATGTTGAAGCCTGAGAGACTGGAATCAGGTTTCCTTGTCATGGGGCATTTGATGGTGATCCAAAACATGCAATATACAGCAAAAAACAAAACAAAACAAAATAAAACAAAAACACTGAAACAAAAAATCAGTATTATTTATTCTAATGGAGACCTTGTTGCTGCAAGCAACAGCTTTCGGCTAGTGAAAATGTAATTGCACCTGTGGAATAAGAAGTACATTAGTGACATATGATTTTTTATTAAATGCTACAGTCATTATTGTAAGTTAGTGTACACATTAACTTTGGATATTAATTTGAAAATGTAGGGTATATTATTCTATTTACTAATAATTAAAGTATGATATAAATATAGTGGAGCATAATTATAGAGTAGCAAGGAAAGGTAGAATGTGGATATATTTTCTAGTAAATATATTTCTATGTACATAAGATTCCACTATTATAATTAAATCCCATTTCTTACATTTAGATGCTGTTATGTTTGACTCAGAGCTATAATAAACTCCCTAGTTTACACAAAATTCTGAACTAGTTCTGCTAAATTAAGACTGATGCATGCACTGCTGTGATCCCTGCTGCTTTACGATTTTTTATAGCTTTACTTATGTTTTAATATTTTGAGGAATAGTTTAAATATTAGATAATAAGCAATAATCAAGTTTTTTATAAAATTTAATTACATTTTATCAGTATTTAGTATTATAACTATAATCCAAGCAAGTGAGACCAAAATTATTTCAGTATATTACAAAAATATCATTTCATTTCCCATTTAAATGTATTTTAAATAACACAATTCTCATGTCTTACTCTCTGTCCATATATTTCTTTTTATTTTTAATTTTTATCCTTAGCATATTACCCTATCAACACTTCAGTGAAATTAAATAGTATCTTATGTTATAAATTTCATTGTAACATAAACTAGTCCTGAGACCCTTGTGAAATAATTTGTTTGTTGCTATATTTTTATTATTATTAGCATTAGCAATTACAAAAGCAATGCATTTATGTAATAAGCATATTAAGCATAACCATAGATTTAGACATATTAAAAATTAAGCAATTCAGTAGATTACTTATCATGTATGAACAATAACAAAAACTTAGTCCATGTAAGCATGTATCTTGAATTAAGAATTCCTGTGTTTTGATCCCAGATTGGTAGTTTGTTTATTCTACAGAAATATGCGCTGCAGTTTTTCACTCCTTGGCAGATGAATACAAAGCCACTGTAAAAGAATTATACTATTGAGACTCAATATAACATCAGACATCCAAATTATGCTTATGTCTCCCTGAGGTATCAGTGCAATACTGAAATAGTGCAATATCTTTCATGGCAACCTTTGAACTTATGTATTCAACATTGATTGCAAAATAAATTAGAAAAAGATAAGATATCAACTAGAAAAAATGGACAAATATGAAAAGGTGTCATGCTACCTAATGACAAATGTACAAATTCTATTTATATTTATTAATGGATTATTAAACTAATAATAAAATGGTTGAATGTTAATACCAAGTTTTACCTATCAAATTTCTTTTGGAAATTGTATTGTTAATTAACATGTTAAGAGGTTATTTGCAGTCACCCTCTCTTATTACTGATGTGAATGAATGTGTGTTTAACCAGTAAATTGGAAAATTTTTGTGTTCTCAAATTTTATAATACTTATTTTTATGACAAGCTCCAGTTCTGGGATGGTATCTTGTATCAACATATATATGGATAAAATCTGAAAAATCCTAAGAATTAATTATTGGAAAACCAGTAAAATATGGTTCATTCATATTAGAATGGATGATTATACACCAAAATAGGAACACAATGTGTAATGCATTTTTATGCAAAATGATAAATGTCTAATCTGTTCTGCACAATACTTTTTCCAATTGGAGTTGCTTGCTACATCTTAAAGATATATACTTTGTTTTGTTTTGTTTTGTATGTTGAAACATGGTCTGGCTATATTGCCAGGCTTGTAGAACTCCTAGGCTCAAGTGACTCCAAGTTTCCCAAAAGATGGAGAGTAGAGATGTGCATCATGCTTTCCTTGGGGAAGATGCACGCAGAGACCAGAATGATTACTTTAGTAAGTTTGTGGAAGCCAAAGCCCTGTAGGTTGCAAATACAGGAGAAATTTGTACCATTCTCTTACAGGCAATTTTTTTAAAGAACACCGCTGGGTAAGAAAATCTGAAGGAATATTGAGAATCTGCACCTTTGAAGCAAAACCATAGTGGAGGAAAAAATAAAAACAGCTACTGTAGTTGAGGCACAAAATTATACCTTGGTCTTTCCCCCTGTTTTATATTTGTTAAAAAAATGTTTAAATACAGAGGGAAAGGATATAAACTTTGCTGCCTGTAAAGCATGAGAGAAAACTCACTGCAGCTGGCAACAACAGCTCTTTTCTTTTGTTGTGTATTTTTTTCTTTTTTCCTTTTTTTGATTCTCCTAGTTTAATTTACAATTTATTAAGATTCACTTTTGTCTTGTCTATTGACATTTTAATTTATATCATTCTTTTCCCAAAAGTTTTTGGATAATATTTGAGTTTTAAAATAATCATCATAAATAATACAATCTACTATCAAATAATAGTTTACTATTCATGTGAAACGTATTTACCTGTCCAACATTATATTCCAAGTGTCTATCTCTTACAATTTTTGTTGTTATGAACTTTACTTCTACAATTGTCATAACAATATATTGTTACTATTCTGCTTTATCCAGTCAAATATTTTTATACTAACAACTAAGACTAAGCAAAAATAAAATATATTTTACCTTTAACTATTGCCAGTACTTTTCATTTCTTTATATAATACACATTTATATTGGATATCATATTATTTTGCCTAAACTCCCTTTACAATTCCATGTCAAGTACCTAAAAATTAATTTAAAAGCTTCTATTTGTTAAAATCTTTAAATTCTCTTTATTAGTGAATGAATGTCCTTTCCACAATATGTTGATTTTGAGTTATCAATGTAAAGAATTTTCTTCAAATTTGTATGTTTTTTATTACTCTGCTAAAATTATTTTACTGAAACAATGTCTAACTGGTGTTAAATAGTATCTACATTTTCTATTACAGACTTTAATATTTTAATCATAATTACCTAAAATTCTATCAAGTAATAGTCAAATTGTTCTATGATTTGTCATAGCTGAGTGTGTTTGATGTTTGCTTCATCATTTAGCAATGCATTGCTTTTTTCTTGCTTCTCATTATGATTTTATTGTGGATGTTGTTGTCATAAACCAGACATCTTATATAAGATGGTAGGATATGATATAAATGCCTAAATTTTGGCACATGTTCTCTTCTGCTAGAGCTTTATTTGAGGTTTGAAATTAATTTGATAAGGAGATAGGCTGGGTGTGAAACTTATTGTTGGTCTGTTACACTCAGTGCCGCACAGACTTTGGATTTCTCTAGCAATAATTTGTGGAAATTGCTGTATGGTTTACCCATGAGGTGTTCTGAAAGTCAGTTCTATCTTTCATTTTAATTATGCAGTTTCGGCTTCCCTTCGGAGAAACTTTGTTTTTGCCAGTTTTTTGTTACCTGCTGACTGTCAGTCAGCCTAGTGGCTGGTAGTTGGGGAAATGTTGCGTTGTTTAGTCTGGACTACATCTGCAGGAAAGCATTGAATCCCTGAGACTCTTGAGTGTGGCCTTTGCATTGCTGGCACTCTACCCCTGGAATACTTCTGAACCCAATTTTTTTTCCCAGTTCATTTTTAGAAGAAGACGTGTTTTATTTTTTCTTCCCTTCCTCCAGCTGCAGTGGGTTTCTCTTCTATTTTATGGGCAATAAGATTGTGTCCTTTCTCTGTATGTTAAAGATATTTACGTTCACCTTAAAAGAAATAGGGGAAAAAGATCTAGTTGTAATTTGGAGCTTCTAATATCTCTGCTGCTTTTTCTTCTCCACTCCAGTTTTGCTCCCTAAGTGCAGATTGCTCAATACTCCTTCACGTTGTCTTGAGTAGTGTGTGGTGTTCCTGGAGAGAATGCCTGTAATAGTGGTGAGAACATCCCCTGTACTTGTAACCTGCAGGGCTCTGGCCTCCACACACTTACTGAACTAGTCATTCTGGTCTCTGCCTTCATCTTCCCCAAGGAAGTCTGTGCTCATAAATCTCTCTCTCTCTAGGACCCACCTCTCTTTAAATATGGGTCGAGTTGGTTGCACTATGACCTCAGCTCTCTAAAGGGCTCCTGAATGAAGCTTTTTCAAGAATTATGCTGGGAAAATTGGATATTCTTATGCAAAAAAATGAACCTTGATCCAGATATCAAAAGATCTATAAAATTAACCTAAAATGAATTATTGACTTAAATGCAAATCTTAAAGCTATAAAACTTCTAGAATTAAACAGAGGAGAAAATATAGATGGCCTTAGATTAGGAAAGATTTCTTGAGTAAGACATAGAACACATAATTGGCCCCAATAAAAACTGGTATGTTAAATCTTTGTAAACTGAACAACTTTGCTGTTTAAAGAGCCCTCTTAAGAAATGAAAAAGAAAATCTATAGAAGAAAGTATTTTAAAAACATAATACCTGATTAAAGACTTGTATCCAGAATTTAAAAAGAACTCTGAATACTAAATAATCACCAGAGAATCAATAGAAATAGGAAAATGATTTGTGCAGACACTTCTCTAAAGAAGAGAGTTGAGATGAAAGGCCAATGCCCATGAAAGATACACAACATCATTTATCATTAAATAAATGCGAATTAAAATCACAAGGAATTACCACCACAAATTGACAAAGATGAATTATTTTTGTTTAAAATGAAAATACCTTTAAATATTAAAGAAGCAAAGCAGTGAGAATGCTCCTATGTTGATGGGGGAAATGTAACCTGCTACTGTCATAAAACAAATGATCTTATTGTACGTAGACGAATGATGTATGTTTTACATATGTACAGATCAGAAATGGCTAGAAACATCTTGCCTTGTATAAAATGTATTAATTATCATAATTTAGAAAGAAGATGCCTAAAATAATCATATATATTATGAGGAGGAAGGTAATACATAGTAGGGCATATGTTAATTCTGATAATAAAACAGATTTCATATTGACAGGCAGAGCATTTAAACTGATTTTTCATTATTATCATTATTATTTATCTTGTTCTAAGTAATAATAGTTTCCTGGCTTCTGAAACTGTCAGAATATTGTTTCCTGTACATACTCCTGGGACCATTAACCTCCAAATACTTGAGAGATAAAATTAACTTGTATTGTAATGAAAACACATATCATGAATAAATGAAGCAATTTTTACTTCCTTTTGAATAATGACTTTATAGAAATTGCACAATATACTAGATTCATGCTTGGCAAAACAATCTATGTTTCTTACTTTTATTAAAATTGTCTTAGTGAAATAGAAACTGCATCAAATGTTCACTATAATCAAAGACGTAATTAACTTTAATTGAAAGTCTGGGTACAAGGAACTATTTCATGATAGAAAGCCACAAAGTAGACAAGAAAAATGCAATTTTTATTTATTCCATTATAACTCAGATCTAAAATCAAAGCAATTGAAAACTTATGCATATTCCCTATGTTAATTGTCTAGAATTGAATTTTCTGAGTAGAATACAGATAAATTGTCATATTATTTTATATATGAAAGGAATGAAAAGTACACTTTTGTTTTCATATCTGAAGTAATAGGTATTTAAGAGTTGTGTTTTTTTCCTAGTTATTCAAGACTATGGACAACTGGTATGGAAAGCTTTTAAAGCACTTGAAAGGAAATTGAAAGAGTAAATAATTATCAAAAATAAAATGTCATGTTTATTCTTTTTTGGTTGATTTTTCTCACTTTTTTCCTCTAGTGTTCCATTATTTGGCGTTCCATTGTAGATACTGTCTGAATGCTTTGTTATCTACCACTCAAAATGGGTGGCTATTATTCACCCCTGTCATTCAGTGTTTGTCATGCTTCCAACATGGTTTGGTATTATGCTGGTGACTGAAGATAATGAATAACCAGATTCTCAAGGAGTGAGAAGAATGAATTTTAGCATTTGTTATTTTCAATGACAGAGACTTAGATAAGAAAAAAAAATATTAGCTAAAGACAATCTTGTAGAGGGAGATTTGAGGAAAGGTTGACTTTTATGGGTAACACAAAACTAATTTAAAATATCAGTTTGGGTTTAAAGGTAAATGGTAACTAAAGGAATGAGTGAAGATGGTGTATGCAAATGGCTACCATGAGAAAAACTGGATCAAGGGCAAAACATAATTGGTTAAAACATGCAGTGATTGTTTGGCTTGAACATAAATTGTAAGGCAGGATAGATATGCAGTCAAGAAGATGGAGTGGCTGAAAAGGCAGATCACAATTAGCAACAATTTAACTTTAGGGAGCTCAATTTTCCTTCTGTAGGCATTAATTAATCACATTACATAAGCATGTTTGATTATATTTGTGTATTGAAATTAGAAATATCAGTGATAATTATCTGGAGAATGTGTTAAGAGAAGGTCAGACTAGAACGTGAATAATTAATTAAGACAGTGGTCGAATAATCTCAGAGTAGTTTGATGAGCATAAGAAAAAGGAATAAACAGTAGAGAAGGAAATGATATAACTATTACATATTTAGGAAATAAATCTAACAGGAATTGTGAGTGTTTAGAAGTACGTGTAAACAATTTGTGAAGAGGAAAGGTAAGTCCCACTCGTTGGCTGCATGGACCTCCAATATATAACAGTAACTGCTCTTCTGTATGATTGATTTTCACCTTACAACATGCGGTGAAAACTTCTCTTTTTCAACCTGTGAGAATCAGTTGTTATGGGTGATCTCTTTTCCCCTTTTCATACAATTTTGTCTTGTGGTATGACATCATTCTTGTTTTCTGATTGCTGCTTGGGATCCCTGTAACTCCTGGCTTTTGCTTGTGCTCTCTAAATATCAGTATGTTCCCATCTTCTCTTTGTATACATTCCCTTTCTAGAACTTTCCATGCACATGGCTTAAATAATACATGCTACAATAATTATCAGGCTTTCCTGTTAACTTTCTAATTGGTATTTCTACTTAGATTAACCTTTCAAAAATGATTTTAATTATCTGTACTCAATATTAAATTCAGAGGTTTGATATAGTACAAATATAGATAATTAAGATCTTGAATATATAAATAGATTTTTTTCCCCAATACATCATTTCAGAGATTGTTGTAAATTCATAAATTAAGGTCTGGTCAAACTGTAGAAAATAATGCAATTCTTACTTGTAAGTCTAAATAGATTCTTATTATCTACAGAGCTAGAAATATTTTTTATTCACTTTCTGTTTCAATTTCCTCAATTTTCATTCTTGATTTTTGTTTTTTATAAGTGAATTCTTAATTTCAAAATTAGTGTAAGCCTCAAATAAACTTCAATGCATTCTCTTTTTTTTGGTACTGGAGCTTGAACTCAGGGGTACTCGACCACTGAGCCACATCCCCAGCCCTATTTTCTATTTTATTTAGAGGCAGGGTCTCACTCAGTTGCTTAGCACCTCGCCATTGCTGAGGCTGGTTTTGAACTCGCAATTCTCCTGTCTCAGCCTCCCTAAGTGCTGGGATTACAGGCTTGTGCCACCGCACCTGGCTAAACTTCAACCCATTTAATAAAAGTAAATTTTAAATGATTTTATTCATATCTATATTTATATATTTTCCTGCTTTGCCATTTCTGTTGGCCATGCATTTTTTTTTTTTGTATTTTTCATACTGGCATTTCATCCAATGAACCAGGAAATATCTGCTTGCTTTTATGTAAAGTCTGGACCTGAACCAGATAGAAAAGATAATTTACTATTTTGTAGCCTAATTAATTAGATGAAGAGTGATAATTCACTCAAAAGAGAGTATTTAATGAATTAGGAAGACTGAAAAACTTTTGAAATACAGTTCTCTGTAGCATTTTACCACCTGCTTGATAAAAGACCAGGATTTCTTTGATGAAAC
>CM053400.1:159735860-159752319 GCA_028644305.1 Xerus rutilus | reverse complement strand
ATATTTTGCTTTTTTCTCTGATGCGACATCTTTTGAATTTTCACACATTTGATATTACAACATTTGATTATGACTAATGGATTCAAAACAAAATCATGAAGAAAGAGAAATATAAAGGGAAAGAAGTTCATGGACATAAAGTTCAGAATTAGAAAAACATGACTGTTGAGTCAAAGTCAGGGAGAAATTGAAAGAGGGATGAAGTAAGTGAGCAAACAACTAGAACAATATCAAAGTAGGACAGTAGTGAAAGACATTTATTGGATTTTGAAATTTAAAACCATCCAGTATCCACATAAAAGCAGTTTCATTGGCTTAAGAAAAAGATGTTCCAACAGGTTGAATACTGGAGAAAGGGCCCTCAGGGACCCACTCCTCCAGCCACACCCTACCTGTCTACAGTTTCCACCCAGTTAATCCCCTCCAGTGATTTATGCACTGATTAGGTCACCACTCTCATAATCTGATCATTTAACTTATGAATGTTCTTTCATTGTTTCATGCATGAGCTTTGGGTGGGCACTATGTATCCAAACCATAGCAATGTAGAAAGACTATTACTTTATAAGTGACTATTATTAGTTAAAGTGAAATTGTTTCTTTCCCTCAATATTTTCTCATTTTTCTCCTCCATCAAAACTTTGCTCAAGTTCTCCCACATATAAAAAAATAGCACACACACTCACAAATCTCTAATAAAAATATAAAATTATTTTGTCTTACCTGAAGCTAACATTCTATATATATTGACTATCATCCAAAGTCAAACATTTTGAAAAAAGTCCTTGTCACATTGTATTTACAATTCCTTTTCCCCTCATTTCCTAGTTCAATTTTACAAACATTTTCGAACCTCCATTACACCTAAATTTATCTTACAGAAATTACAAATGATATAAATGCGACATGTAGTGGGTGCTTTTCAGTACTCAGCTAGCCTGAACTATTCCTGTAAATAAAACTACATACTCCCTTCTCAGGGAGGAGGGACCTATTTACTGTACTGAAAATAAAATTTACTCTGTGCTATATCATATTACCTACTGCTCATTTTCATTCCATATATAACATCAGTTATGACTTTATTCATTTCTGCTTCTTTAAATACTCTAAACTTTAAAAAATATTTAAATATTGATATAAAAAGAGACAAGGAATACACTTGGTAGCATAATAATGATTATTCATCTCTTTTATAATTTTCTATTTCCTTTACCCCATTTCACTTTCTATAACTACTTATGGAATATTAGACATCTTTATTGGACTGATATTGTCTCATGTTTTTTTCCCTCTTTATCATTTTCTTTACATTCTAAGAAAGATTTCATATAATTTTCGAAGCTGTATACTTGAGGTAATATCTATCAATCTCCCTCATCTATTTCTTATTATATCCAGAAACATATTTTCTTTTATATATTTTTTCATCACCCTGCTGTCATAGTTGGTAAACTTTAAATTTCTCTGAGTACTCATTTTAATTTGTTTAACTCTTTTACTCTAATTGTCTTGTTTCCTTCTGTTATTGTTCTATTTTTTTGTTTTTCTTTCATATAGTGGTGTTTCAATGTTTGCTTTTTCATTTATAACTACAAATTTTGTTTGTTTGTTTGTGTTTGGTTTTCCATTTATCTTCAATGAAGAAGTTAGTATTTGCTTAATTTTTCTAAAGAACCAATGTGAGATTGGCCTTTGCTCAGCTTAATACATGCTAGAATAATTACCAGGCTCCCTGTTATCTTCCTAATTGCTATTCTGCTTAGATTAACCTTTCATAATGATTTTTTGGTAAGTTATTTCTTCTATTTTAACACCCCTTCACTATTTATTTTTTATTGTTGCTATGAGCAGGTTGAAAATGCAACAGTTAGAATGGTAGGAATGGGAGTAGCAGAATGACCCATTTGGATTTTCTATCAATATCCACAAAAGCACTTCTCATACATCCTGGGTTTGCTTAATTATTGACTAGTAATTATTAGAAGCTCTAATCATTAGAAGATTGTACTGTCTGAATTTTAATAATGGATTCAACAATATGTATCTAATTTAGATTTTTATGAGTTATTGTGCTGATTTACTAAACAAGGAACTAGCATACTGCATTAGTATTTTGTGAAGATTAAATTCATATAAATAAATATAAATACAAACAACATAAATGCATGGAATTCATATAATGAAGATATAACTCATTTATATTGCTCAAAGTCATGTGTTAGGCATTTGACGAATATTAGCTGCTTCTTCATTACTACCACCACTACTATTATTTTTATTTGAAAACTGCTATGTGTACTTAGTGAAAAAAATGGATGAAAGACATTTCAGGGTGCTAGACAATGTTTGCAGTATATGAACTTTAAAAAACCTGTTTTTTTGTTTTAAATTATGGTAAGACCATCTATCCTAGGGTCAATTATTTTAACAAATTTTTAAGTTTATAGTACTGTACTGTTCACTATTAACATGATGATATACAACAGATCTCTAGAACTCATTGATCTTGCATAACTGAAACTTTATACCTGCTTTGTAGCAACTTTTAACCTTCTGATTTTATTCCACAGCCATTGTCCAGGTGAATGACAATCTCTCCTTGTCTTTTTCCCCTTCTTTCCTGTTTATTCTGTAGTTCCTCAGCTCCCAGTCTGTGGGCTCTGTTTTTAAGGAAAATCTTGCATTGTCTTCCATTCTTCCTGCTGTTATCCAAAGGCAGAAATTCTTGAAATTTCAGATTGTCCAGGTTTCAGCTGTGTTTCTAAATTTTGATCTTCAAACTTTTTTTCTGATGATCTATTTTCCTCCCTGTCTTCCCTTCTACCCACTAGCTAGGGATTGAACTCAGGGCCTCATGCATCCTAGGGAAGCAATCTACTGTTGAACAATAGCCCTGAATTCTTTTTCTTAAATTTTTTTTAAAGAAATTTCATAAACTTGGGCTCTGTTCTGTTTGCCATAGTGTATTTCTACAGCAAATATGTACACCTGATTTTTATTTTGGTACTAGGGATTACCAACTGAGCTTACCCACTGAGACATATCTCTAGCCCCAGCCCTTTTTTTATTTTGAGATAGGGTCTCACTAAGTTGCTGAAGCTGGCTTTGAACTCAATTCTTCTCCTCCCTCAGCCTCCCGAGTCACTCAGATTACAGGTATGAGCCATTGGATGAACCCTGCTACATCTGATTTTCAGACTAAAATTTTCTTTACTTGACAAGATGTGATGTGAAAATATGAGGTATGTGACATTGGTTGAGAGGATGAGGTCAGCTTAATAAGATTTTTATCATAACATGGGAGAAAATCCACTAGTGTTCAATATTATCATAGCTTTTCTACCATCTGTGAGTGGACATTTCCAGATGAAAGTCTGGGCCTATTCATCAAAATAACACAATATAAATTTACTGATCTATTAAGGTACCAGAAACCACATTGCTCAGAATGCACTTTGGTTTTTGTTGCCACAAAAGACGTAATTCATTTTAAGGACATGTTTTTCATTGTGTAAATGTCCATTGAAATTGAATCACCTATCTATTACTGAATATTTGCTTAAGCTTCAGGGAGAAAAGGCTATCAAATTAAAATATTATTTTAATTTTTTAAATCTTAGAGACTCAGAATATTCATTTCTATTTAAACAACATAGTTACTTTGTTAATTTCCCTCTTCCATTGCAATAGCATTCTTCATTTCCAAAAAAGTACCTTTCAATTGTATGTCATAGGCAGGAATTCAAAAAAGGAATATTAAGAAATGTTGATTTTTTATAACAAGGTAGTTATTTTGTAAAAACATTCTGAACAGCATAAGTATGCAATCAATGTGTTTTTTACATTTAATTTGGCAGTTAGAAATTGTATTTTTAAACTAGGGATCTTACTAGAATACATGGTGATAAGAATGAGGTTATAAAGCCTTCTTCATATACCTGTGAAACATAAAATGCCCAATTATATAAATTGTCATTTGGTGAAAAAAAAATTAGAATTCTATATAAGTGGAAAAAAGCAGTATAAAATACATAATTCAAAATTGATTTAAATCACTATGAATTATAAAGCTATTTGATAAATTAGAGGAATATTGAGCTTTCAAGCAGAACAAGAGAGTTGATAAAGTTTAATTAAGGGAAGAAAAATATGAAATGACAATAGATAAAATGAGTGTTTAAAATACTATTGTTCCTAAATATTCTGAGTTAGATTTCCCAGACTGCAACTATTCTATAGTGGCAATGTAGCTTCCTGTATGCTTCTTTTTGTTCCTTATCTTTAACTGCATCATTTTAAAATAATTTTCTGAGTTTTTTTTTCATATTTTAATTTAAATATAATTGTATTTGAAAATCTCCTGGGGTTGTGTTTCACCACCTCCCTACCAAGGAGGAGTCAACCACTGAGACCCAGCTTTTTCTCTATTTTTGTGTGTTTGTCTTTTCTCCATACCCTCACTGCCTAGTCTGAGAACCTGAATTAATAGCAGTGCAGGTCTTGAAAAAAAATTTAGAACCCCTCTCTGAGTGGGGACAGGCTTAGAACTGAGGGCACTGTGGAAAGGACATATGTCAGTAGTCTTGCCAGTTGCCACTGCGCAAAACACTATGTGGGAAGGTAGGCACTACTTGGTAAAGCACAATAGTTGTAGCACATCCCTGTAAAGGGTGGAGGTTCTGTCACCTATTGTCACTAAACCATTCTTTAAGCAGTCACTGATCTCTTGTAAGCTTCCCTCATAAATCACACATCCCCTGCTATCTCTGGGCACTTACTTTGGCTTACCTACAAACATCTCACTGCTTTGGCACAACCAATACACCTAGGCTGTGGAAGAGAAAACAATGAGTTTAAGTTAATATTATATGTATGAGTCTTCGGGGTGAATATTTTGTATTCTGAAGCCCTCGCATGTGTGCACATCTACCCACATTCATAAGCTTTTTACAGATGTCTTTCAATTCACTGTTCAATATATTGACAAGTGAATTTATTTTAATATTTTTAGTTATAGATGGACACAATACCTTTCTCTTACTTGTTCATTTGTATTTGGTGCTGAGGATCAAAACCAGTGTCTTAAACTGGTAGGCAAGCACACTACCACTAAGCCACAACCCCAGCCCACAAGTGAACTTTTATTGCTTAATATCTAGAAAAAAATTTCTTAAAATCACAAACTATGAAAGAATTAAGTGTAAAAAACAACAGCGAAAACAAACATGAATTAAGTAACACTGATGTAAGATGAAATTCTATTATTTTATAAATACAAATATTGATTTTAATTGACTATAGAACTATTCAGATTTGAAATATTCAATGCCGTATCTTTTACTAATAATTATATAAACCAAATATGAAGCAAAAATTGGCATTTTTGAGAAGTAAAAAGTAACAGCAATTTATCAGAGGCCAATAGTTGGCCCACATGTAAGATTTTTATGGGAGGCTAAAAAGTTGGGCATATTTGAATGTCTTCTTATCATTTGATTAATATACAGCCACTGGGACAAGGAGTAATGAGTTCACTTTACATTCTAGTAAAGAAAGACTTTTGCTTTCAATGTGTTAATTTCTATTTGCTCTGGCATTTGCTTTGTCTAAACAAGATGTTGCCAATGATCTCGTTTTGAGAACTAAGATGAATTGCCTTTTAGAATGCCTTTTGTATTGAACTACAAATTAAAGCAGGGGATTAAATTAATTCTTTTACTAAAAAGGTAAAACTTAGCAATTGTCTGAGAACATTTTCTCAAGAAGTACTTTTGCAGAATTATAAAGCAAGTAATATTGTTATCAGAATTCTCTCAAGCATATGGATTCAATGGAAATACTTGATAGAAGTCTTTATTCAGTTTGTGAAGAGAATTTGAGTCATTCTTCAATTCATTCCAAAGGCAAACGTGGATATTTTGGGAGAAAATATTTGAGAATTTAATTAGCATTCTTCAAACTACAAGGTCAAAAGCTAGATTCTTCTATACAAATTTGCAAGCACTCTTGGAGAGCAAGGTACTCAATTAGTTGTTTCAAGAGTAAGGCTTCCAAATGTATAATTCCAAGGAGTGGTGCCCACAGTTACCTTTATTCTGTATATCACATTCTAGTAACAGAGTACTGCTTGAATACTTTACATATCTCATTTCATATATTCTACATTAGCAGTTTTTTGTCCTTGACATTAAACCTCAGGCCTTAATTTCTACAGCCTTATTTTTCTTTTTCCAGAACACTGACTACTCATCATCTCCATTTATCCTTATCTCTTTCTCTCATGAACACTCTTATTGTGTCTGTGTGTGTGGCAGGAGGGTTTCAAACATTCTATGGATCTCAATATGGCAGAAACCACAAATATATTTATGTAGCAAAATTCAAAAGTCAAGTTTTCAATTTTTTTAAATTATTATTTTTTACCTCATCTTACTCAGTTAAGCAATATTTACACAAGACTATATAGGGCTTCTTGAAACACATTATTGTATTTCTTCCAAGATAATATTTTTTTTTTCAATTTCACATTTTATCAAGTGCTCTTAGATTGAGAGCACTTGTTTCAATTTATAACCAATAAAATGTGCTCAGCCCTGTAATCCCAGCATTTAGGGAGGCTGAGATGGGAGAATCGCGAGTTCAAAGCCAGCCTCAGCAACAGCGAGGCGCTAAGCAACTCAGTGAGACCCTGTTTCTACCTAAAAAAGAAAAAAAAATAGGGATGGGGATGTGGCTTAGTGGTCCAGTGCCCCTGAGTTCAATGTCCAGTCCCAAAAATAAATAAATAAATAAATAAATAAATAAATAAATAAATAAATAAAATGTGCTCAGCCTATGCGTGGCTTCTTACCTCCATTTACACTCGCTCTTCAGAAGACTTCACATGGCTTTATAACTCATATCCAGACCTCTTCTAGATTTATAACTGACATCTCTGACATCCAGATTCATCCATCTAATTCAGTATGAACTGGTTGTCTCTCAGTGTCTTCCTGGTAGTTCCCTCAGATTTAGATTATGTGAAATAGTGCTCTTTGTTTCTGCTCTTCTCATATGTAAATTTCACTCTTCCTCAGAAATACACTCCTGGTCCAGTCTTTTCCTTTTCAATAAATACCTGCTTCATTCCTCAGATTGCTCAGGTCTTAGAACAATTTCTTGACTCTTCTTTGTTATTCATGATGTTTTCATCCATCAATAGTAGCTGGTGCTTCTGCCTTCATATATGCCTGAAATCTGGCCATTCTTAAACCTCCAATGAGGCTCCTTTACCTCTTCCTAGGATGATGGTGACCATTTCCTAAAACTTCTTTACACCTTGGTTCTGCCATCATGTCCTACCTACAGCTAGTTTTTTAAGTCATCTTTTAAAAAATATATGTCAACTTGCCAGGCGCAGTGGCACATGCCTATAATCTCAATGACAGCTGGCTGAAAAAGAAGGTTCACAGGTTGGAGGCCAGGCTGGGCAACTTAGAGAGGCCCTAAGCAACTTAGAGAGATCTGCCTCAAAAACAAACAAATAAAGAAACAAATAAATGTTGGAGATGTAACTCAGTAGTAAAGCACCCCTCAGTTTAACTCCTGGTACAAAAAATATAAAATAAAATAAAAGTAAATAAATCAACAAAAAATATAAGTCAGCCTATGTATCTGTTCACTGAAAAAATCCTTCATGCTTTATTAGAACACTTTGGCCTTTTCGATCATATCCTCTGTTACAAATCTACCTTGTCCTCCCCTCACTCCTTCTGCTTCACTACCATCCTTATCCAGGCAGCCCCAGCACAGCTCTCACTTTGCTGCAAATCAAATACATTGTCTCCCTGGAATATGTTCCATCAGTTATTTGTGGGGTTAACGGTAGTTTCTATGCCTTCTTTTATTCTTTATTTTTTTATTGGTATTTATCATCACTTAGAAGTTTCCAAACATAATTTTCTTTTCCTTCTCTTTCTTTTTTCTTCTCCTTACTTTTTTCTTTCTTTTCCTTTTTCTTCCTTCACTTTTTTCTCCTTCTCCTTATTTACTCCCTCAATTACATTGTCAGCTTCATGAGTATAGATACTTCTTGTCTATCCTATGCCATTATACCCCAAATAACTAGAACAGAACATACAGATGTTGATAAATAGCCATTGATTCAATCAATTTAGCATCCACAGTGACTTTGTGAAATGATGTATTACAAAGAGGGACTAACTCAAAGCCTGGAAATCAATGATGTTTTTGTTGTATTGTTGTTGAATAAACAAATGGATTCACGCCTAAATTAAGGGTAGAACATACCTAAAACTAAATTTTGAAGCATTTGCAAGGACTAAACAGCTTTATCTTGGAATCTATGAGCTTTATAATTTAATTGAACACGCAAAAATGCCTACTCAATAGCTTAAAAACAAGTGGGATAATTTAAGTCCTATAGGGCAGTAGATAATTGCATTGGCCTTTAAGACAGATGTAGGTCCACTTCCTGCTTTGGTCCTCAGATTTATACATTTTTTTAGATATTTCAGATTAGGAATATATTGTCCTAATACACCCGTAGGTCATAATGAAGTATAGTGAAATTACAGTACATTTGTTATCATAGTGAAGTAGAGTGAAAAAGAGTCTATATTATCATCATCCTGTATGATCACCCTTGTTCAGCATTAGTAATTTCTTTCTCTAAAGTAATTTTTCCAGCATCATCTGTGTAAATTGTGCCTTTTACTTAATCCTTTTGTTGAAATGAGAATAAAAATAAATTCTATTATCTTTATGCAAAGTCTTGGAAGACATGGAAGGTGCATAATTAAGCATAAAATAAATTCAAATTTTGTTATTATTGAAAGAAACAAATAGATCAGTAAGTAAAAATATAAAAAGCAATATATTTGCTTATATAAAAAATATTTCTGTAAGAACTGTGCCCGAGAAATGTAAAAATTTCAAATTTCTGGAAGTAAAAGGCAAAGAATTTTTGCAAAAAATAATAATTATAACAAATAGGATGATAAAAGTGAGTAGGCTCTGGAAAGTATAGAGCTATGTAAAAGTATAATAAATATTTAAGCAGATATTATTTCTGCTGGAGTACTAAGAAAGACCTAGTAGAAATCAGGAGAAAATGATGTTTATTTACATATATGCTTATTTGTATACTTGCTTATTTTATATTAAAACACTGATATATTTTCATTTAAATTTTAATTAATATAACACAATATTCATAGTTACTAGATATATTTATAAATATTTGGGCCTCAAATATTAGTTTGCATACATATATACACATACAAACTCATGCATATATAGGTATGCAAAAAATTGTTTCTTTTAATATATTGTAGTTACCATGATTGAAAAAATATATAAAATATTTGTATCACATGAATATTTTGAGAAATATTTGGTAGAATCTGAGAGTATAATATTCTCAGTTCCCATGTGGAAATAATTTAAATTTTTTCCCAATGTACACCTTCTATTAAGATAACTATATTTTCAAGTCAAAATTTAATCTTTTTTTAACATATATTTTATGCATTACAATGTGATAAATCATATATTATTTACAAAATTTTGTTACCATACTTATAATGCAGTAGTACCAGATGAAATAGGATAATGTATATATATGCATATACCTCTTTTGCAGATATGTAAATTAAGATATTTGACTGAACTAAAATAAAAGAATATTTTATATATGTATAACTATAATAATCCAATTAACTAGTTTGATACTCTTTCAAATATACTATGCTTTTTCATGGTTATCATAATGAAAATATTATGATATGTTGTGAGAAAGCATTTTTTCCCTCTTTCTCCTCTTCTTCTTATTTATTTATTTATTCTTAAGAATTTTTTGTGCCAGGCATTGAACCCAGAGGTGCTTAACCATTGAGTGACATCTCCAACCCTTTTTATATTTTATTTTGAAACAGAGCCTTGATGAGTTGTTGAGGCTGTCCTCAAATTTGTGATCCTTCAGCCTCAGCTTTCCAAGCCACTGGGATTATAGGTGTGCACAACTGCAAACAGCACCATTTTTCTTCTTTAAACATATGTGTGTTATATTTGAAAAATGTAAAAGGTAGAGGAAATATTCAGAGAAAAAATTTAAAAGAATTAACTTTATCACCCTGGATAAATATATGTTACCATTTTCTTCCAATTTATTTTTTCTTCCCTACATATTTTTTCTTGCCCATTGAAATATTTCAAACATAAATTTACATGATTAAATTTACATATAATTACCATAGAACAATTTGATAAGTTGCTAAATTATTTACATTTTTAGCACCACTAGTGTATTCTAAGAATGAATGTCAAAATGTATTTAACTCAACATTTATTACTGAACATGAGTGCCATGTTCAAATGTTAGTTCTATGCTTACATATTACACTGCATTTTGTCAATGCATAAAAATGTACTCAAAAGATTTTAATGACTTCCTATATTTTTTTCATATAAAATCTCTAATACCCTCATGTTTGATATTTTTACTAGTTTTTTAAAATTAAATGATATTACCAATCTTTTTCCATCGAATGAATCTTCTTGGAATTTTAAAATTTTTATATATAATATTTGTTTCCTTGATATTTTTGTGTATTCACCATTTGTTAGTTATTGTATTATGAAGATATTTTACCTAAGCACAGGAACAAATAAAGTAATGTGTTTGGAAAAAAAAAGGAGAATGTGTGGAGGGAGAAGGAAAGCAGGAAAGCCAATATTGCAATGTAAAGAGTAATTTTTCCAAAGCTTCTCTCATGACAGTGAGTGAGTCTCTTAAAACCTTCCAAGAAAATCAGCAATATCCATTCAACTCAATTTCAAAGCATGTTCCTCAGGACCATAAGCATCTACAGAGAATGTGCAGGTATTTTTCTGAACCAGAAAAATAGGTGGATATGAATATATTTTGCCAGTAGCTTGTCACATCATAAAGCTGTAATTGGAGAATTCACATTGAATTCCCCATAGCGCATCAGGGAAAAGGTTACTGCCCTGAATCATCCATCTTACAGGATCTGAAAGAACAGGGCTGTATCCAGTTTTCCTGGCATATGTTCTACCTTTAGGTCAGTGAACAGTGAGCCAGTAGTAATGCACTCATTATGCATTTTTCCTAGAATGGACAATGGGACTCACATCTTTACTTTTGACCTGGTAAATCTTCCCCGAAGATGCCAGTTTAGCAGATCCCCAGATATTTCTTACTTGGACATTATCCCTTATTGCTAAAACAGCCAATAATTTATAAGTAGATAATAATTTATAAGTAGATAATTTATAAGTAGATAATTTACAAGTAGATGATCTTTGACTTTTGCATATTTTATAAATCATAAAAAACCATAAACATGATAAAATTCTAATCCTTAGCAAGAAAAATATTGTAACAATTTTAACAATTTCCATTTTAATTTAAAAATTTATACTTAAATATACATATACATCCTAATAAAATCTTAAAAGGTATCTAATTCATAAAATAATAAATATCTTTCAAATATATTTAAAAACATAAAAACCATTAAAATCAAATTATATATGCTAATAAAAACTTAAAAGATACTAATCTGTAGAAGAATAAGTATAATGGTTTCCAAATATATGAAAGTATAAAGATTATAAAGATTATATATATATTTATATATATATATTTTACATATATACTTTCAATTAGCTGAGGAGTAAAAAAAAAAAGAAATATATAAAAATAGTGCCTTAATAGATATTTAATGATATGTATTTAAATCAAAACAGAATGTCTTCCTATGAAGTTTGGCACATAAGTGTGAATTTTGCTCAAATCTCTTACCCATAAATCACAATCACCAGAAGTACATAATTTAAGTGTAGGTCCAAGTCTAATACTGGACCCAAACTCTGAGGAAAATGACCAAACACTTTGTAAAAGCTCCCCAGCTATTTCTGTGTAAGCTAAATTTTGAGGACTACAGATCTACACTAATTCCCCTAAATTTTTCAATGTGAGAATGTATTTACTTTTTGGAACTAGAGGTGCTATAGAGGAATGTTTATAGAATTTTGCATATATGTGTGTGTGTGTATCTTTTTTTAATTTTTTTTTATTTTTCTCTTCAAAGTTCAAATTTCCTTTGAAAAATTAACTTTTCCCATTTTTAGGAGCATGGTTTCAGGAGGACTATTCCTAAATCCTCCATTTAGAACCACTAGGGTAGGTCCTCAGTGAATTAAGCTGAGTATCTTGGCTGTTGGAATTGTTTCATAACCAGTGTTAATAAAGGAGGAATTTATTGATGTTTCTAGCAGGAGAAAGAAATAGCATTCTTTTTCTTTTCTCTGAGAGAAGAAGTCATTGGGATATAAGGCTTGGGATGGCTACAGAAATTTCACTTCCATAGGAGGCATCCAGCTGGTAGAGCCAAACCAGTCTCAGGAAAATGGAGTCACCAACATTTATTGTAGTTCATGGTTTAGCCATAACAAGCACAATGTTGTGCTTTGATTCACAGTTTGTCAATTGCAAATGAGTTTTGTTGCATAGGTAAGTTTCTTCATTTTAATTTACATTCTTTTGTGATGTATTTTCATACTAAGATAAGCATTTAAACAGATGTTTGTTATGTTAATTAAAGTAATATTAACTGGAAATCAGTTGAATCACAGAAACTTAGAGAATTTAAGTTTCATAAAAACATTAAGTGGCATGGAAAAAATATATGATTGTATATCCCTCTGGGATTAAAGGTGTGTGCCACTGTGCCTGGCTAGATTGGGCAATTTATAATGAACAGAAATGTATTGTTTCATAGTTCTGGAGTTGGGAAGTCCAAGATTAAAATACCTGCACCTAACACAGCTTTCTGGCTGTGTCATTACTTGGGATAACAGCAAAGAAAGAGGGAAAGATTGAGCTAAACTTATGATTTATAAATGGCATTAATTTCATTCATGGTGGTAGAGTCCACAGGTCTTAATTGCCTTTCTTTTAATGGTTTTATTAGTGTAATCATACATGTGTGGAATATAATTTGCTCCATTTTAGTCCTCAGCACCTCCTCTTTTCCTCCCCTCTTCTCTTCTTCCACCCTGTTTCACTTTGTCTACTGTAATGGTTTTCCATTTATTTATGTATGCTTTACAGGTATACATTGAAGTAAAATTAACTGTGGTACATTCATATATGAACATAGCATAATTTGGCTAATTTCAGTGCAAGATTCTTCCCTTTTCTTGTCCTTCCTTCTTCTCCTCAATTTCCGTCTGTTTGACAAATCTCCCTTCTATGTTCATGTTATTTTCCCCACCTTTTTTCTTATTTTGGATTAGCTTCTGCATATGAGAGAAAACATTTGAGCATTGGTTTTCTGAGTCTGGCTTATTTCACTTAGCATGATATTCTCCAGTTCCATCTATTTTCCAGCAAATGCCTGGAAGAAGAAGCAAAGATGCAACAATTCTGTTCTTTGTAGCTGAATAAAACTCTGTGTGTGTGTGTGTGTGTGTGTGTGTGTGTGTCACATTTTCTTTGTTTCTTAATTTGTTGGTGGGCACATGGGCTGGTTCCACAACTTGTCTATTAGGAACTACACTTCTGTAAACATTGATATGGCTATATCACAATAGACTACTGATTTTAGTCCTTTTTGATAAATACCGAGAAGTGGGATAGCTAGGTCATATGATAGTTCTATTTCTAGTCTTAAGAAATATCCATTCTGCTTTCCAGAGTGGTTGTACTAATTTGTAGTCTTACCAACAATGAAGATCAATGGACACAGAGTCAAAATGACATAGAAACAGGAATCTGATACTTGATAAAAGTGTCAACAATATATGTTGGAGAAAAGATAGCCTTTTTAACACATGGTGCTGGGAAAACTGAATATTCACATGCAGAAGAACAAAACTTGATTCCTATCTCTTACCCTGCATAAAATGGATCAAAGATCTAGGAGTAAGAGAAAGAAAACTTAGCCTCAACACTTCAACATATTGACACTGGTATCAGTTTCCTTAACAAAATTCCTAAAGCACAAGAAATAAAATAAGAAATCAATATCTGAGATGGCATCAAATTTAAAATCTTCTGCATACCAAAAGAAACAATCAAGAATATGAAGAGAGAGCCTGAAGAATGGGAGAAGATCTTTGCCTACTGTTCCTCCAATTAGAATAATAAAGAACTCAAACAACAACAGCAACAAATAACCCAATTAGAAAGTGGGCAAAAGAACTAAACAGACATATCTCAAAAAAAGAAATACAAATGGCTAATAAATATAATAAAGAATGTTCAACATCCTCAGCAATTAGGGAAAAGCAAATCAAAACTACATTGAGATATTGTCTCACTCCAGTGAGAATAGCAATCATTAAGAATAGAAATAATAATAAACGCTGATGAGGATTTTGGGGGAAATGTATACTAATTACTCTTTAGAGCTACATATCTTAATTCTGCTAAAATATTAATTAAATTTCAACATAAGTTTTGGAAGAGAAAAATATGTGAAAAATAGCAAACTTTAAAGCTAATGCTCTATGGAGTTTAGAATCCTACACAGGGGTTTAAAGTCAAGCTTAGTCAATTACTCTTCATAACATACTGATTTTTCTGTGTTTATATTTCTTCAAGATTCTAAATAAGGAATAATAGGAAATGGGAATTGAAAACAGTGTAGCTTGAGGGAAGAGGCAAGTAGCTCTATGCTAACACCATCCCCCCCCCCCCATGAATGTTTCACTAAGACTAATTGGTATAGATAAGGGAAGGGTGCTTCGCCAGGCCAGAGACACTAGGTCCACAGCTCGCAGGACCCCTGACCCCTGAGCCCAAATTCCTGGGCACTAAAACTGACCACTTCATTGATTTATGGAATTAGCCCCAAATTCCTAAGTGCCTGAGAGAACCGGCACGTCTCCACTATGCCATCCCCCAACATAAACCTATAAAAACCCAGTCCCTTTCTTTGTTCAGTGGCTCTTTTTCCACCAGGAGAATGGGTCCACCACCACCACCTTCGCAGATGAATCCTGTTCCTGAATAAAAGCCTGAAATGACTTGCATGGTTTGCTGCCACCCTTTGATCTTTTTGCCCTTACAAGGAATATAATAATTGTCTCTTACATTTATAATAGAGATTAAAATAGATGTCTAAAAAAGGGAATAATTTAGGGCATAAAGCAAATCTTTAATCATAGTACATTTGTTTTTAAATATTTAAAGAAATATACTTGAGGACTTTCTCCATTTATTTAACGCATTGTTTTTTTTTGTCTTCCTATATATAAAAAATGTTTAATTAGATTTTTGTGGACTTCTTATTTTTTTAGATTTTATCTAAAATATACCCTCTTCAAATCAGTATTGTTTGCTTTATAGATTCTTACACATCCACATTCTCTTAATTTTCATTTTCATTTGAAATCATATTTATATTGCATAAAATTCTGAATTTATATATTTAGCTTATTCAACTAAATATATAAAGTAAGTTATATATCTTAGGCATTATCACTGTCACTAGTTAATATTAGAAGCTACCTCCATGCCAAGCACAAGAAAAGTATAGATAAGTATAGACTCAAATAAATGACAAGTCCTACATCAAATAAAATATTTAGCATTGTTTTAAATAATTTTATTTTTTAAGATTATCATTTGGTCATGACCAGCAATATACAGTCTTGACTAAGAGAGAAATTAAATACTCATTAAGGTGGATTTAATTCCCTCTTCCTGAATATTTTAATTTTTGGCAAATAATATGTGAGTGAATTTATATTTAATGAGTAAAATAATGAATTATCCATCCATTCATTCATTCATCAATGTATAGTGATTCAGAAGTCTCTACATTATGTAGTTTATAGCTCTGATTCAATGACTATTTTATTGGTTTGGTTGCATAACAAACACATTCATATATTATGCATGTAATCTGCAAGAGCACCATTATATACAGACTTGCAGCATGTGACGAGTTTTTGTCTCAATTTGATTCATCTTTTACTCCAGAATTTGAAAATATCAAAGGGTAAAATTGCAATAATCTTTGAATATCTAAGATTTAACAGAGAATGTCTTATAGACTCTAGGGTATGTTGCCCAGCTCTCCACACTTCTTAGGATTGAGGCACTCCTTCTCCCAGCTATTAATAGCCCTGATGTCAAACAGTTCAAGACCAATTACCCCTTCCACAGGATGGCCTTGGATGAACATTGTCAACTCACTCCTCAGCCTATTCGCTTTGGCTGAGGGGATTTTTCTTGTCCCATTCAATGATGTGAATGCCTGCTAAAAACACATTCTTGCCTCAAGAGTTACAAACTTACAGGACCATCCCAAATTCAGAGCTTCCTGCAGGAAAATCTGAGACCTGTGTTTAGACCGTATTGTTGCCTAGCTGTGATGGTTAATTCTTTATGTCAACTTGACTGGAGCATGGCATGCACAGA
>CM053400.1:159721356-159735360 GCA_028644305.1 Xerus rutilus | reverse complement strand
GCACTTGTTCTCCTTTTGAAGACACACCTCCAGTGTCTATATGAGAAGTATTGGGCCTGAGAAACTGCAGATTTAACAGATATGGTAGTTTTCATCCTCTGCTCTCCCCTGATTTCCTAACCCTTTTGTTCTTCAGTTCTCCTCACCTGCTTTCCCCAAAGTCACTCTGCTAAGAGCAGAGAGGATAAGAAACAAAGAAGATGAACAAATCATGGCCCTGGGTGATGTGGCTTTCTTCAATTTTGTTACAGATACTCATAATGAGTTTTTAGGACATTTAGAACAAAAATTCTTTCAAACTCCAGCATCCTCTGGTCAGGTTTTGGTCACTACTCTCTCTGATGGAAATTTCATGTAAGATACAGCATTACTATGTTGCCATAATTAACAACATAGTTTAAATTTTAAAAACCTTGCAAATCAAATCATTTAATAAAATTCAAGGAACCAGAGATATGAATGTTGACGTGTAGTATATTCTATAAGATTTTGAATAAAAAGTAAACTTTTAGTTTTGATTTTAATAGCACAGACATCATACCTAATTGTTTCCCATTATACAGAGAGATTAGGAGTAGTGTTATGTGTTTTTTGTTTTTCAATTTATTGAAAATGCCTACTTATAAAATTATTACCACTGCAATATATCTCTCTCTTAAAACTAAAATCAACCCATATTCCCCTGGTTGTACATGGATGTGTGAGTTCATGTCTGTGTCATGACTTGCTCATGTACACATGCTTGTGTGCATGTGTGGCTGCTATATTTACCTATAGAAGTCCATTTTATAACTAGAAAATAACTGGTAGAGTTAAACATGTGTATTCTCTGTAGACTCTTCTTTAATAACTCTATTTATCTTTGGTTTTATTATAAGACATAAAATACTAGCAGAAACATCAGGTAGAACACTGAATAGTTCTCTCAACTGCCTCTGTTAACATTTCAAACACAATGATTACCCTCTACTCAGATTGTCTCAAATTTGAAGCACATTGAATCAGATGACATAAAAGAGAGATGAATGATAAATGTATGAAGACTTTTAAAAGTTATTGCTATTATAATATCTGACTTGGGTTGTCATTTGATTACTGCTGAACAATGAAACATAGCCACAAGCAATCATATATATTTTTGCTGATGATTCACTCTGTAAGCTTCTGCTCTCTTTCAAAAAGTATTCACTTTAGGGTTTGATTTGTCTTTCTATATCCTCTTCTCTCTTGTAATGACAATTTTGGCCTTTGCTTCGAACCCATTCATTAATATGGTAGTGTTTTAATTGGTGACACTAGTAAATGTTAAATTTCACCTTTGCAATTAACTATAAACAATTAAAAACAGATTATAATAAAAAGCACAAAAATGTTACATAATGCTCTACAGAGAATCAATTTACTAAAGAACAGTAAATTTACCATCTAATGATTATAGCTCTTTAAAAGATTAGTTTAAATTAAAAATTACTATGAAGCATATTATATAGTATTTTGGATGTATTAAAAATTCCTCCATGTTACCAATAAATATTTTAACCCATATTTTTCTCATTTTTGCTTTCATGTCACTATGCTCATTTCTATTTCCAAAAAATAGTATAAAATAAATATGTACTGTATATATTACATCAATGATTGAAAACAAATTAACATTTAAGTGGTTGAATAAAACATCATTTAATGTAGGAAATTAGCCTTGAATAAATGCTGAGAGCAATTCTGCAAGAATCTGAGGATAATAGCAGGCAATACACAGGCAGAGAACAGTAGATAGCAAATACAACTGGGAGCAGACTCACCATTGTATGTCTAGAGACTTCTTCATTTAAATTAGGTGCAGCAGTGTGTGACTATATCCCAGCCATTTGGGAGGCTGAGGCTGGAGAATTCCAAGTTTAAGACCAGCCACAGCAACATAGTGTGACCTTGTATCAAAATAAATATTAAAAATGATTGAGGATGTTGCTTATTGGTAGAGTGTCCCTGGGTTCAATCCCCAGTACAGAAAAAACATTTTTTTAAAAATCTTCATTTATATAGCCATGTTTATTAATCAAATGTTTCCCAAAGGAAACATCATAATATTAACAGCATAATTATCAGTAAATGCCTCCTTATACAATTATCCCACTCCAATATATCTCTCTTAAAACTAAAATCAACCCATATTTCCCCCTGGTTGAGCAAATAATCAGACCAGTTTGGGAAAATCTAGCATTTGAAATGTGTCATAAAATAATTCAATTACATAAAACTAAAAAAATAAATCTTGTATATAATGCTCAATATAATGAAGCTAATGAAAATGTTCTGTTCAACTTTCCAAATAGCCGGATGTTTCTGACAATCCTTTAAGTATCTGATGAACAAATGATCAAAAATAATGTACTCATAAGATCATCAAAAGGAATTATTTTGAATATCAAAGATTTAAGGGAGATCCCTGTAAAAAGAAGTACGCTTATACTATTAATGCAAAGTGACTTTCGTATTCCTTTTGGGAGAGAATCCAATATAGAATAAAACACGTTTCATCTTACTAATATATTATTCAAAAAATTCAAGGCAGTATGTATGAGTCTTTGTTCCTTCTATCCTTCTATAATTTATAACAGGTAGAGTTTGAACAATATTTATACATGGCCAATACAAAATAATTTTTATATTTCAAGTTTCTTTCTTTTTTTTTTTTCTTTTGGTACTCGGGATTGAACTCAGGGGTACTTGACCCCTGAGCCACATCCCCAACGCTATTTTGTGTTTTATTTAGAGACAGGGGCATTGAGTTGCTTAGTGCCTCACTATTGCTGAGGCAGGCTTTGAATTCGCAATTCTCCTGTCTCAGCCTCCAAAAGTGCTGGGATTACAGGTGTACAGCACATCGCCTGGCTTCAAGTTTCATTTTATTGAAGATGTACAAATTGAACTTTAAGATAACTAATAGGAAATTCAGATACTTGTTTTATTTCAAATGCATTTACTTTATATAGCCTGATTTATTCTAAAATACTCTATTGAATGCTTCCTTATCTGTTACTATAAGCTTGGCCCAAGTTTTGTAGTGGAGTTTTGGGTACAAATCATTTGATTTAAATTCTGATTTGAAAAGAATTCCAAGGCTAAAAACACATTTGATTCTTTCTGGATTTGTTCATACAGTTTAGAGTTCATTCATTCATAGATCTGTGTAAAAATGGTATCTTGCTCTCAAGAAATTTACTATATATTAGATCAATATCAATATATTGTGTTGAGTCTACCTTGTAAGCAACACTTCAATCTTTCATGGTTCTATTGGAAACCATCAAAAAGGAAAACTATAAGAATTTCTAATGTTTGCAGATGCTAGAAAAACCACAATTATACACAATAAATAAGGATGTGGATATTTCTACCTGAATAGATTATTGGTCTATTATATATTGTTATTAACTCAAAATCTTATTTTTTAAATATCCAAAAGAGCTTTTCCTTGTTTAGATTTATCTTCTTCTGTCATTGATGCCAAACTCTATAAATTATTAGTACAAAGTATAGTGTGTGTTGTGGGGATCAAACTTGGGGGCCGTGCACATGCTGAGCACAAACATTTACCACTAAGCTACATTTCCAGTGCAAACTTGGTCATTCTCTCTTTTGTGCATCCACACTCCACTCTGTTGCAGCAAATCATTTTAAGAAAACAAAAATAAAAACAAAAAAAAATGAGTCTTGCTCATTTTTTTGCTCTGGTTTGCTCCTAACTAATCATTCAGATGTGGATTTCTGATGAGAAAACATTATTGTAAGTGCTCATGGTGTAATTCATTTATTCACACAATAAATATCTATTGACTACCTATTGATTCAATTGTACACAAAATTTGTGTTGAAGTTACAAGGCAATGACTGGGAATCAGGTATTTCTTAATGTTTCTTATGTAATCAAAATATGATATTTGGAAAAGAGATGGGTAAGAAAAGAATGAAATATTAAAAATTTTAGAATGATGAGGGGAATCGTTATAGGCAAGAAGCATGAATGCAGGAAAAAAAAAAGAACTAGGTAAGCAATATTCAGAAAAATAAAAACCAATCAACCAAAAGGCTTTCTCCCATCTAATTTACACATAGATTTAAAAATATTTATTTACTACCCAGTTTAGCCATTAAATCATCCATTCCCTGTCTCTTTTTTTCACCTCATCTCTTATTTAAAATGTGTCACATCCTTTTAACAACATTCCTCTGGCACTTTCTCTTGTCCTATTCAAATGTGGACTTGTTTTATGGATTTGATAGAATAATATTATGATTAATTGACTTGCTGTCACAGATATTCTAAGTTACATTTACATCTTGTTGTCTTACATTCATGATGTCCTCTCTTTTGATATTCAATATCAGGTTTGCTGGAAGTGTCTTTCTAGGAAATGATGCATGAGGGTGAGGCCAGTTTAACATCTTGCATATTAGAAATGTGTTTTGTTATACATTCATTCTTGAAAGATAACATTCAAGGATATAAAATTGGTGGATTAATATTTTTTCATCTTAAAGACTTCAAAAGTCCTTTCTAATATTCTCTAGTGCAGTTTTACTAAGAAATCAGACACCAGATAATTTTCATTCCTTTTCTGAGTATTTTTGAAATTATCTCTTTGTCCCAATATATAAGTAAGATCTACTGATGCCTTAACCTTTTTCTGCTCTTGCAAATACATTGATCTTATTAGGAAAATTTTTGTGCATAAATACAAATATATATATATATATATATATATGGAATATTTGGGATGATTTTTGTTATTGCATAATTGGATTTCATAAAATTATCCAAAACAAGTTATATAAGCTATATTTATGAAAATAATACTCTAATTGTATATATCATATATATTATATATATATGTGCACACACACACATACATATATAAAATATGCCTACAAAACCAATATTGGCATCTATAGGTATGTTCTTTATATTCTCTACAGTTTTGAAATTATAAATGTATAATAAGTACTAAATGAATATAATTTTATTGATCTATTATATAATATAGCAGAGAAAAATTAAATTCATTATACTCTCTTAATTATAATTTATTTAGTTGATCTTATAAATCAATATTACTGATTGTATTTTTAAGTGTGAGGCAAGGATCCTTGCACAAATATTCTATGTGTTTTATATTAAGGACTTTGAATATCACATATTTCCTTCCATCAAATTGCACCACCATTTAGAAACTCAGAATTCTTTTTTTAAAATAAATTTTTGTATATTCATCATTTTTTTCGCTTATATATATCTGATATTACATATATATACATATATGTATATATATCTGATATATATCATATATATACACATGTATATATGTATACATATATATGATATATATGAGGTTTAGCTCAAGGTGTTTTCATCTGTTTTCTTGTCATTTTTTTCTTGATATATAAGATCAGTGTGCAAGGCTATGCAACCTTCCACTGCACATGAATAATCAAAGAGTAGTTTTATCCTGCAGGAGTTGTGTCAGGGCAATTTGACAAACAGTGCTTTGAAGGATTATGACCTTGGAGGTCTCTAGCAAGTCAATTTCTGAATTTGAAGAGGCTGTCAAATCGAATTTCGAACAGTATATTAATGTCCATGATTAAGATTAGAGATACTCTAATGCAATGGTTTTTATTTGTCAAAATTAGACTGTAATCAGATAATAAGTTCCATACACAACTAATTAGAATCAAAATTGTCTAATGAAAGAAGCATGGCATACAGAAGAGCATATATTTACGCCTTTGATCACATCTGTGATTTGATGTGAGAGTTATAAAAGCCACATATATGGCTAAGTTTTTATCCAGTGTAATTTTACTCAGTGATTAAATTATTTAATGTCTGCTATTCAGTTAAAGGTTTTGCTATTGAAGAAGGTGAAGATTCATAGCAGGAAAAGTTAAAAGTTGCAAGCACTACCTTAGTCTGTTTAGATAAGATCAAAATAATTTATGTTTTCTGTAACAGAAGTGATAGGGAAACATGTATATGTATGACAATTTCTCTACAATTAAAATAGAACAATATTATTCTATTATATAATAGAACAATTATTGTTTATTATAATAGAACAATATTATTTTGATTAATCAATTTAGGGGAACTACTTGAAAATTTTGTGAATTCCTTTCAAAATTATTCATTTTACTTTTATAAGGACAGGAGAATTATTTATGGAAGCAGGAGAAGACTTTCAAAAATTGAAGCCTCAAAGAAAGAAGGAAAGATAAGAAAGAAAGAAAGAAAGAAAGAAAGAAAGAAAGAAAGAAAGAAAGAAAGAAAGAAGAAAGAAAGAGGTCATATACCCAAAAAACATTTAAAATTATCTTAACACAATTAGTTAAATACGTGTAGTATTTATGATGAAATTTTGAAAGCCATATTCCCATTGAAATATACCTACACATATACATACATAATGTATATTTCTGAGATTATTGCATAACTTTATATTTCACAAAAATTAAGGGAGAATAATTTACGGAAGCTCTTTTATGAAAATATTTCTCTGTATATAGAGCCATAAAGTTTACATATTATCAAATTCTTATTCTAGATAATTAAATTGTAGACCAGGTCCATAAAATCATAGAGATACTACTTTGGTCCAAGTCCTAATTTGACATTAATACATAGTGTTAAAGACAGCTTGGTGCAATGGGCCATACCTGTAATTCCAGTGGCTCCAGAGGCTGAGGAAGGAGAATTCTCAGTTCAAAACTGCCTCAGCAAAAGTGAAGCACTAAGCAGCTCAGTGAGACCCTCTGTGTAAATAAAATACAAAATAGGGATGGAGATGTGGCTCAATAGTCAAGTGTCCCTGAATTTAATCCCCAGTACCCACCCTCATTTCAAAAAAATAAAGACATAGTAATAAATTTAACAATGACAATATGAACTATAGGTATTCCTCAAGAGATCACAATTGTGAAAGAAGAATTATTTCACATTATAAAAAGAAATGTTACCCATTATAAAAATTTAATTGTGATGTGACAATCTCAAAAATGAAAGTTTTTATGAATCTTAAAATGTATTTATTCTATCATTTTTACTCCTATTATAATGGCATTTCTGGTTAATTCTATGAGCAACTTCTCTATTATTACTTTTCAGTGTTTTCATTTCTCAAAATATGATAATTTTGACATAAAATTACTGTATTAAGACTGGAGTTTTTCATACACTTAATAATTTAAAGTATTTATCAGATCTATACCTGTGGTGAAATCCTTGCTATATAGTGGGAATAGAGACTGGTTCAACTTTGAACTTATTCAGTTAGAGATACTTATTGCGTTCCCAAGTAGCAAGGAAGAAGTGGATTTGGGATATAAAATTGGCACTAGAAAAATAGATGAATTAGAGGTACAAATTTTGAAGTAAAAAGAATACAATTGATTTTGAAAGCCATGAACCTGTATGAGATGACTTGAGTAAATGCAGATAAAGCAGAAATGGAGCCGGGTGTGGTGGTACATGCCTGTAATGCCAGTGGCTCATGAGACTGAGGCAGGAGGCTTCCCATTTCAAAGCCAGCCTCAGCAAAAGTGAGGTACTAAGCAACTCTATGAGACTCTGTCTCTAAATAAAATACAAAATAAGGCTGGGGATGTGGCTCAGTGGTTGAGTGCCCTGAGTTCAATCGTTGGTGCAACCTCCCTCCCCTCAAACAAGGTAGAAATCAATAATTTCTGGGCCCTAAAAAGTTTAGATACACACAGTTTAGGAAGAAAAGCTGAAAACAGGAAAAGAAACATACAATAAATGATATAATAAGGGAAGAGACACTGGAAGTAAACATAAATGATGTTTCCAGAGTAAGAGAGAAGTTGTATGAAAGACTACTGGGAAGTAAGGAGATTGAAAGGGTTGATGAATCAGTGAAAATGATGATAAAACAACTTTCAGAATAAAGTTGTTGTCACAAGTCTGACAACCAAATGCAAATCCTCAAATAAATTATCTAGTTTTACTACAAACTATCAAATGTGAAGTTTGAAAATCTATTTATAGAAAAATAAATGTATCAAGATTAACTAAAATTTATAGAAAATTAGTAGAGTTTTGAAATTACTTTAATAAGCAGGATAAATTAATAAAACAAATAAAAATCCATCAAAATTGAAATTTAAACTTTGAAGGAGTTTAAAGAAATATACTTAGAAAATAATAGAAGTATAAATTAATGGAAGTTCATAGACTCCAGAAGGCATTCCTAGCATATCCTATATCAGGCATTCCTAATATACCCTGTATCAAGGATATAGAATAAATTTAAATATAAATTAAATAGGTAAATGATAGACAAAACTAAGTAATTGAATTAAAAATATTGAGGAATAAAGAACATTTGAAAAAGAAATGCATATATTTATTATTCAGTTATTTCAAATTCCAAAAAACAAAAACAAAAACTGTTAAGTTTTATCAGTGTTTCAGATCATGGAAAAGGAAGTAGTAGTACTTCCCAATGCTTTTCTTATACTATTGATTGTTAAGCATAACAAAATCTGTAAAAAGGAACCTCCCAAAATGCAGAAATTTTACCTTGGCCATGGTTTAACATTAAACCTGAGACCTAGTTTGAGTGGATCATCTAAAAAGGAAGGAAGAGTAGGATGGAAATTCCAAAAGGATGCCATGAAATCAAGGTTTCTTTTGGTTGTGAATGCTTTTCTGAAGTATTCATTAAATGTAAAGATCATGGAAACAGAGAAAAGTTATACACCTTTGCTGCACTATAGGAGACTTTCTATCATAAAACAATACTTCATATCATATTATTTAACACTGATTCAATTTCATAAGTTAAAAAATGATGACAATATCGAACACTTCACAAAACAGTTAATAAAAGTCAATATAAAGATTGCCAAACAAGATGTCAGGCAGAAAATAGATATTTGATATATTTCTTCACTGTATATTCCTTTTCTGAAAAAAGTGTACATTGATGACAGATATTTAATGGCATATAATAACTGCATACAGCTTCTAAGGATTTAATCTATTAATTCTCTCCAGTCAAGGACCACCAAGAAGCTGGGCATGGTGGCTCAAGCCTGTAATCCCAGCACTTAGGGAGACTGAGACGGGAGAATCGCGAGTTCAAAGCCAGCCTCAGCAATGGCGAGGCGCTGAGCAACTCAGTGAGACCCTGTCTCTAAATAAAACACAAAATAGGGCTGGGGATGTGGCTCAGTGGTTGAGTACCCCTGAGTTCAATCTCCAGTACCAAAAAAAAAAAGGACCACCAAGAACATACCTATAATGAAGAAAGTCAGGTTTGTTGGCTCATTGCACCAATAAGAGAGCAGATCATGAAAGTATGAGGTACAGTGAAAAGAGCATAAAGATGAATTATAGAATTTTGACATGTGCTACATCATTTTGGAGATGATTCAAGGAAGCATAATATTAGCGTGCATAGGGAATGGCATAGGGTGATCCTGTCCTTATCTTAATTTTTATCTAAAAGGTAGGAATAATGAAGTGAGGCTAAACTTAATATGGTGAAAAAGCAGCAGTTATATTAACATTAATGAGATGTGGAGGGTATTAGGTCATTTTTATGACTTGGACAGTTTTTCAGTGGTTGGTTGTGCTCTGTCATGGGGTGGTCTCATTTTCGGTGTCACTCCATTATGGTCATTACCGCAGTTTATGTCTGAAATTTACCCCAAGAGCCCACCTGCTTAAGGATTGGTTCTCACTCTCTGGTGCTATTGGGAGGTGATAGAACCTTCCATTGGTAGGGCCTAGTTGAAGGAAGTTAGGTCAGTAGAGGTGTGCTCTTGAAGGTATATTGGGACTCCAGCTACCTCTTATCTCTTTTTGCTTCCTGACTGCCATCAGGCAAGCAGGCCTCCTCTGCCATGTACTCTCACCATACAACAGGACCAAAAGAACAGGACTAAGCAACCACAGACTAAAAATGTGGACCAAACAAAATTTTATCCTTTAAGGTAATTTTCTCAGGTCTTTTGTCACAGTGATGGAAAGATGACTAATGCAGCAACAGAGTAAGCTTTATCTACTTTTTATATTCTATCAAATTACTTATGTTCAGTGCTTCTGCACATTATCATCTAGCTACCAGAGGCCAAACAGCTGGCTGACTGTTATCAAGGGCTGCTTTTTAAAAATTTTTCATATATTTTGCTCATATAAGGTCATTTAAAGGGTATAAGGATTTAAGTTATGTGAGAGCAAAGTAAGAAGTTTTAAAATCACATAGCATCCTATATCTAAAGGATTTGCAGACATAAAGTTTGCACATGAGTTCAATCAGTGCCTGCACTATAAGATATCTGAAATAAAATAAAATGACTTCAAGTATGAATATGGCTATATAACTATGTGTATTATACATATATTTATATTAAATAAAGTACATAAAACATCAACCCACAGTGAAGCCAAATGTATGTATATATAACTGTTATTGATTTATTTTTATTATGATATTCTCTATGACATCTCCATACATGCATATACAGTGTTTTGATCATGTCCACCCTCCTCCTGCCTTATCTGCTCTCCTCTCTTCAGTCCTCTTCCCCCGTCATAGTATTTCTTTCAAATATATATTAATACTTCTGTTATGAAATATTAAGTTGGAAGGTAGCTACTTGAACTTAGAAATATACAAAATATGTAAGTTCAAACATATATTTTTTAAAATTTCTCATTTTATCTATGAACTGAATATCTATAAAAGTGTTCTGACTTTTGAGAAATCTGTCCACATTTTATATTTTTTCATGTATTAAAATAAAATTTTCCATGGAAAATCAACATTTGAAATCTGTTGTGTACAGTTTCTTCTTTTCTGGCACTGTTTTCATAGAAATATAGAGTAGCTGGCTTTACATAATAGAATAATTCTCTCCTTCTTTTTTTTTAAGATAATAGTGTTTCAAATTCTTACTTTGTGATACTTGATAAGCCAACATCTTCTTCCCTTAGAAAAAAAGGTAAATCAAAATGAAAAACACCTCTATCATTTGGCCAGCTTGTAAAGATGCTGTAATTGTCAACCTTTGGGGACCATAAAGACTTCTTTTGAGTATGGTCTGTTCTGATATTTTGAATTTTATGGGAACTGCAATATAAAACCAAAAAGAGGACTAGTTAGTTCTATATCTACAAGAATAAAACTTTTCAATCTTTCCCATAATAGGAACAAAGAATATTGCTTAGTGAATATCTACTATCACTAATCTGTTCATATCAAAAGATATGAAATTTTCTCCCTTTAATCCAAAGTAACTGGTTAGATCACTAAATATCTAGTTCAAAGATTGAAAAGGTTAATTCATTTTTAACATTTTTTTGAAGGCTGTAAGTTTAGGAAAATCTGTTTTCTAAATGTTTATATTAAGTCATTATAGTTATACATAACAGTGGTGTTTATTTTGATATAATTATTCAAGTATGGAATATAATTTGCTTCATTTCAGCCCCAATGCTTCCATCGCCTCCCTCTTTTTGTTTCCCTTTCTCTATTCTAATGGTCTTTTTTCTATTTATGTATTTTTTAAAATCAGTGCTTTATAGATTTTCATAAAAGTGAAATTGACTATGGCATATTTATATATGTACATGGCATAGTTTGGTCAATTTCACTTCACTGTTCCTCTCTTTTCCTGTCCCTTCCTCACCCCCCATCCCTTTTCTATGCTCCACTAATCCTCCCTCTATATTTGTGGGATCAATCCAATTTTTCCCCTAATTCGGTCTAGCTTTTATACATTTGACTCTTGACTTTCTGAGTCTGGCTTATTTCACTTAGCATGATAATCTCCACTTGCATCCATTTTCCAGTAAATGCCTTAATTTCATTCTTTTTTATGACCGAGTAAAACTCCACTATGTATATATATACATTTTCTTTATTCACTCATCTGTGATGGGCACCTGGACTGGTTCCATAGTTTGGCTATTGTGAATTGTGCTGCTATAAACATTGCAATGACTGTATCATTATGGTATGCTGATTTTAATTCTTTTTGATAAATTCCAATGAGTGGAAAACTGATCATAAAGTGGCTTCATTCCTAGTCTTTTAAGGGATCTATATACTGCTTTCCAAAGTAGGAAAACCTGTTTTTGATACCACATTTTCTTCAGTTAGAAAACAATGATGGTATTCTAAATAATGAAGAAAAAGCCACAAGAAAAGAATGTATACACATATGTATATAGAGACATATGTGTATATGTTATAATTATTCAATCATATTAATTATTTAATTTAATGGGTTTCACTGTAACATTTCCATAAGTGAATACATTATGTACATATGAAAATGAGTAATTATCATTTCATTCATATAATTTTCCTGAAGATTCCCCTTAAAAACTGTGGAAATAATATGTATAACATTTTATTCTTTAAAAATACTTCCTTATATTTCAGCATGTATCTTATTCTCTTATTCTCTCTTGAATCTTTCTTTTACAGCAATTTATTGGAATTGATTTTAATGAACAGATCTCAGGGATTGTTTTGGTTTCCAAAATTATTGTTTTTTAGCAACAGTTGCTTTCTCCCCAAGTGCAGTGGCCCATACCAGTACTCAGGAAGCTCAGGAGGCTGAGTAGCAGGATCACAGTTCAAAGCCAGTCTCAGCAACTTAGCAAGGCCTTATGCAAATTAGGGAGACTCTGTCTCAAAATAAAAAAAAAATTAAAAAGGCTGAGGATGTACTCAGTGGTAAACTCTCCTGAATTAAATTTCCATTATAATATGTATCATATTAAGTAAATAAATAAAATAAGTAAAAAATGATTCCTACAACTGGAAATCTGTAATACAAAGGAATGAATCCTTAGTGGTAGGAAAAATATAGTAGAAAAATGTTAGGTCTGATAAATTATCACATAAAGATTTGAGCCAGACAGAACTGAATTTAACTACTCCACCACAAGTACAAGTGATATCAGGAAATTCATAACCAAATTGGCCTAATTTCTAATTTTTTAATATTTACATAAAATGACCCATTTAGAGTTTTTTAATTATTAGTTAGTATAAGTGACCAAAAATATATTAATTGTATATGGTACAACCTAATATTTAGTTTGTTTTTTTTTCTTTTCTTTTTCATATTTTATTTATTTGTTCTATTTAGGCTTACATGTTAACAGAGTGCAATTTGATTCATTGTACATAGATAGAGGATAACATATCAATTCTCTAGTTGTAAGTTGTATAGAATCACAATGTACATGCAGTCATACATAAAGTTAGGGCTATGATGACCATCATATTCCACCACCTTTACTGTCCCCCCCTCTTATACCCCTGTGAACAGAGTTCCACCATTGTTCCCATGTCCTTCCCCACATTATGGATCAGCATCCAGTTATCAACAAGTATATTCAGCATTTAGTTTTCTGAGATTGGCTTACTTCACTTAGCATGATATTCTCCAACTCCATCCATTTACCTGCAAATGCCATAATTTTATTCTCTCTTATTGCTGAATAACTTTCCATTGTGTATATATACCACAGTTTCTTTATCCAGTCATCTATCGAAGGGCATCTTGGTTGGTTCCACAGTTTAGCTATTGTGAATTGAGCTGCTATAAACATTGAAGTGGCTGCAGCACTGTAGTACGCTGTTTTTAAGTCTTCTGGATATAGACCGAGGAGTGGGATAGCAGGCTCAAATGGTGGTTCCATTCCAAGTTTTCTAAGGAATCTCCATACTGCTTTCCAGATTGGTTGTACCAATTTGCAGTTCCACCAGCAATGTATGAGCATGCTTTGTTCCCACAACCTTGGCAACACTTATTGTTGTTTGTATTCTTGATAGTTGCCATTCTGACTGGCATGAGATGATATCTTAGGGTAGTTTTGATTTGCATTTCTCTGACTGCTAGAGATGTTGAACATTTTTTCATATATCTGTTGATGGATTGTATATCTTCTTCTGTGAAGTTTGT
>CM053400.1:159646251-159721256 GCA_028644305.1 Xerus rutilus | reverse complement strand
TTCTCGATTTTACTTCTTGTGCTATAGGAGTCTTGTTAAGGAAGTATGGTCCTAATCCGACATGATGAAGATTTGGGCCTACTTTTTCTTCTATTAGGCATTGGGTCTCTGGTCTGATTCCCAGGTCCTTGATCCACTTTGAGTTGAATTTTGTGCATGGTGAGAGATAGGGTTTTATTTTCATTTTGCTGCATATGGATTTCCAGTTTTCCCAGCACCATTTGTTGAACAGGCTATCTTTTCTCCAGTGTATGTGTTTAGCTTCTTTATCTAGTATAAGGTAACTGTATGTAAGTAGGTTCATTTCTGTGTCTTCTATTCTACACCATTGGTCTACATGTCTATTTTGGTGTCAGTACCATGCTGTTTTTGTTATTGTAGCTTTGTAGTATAATCTGAGGTCAGGTATTATGATGCCTCCTGTTTCACTCTTCTTGCTAAGAATTGCTTTGGCTATTCTGGGTCTCTTATTCTTCCAAATGAATTTCATGATTGCCTTTTCTATTTCTATAAGGAATGACGTTGGGCTTTTAATTGGGATTGTGTTGAATCTATATATCGCTTTGGGAAGTATGGCCATTTTGACAATATTGATTCTGTCTATCCAGGAGCATGGGAGATTATTCCATCTTCTAAGGTCTTCTTCAATTTCTTTCTTCAGTGTAATATTTAGTTTTCAAAAATCATTGTTGCTAATGTTAAGAATATTTTATAAGATAATTGGCATTTTGAACCCATTAAATTTGTTATACTCTAAAACATCTAAAGATGAAATTAGGTTTCTCAATTCACCTGATATTGCCTACTGTCTTTTCCAAAACAAATAATTACTTGCTCATGGAAAAGTATTTTTAAAAACTTGAATGAAAGCCTCATTAATATGTGATATAATTTTAATGTCAAATGGAAATAAATGACTAAATTAGATATAAGGTGAATGAAAATTTTGTGATTAATATTTGAGAGAAGAATCAAAATATTAGTTCAGAAAAGAAGTTTGTTTTCAGGTTTCAGGAAGATTCAGTAGGGCATGGATGCCCTTTATAATTAAACTATATCTTCCATCCAATCCTTTTTAATTTTCCAATTTTTACAGAACTTACTTAAAATTATGGCAATGATAACAGTAATATTTTTTAAATAATTACAATATGATTCTTAGAAAGAACAGTGTTTGCCAGAATCCATCAACTTGACAACATTGCCAAATTATTTACAACCTATTTTGCTATATAATAAAGGAAGTCTTTAGTATTTTCAGCTAATTCATTCTTTTAGAAAGAGTGTTAAGGAGACTAATAAAGTTTAACTCATTGAAGACAATATCACCCATAAACAATAGAAAAATAAACAAAATTGATCTTTTTATTAACATCTCTTACCTAATAAGTCACTTTATAGAGCTCTGTGGACCTATGAGACCTATGAGACATCCATGCACAGGTGAGAATTAGGAATATGTAGAAACTTGAAATCTCTCTTCTAAAAGTTTCTTTAAAATTGCATGTGGTAAACTGAATTTATTAATCTATTAACAAGTATCAAATAAATATTTGTAAGTTAGGGACTCTCAGGTATTGGGAATTCAGTGGTGAAAATTATCAGCAAAGTCCCTGCCTGTACAGGCATTCCATTCTCTATATATTACTATGTATGTTAAATTAACTGATGTCACTTAATTATACATGTTTATAATAGAGAAGATCCTAGTTGACAAATAATAGTCATAACTAAAGTTTATTGAGTATGTAGTTTGCGACAAACACTGAGCTAAATACATTTCTGCATTTTCTAACTCAAATCTAATAAAATCTCACATTATTAAATAGTACATTTCCCTTAATTTATAGATGAGAAAATAGAAACATGCAAAAAGGCTCTCATAAATGAGACTACCGCTAAATGAATATGAGATAGAGTTTGCCTTGCATTATTAAAGGATTAAAGAAGGCTTTTAGAACATTAATAAAAGATTTTGCAATTTTTATGCACAATAAATTAGCAAATAGTCCTTAAGACTCAAAGTGGCTTCTACTTTAACACAATTTCGAACACAGCAAATTATTTAATTGACTTTCTTTTCTAATCTATTTTTGTATTGTGTATTCATAGTATCCATGCAGGCTGACAAGAGCAATATGTATTTTATGAATAAACATCTGAAGAACCAAGATACACAGCTGCTGCACATGTCAGTTTCCATCATTTACGATTCTCACATATTGCCCATTATGTGCTGTCCTCCAAAGGGGCAGGATGTAATCATTGCTCTCAGAGCAATAATACAGGGACACTCTATAGGCTCCAGAGGAGGTGTTCTGCTGATCATAATGATATTCTCTACCTTAATTATGCACTATATTTGCATTATTGAGAGCACAATTGCTGCCAAGGAACTGTTATGATGTCAATGCAATTACACTGGTATTCTGCTGTCTCAGCATTGTTCAAATGCAAGATCCTTACTATGCAAAATTTGATCAGAAAGGCAAATGGATATTTATATCACCCTTATCAAAGGGATATTTGACATAAATCAAATATGCTCTCTTAAAGTTCACTAGAGAATTCAAATAGTTTTGTAAACTTTGTAAAGAGTTCATGTACATGTGGATTTATCATTGCACTGCAAGATATTTAATTGGAAAAATAAAATTGCTAACATTCAAACTTCTGTAATCATAAAAGAGGAAATTTCACACAATTCAAGATAGTAAGAAGGATAGCTACTGAATTGTCTGTGTCCCCAGAAGTACTTGGTTTAAGAATGGATATATTTGTTTATAGAATTTGATACCACTTGTTGGAAAATAGACAAAACATATACCTTTAAGAAAACCTCAAATTCACCTTACTTTAGTCTTTCAAGCTCAAAATGACATAATATTACACTTCTAAGATAAGCCACCATCAAATTATATCATTATTTAAGTCATTCACATATTCATTAATTGTTTTACCCAGCATTTTCTATATTTCAGGGAATATATTAAGCAATAGAATAATAAACAAAAAAGAATCTGTGATTAATAAAATTATAAGCTAGGGAACAATCAAATATTTACTTTGACACATATGGATGAAATTCAATTTAAAAAGCAGAACTATTGATACATTTCAGGTATTGATGGAGAAATGAGAACATAAAAATTTGTGTAGGCTTAATGAGAGAACATACATATTGGGTCTTAGATAATGGCAGATATTGATCAATTCACCAAATGAAAGGATGTTTGGGGACAGAAAAATATATACAAAAGAAGGAGGCTTAAGTCAGGCTAGTGAGCTAGAGAGTGGTCATCAGTGTTGAAAGATGTTGCCCACACTGGAAATCAGAAGAATGAAGTAGAAGGTTATACGAAAGTTAAATATGAAATAGTGAGATGGAAAATCAGGCAACTTATTTTCCATCCATGGAGATTCAATTTTATATTATAGTCAACAGAGTTGCATAATAGCTTAGTAAGACAAGAATGCTCTGATAGTTCTGCACAGGAAACATCATGAATGCAGAGAACAGTACTGAACAATCCTTGCAATGAACACTCCTAACATGTGGCCCTTTGTCATAAATGAACTGGAGAAATGCTACCTATCATTATGTGGAAGTGGGAAGGAAGTGTTTCATAAGGGTTGAAGAGACTCAAAGTTGATATTGGAAGTTAGAACTGTGACCATGAAGATATCTTGGTAACTTTCAGGAAAGCAGGAATGAGAATACCCAAAGAAATATCTATTGAGTATCTCAGTTGTCAATAGCACAAGAACAGGATATTTCCAGGCACCAGTCTCTATGCTCACATGCTGGAGGCTGGCAAAGCTTAAATCTGATCCACAGAAATCAGGTGCACCACTACTATAACCAAAAGTCATTTCTGCTTGTCTTTCATCTTCTAGATCTCCATCTTCATTTATAGAGGTTTCAAAATCTATGCAGATATTTATAGCACTCTGAGCACTTATATTTTATCTTCCTTACTTCCAACTATCTTTTCTCTCACCCAGTTGCAATGGCCACCTGCTAGAGTAATACTATTGTTGCTGTACAATGCTGTACTAACATTTACTTTGGAAATTATTCAATCACAATTATACCCTATCATTGTTTTTATTTCCAACGATCACTTCTGCCAAACTCTATTCTCTTAGATTTAGGTTACCACATCTTCTTATATTTCTTCCTATCATAATTTTCCTCTCAATATTTTTCCTATTTCCTCTTCCTGTTTCCAACATTTAAATATTGATGTGCCCTTCAACAAATGAATAGATAAAGAAAATGTGGTATATATACACAATGGAACACTACTCAGCCATAAAGAGAAATGAAAGTATGGCATTTGCTGGTTAATAAATGGAACTGGAGGTTATCATCCTGAGTGAAATAAGCCAGTCCCAAAACAACAAAGGTCAAATGTTCTCTCTGATATGCAGATACTAACTCACAATAAGAGGGGCAGTTAGAGAAGAACAGAAATACTTCACATTATATAAAGGGGAATGAAGGGAAGGGAGGGGGAATGAGAATAGGAAATATAGTAGAATGAATCAGACATTACTTTCCTATATGCATATACGATTACATGACCAATATAATTCTACTTCATGTACAAAGAAGAATGAGAAGTTACACTCTATATATGTATAATATGTCAAAATACATTCTACTGTCATGTATAACGAATAGGTACAAATAAAAAATAACAGCAGTCAACAAATAGCTACAAGGGTTAGAAATGTATGTAATATATGTTCAAAGGAAATAAAATGGTAAAATGTAAAAATGTAAATATGCTAAAAATAGCAACCAACTTTTCATCCATTAATTCAATAAAATTCTTAATATAAAGTACTATTCTGGGTACCTTGGAAAGAAAAAAAATAAATAAGTAAATAAATAAACATTGATGTTTCAAAGAACCCAGTTTTTATGTTCTCTTGCTTTCTTTTTCTACATTCACTATCTAAGTTGATATTTTCCCAAACTTACACCTGAAATTGAGTCATGAAGCTACCTTAAGTAATCAGGATCAGATTTTTCTTTTAATAAAATACAATGGAATTTCATTAAAAATGCTAGTGAACATCACACAGTATAAGAGTATAAGAAAGAGTTATTTTATAGCTGGACTGAGACAGTTCATCTTATTTCTAAAGATTCCTGAAATCTTGGATTGACTCCTTGTCAAGATAAGGATGAGTTTGAGAAACTAGTAACATGCAATGTGCTATTTATATGTCAACCCTTGCCACCTGAAAGCTTTCAGGCCAGGCTTATTTACTTTATTTGTAAATATATAAATTGATATCTTACATATGATTTAACTGCTTATACAGTTGTACTTAGCAATATGACCCAACCTGAGAGGTATATGAGACCCCATTGGAAATCTTCCTAAATGCACTTAGAACAGTGCCATATGTATAATATAGTGATTCATAAATTGAAGATGAAGTGTATTCTGCACAATTTAAAAGGGACTCTTTGGGAATTGTGCCTAAAAATCTCTTCTTCACCAATGATTGTCTGTACAATCTTTCTCTTGTGTTACTATATTCTCTAATTATCAAAGCTTTAGTAAATTAATGCCCTGCAAAGTCTTTTAAGTCCTTTCAAATGTTCTGTCCTGCATAATCAATGCAAGAAATTCTTTGAAGCTTTTGTTTCAGTATTCATACATTAATATGGATTAGTAAGTAAAATGTCTATTTTATTGTAGATCCAAAATGCTTGATAGATACTGCCGTAGGTGATTTTACCCAACCCCAAGATTTTAAAGATAATTTGTATGTGGTGACTCTCAAATTCATATCCATAACCACCTCTCTAAATCTTAGATTTGCATAATACAACACATACTTGATATTAAATATGTCATAGGCATCACAGTGGCAATATATCCTAAAATAAACTTTGATTTACTCCATCAAATATTGGTTTTCTGCCAATTTTTCCATAGTACTACATTGAATTACCATTTACTCAATTGATCCAGAATAAAAATATTTAGAAAAGGGGAGAACTAGGAATTACCCTCATTTCTTTTTTTGTTTTCTTTTTTTGTAGCAACTCTGTCAAATTAGAATTCAGTTCAAAATATATTTGAAATCCAACACTTTTCTCTGTTACTCCTGATAGCATTCTTGGGCACTCCTACCCAGACTGCTGCCTGTCTCCCGGCTGCCATCCTGTCACCAGGATGCCCCTTTATAAAAAGATGCTCACTTCCCTCAGATACGAGGAATGTTTGCTGCTGTAGCATTTACTTGTATTCTCTTGGAGCACTGCTGTCAGCCATATGGAGGTGGCTTAGCCATGGGGGCAATAGTGAATATCTTATTTGAGGACACAAAGGCCCTCAAACCCTTGGTTAACTTTGGGACAATTCCAGAGGTCCAGCTCCAAGTTGTATGTGGATTATATAAGGCAATTTACTGATTGTCTAAACATGTTTTGTGGAACTGTATTATAATTTAATTTTTCTTTCTGTTCAGTCTTGCATTCCTTATTTCTGTTTTCAGAGAACAAAACCAGTAACACCATTTAAAAAACATTTATCCACAGAATGATTAGAAAAGCATTCCATTAATTTCATTTTTTTTCTTCAAATATTTAATGTTTTAGTACTACAGACAAAAAAGCATTTGGTATAAATTTTAAGTCCCCAATAATAAGTTAGAATATTTCTCACCCTTTTTCTAATTTCTGTGTTTTACATATTCTATTCTAAATGATCTGTCCACTATTTTTTCCTGGCAAAATATCTTTCTGTATTAGTACAATTGCACATGATGTAAACACTGGTTAGAATGTTACTGACAGATAGTTAGATTTATCCTGTTATTTTACATCTCAAATTCAAAATAACTTTACCCCTTTACAGAGTCTTTCTGACTACTAAATTTGAAGCATCATTTTATTTATTTTCTATGACATTCTACTTTAACTTTCTGAACAGCACTCATCACTAGGCTATTTTCTGTCTTATATATTTATGAATTTATTTATTCATAGGAGCATATATACATGTAGGCATTTATATATGTATTTTTATGCCTCTTCCAACTGGAATGCAAATAGACTCTTCATCTGTTGTGTTCTCTGTTAAGTTCCAAGTACATAGAACATGACCTGGAACTTAATTGGCTAACAATGACTATGTTTGTGAAAAAGTGACATAAAGGTTAATTGTAACAAGGAAATGTAAAGCACTTCTTTGGTTTGATTTATATTTTATTTGATATCAATACTCTCATGGCTGAATAATTTAATAAATATGAATTGGGCTTCCTGGAAGCCAAGAGAGGAAGATTGAGGTGGAAGTAATTTATTCATTTTCAGGAAATAGAACTGGAAATATAAGTGAAGCAAAGATGTACAATCAATGATCTCCTCCCAGAGGGGTGGCTCTGGCTCAATCATGCAAGCTTTCCATAAAGACACCGCAGGTCATAAATTGGAGTTGACCAATTCAGCAGCAAGGGACATAGATTATTCATTATTTTTCACCTCTCAGAATTTAATTATAATCTGGCACATTTTACATAAATTCCTGGATACTTGTGCAAAACATACAAGTACAGGTAGACATTGACAGCCCAAGGGCAGCTCTTCAACAAAAAGAAACAGAACACACACTAAGAGAGGATCCTATGGCAAAGGTATTTTAGAGTGTGTGTGGAGCCATGATGGCAGCTGTTATGATGGGGTTTTGGGATAGAAGATTAGAGGTCTAAGAGCCAGTTTTCTGAAAATAAATGAGCAAATTCAATCCAAAGCTTATTACAGAAACATGTAGAGCACAAACACAAAAACAAACAGTGTTAAAATGAAAATGAATACTGATATTAACAGGGCCCCACTACATATGGCAATTTTTTCATGATAAAAATGTTGATTAATCAGTGGCCATGAGGGATGTATTTTTTAACACAAATGTTGGAAATAATAAATAGCCATGTGAGACTAAACTAAAATTGATCCCCGATATACTACAATATTTATTTCAAGATAGATTGAAGATCAAATATTGAAATAAAATCATAACTTCAATGGACTTATAGAAAGCATGAGTGACACAAGTGAATGATAGTCTGAGGTTGTTGCACCTTTACTATATGTGCCACAGTAAAAAGAAACTAGGGCATATTGAGAATTCCACTATGACATTTTTCTATAATCTCCATAAAAACATCAAAACAATAAATTAAGTTAGTTCAAGGCATCACATTAAGGTCTGTAAGGGCCAATTAGTCAAACACAATATATTTATACCTATTTGATTGCATTTTATCTTCCATTTTCCACTAAAAATAAGTGTATGAGCCAACATTACAAAAATTCATATTGGTTCCCCTCAGAAGTTTTTAAAAGACATGAAATTCAGTTTCCAATGGGTGTTCATTTTCAAAGAGAAGATGGTCCTATCAAGAGATGCCAAAATGGCATCTATTCTCCATTTTAAAAAATTATTTCTTCAAAGTTTTCTTATTTTCTACATTTCACATGAATAAATAAACATATGCAAATTTTAATCTATCTACATTCATATTCATCAATGTAAATTAAAAATTAAGGGTGTCATAAAGGAATAAAGGCAATAAGGAAATGTTAATTAAAAAGGAGGGGCCTGTGGGGAAACAAAAAAAATATATAAAAATATCTGAAGATTAGAAACATGGAAAAAGCAATGCTCTTGTTCTAGTTTGTCACAGGGAACTGCAATTAATTGGTAACACAGTAACTTACATATGAGGGCATATTTCCAAATATTCCCACCAAAAAGATGGAGATTGCTTTTTCCCATCTTGTCATTGGCCTCCTTTCTGTAATAGCTATGAATCAATACTTCAATTCTACTTTAAAATATTAATAAAAAATAAAAATTATACCAATATGGAAGTAACTAATTTGACTAGCATTCATTTTAATCATATTATCTATATTAATAAATGGTCCTTAGTTTTCTAAAATTTATATTAAAATATTTTATGAATGTATTTATGTAATACTTTAAAATAATGCACTTAACATTTTTTAGATGTTTTCCTTGGGCTACAAAAATTATTTATTAATGACAATGGTATAAATTTATGGTCTTTGAAACAAGATTAAATTGAAACTAGGCATTTCTTATTGTATATTTATGGTATTAGAAAAAGATCTGAAAATAAAATCAGCTAATAAAAGAATAATTAATTCAGAATTTGTTCTAAAACTTACAGTTAAAGACTTCTCTCCATGAAAGACTTATAGTCTTCAACAGGTCAATTTCCTCAGTAGTCATGGAAACTCACAGTAGAATAAAATAGATCAGAACTATATATAATTTTGACACAATCTGTAAAGCTGCTACTTTCGTAATCATAATATTCTAGAGATTGTTGTTCAAGGACATATTTTTAAATGTAGTTGAAATAATAAGTATGAATTAATAAACTAACTTTGAACCACAGATATTTTAAATAATTAAATATGAAAGTAGAGTTGGACACTAGCTACCAATTAAAAATCGGAAGTTTTCAACACTGATAAAACACATTTTTACAGCAAAAACAAAAACATAATACCAAAAACTTTATCATTAATGAAAACAAATTTTCCTACTCTTCATATGCATTTATCACTGTCTCTGTAATAAATCCTATTCCTTGTTCAAGTTGTCAAGCCTGAGAATAGCAGAAACATTAAGTTTTATCTGTACATACTTTAAACAAAACAAATATGAAAAGTTTTACCTCATTATTTATCACATTGTTCTTTTTTCCCCAATCATTTATGTGTAAAATCATGAAAAATATATTTTGACAGTAAAAATCACAGATTTAGGCTCACAAAATTTTAAGCTGTCATCACAGTGACAATCCATTGACCCTTCTGCCTTCTAAGAAAAATAAAAATGAAATAAATTGCTAAAGTGATTTATTGCAATTACAGTAAATAACGTATTTTAAATGTATTATAAATTCTAGATTTTTATATTTGTGAATAGCAAAACAAGTTCAGGCACATTATAGTCCAAAAAGCACTGAAAAAACTTTTAAGGTAAACATGTAAAGTCTACAGAGTAATAATATTTTAAAAAGGTAATTTTAAGTGTAGAGATTCAGTATTCTACATATAAACCCTTAAAAATAGTGATTGAAATAGGCATGGTGGCACTTGGATGTAATTCTGGCTAGTGGAGAAGCTGAGACAGGATGATTGCAAGTTTGAAGCCAGCCTCAGTAACTTATTAAGACTCCGTTTCAACATAAAATGTAAATAGGGTTGGGGATGTAACTCACTGGTAGAATGCCCCTGAGTTCAGTCACCAGGACACACACATTCACAAATTTACTTCTAATTAAAATTGAAGTAGTTTTTGTTCTAAATCATGAAAAAATAACTTCACAACTAACTTTGTGTATGCAAAAAAATTAAAAAGATAAAATTTAAATATAAGGTTTTTATTATCCAGAAAGCAAGATGTAAAACAAAACGATAATATTTGAGCCAGTTCAATATTAGACAAAAACTACCATAATCATCATCATCTCTCACTCATACAGCATGTATCAGACCACTTGTCTTCTATCTAGGGATGATATAGCCATGAACCAAATAGATGTCATAAGCCAGACAACCTCTGCTGAATTCCTTGTATGCAACAGAGACTCTCTTGTCTCCCTTATACTTCCAAAAAACAGCAGACTCTAGGGTAAGAGATAAAAGATTCATTACAACACAGCAAGCAGGAAGACTCCTGTTTGTGCCTTTTTTTCCAAAGGTTGTTGATAGTCCTACATGGATGCTTCACACATTGTAGTCTTGTTGAAGAACCCTAAGTTTAGGAAAACATAATCTACTATAATGAAATGCAACTAACCAAATCCAGCCATATTTCTCAAAGGAAACATTATATTTCTTAAACTGGAGAGAAAACAAATACCCACCTTAAGATCCCATCTCCATGTTCTAAGTCTGCTCTCTATACAAACAACTTTAAAAAGTTTGTCAAGTACAAGTCTGTTAATATGTCTGCTTAAAAGTGCAGAAAAATGAGAGACTCAAGGAAACTTTTCTTCCAGTAATTGGTAACTTTTAAAAATCCCTAGTCTTACAGAGCTAACAAAGTAGAAGTTTCTTTATAAATTAAAAAATACAATCCATTATAAGATAGAAGATTTGTTTGGAAGATGTAATGGGGAATGTTTGCCACTCAGATATTCAGGGATTAGGACTCCTGAAGGATTGACCATTTTCCATAGTTGTGAAGAGAGAGGAAGAATGAAAATAATTCATGTGATAATTTCATAGATCTGATAACTCACGGCATTCATACGGATTTCGCACTGATTTGTACTGTAAAGGTTGCTAGTCTAATTAAAATAAAACACAAAACATGATAGATAATTTAATAAGTTATGATAATGGGCTATCTCAGGAAAAAGGAATTAGAGCAAAGAGATTTTAGGAATGTATGGGTATAGAGGCGAATATAGTTGTTGTTTTATTATTTTTGCTGTTTTTTTCATAAAAAGAGATAATGATACAGAAACTTTAGAAAATAACGATAACTTTTTTGAAGGATTTTAAAAGTGGATAAAAGTTTTTGTGGCGTGCTATAGATTAAGTGTTGGATGTCCCCCAAAGGCCCACGTGTTAACGATTTGGTCCACAGCATGAGGGATCCTTTTTAGGTGGAGCCTATTGGGACTTACCTATGTCACTAGGGGTGTGCTCTTGAAGGACACTGTGTGAGTGCAGCCACTTCCTCTTTTGGTTCCTGGACATGAAGTGATAAATTTGCTCTACCACACACTCCCAGTTCTGTTGCCTGAACCCCTCCCCAAAGGGCTAAAAACAATGGGTCCACCCAATCATACACTGGATCTAAAATCATGATCCAAATAAACCTTTTCATTTTGCAAATTAATTATTTCAGGTATTTTATTAGAGTGATAGAAACTGGGGAATGATATCTCAGAAAGTTCACAAATGCACATGCCCAGACCAGAAGAATATAAAGTGAAAATGAAAAAAAAAATATGTAGTTGAAATCAAAGTAAAGTTAAGAAAACACAAGGATGGCAGGAATTAACTGAGACTTATTTCAGAGGGCAGTTTTAAAAGTGGAAATTTCAGGGAGTTCAAAGTCTTAACAATATTGCAGATGATTATATTCTTTACTTATCACAAAGAAGTTGTAAAATATGTTTCTCCCAAGGTACTGTTGAGTGAACATATAGTAACTTTCCAACCAAAAAAAGTTCTAGGATTTCAAAAAAAATTTTCAATTTCAACTGAAAAGCTCATTATACTCAATAGAATCTAAATTTATTTTGTTGAGAATATACATAATGAGGTGATAACAGAGTGATTTCCAAGCAAATTCTGCATTATTAAGCATAATGACCAAAGTGGAATTTGGTAGTAGTAAGTTGGGGAGTTTGGGGACAATCTCATTCTGTAAATAAATTTTCCTCTAGAAATTGCATTGTTTTTGATTATAGAAAAAATAGTCATATTTTGGCAGTTTATAGGAGGAATGTACTAATGTGGGTAAGAATGGTTCAAGATGAAAAAGTGAGAATTGACGTGAGAATTAAAGTATGAAGAAAACAGATTGGAGAGAAAGTATTGAGGTATTTGTTAGTGTTTAGGATGAGCAAGATGATTTTGAGAAAAAAAAATAATGATTTGATAGAATGAGGGGGAGTTTTGTGATAAAATGTTGCTAGGATGGGATTAGTTGCAGGTCATATTTGGAATTCCTTAAAACTTATTCTAGACTTTATATTTTTATGTCATTTATTACATTGTCATTTTGGCTGTCTGTATTAAATGTAACCCGGCTTTCAAGTCATTTATGCACTGAAATCATATCTTCAACTTAGACTTATCTTCATTCTCCTTCTCAAGTATTGTTATTTTCTCAGCAATCCGTTTTTCTATATATTATGTTCTATCCCTAAACTGGGGCTTCTCTTCCAACTCCATACCCTATCTTCACTCTTCCATTTATGCTGCTGATGTTATTCCTTCTTTATATTTAATTTACTTATTTGCTTTCATTACCATTTAACTTGGATAAGCAAATTCATAATTCACTTCATTCATGTACACACACATTTATATAATGTCCTATTATTGGGTACTGAAACTTTTGATTAATTAATATCCATCTGCCTCTGTGACTTCTTGTATTTGGTTCTCCAGTGTACAATTCTGTTGTATTTTATACATTTACAATGAAATTCTAAATACACTAAAGTAAGGACTAAATTTTAATTTCAGAATAACTATGCAAGTATTTCATGTTCAGTTTAAAGTAGAATCAACTTTTTTTGTAACTATGAAAAAATGCTTATAATTCTACATTCTAGACAACATTACCACCTTAAATTACTCTTCACCACACACATACACATGTACATATCTCAGAGAACACTATGCCTGACATCTCTTGCATTTTTAAAAATAAAGCAAATTCATTCTAAGCATATTTTTTGTGACTTAATGATAACCTGAAGCATAGTTTAATTGGGTCCAGACAGGACCATTATAGAGCAACAATGTAACATAGTAAAGCAATTATCTAATCTATAGCACATGTCCACTGCTGACTTTCATCAATGTATAGACTAATGAATAGTAAAGAAAACAAAAAGACTTAAGAAAAATTGTATCCCAGGGCTATTTTTGTAAATGACTACATAATTGGGGAAAAATCAATACATGACCAAGTATTGTAAAATATTACTGGAATTTATATTTATTTAGTGATTGTGAATATTATTTTGTTTCATAAGCCTTGGCATTCTATAATTCTATAATGCAGAATACTGGAACAAACAGTTCCACACACGAGTACATGTAAAGAAACAACACATTTTATTAATGCTCTGGGAACACTGACAATCCAACTCACTCCTCACTTCTGTGATGTACTAACAAAACCAAGAGTACATCAATACATAACTTTAATTAGAATGCAGATACATGAGTATGTGACTAAGAAAAGTGGGAGTCTAGAGGAAAATAAAATATCAAGTACTGCACTGAAAAATAAAGATGCAGCAAAAATGATAAATCTTATGGATAACAAGGGAAGTAACTAAGAAATCCACCTCCTGAATGCAGAGACAAAAGAAAAACTATATTGAAAAGAACACCTAGGAATTTAAAGGTTAAACTCTGAAAGGAATTCTCTGTCAATTGCAACAAGCAAGTTAAGTAAGTAAACTAAATGCTATGACACTGAACAGTAAAAATCAAATGTTAATGAATAGAATATAAATTAAGGAATATAAATTAATAATGCTAACTTTAAACCATACTTTAATTCACTTGATGATGATAAAATACCCTGCTTGATTACATGCAGGCATTCACATGATCCCTGTTGGACAGACAGGAAAATGAATAATCACATTATTGTTTTCAAGTCATTGTAATACATTTATTATTCAAAATTGCTTGCAAAGTAAAAACATTTCTCAAGTAAAAGTAAAGAAATCATATGAACCTGGTCAATGTTGTATCAGTAATATAGTGTTACTGTATCAGTAATATATGTACACAAGGACCATGAAATATCAATATTAATTTTAACAGAATTATTCCACATTTCTTGAAATGTTTTGTTATAAGAGCACATCAATTTCACATGCTTCTCTTTATGTATATTTCTTCACAATTTAATAGCAAGACATTTCAAAGAACATTTCTTAGTGAGAATTAGACTCCAAAGAATTTGCCCTAGTTTCAGGTTAAGCCTTGGATATAAATGATTCACAATTAGAAATCAACATCACTAGTGGCTGACATTAATCAGATGTTCGAACTATGCATATTTGCTATATATGTGTAAAGAATTTGCATATGTTCTTATGTTGTCAGTGTCAATTTTATTTTCAAATAATTAGTTTTTTGCATATTATTTCAAATTTATCTTATCAGTTCTGTTCCAAGGGTTTAAGGTAAAACTGGTATGTGATTCACAATGTTCTATAGCGTTCTATGTTGCAAAGGCCTTTCCCTTCACTCATTAATATTTAAAAATAATAGGAGTCAGTCATATTTTTTAGATCATTACCATAACAAAATATCATTAACATGTCCAAAAATATACTGATAATGGACTTGTAAAATAAATCACTTACTTAATTTTATTGTTAAATGAGAAGGAAATGAACATAAAGTATGAATTTAGTTGGTGGAACCATGTGGAATGCTTGAATATTTACATTCATATATGTTTAGAATCACAAAAATTTTCTCTGATTTGTAAAAATTCATTAAGAAATCTTTGGTCATTGTACTCTGTATTACTATAGTCAGTAAGAATAAAATTAAGGCTTGCATACATCATAGCTGAATTCTTTTTTTTTTATTTTTTTTATTTATTTATTTTTTCATTTTTTTTTTGAGGCAAATAGAAAAAAATATTGTTACAATCATAATTTTTCTAATTTTGCACAAAATTATAAGCAGATTACATTCTTCATATTAAACATCTTTATATGCACTTTCAATGAACAGTATATATATATATATATATATTTATATATATTTTTTATCAACCATCTTTACTATACCCATTCCCCTTTCCTGCCCCCCACCTTCCCCATGTCGCGTCCAGTGTTTCTCTATTTCTCTTGTTTCCCATTCCCACCTCCCTTATTCATCAGTATCCATTAATCAGAGAGACCATTCGGCATTTGAATTCTTAACTGATTATAATGCACAACATTTAGCAAAACTGCACATATACCCACAGTCAGCATTTATGCAAATTTTTAATTTAGTGACTTTTAAACAATTTAAAGATACATATGTTACATTTTACCATTCTCAAAATTAATTGTGTGGATACATATATCTTTTAATATTATTTTATTACTTGTGATTAAAGTAGTCTAATGACTTTGCTTTTTAATTTAAAATTCTATTGATTCATTATATGACATAAATATATTTATTTCATTGAAAATCATTTAAGAGAAGAAATCCTGAAATTATTATAATTTCCTTTTTTTTTTTTGTTATCGGGGATTGAATTCAGAGGTACTCAAACACTGAGTCACATCCCCAGCCCTGTTTTGTGTTTTATGTAGAGACAGAGTCTCACTGAGTTGCTTAGCGCCTCCCCATTGCTGGGACTGTCTTTGAACTCGTGATTCTCCTGTATCAGCCTCCCTAAGTGCTGGGAATAATTTCAATTTTATTTTATTTTTAAAATATAAATTTTTAAGCAAATTATCAAATGGCAAATATTAAACTAAATTTGAACTTGTTTTTCAAAGCATAAATATGAGCACATGAAAAGCAGAAGGGTCATTACTTTTGATGAAAGAGAAAATGACAAATGATCAGAAAGAAAACACGTGGTTAAGAGATTTAAAATGCTGTTTTTTATCTCTGAAGTGTAACATGTATGTGTTTTAATTGCGAGTACTTGAATGTCAGAATAAATTTTCAAATACTGAATAAGGAAATGTAATTTCCTTCAAAAAGTAAAAAATAAATAAACATTAACAAATTACAGGTTTGTTCCTAACAACCAACTGGCACTTAGGATGCACATACTACTTGGAAAGCATGATGTTTCACATTACAGATATAACAGGAACCAGTCATTGCACTGTAGTCCTTGCACAGAAGGGCTAGAAGAATAAAGTCTAACACAACTATGAGAGCACATCATAAGTGCTGAAACAGATGCTGTGAAACATAGATGGTGGAATGATTAATATTTCCTGACATTAGATAAATGAGAAGTTTGTAATTATCTAGCAGAGCTCAGGATTCTAGATATGAACTTATGTGGCTTTGAGGCAAAGCCAGACAGGACAGGTCAATTCAATTTGCTATATGACAAAATGACAAGATTTACAGATAAGAGAGAAGATATAGATAAATAGATTTAGAAAAGCTTCTGATTTTATCTCACTTTATATATTAGTCAATAACTCACACATGGTCTAGATCATGGTATTCAAACATTTTAAATCTAAGAAGGAAACTTCTCTACTACTATGCAAACACCAGGATACAAGGGATGTTGGAATGAAAAGGAGAATAAGTAGCAAGTAAATGTATCAACTATAGTCATATATAGTTACAACTGTGTTACACTACCTGGAATGCTTCATGGTACCATGAAGTGGTAAAGAAAACTAAATATAAATATCCTATTGAGTGTTTTCAGCTATGTAATGAATTTCTTTTCCTGGAATATTGTCTTATTTTACTATTCTCTAATGTAAATTTTGATTGGAACCCCACTGTATAAAACCATTGCAAAGCTACTTCAACATTTTGAGTTACTAAAAATGAGGAATACAAAATAGACTGTTTAAAATTATCTTCTTATATAAGGGATGTGATTTTATAATTATGGAGTTCTGGTATTTAGTGCTTTTTATTATTTATATTGTGGATACTTGTGTAGTGACTCACAAAAACTGATTTTGTACATCATTTAATATATTTAAATAATATTTATGGATTTGTTTTAAGAATTAAATAAGAAAATAGCATAAATATAAACTTTCAAATTAATTATATTGTTAATTAGTATATACTAATTAAAATTATAATAATTATTTTCATTACACAATAAGTGTAGTACAAAATGTTCTGATGCTCATATGTTGCGCAGTTTAAGGCAACAAACATTTTTCTATAGATATTTCTTAAAAATGCACATAAGTAATGATAGTTAATTTATACTATATATAATTGACTTCTCTTACATATCATTGAAGAGAAAGTTCAGAATGTCTCATGGCTATTATTACTTTGTCAGTCTTCTGCTTCAGAATTTAAAAATTTTAAACCATCTCAATTGAAGTACATGGATGTATGAACATCTTATTATGTCTAAATTTATTTATTTTTGACACTACATAACAGATTATTCCTTAATAATCTATCCCTCATGTTTCTGAGAATTCACTGTAATGCCTTCTATACTCAGCATTATTCACACAATATTCTAAGCTTCAAAACGGCAATGCAAAATATATATGTTTATGTATGCACATAGATAGATTTTTATATATTGTCAAACATATATTTTTATTCCTACTTTACAGGTAAGGAAATCAAAGCTCAAAGAAGTATGAATAAAGTTGGGTATTTTGATATGTAATACCAAAAAATTAGTGGTAATATATCAGTTCTAATTATGGCTAAGATCATTTTATTTGTTCTGATTTTGTGTCAACTAATATTTTCTTCTGTGTGAGATATAGGACTGCCATTCTATGGAGGTGTGTGTCTTCACTAAAGAGCCTTTCTAAACCCATCTTATAATTGTTCTCAGTTCAGCTTAATTGTTCTTCTCTTAGTTATTGCTAGCAGCATTTTCCATTTCTTGTAATTCAGGAAAGATAATATATACTCTGATCACTTTTCTAATTGGCTATAAATAGTGGCTATATTATTCCTGAATATGTTTTAATTTTGTGAAATGATAAAAGAAAGCAGTTAATCCTAATTGAAACATTAAAAACAGCTATGAAATGGGAGGCATTTGAGGTTTGCTGAGTGATTTGGTGCTAAACAGTTGGACAAAAGTTGAAGACAGTCTAAGATGAGGGCTCAGACAGATGAAGTACAGGATCCTGAAAGTCATGCTCACAAACTGGCCAGTTACAGCTTAATCATTTTTCCACATTTTATTTATGAACAAGTTTCCACTATTCAGGATAGTATAATTAATGATATTTAAGAATGAACAAATGCATGGTGTACATATACACATGCAGGAATGAAGGGCATTGCAAGGAGAAAAAAAAACTCTGAAAGTTAATTGTGATAAAGCAATTAGATTAGTCAATGAAAAATATCTAGAATGTTAGAGGCTCTTGGAAGAATGAATTTCATGTTCAAGATAGAGCAAAAGGACCAGTGTGGCTACACTGGAGTAAACCAGTGGGAGTATACAGAGAACAAGGTGTCATGGAGGTTGTAAGTGCTGGGTCACATATTGTGCAGGGAATTGTGAAAACTTGGCTGAGGCTTTGAGTGAGAAGGAAATCCACTGAATAATTTTGAGCATAGAAGTGATATGTGATGGTCAAGACTTTAAAGTACCATTATAGGATTCTAGTGACAAAGAATATAGAATAGTCAAGTTTTCCCACCAATGTGTCCAAATCCCTTAATAAGCAATAGATATAATAATGAAAAAAAAAGTAAAAAATTGCATATATGGTGTCAAAGTTTGAGAAATAGGAAATTAGCATAAACTACAGAATATGGCAGGTGTGATCAAATCACCTAGAAGCACATGGAGATCAACGATTGTGGGTTATGATTAAGAGAAATGTGAGCAGGTTGGATGGGCTTTGGACTCTGAACATCTACATAAAGACTGGGAACCTATATAAAGAAATCTGAGATTTTGAGTGAAAATCTCAAGTGAGTATTAACATAGCTGAAAAGTTAAAATAACTAAACAAGAGGATGGCATGAAAGAGAGCCAAAAGAATTCAGAGGTGAAACATAAAAGAAAGGGAAACATATCAAACATGGAAAATAAAATAAAAGCAGGAAGAACAAAATAGAGATGAGTTAAAATAATGATTTAACTCATTATTTTAACTGAAAAAGAAAGGGAAACATATCAAACATGGAAAATAAAATAAAAGCAGGAAGAACAAAATAGAGATGAGTTAAAATAATGATTTAGGAAAAAAGAAAGAGAGAGAGAAAGCAGGGGAGATTTGAAAGAAAATGAGGTGATAGCCATAAGACATTAATAAGTGGAAGTTGAAAATCCATGAAGTAGGAAACTCAGAAATGTAGCCAAAAAAAAAAAAAATACTGTGAACTGTAATTCAATATACCTTTGAATCAGCACAACTAATACTTGAAAAATCATCAAAGAATAAGCAGTAGGAATCTAGTAAATTTTTATCTTTTAGAAAAATGTATTCTTAAAAATTCTTTGGGCATTAAAGTCCAAGCTAACACATAAACAAAATAGTATGATTTTGAAATCTATTACTTATAAAATAATATTGCATAAGAAAATACAAAAGGAATATTTTTAAAAGATACTTAAATTTAAAAATTTAACCAATATTTAATTTCCTCATTATAGTTGGAATAAACTACCAATAACCCTTTCTGCACTGTCTTGTTGTATGCATAATATCATCAGTCTGGACTGGACATCAGAACAGCATTTTGGGTGGGACATATCTCTTTTCTGCAGGTTAACCACACACACACAATACAGAGACTTTCATGAAAGTGGCTATAATACACATACACATTCAGATGTATGTGATGTGTGTATGTGTGGTATATTTCAAAACCCTGAGAATAGAATTTATTTAATGGTAAGACATGCAGGGTTGGTAATGTCTGCAAAAAAAAACCTTATACCCATTGTTTCCACTACCATTAACTATTGTCCATTGTTATTCCCAAGCGCATTTAGCAAGGAAGACTTTATAAGTACTTGAATAATTTTATACTACAATCTAGGAAAGGGAAATATTTATTATGACACAAATTCAAAAGTAATTATAGAAAAAATAAAAATATTAAAAATTATGTTACATGCATTGTTGCATGGTAATGAACATAACAGAAAATTGACAAAATGGAAAGAGATAGTTGCCTTTGTGTCACAGGAAAGGGCCACAGATTCTTCTTAAAACTTCAGAAAAATAATAAGCCTAATGAAAATAAGGAGACTGAATGTTTGTGTTCCCCAAAATATCTATGTTGAAGTCACAATCCTAAGTGTGCCTTTATTTGGAAATAGGTCTTGATGGAGGTTACTTCCTTAATCCTCTCCATAGAAGAGTGAAGCCCTGAGTCAGCAGTATTAAGGTCCTTATAAGAAGAAAGAGGAGAGCTCACTGTCTTTGCCCTCTCTCCCATGTAAGGACATTGCAAAAGGGCAGCCATTTACAAGACAGGAAGACAACTCACACTAGAAACTGAATCATCTAGCACTTCATCTTGTATTTCCTGGTCTACAGAACTGTGAAAAAACAAATTGCTGCTAGTTAGACACCAAATCTAGAATGTTTTGTTATGGCAGTACAAGCAAATACAGAAATACATGTGAATAGACAATACACAAAAGTAAAAAGAATTGTAGCAACTCTAAAAGATATTTTTCCTGTGTAAAAAAAACAAAATGCAACACTGAGAAACCAGTTCTCAATGATCACATTACAGAAAATGTAAAAGTTTGGCAACACATCTTGTTTCAGAGCCTGGGTAAAGCCAACAATTCCATATTTTGATTGTGGAAATTTTGGAGACATTTGGCAAGACCTAGCAAAATTACTGACGAATGTCCATTTAAAGTAATTGATTCAGCATTTAAATTTCAAAAACAAATTCAGAAGATACAACTAAAAAATAAAAAATAAGTTATGCCCATTTTGCACTGTCAGCAAAAAAGAAAAAAAGTTTAGAAATAAACACTAGCTAATATTGAGAACCAAGAGAGTGAGTCATGTTGTGTTCATATACTTATGTACATATGATGCTTCAAATGGAAATTAAGAGATTACTATGTATTTTTGGAGAGTAATCTGCTGGATTTATTATTAAGCACAAAATTTCTTCCTTGGAAGAGACAATATCTGTTTTTTAAGGCCATGTGTTGTACAAACTTTCCTACAATGATAGTCAAGAACAAAAGTTGATGCAAAATATGCAGACAGATTATGGAAAATTGTATCTCATTTTATTATTATACATGCTAATTGAAAATACAGTCTTGATCTTTTTAAACTTATACTATCTATATAATCACATTAGCACAATAGCACTTATGGGAAATCAAGAAAAAATCTTTTGTCTCCTATCGCTTGCTTTCCTAAAATTATATTATACAAGTAATATTAAAATGTAGGTGTTTATGACAAACTCTAATTTCTTTGCTTTATACTTTCCAATTTATTTAACACAAATGATGTTCTCTATATTGAATACCAATTTAAATGAGCTCTTTTAAAACATGCCTAACCCTTAAAAATGATGGAAGCCAACTTTGTCTTAATGCCTGACTATTCCATAATTTTCAAACAGTCTTCCAGACTTTATTTCAGTTTGGCATAATTGAAAGTAAGCTCTATAATAAATGGAAATAAAATGAATATTAAAATAGAATATTTTAAAATGAATCTATGATGATAATAATCACAATTATAAATTATAACTCTGTTGCCGAAGAAAGGAAATTAACGGTCTGAATATGGTATTTTCTTCTACACAGGACCAATTAAATTCATAGCACTCAGCACTGTGTGTGTGTGTGTGTGTGTGTGTGTGTGTGTGTGTGTGTTATTTATCAATTCAAGGTACTGGAATGGGTGTATTTCATTTCCAATTTTTAAAATTTTTTTTAAATATAGCAATGGAACTCTTTTTCTAATTGGTAAGCTCTATGCAAAACAGAATGTGAGCTTTTAAAAGGTTATATTTTGTTTTAACTTTGTTGCTTTCATTTGTTTTTAATAATGGTTATTTATTCTACCTTTTCTCAATGCATTATACTTTTTGTTCCCTTTGAATTTGTTGAATATTATATTCAAAGAGGGAGGTCATGGTCAAAAACAAATATAGAAATTAAATAATTTTCTTCTTCCAATGAATAGCCTGCAGCAGTTTAACCCTTGTTGTTACTATGCCCCATTTTGCCAGCTAATGTTTCTGATCCTGGATCATTTCTTGTTTGAATGCTACACTATTGAATGCTACACTAATGATCATTTCTTGTTTAATCTGAATGCTACACTATTGTTCCAAGTATCTTTAATAAAGCAGAATTTTCCCCCATGCTAGTGAGATTTATAGGAAATTGAGACCATTTTCCATTTGCTTTGAACAGTTTCTTTTTAACTTATATTGCTTTTCAAGAGTGCTCTAAAATAATTCTGTGGATTATGAATTGTTGAGCTAGGAAACTATAAGATAAAAAATTTCTTTGTGATTTGCTTATCAGTTTGATCATGGTTCAAATATATATTTATAGGTTCAGGTTACCAATGATGGGGGAAAGTCTGCAGTATGAATTAAATATTTTTCAAAAAGGAGGCCAAGGAAAATAAGATGAACCAAGCACTTGTATGGATATAATTATTCTATAAAAAAAAAGAAAAAAAAGGATAAAATCCTTTCATTTGCAGCAGCAAAAATGGAACTAGAAGACATGATGTTAAACAAAATAAGCAGGAACAGAAGAATGAATACTACATATTTTCACTCAAATGTGAAAGTTTAAAAAGTTGAAGTAGACAGATCACTGAGGCTAGGATAGGTAAGGAATAGAGGCACTGAAAGAAGTTAGATAATGGGTAGCAAAGTATAGATGGATAGTGAAATTCTGTTTAATACCCTATAGCTAGGCAGGGTAATCATAGTCTAAAACAATTTATTATATATTTCACAATAACCAGAGAAGGGTTTGAAGGGTCCCAGAACATAAAAATGATAACATTGGAGAAGACAGAAATGTTAATAACCATAACTTGCTGACTATATAGTTTACATGTGCATAAAATTATAATACTCTATAAATAAGTACAAATGGTATATGTAAATTTAAAATAACTATAGGTAGATGGTGAAAAAAATGGTATGCATCTTAGATGACAACTCTATTCTGACAATTTAGGCTTTGCTAATCACTTCATTTACCGTAATATGCCTAATCAGAGGGAAAAAAAGTTTGACAAAGTCATCCTGAATAAAGGCAATTTAGAGGAAACACATCTGAAAACTTGGGGAATAACTTACTTTTCATTTATTGGGCAAAGTCAAAAACAGTCTTATGAATTGTGTCATTTTTTGGATCTCTATTTTGAAAATTGAGCCACAAACTGTATAATTGGTGATATCTTCTTCCTCCTCAAATTCCTTCTTGCTCTCTGAGAAAGTAGTAGCAATAAAACACTTGAACTAATTTACAGGTCTCTGCTCTTTGTTTCTTGGTCCCAACTACACTTTGATCTCAAGTGCCCTCTATGTTGATGCAGGAATTTTTCCCTGTTTATGATATAAAATTAACACTCATAAATGAATTGTGGTCCTATACACCAATGATGAATCAGCTGAAAGAGAAATTAAGAAAACTATCCCATTCATAATAGCATCAAAAAAATAGTAACATACATGGAAATCAATCTAACAAAAGAGACAAAAGACCTCTACAATGACAACTATAAAGCACTGAAGAAAGAAATTGAATAAGATCTTAGATGATGAAAATATCACCCATGTTTTTGGGTAGGCAGAATTAAAATTGTCAAAATGACCATACCTCCAAAATTGCTATACGGATTTAATGCAATTCATATTAAAATTCCACTAATGTTCTTCATAGAAATTGAAAAAGCAGTCATGGAATTCATTTGGTAAAATAAGAGGCCCAGTATAGTCAAAGCAATCCTCAGCAAGAAAAGTGAAGCAAGAGGAATCATAATACTAGACCTTAAATTACACTACAGAGCTATAGTAACAAAAATGGTATGGTATTGGCACAAAAACAGGCATCAAGACCAATGGAACAGAATAGAAGACACAGAACAGAGACAAATCCAAATAAATACAGTTATCTCCTACTAGACAAAGGCACCACAAACATGCACTGCCGAACAGGTAGCCTCTTCAACAAAGGGTGCTGGGGAATCTGGAAATTCATATATAGTAGAACAAAACTTAATTCCTCTCTCTCTGCACAAAACTCAAATTGGATCAAGGACATAGGCATTATCCCAGAAACCCTGTGCCTATTAGAAGAAAAAGTAAACCCAACTCTTTATCATATCAATTTAGGAACTGATTTCCTCAAAAAGAATCCTAAAGCACAAGAAGTAAAATCAAGAATCAACAAATGGGATGGTATCAAACTAAAAAGCTTCTTCACAGCCAAGGAGACAGTCAAGAATGTGAACAGAGAGCCTACAAAATAAGAGAAAATCTTTGCCAACAGCACCTCAGGTAGAGCATTAATCATCAGGATATACAAAGAACTCAAAAAAAATTAACACCTGAAAAACAAATAAACAATAAATGGGCAAAGATCACTTCACAGATGAAGTGTCCAGCAGATACATGAAGTCCATGCCAGAGTTCCTGCCAACTGGTGGGAGCAGAGGCCAAGGCCTAGGACCACCTTCAGGGACCACCACAGGAGCCCAGCCAAAGGCAGACCTGAGATGGCTAACTGCCAGGGGAACCCAGACTCAGGTGGGACCCCTTTTGGACTCCTGTGGGAGACCTGGCAGGCCCAAGACTGCCCCCAGTTCCACATCAGAGCCCCTGCTGAACAGCAGGAGCACAGGCCAAGGTGCAGGACAACCTTCAGAGACCTTTGTGGGAGCCCAGCCAAGGTCAGGCCCAAGATTGCTACCTACCAATCCACTGACCCACAGGGGAACCCAGATCCAGGTGAAGGACTACCTCCAGGGACCCCTATGGCTGAGGTCCATGACCACCCCCAGTTCAGTGCCAGAGCCCCTGCAGATCCACAGGAGGCAAGGCCTATGGCAAGACCCACTAACTGGAATCCCTGAGGGAGTCTAGGCTAAGATCAGGCCTAGGACTGCCCGCACAATTCTGTGTTATAGCCCAGGCCCAGGACCTCCTCTGTACATAGTGGGGATCCACACTGTTGCTCCCTTCCTGTATCCATCTTGTGCACTGCAGCCATCTCCATAATTCTCCCATGTATTAGCCTCTACTTTCAGTCATTAGACAGGGCTTGGAGGCAGCAGCCTGGCAAACCGCTGCATCTCAAATCCATCAGCCCAAAGGCATTGTAAGTCCTTCCTTTTTAGCCTCATCTCTGAAAGTGTTTGTATCCATGTTGGGCCACTCCCACTGCCATCTTGAGTTATCTCCACTACCACCATCACCATCTTTAGTGGCAGTAGTGTCCATCTGAGGACACCTGCTGGGGACTGGAAGTAAACTCCAAGGTGAGATACAGTTAATCTGCAGTGTCACTACAAGATTATAGGATAGAAACCACAATACCTCAGATCAGCATTGCAAGAAAGGAAGACACATAATCAGCATGAAAAAAATAAGGGAAGCAAGTGTCCCAAATAAACCAAGATACTACAATAATAGAATCCATTGAGAGCACAGTTGATGAAATGTCAGAGAAAGAATTCAGAATGTATATCACTAAAATAATCTGCAAATTAAAGAACGACTTAAGCAAACAAATACAGGCAAAAATTGATCACTTTAACAAAGAAGTAAGAGCAAATAAAGGCAACCATGGATCACAACAACAAAGAGATAAGGGAGCAAATACAGGTAGAAAAAGATTACATTAAGAAAGAGCTAGAGATTGTGAAAAATCATAAATTGATTTTATGATTCAATGAATCATATGAAAAATGAAAAATCATAAATTTTCGAAATGAAGGAAACAATAAGCCAAATAAAAAATTCAATAGAAAACATCACCAACAGACGAGATCACTTGGAAGACAGAATCTAGGATAATGAAAACAATATATACAATCTTGAAAATAAAGTTGACCATAGAGTGAAGATGGTAAGAAATCATGAATAGAACATACAAGAATTATGGGAGAGCATCAAAAGACAAAATCTAAGATTTATTAGGACAGAAGAAGGCACAGAATTTCAAACCAATGGAATGCGCGAACTCTTCAATGGAATAATTTCAGAAAATTTCTCAAGCATGAAAAATGAATTGGAAAATCAAATACAACATATACCAAGCTCTGAAAGAAAATGGATGACAACCAAGAATCTTATATATACCAAAATTGAGTTTCATATTTGATGATGAAATAAAAACCTTCCATCATAAATAAAAGTTAAAAGAATTTACAGCAAGAAAGACTGCCCCACAGAACATTCTTGGCAAAATATTCCATGAGGAGGAAATGATAACCAACAATGAAAATATACAAAGAGAGGAACTACACTAAAGGAAAGGCAAATCAAAGGAGAAACCAAGTCAAGGTAAAAACCAAAAATAAACCAAAATGACCAGGATTACAAATCATATTTCAATAATAACCCTGAATGTGAAAGGCCTAAACTCATCAATTAAAAGTCATAGACTGACAGACTGGATAAAAAAAGACCCAACAATATGCTGCCTTCAAGAGACTCATCTCACAGGAGAAAACATCCACAGACTGAAAGTGAAAGAGTGGAAAAAAACATATCACTCACATGGACCGTGTAAACAAGCAGGAGTTTCCATCTTCTTATCAGATAAAGTGGACTTCAAATCAAAGTTAGTGAAAAGGGATAAAAAAGGACATTTCATACTTCTTAAGGGAATCACACATTAATGAGACATAACATTCATAATTATCTATGCCCCAAACAATGGGGCATCTACGTATATCAAATAAGAATCAAATAGACCACAACTCAGCTCACTTTAACACAGATGACTTTAACATAGCTCTCTCGCTACTGGATAGGTCTTGCAAACAAAAATCAAACAAACCATATAACTCAAAAAAAATCAATAATTTAGACTTAACAGCATATATAGAGTATTCCAGCCATCAAAGAGTGAATACACTTTTTTTCTCAGCAGCACATGGATCCTTCTCCAAAATAAATCAGATGCTATGTCACAGAGCAAGTCTTAGCAAATACAAAAAAAAAAAAAAAAAAAAAATAGAGATACTACCCTGCATCCTATCTCACCATAATGAAATAAAATTAGAAATCAATGACAGATTAAAAAATAGAAACTACTTCAACACCTGGAAACTAAACAATATGCTATTGAATGATGCATGGATAACAGAAGACATCAGAGAAGAGAAAAAAAAATTCTCAGAGGTAAATGAAAACTTCAATACAACATATCAAAATCTCTGGGACACCATGAAGGCAGTGCTAAGAAGAAAGTTCATTGCATTAAGCTCATTCATTAAAAAAATAAAAAGTCAACAAATAAATGACTAGACTCTACATCTCAAAGCCCTAGGAAAAGTAGAACAAACCAACACCAGAAGAAGGAGAAGATGAGAAATAATTAAAATCAGTGCTGAAATCAACAAAATTGAAACAAAAGGAAAAAATTCAAAATATCAACAAAACAAAAAGCTGGTTCTTTGAAAAAATAAATAAAACTGACAAACCCTTAGCCATCCTAATGAAAATAAGGAGAGAGAAAACCCAAATTACTAAAATTCACATGAATAAATAAGGAAATATCACAACAGACACTACTGAAATACAGAGGATAATTAGAAAATATTTTGAAAATTTATATTCCAGCTAAATAGAAAACCCTGAAGACAGGGACAAATTTCTAGAGGTATATGACCTAACCAAACTGAACCAGGAGGTCATATACAACTTAAACAGATCAATTTCAAGCAAGGAAATAGAAGATGACATCAAAAGCCTGCCGACAAAGAAAAGCCCAAGAACAGATCGATTCTCAGCTGAGTTCTAAAAGACCTACAAAGAAGAATTAATACCAATACTCTTCAAATTATTTCATGAAATAGAAAAGGGGTGGACCCTTCCAAACTCATTCTATGAGGCTAGTATCACCCTGATACCAAAACCAGACAAAGCCACATCAAAGAAAGAACATTTCAGACCAATATTCATGATCAACATAGATGCAAAAATTCTTAATAAAATGTTGGCAAATCACATACAAAAACATATTAAAAAAATAGTGCACCATGATCAAGTGGGGTTCATTCCAGAAATGCAAAGTTGGTTCAACATATGGAAATCAAAGAACACAATCCATCACATCAATAGACTTAAAAATAAAAACCACATGATTTTATCAATTGATGCAGAGAAAGCATTTGACAAAATACATCACCTTTTTATGTTCAAAACACTAGAAAAACTAGGGGTAGTAGGAACGTACCTCAACTTTGTAAAAGTTACTTATGCTAAACTCAAGGCCAACATCATCCTAAATGGAGAAAAATTGGAAGCACTCCCTCTAAAAATGGGAAGACATGGATGTACTGTTTCACCACTGCTATTCAACAGAGTCTTTGAAACATTAGCCAGAGCAATTAGAGAGATGAAATAAATTAAAAGGATACGAATAAGAGAAGTACTGAAACTATCATTATTTGCTAATGACATGATTCCATACTTTGAGGATCCAAAAATTCCACCAGGGAACTTCTAGAATAAATAAATGAATTCATCAAAGTAGCAGGATATAAAATCAACACCTATAAATCAATTGCATTTCTATACATCAGTGATAAAATCTCTGAAAGGGAAATTAGGAAAACTATCCCATTCACAATAGCCTCAAAAAAATAAAATAAAATACTTGGGAATGAACTTAATAAAAGAGGTAAAAGACCTCTATAGTGAAAACTATAGGAAACTAAAGAAAGAAATTGAACTAGACCTTAGAAGGTGAAAAAATCTCCCATGCTCTTGGATAAGCAGAATCAATATTTTCAAAATTGCCATACTACCCAAAGTGCTATATAGATTCAATATGATTCAAATTAAAATCCCAACGTCATTCCTTATAGAAATACAAAAGCCAATCATGAAATTTATTTGGAAGAATAAGAGACCCAGAATAGCCAAAGCAATCCTTAGCAAGAAGAGTGAAGCAGGAGGCATCACAATACTAGACATTAAATTATACTACAAAGCTATAGTAACAAAAATGGCATGGTTCTGGCACCAAAATAGACATGTAGAACAATGGTACAGAATAGAAGACACAGAGACAAACCCACTTAAAATACAGTTACCTCATACTAGACAAAGGTGCCGAACACATACATTGGGAAAAAGATAGCCTCTTCAACAAATGGTGCTGAGAAAACTGGAAATCCATATGCAGCAAAATGAAACTAAACCCCTTTCTCTCACCATACACAAAATTCAACTCAAAGTGCATCAAGGGCGTGGGAATTAGACCAGAGACCCTATGCCTAATAGAAGAAAAAGTAGGCCCAAATCTTTATCATGTCAGATTAGGACTTTCCCTCTTTAACAAGACTCCTGTAGCACAAGAAGCAAAATCAAGAATAAATAAATGGGATGGATTAAAAATACAAAGCTTCTTCTCAGCAAAAGAAACAATGAAGTGAACAGAGTGACTACATTCTGGGAACAAATTTTTGCCACACACACATCTGATAGATCACTAATATCCAGGATATATAAAGAACTCAAAAAACTTAACAACAACAACAACAAAAAAACCCAAACAATCCAAACAATAAATGGGCTAAGAAGCTGAACAGAAACTTCTCAGAAGAAGATATACTATCAATCAACCGATATATGAAAAAAATGTTTAACATCTCTAGCAATTAGAGAAATGCAAATCGAAACTACACTATGATTTCATCTCACACCAGAATGGCAATTATCAATAATACAAACAACAATAAGTGTTGGCGAGGTTGTGGTGGAAAAGGCACACTTAACATATTGCTGGTGGGACTGCGAATTGGTCCAACCAATCTGGAAAGCAGCACAGAGATTCCCTAGAAAACTTGGAATGAAGCCACCATTTGACCCAGCTATCCCACTCCTTAGTCTATACCCAAAGGACTTAGAAACAGCATACTACAGTGACACAGCCACTTCAATGTTTATAGCAGCTCAATTCACAATAACTAAACTGTGGAAACAACCTAGATGCCCTTCGATTGATGAATGGATAAAGAAACTGTGGAATGTATACACAATGGAATATTACTCAGCAATAAAAAGGAATAAAATTATGGCATTTGCATGTAAATGCATATAGTTGGAGAATATTATGTTAAGTGACGTAAGCCAATCCCCAAAAACCAAATGTCAAATGTTCTCTCTGATAAGTGGATGCTGATCCATAATGGAGAAGAGGACACGGGAAGAATGGAAGAACTTTGGTCAAAGGGGAGGGGTGGGGGAGGGGGAATGGAGACAGTAAAGACAGTGGAATGAGATGGACATCATAGTGCTAGCTTCATGTGACTGCATATATGATGTGATTCTACATCACATACAACCAGAGAAAATAAAAGTTGTGCTCCATCTATGTAAAATGAATCAAAATGCGTTCTATTATCATATATACCTAAGTATTAGTATTTAATTTCTCCTGCTAAAACCATTAAAAATACAATCTTTGTATGCTGATCTAGAGGCAGAACATGCATTAAGAAACACTGCTTTAAATCTAAGTGCCCATACCAAAGTGCTAAAATGTTATTATTAAAAAACAAAAAAATGTCCCAAGTTAAAAAAACCCCAAAAAGCAGATACATGAAAAAATGGTCAACTTCTCTAGCAATTAGAGAAATGCAAATTAAAACTACACTGAGATTCTATCTCATTTCAGTCAGAATGGCAATTATCAAGAGTACAAGTAACAATAAATATTGTCAAGGATGTGGGGGGAAAAGGTACATTCATACATTACTGATGGGACTGTAAATTGGTGAATCCACTCCAGAAAGTAGTATAGAGATTCTTTAGAAAACTTTGAATGGAACTACCATTTGGCCCAATTATCCCACTCCTTGGTATATAACCAAAGAACCTAAAATCAACATACTATAGTGACTGCAGCCACATCAATATTTATAGCAGCTCAATTCACAGATTTATAGCAGATCTATGGAACCAACCTAGATGCCCTTCAACAAGATAAAGAAAATGTAAGATACACACACTCGCACACACACATATGACTATTACTCAGCCATAAAGAAGCATGAAATTATGGCATGCTTGCTGGTAAATGGATGGAACAGGAGAGTATGATGCTAAGTGTAATAAGTGAATCCTAAAAACCCAAAGACTAAATGTTCTGTTATATGGTTGATGACACACAATACTGGAGAGAATTGAATTTCATTGAATTAAAGTGAAATGAAGGGAACAGAGGAGGATGGGAATAGGAAAGACAGTAGAATGAATCTGACATAACTTTCTTATATACATAGTGAAACTCCATATCATGTACAACAACAAAAATGAGATACTAATTAGAATAAGTTATACTCCATCTATTATAATACCTCAAAATATACTCTACTGTCCTGTATATCTAAAAAGAACAAATTAATTTTTTTTAAATTTCTCTGTTTACTTTCAGTGATTAGTCATTGTCCACAGAATATGACCCATAACACTCAAAATTACTAAACATTGTTTTACAAAATAAGATGGATGCTATCTTTATAGTTAGTTGTATATACTGTCTTCCTTCCAATATAACCATCCAATCCCAGAACCATTCTGGACCATTCATAGTTTCATAGCCATACCACATGCTCTCATACTTCTTTCACCTTGCTTGTGATTATTTCCTGAAATGTACTTTTTCACTTTTTGGTCTGAATATTTACTAATCCTTGAAAGATCTTTTCAAATTTAACCTTGGCAATAAAGTCTTCTCTAAACCCTTATGTTCTATTTTCAGTACAAAATACTTAAAATAATTTATATAAAAATATTTATTATTAAAATAATTATGTCTCTGTGCTTTCATACCATTTTTGTTAATATGTTCTGTAAGACTATTAACATGGTTTTATATTTGGTTACTTTTATCCTTTATTGGTCAAAGTTTAGGCCTAGTTTGGTCCAAGAATTTCCAGGGTCTAACATTGTAGTTAGCACAGGGACTAGAATAACACTTCACTAATTAAATAGTTGAATAAATGTTGAATCTCAAATGAAATTGTTTTTGTTATAATTTTAATATTTCTGAACTATAGTATACTATGTTTCATAAATGTGGATAATGGAAATTTAATATATATTCATGATATCTTATAATGGGCAATCTTTGTATTCTGATCTAGAGGCAGAACATGCAATCTATTATGTTTTGTATGGGGTAATGGACTACCTGGTGCTTGTTTTATGAAACTGGAATGTATCAATACTTATACCACACAAAGTCTTCATTTTTGCTCATATTCTATTTTACATTGAAATTCATAATTTTCACTTTCTGCAATTTCAATGTACTTGAAGTCTTAGGACAAAGACTTTCCTAAGAATATCGTTGTATGGCAAATGGAAGGAAAGTAATAGGAAATTAAGAAAATACTAAGACTAATCTATTAATTTTATTTCTTCCTAGAATAATCTCTTTTGCCTTTTTTCAGTAGGTATAGTCCTCAGCTACAGCAACACCAGCCTCAGCAAAAGAACTCTGATAACAAATTTCTGTGTTGTGTCTCATGATGACAAGGAGAATGCCAAACAGCTAGAAAGAGAAAAACAAAATCTTTGTAATTTTAGTGGAAAGAGAATTACAGTAGAGGACATATATTATATCAATATTTTCTAAATTTGAAGTTAGCTCTGTTTGTCATATTACATTTTGAAATTCATAAAATCCTATAGTCTATGGGTACCTTTTATCATGTAATTTGATTGTGTGCTACTCTTCAAAAACAGTGACATGTTTTCATCTAAAACATTTTGTTTTTAAAATATTCAACCAAATAACACAAATTTTAAGTTTTTATATACATAATCTTTTAAATGTACATTTTAACAATTATAATGTGCCATAAGCTCTGTTATGAACTTTAATCTTTGTCATTCGTGCAACCAACTATTAATTTGTCCATAAACTGCAGAGATATCTGACTTTTATTGCCTGGCCAAAAATAAAGCATGTAGAAAATTTAAAGATCAATTTATTGACTGTACATTTTATGAACTCTATAGTTATTTATTACCTCATATTAGTTGCCTGAATTTTGCCCAATGTATGAATTATACCTAATCAGATTTTATACAAAAGGGTCTCAAGCAGTCAGTGAATACTAGTTTCATATTTTAAAAGATATAAAAGTAATTCAAGTATTAAAATCTATACTTGAAGTATGTGTATTTAGTATTGATTTATTTTACCCATTTATCTAGAATTTCATATCTTCTTTCTACTATGAATCAATCTTAATCTTATCTCAATTAGCTGTCTATGGATGGCTATGTCTATTTTGATATTAGAATCCTATGGCTGTATAATCAAATCAAGTTTGTAACAGTGTCTTTAATATAAGGAGCTTGCAGCATAGAAGAGGCAGGCATGTACAAACATTGAAAATGTAATGAGCTAATATAGGGGAAAATCAGAAAAATAGGGAAAGAAGGTATTTATTTTAAAAGTAGTGGTCTAGAAAATATTTTTGAAGCAATGCAATTTAAGCTTGTAATAGGTAAAAACAGCTTTGATGGAGGAATTCTTGCCCAAGGGAATAGAAAGAGTATAGATGGAGAGGAAGACCAAGTTAATGTCATTTAAACATGACTGAGTCATCCTGTATACAAATGTGAACTATTGGTGTTTTTGAAAACATTTAATAATGTGGTAAAAGCTATTCAGAAATTTGTTTTACATATTAATACTTTACTACTATAATTCTTAAAAGGTTCATTTTCCCTTAAATCGTATGTTAATTTATATTAACATATAAATCATATTCAAGAATCCAGAAAATTTTATCTGACACTCCTATGGAAACTTTATTACCTACTTTAGCAATTTTCATTGTCCAATGTGAATTAAGTTGCTAAAAATATTACTATTTTCACATGTCTAAATTTTCTGACTACCAAAATTTTCCAAGTACTCAAATGATAGATTTATAAATATGGGAGGACTTGGTATTTTTAAATATGGCTATAATATGTCAATATTAATGAGAGTTGAGCCTAAAAACTCTATTTCATTTGTTATACAAATTGAAATAACAAGTATAATAGATTATCTTCATTGGTGAATTCACTTGAAATTCAGAAATATTCAAAAGATATCAAAGTATTTTTTGATATAGTTCATCACATATATTTAATTCTATATATTTTATGGTCAAGAAGAACTTGCCTACTTTCAAGTTGCTTTCCAAAAAATATACAGAACAATGACTTCATAGCTAGCCAGACTTCTATATGTAATCACAGTTAGCCCCCATATTCTGCACTCTCACCCAGGACATGTAATAGATTTGATCTCCATTTATGCTTACTATAAGAGGCCCTTCATAACTTAGAGGAGTTTGTCATAAAGCTCAGATCCTTAGATTCATATTAAGTAATTGTCCAAATCTTTTCTACTAAAGGATATCAAAAACCCCTTGTTAGCTATTTAAATGACTCAAGAAAGAAAAGACACAGCGTAAAATATGGGAAAACCTTGTAAAGGTACTATCTAGACATACATCTAGGTATTCCACGCCAACACCCATGTTCCTCTTTCCCCTTTGTACTAATAAAAATCTATCAATAGACTCTGCCTTGTTTTCTAATGTATTCATGGATTCCAAAATTATCTCAATTGCAATACAGTCATTTTTTTCTTTGCAGATCTTTTAATGAACTGTGTATGTGATTGGTATTTAACATAAACTTTCTTATATTGCCCATTACCTAGCAATATGAACTAAGTTTCTACTTTTCTAAATTGCCATTTAGTAATAATGTTTTTCTCCATTAGAGTATTGTATATGTTAGTAAAAAATCATAACAAAGGTAATCAAACCTTGTCTTAAAACTGTAACATGGCTTATAGGAATCTGTGAAATTGAATGAGAGTTTAAGAGACATGACATAATATATCATTTTAATTATTCTAATATTTTTGAGTTAGGCACATCATTATGGAAGAATCACTTAGACTACAATAAGATTTAATTTACTGATCTATATCTGCTACTGTCTCATACTGTTGTTGGCAGGAGTTAAATTGGATGAACTACACATCCTGAAAGGAATTATTTGATCCTTAAGTCCACTTCCACATCAGCAGACAACAATTAGTGATGCTGGTTAAGATTTTTAAAAATAAAAAGTGATTTTGAATATTTATGGGTAGTTTATTTAGATTTTTCTATGAAATTTTGTACATGAATTTTGGATTCAAATGTAAAAGAATGTCTGGGATGAGTGTGTATGCCAGTTGGATTTTCTGAATTTCGGGTAAATGATTATTGAAAGTTATTTATTACTTTGATAAATTGGAACTTAATATGATGTAAGACAAATTACCTTAAAATATAAAAATGTAAGTGATCATACATAAATGCATCATATAAAATCAAATAAAACTAAGCACAAGGTGACATAAAGGAAGCTTATGTAAACAACCCATGCATAAAATTTGCATTAGCTTGTTTGTACAGGAAACATATTTATTCTCAATGTCACTAATGCTAAGTTCCATGGCTTAGATTAGGGAAATCAGTATAGAAATTGTTCTTAAAATGCTGCACTAAGATCTGTGAAAGATATGGAAGCTATGTTCATGTCTCTAGTATTCCTTGTCTCTCTTCAACGTATTCAGAAATCTAACACTATTGTGTCTATAATTGAATATTTTTAATTTTTTAATGTAGTAAAAGTGTAATATTAATTATTTGGCAAGAATACTATTTGTAATTTCAAGTATTTACTTATTTCTCCTTTTATGAGGTCCACAATTAGTGAAGATTATATTTTCTGAACATTCTATAAACTAAATTTTTAAATGATAACTCAATGTTTTCACATGATACTGCCAAATTAATTAATATATTCCATTTCTGCTTTTGAAAACAATAGTATCATATTCTTGTTAATATTAACAAGTAAAAGAATAATTAGTATGTTATCAAATTAGATTCTATTACCAATTTTGTTTCTAAGCACCATGTTTTTATTTTCTAAGTTTTTAAGGAGAAACTCTCACTTGTCTAATAATAGTTTTGGCTACAGAATTGTGTTTGGAATTCCTAATGTATTTGAATTTCTTGAATCTTCCCTTTGATGATAAGCATGAAGACAATATATTTTTAGTTTGTATTAATAGGGAATGCATAGTTTCACTTATGTCTATTTATAATAGCAATTCATTCTTTAATACATAAATATTATGCTTAATCTCTTTTTTTTTTAAATTGTTGATGGATCTTTATTTTATTCATTTATTATTTATATGTGGTGCTGAGGATCAAACCCAGTGTCTCACGCATGCTAGGCAAGCGCTCTACCACTGAGCTACAGCCCCAGCCCCATGCTTAATCTCTTACTGATAGCTTCATGGTCCCCTCACTGGTTTGAATTTCACATTCTGCTATCTATAACAGAAGAGAGAGCTTTCTAAATTCACCTCTGCATACCGATTGTTCTCTTTCATATTCAAAACAGTCATACACAAGGCTATGAAGATAACTTGTGGAGTCCAAAACAAAATAAAAATTGAGGGTCTTTTGCTTACAAATTTTTAAGAATTCTGAAATGGCAGTAGCACATCTTTAAACCAACAACAGTGCTTATTGATCATGGGACTCAGTGCAACTACCTAGGTCATAGTGAAGCCAGAATTAAAAGAGGCAGTCAGTATAGATAAGTAAATCTGGTCAGATCAGATCAAGGAGGCCAATTTGGTCTGGGAAGTTGGAAAGATATTGAAATGTTAATGCCTTCGGAGCCCTTCCTCCATCTTTATCAAGATAATCTGCCCCTGCTCCAACCTGTTTCTAAGGTAACCTGTCCCAAGGATTGTATCTCCCTACAGGGAGTTATAAAAGTTGTTAATTAAGCCCCATTCCTGCCCAGATCACTCCACCTAAGCCCCATCAGCCCATTTGCTTCTCATCTTTTGACCATCCCATCTAGCATCTCCTGGGCCTAGTCACTTATGTAGGAAGGAAAGAGATAAGGGGAAGATAGCAAGAGAACAAAGGAAGCCTAGGACATATAAAAAAGGCAGAATGTGCTCACTTCTTGGGATACCAGGATACCAGCTATGGCCCCCTTCTCCCACCCAGGAGAAGTCTACGGTACCCCTTTTTAAATAAACTCTGCTTTATATGGTTGCCTCAGCATGCTTCTCTCATATTATACTTCAACATGTGAGGAAGCAGGACTTATCACTGATAACAGGCAGTATTAGTAGGTTCATGAAACCAGCCCTAGAATAGAGTTAACGTATTATATGGCTGAGAATATGGCCTCAGAGATGCTTGCCCAGGTTTTCATTGTTTTATCAATTTTATTTCTGTTTGATCCAAGGCAAGTTAATCAATATCTCTCTGAGTGGTTTTGTATGCACAAATAATGATATTAGTATCCAATTCATAAGAGTATTTTGAGAAATGAATGAATACATATAAAATACAATTAATACATATTAAAGATCAATGAATAGTATGTGAAATAAAATAAGCCTCTGATTATATTAGCTACTATTACTTCTTTGTAAAGCAGCTATATTATTTAAAATACAGCTACTGGATCAACTCATATGAACCATTCTTTCCCATGCTATTTCCATAGAATAGAAGCTTATATTTGGTACTCTTTTGTTGCAATTTTGAAGACCACTGTCATCAGGGAATATCAGAGCAGACAAGCCTGATTCTCTGGTTTATATTCTTCCAGGTTATGCCAGTCTGACATTTAATTTATGAAATGAAATTAACATTAATGAATTACATATTTGTAAATTCTGTATATCCAATGGAAATGCATGCTGAATTTCTTAATCAAGTTCTGATGATCTAATTTTACTAAAGAAATGATTAAAGATATAATTATAAAATGTTATTTACATTAAAATATTCCAAAATTGTGTGAAATAAATGTGTGTATATATACACGTATTTATCTAGAACTCCACAGGCATTCAGTTGACCTAGTCATGCATTCAATCTCTCTGGGTGGTCAGTTAGCATTTAAAATCAGAAAGCACACACTCTAGATGTGGCTTCATTAAGCATTTCTACAAGTGCACAATCTTGACTTGAATCAAGCAATCCAAATCTTCACTCAACAACAGGAACTTTACTAATTAGCACATGGAAGTTAAGAAAAAATGTCCATTGATGAAATTAGTAGTCTTCAAGCTGTTTTGTTTAACATGCTTGCTAGAATCTCCACATTCCCATACTTTCAGAACACAAGACTCAAGTGAGCCTTCACTCTTCACAGTAAGAGCATTCTGGGCTTGATCTCTAACAGGTTCTGAAACCAACTTGAATCTGATTAATTATCTCACTTAAACCTACTTCTAGAATCTTTTGTCATATGCCTGAGATGACTTTTTCAAGGAGGTTGCTTGGGGACACAAGAGAGGGGGAAATACAGCTGAGATTCATTCTAGATGATATAAATAGTATAAAACAGTTATTGTATCCTTTCCTATGATGGCAGAATAGGGCCTAAGGTTCTTTTCTTTGAGACTGGTAATATGGTTTATAGGAAGTAGCTAACTTTATCCTATCTCTACTAATTCAGAACAACCAAAATCTTTTTTAAAAAGTTAATAGTTATGCATAATTAATATAGAAAAGTTACTTTGCAAACATTATTTGAAAAATTAACATTTCAAATTAACATTAAACTTTCTTTTAGAATCTCATATAAAAAATGTAATTTAGAGAAAAACAGAGCATATGTACTAAATCATGTTTAAGAAAACATGATTATTACAGTTTCTTTACTATAGAACAGAAGACAATGATCATTAAACATTTACTATCTTTCAGGTCCTTTAATTTCATAGCTTTATTTTATGTTCAAATAATTCCTAAAATAGTTATTTAAGTGTTATTGTTAAATGTTATTAATGAGAAAAATGAAACTAAAATAATTTGAGAATCCTAACCACAAACATATGGTTAATAAAAAATAGAACTGAGATTCAAAAATCCCATACATAACACCAAAATCTATGAGCTTTGTTTTTGTTTTACTTATTGTTTTTACCTATCATAAATCTTTCTAAAGCTATAATTATAAAAACAATACACACAGAAAATAAAAACCTATTTATAATTTCCAGGCTTTGCATATATATGAAAACTTTAATTACTCATATTTTTTGTCTTATTTCTGTGATTTTTTGAGGGGGTAGTGGGGATTGAACTCAGAGGTACTCAACCACTGAGCCACATCCCCAGCCTTCTTTTGTGTTTTATGTAGAGACAAGGTGTCACTGAGTTGCTTAGTGCCTCGCTGTTGCTGAGGGTGGCCTGAACTCGTGATTCTCCTGTCTCAGCCTCCCAAAGTGCTAGGATTACAGGTGTGTGCCACTGTGCCTGGCTGTGATTTTTAATGGAGTTTTATTTTATAAGTATTTTATCAGATTTTTTTTATAAACAAATTTCTCTTAGAGTGTATCATGAATTTATTTCTTAAATTATTCCCTTGCTAAAAATCTTTCCACTTAAGAAATTCAGAGCTGCTGAATAAATATAATGAAATACATTATATTAATACACTAATTAAATAATCCATATTAGTAAAATATTTAGTAAAATAGTCCTAGTGAATGAAATAGCACGTTACTACTTAACCAAAGCCAGCTGATAAAACCAAAAGTGATTTTTGGTCAATAACTTTTTATTCATTGATAAATTGAGAATTAAAGGTAAAAATACAAATCACCTAATCCAAATACATAAATATCTAAACTTTTGAATTATATGGTGGTTGGACCATTAGTTGCATAATTTTGGAAATCTTGAATAGCTAATTATTTAGATAAATGTGTTAAGTACCTGTTCTCTTTTAAAGTAGTTTTAAGCACTGAACCTACGAAAATAAAGTGATATTATACTTTGACTATGGGAAAGGGCAGAGTTTAGGTGATTTTTAACATTTGGCATTTCAGTCACAAAGAGGGCCTAAATTCAAGGATGATGAGCAAGATTTACAAGGAATGGTCATGTCATTAAGTATTTCATATGCCATACTGTGATATCAAGTTTCATCTTGTAGTGCAATAATACTTAACAAATAGTTACTTTATCAGAAAGCATGTATTTCATCTATATTTGTGCAAATACAAGTGGCCAGTGCCCCAAAGTAGTTCTTTCTCAAACCAGTAATTATAAAGTTGGTTCTGTTATTCTCAACAATGGCTGAAAGGTTATTGCTATTCAGCTAGAAGATGAGAAATGTTTATATAGAATACATAGTCTCACTCCTCACTTATATTCTGTTGATGGGACCTAATCATGCTGGAATATAAATAAAAGGCTATGCAATATGGCCTCTAACTGTACAGTCAAGGTCTTCTCATATTGAGTCAGAAAGTTTCCATTACTGAAAGGAAATAAATACAGAGTTGGGGACAATTAGTCATTTTCATTAGAATATTTAATTAATGAATTCAAATTTGTCAAACATAAGAGTTGCTTTGGTTAAAGCCTGATGCAACTTCACACATTCCCTAGAAGATATAGAGAATTCACATATCATTTTATAAAGATGAACAACAGAAATGATCAATCTAGCACTGTTTCTCAATCTCAGTATTACTGGTATTTTGAGTCAGGTAATTGGTGGGTGGTAGGAGCTGGGTCCGGATATCCTATGCAGTAGGATTTTTGGTAGCATCCATGGCCTCTACCCACAAGGTGTCATTAGCATCTCTCTCCCTCATCAGTTGTGACTACAGAGAAACTTTCTTGAGATTGCCACATGTCCAGGAATTAGGAGTAGGGGTGGGCATAAAATATTCTCACTTAAAAACAAATAGTTTTATAAAGGAAGCACTACCTATACAGATGTGAGACAGAGGAAATAGCATGTTACCAGAGGCAAAAGGAGGCCATTTCCATTGTAAAACCTGAGAGCCAAGGATGGGTATGAACTGAACCTAAAATAAAAATACCCTTTCCAAGAGTTTATTTAAACAAAATCATCCTAAAATACACCTTTACTCTTCTGAATCTTTCTATCAATTCACAGAAGAATATGTTGCATGTCAAGGGAAAGTGATATATAATCTAAACAGTTAAAATGAAATTGTGAATGGTGATACAACAAATTTTTCAGAAAGGGAATTGTAAGAATTAGCATGTTTAAAGATAGTGGTCTAAAGACAATCTGACAATAAACGTTAACTGAAAGTGTTTCTGGATTTCAGAAATATCAGAAGACCACTACACTTGAAGTGGATTCATATTTTCTGCCTCAGGTCAAACTTTTATTTCTGATTAGAAAAAATGGTACAGAAAACAGACAGTTTCAGATGTTCAGAGAAATGGCAGCTAAGTGATTTAACTTATAATTATTACCTTAAGTTCAACTCTTGGGAGAAAAGAGAATTAAATATACTTGTCAGTGATTTTGTTATTCAAAAATCAATTTGGAAGCTTTATTTTTATTTCATCTACACATTTGAGGTGTGCATATTTGTGGAAAGGGTCCTATTTCTTCACTATATATTCTGTCCATTGATTTGTATTATCATATGAGACATAAATCTTAATTATGAAAGCCAACTATCCCCAGCTACACAAAATAAAGTATTTAGGATCATTCTGACACAGGAATGTTATAATGGATTTTTAAAGAATCCTTCTGAAAGTTTTGAAAACTTCATCATAATTAGTAGTATAATTGTACTAGATGACAACTCTCATATTTAGGATAACTAGTTACAGATGCAGAATAGACAAGCAGCTATTTTAAAGTGTTCTGACAAATGATTCAGAGAATAGATTTAGATAAACATGAAAGGGAAATCTTTTATAACATTGAACAATATGGAAAGAAATTCAGAAGCTTCTCTTTCAACCATTTGTGCTTTAACACTGTTGAAGACGTTTTTTTTTCCCCCTAATTTGTGCTATTCCTACATATAATTTCTACTGTTAGCTGGTAACTATGGTAGCTGTCATCTATAGTTGAGTGAAATGATCAAATTGCTTACTGAGTGCAAATAGACTCTAACAATCCTAATTAGAGTGATGATGATGAGTTAGTTCTCTGTAGCTGTGAAAACTATTTGGTGTAAACAAAGAGGTTGGGCAAAACATTAGAACACCCTGAGAGACAAAGGTCAAATTGTGTCATTACAGATTTTAGGCACCTTGCTGAGTAACTGGAATTCAGTGGTGATATACCAACTCAGTTCTACTAAAAGAAGAAAATACATTTACTTACTACCCACTGTGCAATAGGCATAATGGAGGTTATTTTTTCCTTAAAGTATATAATTGTGGTCTACTTATTTCAGCCCTGGCATTTAACGAGCATGGAAGTCATCACCCCCATATTTAAAAAAAGACAAGGTGAAAAATTTAAAAGCAATGAACTTTCTTTAATTCAACAAAGAATTTAGTTTTTAGAGTAAACTGACAGTCCAAAATCTGCAAAGACAGCAGAATCCACAGCCAAGATCTGCTTACGTGCAGCAGAAGTGGCTGCACCATAAACGACTAGGAAGACGTAATTGTTAATTTTAATGTATTGCTGAAAACTAAGTATGGGTAAGAATATGTAACTTCTGAAGGCTCACAGTCTTGGGAGGTGTTATAATTTGGATATGTGGTGCTCCCCAAATGCTTATACATGAGTCAATGCAAGAACACTCAGAGGTGACATCATTAGATTATGAGACTGTAACATAATTGGTAGATTAATTCACTTGAATGGATTAACAGGGTAGTAACCATATGCAGGTAAGACATGGCTGGAGGAAAAAGGTCACTGAAGGTATGCCTTTGGGGTTTATATTTTGTCACTGGTGAGCAGGGCTGTTTCCTGGCTATCATGAACTGAGAAGCTTTCTTTTGCATTACCGTCTGCCATAATGTTCTGCCTCACTTTGGGCCTAGAGCTGTGGAGTCAGTCATCTATGGACTGAACTTCTAAAACCATAAGCCACAAAAATGTTTTCCTCCTATAAGTGTTCTTATTAGGTATTATGATCACAGTGACACAAAAGTGACTAAAATAGGGGGTCTACATTTCTGTAGTCTTTATGTCCAGGAATACCACTAGGTTCTCTTAGTAAAGATCTAAGAACATTTGTTTTTCTCCATGGCAAGGCAGGGGAAGAAAAATAATTCCAAAGTAGACAGTCTTCTCTGTACTAAGGTTCTAATTTTCCTATAGAAATGACTTTGCCAGAGCCTTATGCCATTGGGAGAAAGAAAATTTTTCCCACTGTTTTACCTCCAGTCTTCCTGTCTCACACAAGGAGATGAAAACAAGAAAAAACATAATCAACAGAAGACAGTGTTTCAAGAAAATATACTGTGGACACAATAGCAACAAAAGGAATTAGAATCTAGAAGGAAAAGTTATAACACTGTAGAAAACTTTGTGAATATCACAGCTCCACTAAAAGTCTGAGTTTCAATAGAAATATTTTAGAATATCCCTCCTTATACATTATAACCACATTAAAAAAATTGTATGACATAAGTACAGTGGTCATCTCCTTATATGACATTTAAGTTTCCACAAACTTAGTTACTCATTATCAACTGTAGTTCAAAAATATTAAATAGAAAACTCCAAAAGGAAAAATTAATATGTTTCCAATTATGTAGCATTATGAATAGTGTGGTGTCTTGAGTTACTCTGCTCCTTCCACTTGGGGAATGAATTACCCCTTTATTCAGAATATCAATGTTGTGTAACCTAACTGACCATTAGGCATTTACTGTCTTTTGTAGAGATAAATATACATTCATACCACTTTTTATAGCATATTGTAATAAGTGTTCTATTTTAATAATTATTGTTTTAATTTCTTACTAGCCATAATTTAATTAGATGTTATCCTAGCTATAAATATTTATAGTATATAAAGTTTGGTATTATCTGTGGATTAAGAAATCTACTGACAGTTTTCAAACAGATTCCTTGTAAGTAGGGAGAGACTATTAAAGTTTAAAAAAAAAAACCTGAAGAAATATATTAAGTAATATACCTAGTGATTTTTCAAAATTAATGACAGAAACCTCATCACAGATTCAGGAAATTTCGAGACCACTAAGCAGTTTGAATAAAAAATTTTCAATTATGTATCCAGGCATCTCATATTCAGGCTGAAGAACACAAAAGCAAATATTGAAACAAGCTGCAGTAAGGTTGAGGGTATATCTTACTTGCCCTAATCTACAGAGGAAAGGAATAAGAATTACAGCAGATTAATCAACAGAATGTACATAAGCAAAAAAATGGGTAAAATACTTACAATGCCAAAATAAATGATTTTTAAAAACCTTACAATTCCATACAAACGGAATCATCTTTCTTTGAACATTATAGACATATAAAGAATATTTCAGATAAATATAATATGAGGAATTTACTGTCAGTAGACCTGCCCTGTAAGTAATACAGGAAGAAGGTCTTCAGAGAGAAGAAAATTCATAAAGGTTAGAAGCACAGATTGGTATGAGGAAAGGGATAGTGTCAGGGAAGGAATAAATGAAGGTAAAATAAAACGTGTTCCTTTTTCTTATATAATTTAGAATATAACTTTTTGTTTAAAATAACAGTAGGTGCTATTGACAGTAGCTGTAGCATAAAAACAAATTGAATCACGGCAATGTAATTAGGGATGAGAGGAGATAATGGTGCATACTCTGTTAGAAAGGCCCTGCTTCACAGATAAACCAGTGTTGATGCTCCTCAACTTACAATGAGGTTGCTCCCATAGCCTCATTTAGAGGATGAAAATATCACTAAGTAGAAATGTATTTGGCTCACCTCACCCAACCAACATCATAGCTTAGCAACCTCATGCACAGTTGAGTACCAATTGTTTACCTTTTTCATCATGTAGCTAATTAGGATCTGTGGTTCCATGGCTCCCTGTCACTCTCCAGCATTGCAAGGGTATCACACTGAACACTAATTGCCCAGAGAAGATCAAAATTCAAAATTCAAAGTACAGTTTCTAATGAATGTATATAATTTGGCACCACATTTGTCCAATAATTTTAAGTCAAACCCTCAAAAGTCAGAGACTCTCTGTACACTATTACTGTACTATTAATGGAAGGTAGTCCTAGATTATTTAGAAATGTATATTTAAACAATAGAACATACATTCAGAATTGTTTTTAAATATTGCAATTTATATGCTAATTGAGGATATAAAATAGTATCTTAAAATGCTCAATTAAAATATAAAAGAAAAAAGAGGGGACATAAAAATAGAAAAAAAGAGCAAGATCACTAATGGAACAAGAGTTAAATACCTGGCAGATACTAAGCTAACTATATCAATAATAAATTTAAATATGAATATTCAATAGTCATATTGTCAGAGTAAATTTAAATAGGAAAACAATAGTAGTATGTCCAATCCATAATAAGTCTACTTTAAATATCAAGACTCAAATCAGAAAAAAGGAAAGTCATAAAGAAATATGTAGCCTGCTATATTAGTCAGCATATTCTGTCATTATAACAAAATACATAAGGCAATTCATTTATAAAAAGAAAATTTATTCAGCTCTTGTTCTGGAAGTTCCAGTCAAAGATTGCATAGTTACAACACTTTTGGCTTCTGGTGAAGGCAATGACTACACATGTGTAGCAGAACAAAGTGCTAACATCATAAACCAGAGAGCAGAAGAGAGAAGATGATGAATAGTCCAGGCTCTCAAAAACCCTCTACAAGCATATTTGCAGTGACCTAATGATGGCTCACAGGGTCCCACCTCCTACAGAATCTACCACCTTCCAATAGCACTACACAGGTGACTAAACTCTAACACATGGATTTTGGGATATATTCAACATCAAACTTGAGAAGATGCTATCACTAATCAAAAAGCTGGAAGAACTATGCTAATTATAGGAGAAATGAAATAACTTCAGTACAAGGAAATTTAGCAGGAATAAAGAAGGTAGTAACATAGGGTTTCAGTCTCATAGAAAACATATACCAAAACTTGTATATACTTAATTATGTGATAATCCACGAAGACAAAATGATAGAATGAAGAAACAAAAGTCACTATTATAGTTAAATACCACTTTATTAGTAATCAATACATACAGGGGTTCATTGTCCTGTCAAGGGTACTCCAAGCTAAACACTTGGGCAGTTTTATAGACCCTAAGTTTAGAAAGGGACAAGTTCATCTAGTCCAAGACTGGGAGTAGATGAGCACTAGATTCTGAGTAAGACTGGGGAAACTTGTGTTTATGGTTTTCTACACTTTCTATAAAGGGAGGTCCCAGAAGAAGTGCTAGAAGATGACTCCTGGAAAAACCTCAGATAGAGATCTATGAATGAAGAAACTAGAATATAAATATGGTAACAGTATGACTAGCCAGGGATCCCAGAATCTTTAACTGTATAATGCATTATCTGTATCCCAAATCTGATCAGAAGAGTAGCTTTCTCCTATGGGACCTAAAAGGTAAAAACCTATGCTCAGATCTGAAGTCACATGAAAGATTTTAATCAGGAGTCAAATTCGTCATGCAGACACAGTTGGAAAAATGATTGCCTAAGAACTTGTGTGCAAAACACACAAAGAAAACCTAAAACTTATCAATAAGAAAATAAATAACCAGCTGAATCTGGTGGAGGGTGCATCTTTGTAATCCTAGCCACTCGGGAGGCTTAGGCAGGAGGATTGTAAATTTGAGGTTCATCCTAAGCAATTTAGCAGGACCATGCCTCAAAATAAATAATAAAAAGAACAGGGGATGTCAGTAGTAGAGCACCCCTGGGTTTAATCCTCAGTACTGCAAAACAAAACTAGAAACAAAATTACCAATTAAGAACTAGGTAAAATATCTGAATAAACTATCACCTAAGAAAGGAGATGCACAGATGAAAAGATGTTTGATATAATAATTTTAAAATGCAAATTAAAAAATAATAAAATGACACTACACACATCTATTAGAATAGCAAAAATTAAAAACATTTAAAACCGAACAATAAGAATCATTGCAAAAATATAGAAGAACTAGAATTCTCATTCATATCTGGTAGGAATGCAAACTAGTATATCCACCTGGAAAATGGTTTGACAACTTCTTCAAAGCTGAGCATATTCTCACTCACTGTACAATCCAATCTCTTTATACATTGTAGTACATGTTATTTTCCCAGTGAATTGAAAATGTGTATCCATGCAAAATATCTATGTGTATGTTTACAACAGCTTTATTCATCATCACAATAACCTGGAAACAACCAAAATGCACTTCAGGTGGAAATGGAAAATATATTGTGATATGTCTACATAATGAAATATTATACAACCACAAAAAGGAAGAAACTATGGATATATTTGAAGTCAAGGATAAATTTCAAATGCATATTGCTAAGTGAAAGAAGGCATTGTGGAAAAGACTATCTACTCCATGATTTCAATTCATTGGCAAAATGTAAAATTATAATTAAATGAGTTCGTATAGATGTTGAATCCAAGAAGCATAGGATATTTTTATAGAGCACTGAAATTTTTCTGTATGACCTAGTATCACTTCTGAAAACCTAGAGCAATATATAGAATAGTATATGAAAGTTGGTTCATGTAAAGTATGAAAAAAATACTAGAAAGTCATGATTTCCCAGGATAGAATTAAAACTGTGACATAAGAATCTACCTGTATTTATCAATGTATGGCACAACCTCCAAAAGGCAATGTAGAAAATGATGCTGACATAGGCAACTTTTGAAATGAGTAGGGTCTGGAAGACTTAAGGCAAAACAAGGTGTGCATAAGCACTGCACTATACAAGGATATAACTGTCCCTATGGAGTATGAGTCAGTTCTGGAACTTCTACACATATAGACTTGATTAATTAAGTAAATGATGTACATGGTGCATCTACTTAGAAAAGGAGTTTGACTATTTCTTTCAAGCTTAACATAGTCTTACTATTTATTCCAGGTTTCTCATTTCACGAGGGATAGGCTGCAGACCAGCTACATGAAAACACTAGGATGAGCCACATAGTAACTGATTAATGTTGGAGACATCAGTATCAACCCATGTTCAGTTTTATGTAGATTTAGATAGATAATAAATAACATGCGTATACATGTCACATCTATGCTTTCTTATTTTCTTAGTTGAGAGGGCCTAAAAAAACTACTTACTCATAACAATGAGTCCCGTCTTAGTTTCCATATCTTGATTTCTAACATTATTCTCTCATAAAAAGTACAGGGTACAGGGTTGCCAAGGAGAAATTGGCAATTCAAGGATTGGGTCATGAAACCTACAAAGTATGCCCAGAGAATCTGTATTTCCAGAAACTAAAAAAGTGTTCAAAGAATGAAAGACCCACAATGATGGAAGTGTCAATGGTGCACAGCAGCCAAGTGAAAAAGTTCTCTTGGAGCAAAGCTGTAATGGCTTTAGTAGCAAAACAAATCATGTACTTTCAGATTGTGATCCAAAGTATAAATTGAATATGAGTTAGTTTATATTCAATAAAATTATAATAATTCAATAAAATTATTGATTAAATAAAATATGTTCAGAAAAGTGAATTTTCTCATAAAGAAGAATACCAAAATATTTATGTAGCAACTCTTATTTAAGGTGGTAGTTTATAACACCTCCTCCTTATTCATGATGGTGGTTGATAACACCCACTCATTAAGTGTGGATTATACATAGTGTTTTAGTCAGTTTTTTCTCTGCTATGACTTAAACAACTGACCAGAACAATTATAGAGAAGGGAAAGTTTCTCTGGAGGCTCATGATTTCAGAGGTCTCAATCCACAGACAGTAGGCTCCATTCTTCAGGGCTCATGTTGAGGCAGAACATCATGACAGAAGAGTGTGGCAGAGGGAAGAAACTAACATGATGATCCCAGAGCAGAGACAGAAACTCCTCTTGCCAAATACAAATATATACCCCAAAGCCACAACCCCAATGCCCCTTTTCCTCTAGGCAAACCCCACCTTCCTTCAGTTATCACTCAATCAATCCCATCAGGTGATTGATTCACTGTTTGGGTTAAGGATCTAGTAACCTAATCATTTCTTCTCTGAACTTCCTTGCATTATCTCACACATGAGCTTTTGGGGGACACCTCACATCCAAACCATAACACATAATGATTTCCTTCTAAAAAGTTCAGTATGAAAAGGAAAGAGAAAGTAACTTTCCAGTGGAGAAAGCTGAGGAACACTAACTCTCAGAGAGCTGATTAGGTCAGCATCAGCCATAAGTGGTACAGTGGCACATTTTTCCCCTATGATCTTAAAAAACACACATAAAATCAACGTAACTATGAGAGAAAATTCAAAAGAGAAGTGCCACACAAATGCATAACTAGTCCTTCTCAAAACTCTAAAGGTAATCAAAACCAAGAACTGCCTGAAAAAGTATATAACTATGCTTAAAAAAGATACAACTAAATATAGTGTAGTGTCTCAGGATACTGGAACACAAATCTGTATTAAGTAAAATAAAATATGAATATGGTATAGATTTAACTTAATAACAATGTGTCAATATTGGTTAATTAATTAGAATATATACATAGATGCTAACAAAATGGAAACTGGGTGTTAGGTATATGAAAAATCTCTATAGTTATCTCTGCATCCATCTTTTCTGTAAGTCTAGCGCCATTCTAAAAATCAAAAAAAAAACATTAAATGCATAAAATACTGTAAGGGAAAAAAACATGTGGTAGGTACAATAATTATTTCACATGGAAATTCTCAATCTCAATATATTAACTGATTCCATATAACCCAAGAGTAAAAGACAGTATTAAAAATTTTATTTAACTTTTTCTGATTCAAAATATTTTGTTGGTGTTTATAAAACATGAGATTATTTGAGTAGATATACTGTATGCTGAAATATTTTTAAAATTCAAGCTCCACATCTTTTGTCCCCAAAAATACTATTTCAAATTTTTCCTGGGTGGTTATTAGGCTACTTTCTTCATAAAAATGTACCTTGTATATTTTTTCAATGTGCTCTTTGGTACCCTATAAAAGGATGTCCTTGAAAAAAGATGCTAAAACTTTCAATGACTTTTCCAAAATAAGAAGTCTTGAAGTAGCCGCTATGAGTGACAGCTGAACACAAATTTCTGACTACTAGAAGAGGAGTCATGTTCACAGTACATAAATATTCACAGAGATGGTATCTTTAAATATAACTTGCAAATAATCTGACAGTAAAAATGTATTTTTATGTTACCCAGTGGAATTAAAGTGAACTTTCTTCTTTCCATTTTCTTTGATGAGTTTTAAAATGTTCCTTCCAATTTCAGCATCTGCTACACTGATTTATATTTTCAAAGAAATTTATTGGTAGCTTCAATTGATTTTATATTGACCTTTACCAAGCAAATTTCTAATATATTTTAAAATCATACATTTTCATTTGCCCTTTATTTCTTATATATTCACATCTGTTTTGAATCTAGTGACATCAAATAAATTGTAGTATATTAAATCATTGTTATACTTTATATATTAGGAGTCCCCTCAAAGCTCATATGTGAGAGAATGCCAGAAAGTTTAGAGGAGAAATAATTGGGTCATGAGAAACTTAACCTAATTAATGCATTAATCCCTGATAGAGATTAAGTGGGTGGTCACTGTAGGCAGGTGGCATGTGGCTGGATGAGGTGGGTCATTAGGGGGGCATGACTTTAGGGTATATATTTTGAAAACTCAGCCTCTCTCTCCCTCTGTTTCCTGGTGCCATGTCCCCAGCTGCTTTCCTCTGTCACATACTTATGCCATGATGTTCTGTCTCATCAGGGTACCCAGGAATGGAATCAGCCATCCATGTACTAAGAACTCTAAATCCGTGAGACCCAAAATAAACTTTTCCTCCTCTAATTGTTCTTTTCAAGTCTTTTGGTGTTAGTAGGAAAAAAAAGTTAACTAAAATGAGCATCTGCCTATTATAACACTATACGTAAAAAAAAACAAGTGCATTGTTGATATGTAAACATAGGATATTTTCAGTAGTTTTATTCTATAAGTTTTCTTATAAATGTGAAGAATATGGATTGATAATTCCAAATTTTGGTTTTTAAATTTTAAATAAAAAGAATTTCTATTTCAAAATAAGTTAGAATAACAGTGATCAGATTTTCCCTCCTGCTAGAAAACAAATAAATATTTAGAAAAAATATTAAAATAAAATATCTTTTATTTTCAGGCATTTTATGCCAAGGACATAGAGGAGAATAATTCCTGACAGAGGAAACAGATGGGATTAGTCTTATGATCCCTATAGTACTGCCTAAAAATTGGTTGTAGGTATAGTATAGGAATAGGAAAGCAAAGTATAATCCAGGAGACAAAGCTAAGTCTTAAAGACTTATGGAATTTTTTCAGGAAGACATATTAAAAGAGAGATGTATGGGGAGATTTGTCAAAAATTTTAGCTGAGGACTGATAATATCTGAGTGGTAAAAACTATACAAGGCCAAAGTAAGTACCACCCAAAATAAGCAGTACTTCTGGTACCTGCAAAAAGTGAAGACTGCTCTGTCCCTATCACAAGGAGTAGAAAATTATAAATCATAGGACATTAGAGTACTTAGATGGATATTGACTCAGTAATAGCAAAACATAACAATAGCCTCTTAGGATCTCAGGTCCTGTATAATAAAGCTTAAAAATAAGCCTGGGAAAAAATAAATTATTTCCAATAAATTTAGCTGTTTGTTAATCATTTTACAAAAAATACACAAGTATCCAGCAACTTCCATGGTGAAAATGACCACTAATCAAAATTAACCAACTGTTAAAAAAGTAAAGATACATGACCAAAAATGAAAACAGTCAACAGAATCAGATCTAGAAACAATATTATAGACAAATACATTGAATGATTCACTATAACTAAAGTTTGTACATTCAACAAGGTGGATGAAAGAAAGAACAAAGTTGCTATAACCTTTGAAAATTGATGTAAGTCATTATATTCAACACATTCACAGTGGGAAAAAAAAGAGTACTGTGAATGTTATAACATATGCAGAAAAAAAATATTTGGCAAATCCTAAAACCTATCCCTGATAAATACTTTTAGCAATTTTATCAGCTAGAAGTAACTACTTTTGCTCAATCTGAAAAAGTTTACTTCAAAAACACCTCTGGATTACATCACAGTTAATCATAAACCAGTGTTTCCCCTTTCATAGCAGAAGCAAGTCAGGAATGTCTGTTATCACAACTACCATTTATCATTATAAAGGAGGTTCTGGTTATGTAACATGGTAAGAAAAACATAAAAATATCCAGATTAGAAAGGAAGAAATACAAATTTATCAGAGGACATTATGATTATGTATATAACACTATGATTAAACAAAAAAGAATCCTAGAACCAATAATTTATTTAATGTAATCATAGTACACAAAATGAATATACAAAATACAATTTATGTATTTTATATTCAAATTGGATAATAAGGATTGAAATAAAATTACTATTTGCATAACAATATGCTTAGGAATAAAATTAACAAAAATGTGAAAGACATATCTGTTTAAAGTTATAAAAATAAAACTGACAAATTATAGGGACAAACTAGGTTAACTATTCTCAGTTCTAACATGTTAATATTGTGAAGATTCAGTACTCTTGAAATTGTTCAACAAATCTAATACAGTCGATCACAATTACAGCAGGCTTGTTTGAAGACACTAATATGTTGATTCTAATGAAAGTATAAAGGACTTAGAATAACCAAAACAGGTTTGAAAAGGAAAACAAACACAAAGGGCATATTCTCTCTGACCTCCACACAATATGGCCTTAGTGCAAAACAAAATAGATCACCTCAACACAATGGAGTGCCTATAAACAGACTTTGTTGATTTAAACAAAGATGAAAAGAAATTCAAGAAGATAGGATAGTTCAAGTATTCTGGGTTAGATAGATATCACCACATTGATAAAAATAAACTTTAATCCATACCTTACATAATTTACAAATGTAACTCAAAATAATTATAGTACTAATATGTACAAAACAAAAACTAACTTTACTAGAAGGTAGAAGAGAAAATTGTCATGAATTTTAAAAGTAAATACTATACATGATTACAAAAAATATATACAAAGGTTAATCAGTTTAACATCATGAAAATTAACAACCTTTTCTATATTAAGATTTTTAAGCCAATTAAAATATGATACAATACTAGTAGAATATATATTTAAATTCCATATTTGTACAAGATGTGTATCTGTAATATATCATAAATTCTTAAAAAATCCAATTATAAAAAACAAAGAACACACTTCTTTAAATAGTGACAATTTTTAGTCACTTCACAGACTACAATACACAAATGATAAATTAGCCCATGAAAACATGTTCAACATCATTAGTCACTAAGGCACAGGAAATAAAACCACTTTGAGGTACCACTACACATTCAGGAAAATGTTGAAAATTAAATAGCCCAACATCAAACACTGGTAAAAATTTATAGGAACTGAAACTCTCATGTTCTGATTCTGGAAATAAATATGACAGAAATGTTTTGAAAAATAGTATGACAGCTTCTAAAAATACTAAACACACACTTATTGTATCACTCAGCCATTCAGTTCTAGGTATTCATAGAAGAGAAATGAAAAGCATTTGTCTTGAGGAATACCTACAAATGAATATTCAGAACAACTTTATGTTTAAAGTTCCAAACTGTAACAACCTAAGTGCCAAGTGAAGGAGGATAAATATAGTTATGTAATAAAATAGTACTCTAATTTTGAAAAATAAATGATTGATACATATAACATCTTTAGATCTCAAACCCAATATGCTAGGTAAAAAAATTAGACAAAATTCCAGGCAAACCAATCAATCACAGTGACTATATAGTCACTGTCACAAAGACATGTAGTCATTGGTCACATAGACATGTAGACCAATGGTACAGAATAGAAGACACAGAGAAAAACTGACATAAATACAGTTATCTTATACTAGACAAAGGCACCAAAAACATACATTGGAGAAAATATAACCTCTTCAACAAATGGTGCTGAGAAAACTGGAAATCCATATGCAGCAAAATGAAACTAAATCCCTATCTCTCACCATGCATAAAACTCAACTCACAGTGAATCAAGGATCTAGGAATTAGACTAGAGACCTTGTGCCTAATTGAGGAAAAAGTAGGCCCAAATCTTCATCACGTCAAATGAAGTCCCAACTTCCTTAACAAGACTTCTAAAGCACAAGAAATAAAATCAAGAATCAGTAAGTGGGATGGATTCAAACTAAAAAGCTTCTTCTCAGGAAAATGCACAATGAGGTGAACAGAGAGCCTTCTGTTGAACCCAGCATGCAAAGAAAGGACCACTGACTCTAATTTTAAATCAAATTAAGTAAGCTTATATTGTGTACACAAATTAGCTGTACAGCGGCTATCCCTTTCAAAAAGTGAGAGCAGCAGCTTTGTCCAGGAGCAGGGAGATTTTTATAACACAGAATTACAAAGGTAAGTATCTTAAAAATTTACAAGTGACTGGGTTCCAGCAAGGGCAAGACAGAAGCAGATAGCGATTCAATGATTTACATTGCTTAACATCTTTAGATAGGGAGTAAACTCAGGTTCCAGCATCAGAATTCAGGAGGCGCTGCTGAGATTTTAAGGAGGGCAGTTACCTGATCAAAGTCAAATGTGGTCCAAGCAAGTAAAACAAAAATAAACCTTTTATGACCTCATGTCAAGATGGCTTTTAATCTTAAAATAGAATTAGGCTGGGTTTATCACCAACATTCTGGGAGCCAATTTTTGCCATGTGCTCATCAGAGCACTTATCTCCAAAATATACAAAGAAATCAAAAAACTTAACAAAAAAACAACCCAATCAATAAATCAGCTAAGGAACTGAATAGACATTTCTCAGAAGAATATATACAATCAATCAACAAATATATGAAAAAATGTTAAACATATCTAGCAATTATAGAAATGCAAATCAAAACTACTCTAAGATTTCATCTCATGTCAGTCAGAATGGCAGTTATCAAGAATAAAAACAATAAGTGTTGGTGAGGATGTGGGGGAACAAGCACACTAATACATTGCTGGTGGGACTGCAACTTGGTCCAACTAATCTGGAAAGCAGAATGGAGATTCCTTAGAAAACTTGGAATGGAATCACCATTTGAACCAGCTATCCTATTCCTCGGTCTATAGCCAAAGGACTTAACAACAGCATACTACAGAGACTCAGTCACTTTAATGTTTAACTGTGGAAGCAACCTAGATGCCCTTCAATAGATGAATGGATAAAGAAACTGTGTTTTATATACACAATGGAATATTACTCAGCATTAAAAGAGAATGAAATTATGGCATTTGCAGGTAAATGGATGGAGTTGGAGAATATCATGCTAAGCAAAGTTAGTTAATTCCAAAAATCTAAAGGCCAAATATTCTCTCTGATAAGTGGATGCTGATCCACAATGGGGGAGGGGGCATGGCAAGAATGGAGAAACGTTAGGCAAAGGAAAGAAGGGGAAGGGAGGGAACACTAGGGCAGGAAAGATGGTGGAATGAGATGGACAACAATGCCCTAGGCATACGTATGACTGCACATATGGTGTGATTCTACATCATGTACAACCAGAGGAATGTTGTGCTCCATTTGTGTATAATGAATCAAGATGCATTCTGCTGTCATGTATATCTAATTGTAATAAATGCATTTTAAAAAACCAAAAAGAAAAAGAAAAAATTTGCTTTGATGAAAAATTTTGCATAATCTACATAATAATTACGCTGATTGTGGTGGTGCCTTCATATGAATCTATACTCATGTCAAAATGCTTCAATAGCAGGCAGAATCTAAATTGGTCCCCACTATTCTTAGCTTCTGTTGTTCATATACTTTCTTCACTTTATCAATTACTAATATAAGTGTTGTTAGAAGGAATTTTGAAGATGCAACTTAAGTCTTAAATTAGGTGAAAGAAATAGAATGAGAACATTTGGTGTCCTGTAAGCATGAGAGAGAAAGATAATTACTATTAATAAGCCAGCTAGTTAGAAATTGTTAAAATATCAACTTTATTATTTTTTGATCAAACTATCTATAACTAGTAGCTTTTGTAAAGCAAGGTCTGTTTTGTTCACCTGGAAAAAATAAAATCGTATCACATATTATCTCACACCAATTGGTGATAATTTGTGGGTAATGACAGAATGGCATGAAGAGAGTCAGGTGGCAGAAATGAGTACTGTGGTAGACTTTAATTGCAAGAGTGAAAATAATCTGGCTCGGGACAATATTTGTTTCACTTATTAATATTATTTAAATAAGATTCTTTAAAATAGAAAAGCCAGAGTCTACATTCTATTATTATGATATACTTAAGATGTAGGGAATGCAAGGTTTTGATTTAAAAAATACCAAGTTGATTAAATTTGACATCCTTGAAGTACAATTTCATAATATTTTACAGTAGTAGATACTATAAAAATGAGTCTGTATGCTGAGTAAAACTTTATTCATTGTTTTATTTGACTGATTTTGTGTAACCAAAACCTAAAGTGTAGTTGTTCTGAAGATCTGCTAAATTTGATCTATACAAAGGAACAGAGAGAAAGAAATATCAAATTATATGGCCATTTGACTATGAAAATAAGTCAAACGTGTATGTTATTGACTAAAAGATATCTCTGACTTGCACTCTAAAAATCGCTTGATCAGCTAACTGTATAGTCCCCATGTCCTCACCTCATTCCTGGTAAAACAAGGCAAAAGTGCAGATGTATTGTCATGCAGAGATATTTACATCAGAAGTAACAATCAAATAGCTCAAAAGTAACCAGATCAGAAAACCACAAGCATCAACTTCCATATGAACAAGTGTCAGGTTAAGAAACCTATTATGGTTTGGGTCTGGAATGTCCCCCTACAGCTTTTGTATAGAAAATGTGGTTCCCAACTGTTGGCACTATTGGGAAGTAGTGGGAACTGCAGCAGATGAGGACTAGCTGAAGGAAGTTGGTCACTGAGGGCATGTCCTTTGAAGGTTATACCTTGTCCCTGGCCCCGTTCTCCCTATCTCTGCTCCCTAGCTGCCATGAGGTAAGCAGCTTTGCTCAGTTACATGTCACCTGCCATGATGTTCTGCCTCATCATGGACCCACAAACATCAGAGCCAAGTGATCAGGCACTGAAACCTCTAAAGCTATGAACCAAAATAAATCTTTGCTCCTGTAAGTTGTTTCTCTCAAGTATTTTTTCACAGTGACAGAAAGCTGAGTAACACAGAAATCTAAGCTGTAATTTACACATTTCATGGAGATCATTATGGAAGAATGAGACAAAAACTTCACAGAGACCCTGGCACCAAGAGTCCCCACATTTTATGAATTTAACTACAGAATTCTACTAGGTTCTTAAAGTGAACATCAGAAAAAAATCCCCTCATTTTCCACCAGGGGAAAGATAAAGTGAAATTCTAGTAAGCTTTCTGTTTTTATTTTATTTTTTTAACAGGGTCATTGCTCAGGAGAAACTGTTTAACAGACTATGATGCTGGGGGTTTATTATCACCTACATGGCCTTAGGAAATGAAAATTTAAAACTACTGAGACCTCTAGCCTTCCAGTAGGAAAAGGGAAATACTCAAATCCAGCCCACAATAGGTATCTTGTCCCATCTAAAAAGGTGGGAAATGAAGAAAAAAAGTGCTAAGAAGTACATGTAAAGTTCATATTACAGAGATACAGACTCACTAAAAAACTGAAACCTATGTACAGTATTAAAGAATGTTTTATTTTTCTATATCATACCTTCCCATCACATTACTAAATATCTATTTAAAATAATTCCTTATACCCAGTACATCTTGTCAAACTATCAAGAAAAAATAATACATAGTAAAAGACAAAAATAAAACAAAACAAAATGTGAACACACACATAAAATTGAAGGGACATAGCAAGCATCAGAACAAGATGTAGTCCTGGAAGTGATGCTAGAATTAACAGATGGGAAATTTAAAACGGTTATGATCAATATGTTAAGAGTTTTTATGGGTAAAGTAGATAACATGGAAGAGCAGATGGAAAATATAAAAGATAAATAGAAATTCTAAAAAAGCAAATTCTAGAAACAAAAACACCATAACAGAAACGAAAAACACATTTTATGGGCTTCTTAGTAGATTGGACTTTGTAGAGGAAAGATTTGCTGAAATAATGTCACACTAATATGTCACACTAAAAAAATCCACAGAACTGAAGTATAAAGACAAAATCTAGGAAAAAAAAAAAAACATATTCTGTGGTTTGGCTAAGTATCTCCCCCAAAGTCCATATGTATTAAAGACTTGATTGTTAGATTGTGGTGTTATTGGGAGGTAGTGAAATTTTAAGAAGTGGAGCCTAGTAGAAGGAAATTAGTCACTGGGTACATGCCTTTAAAGAGGATGTTGGTGCTATGGTCATTTTTTCAATCTTTCTTTGCTGTCCAGCCTCCATGTGGTGACAATCTTCATCCACCACATGCTTCTGCCATGATGAACTGCCTTACCAAAGGCCCAAAGGGAGCAGGGCCAAGTGACCACATAATAAATATCTGACACCATAAGCCCAAATATACCTTTCCTATTTGATTGTTTCAGATAGTTTTTTAAATTGTAGTGGAAATCTGACTCACTATAATACTATGTCCAAGAACTGTGAGACAACTCCAAAAGCTATAACATAGACACAATGTATATACCAGGAAGAGAGGAGGAAAGAGAAATAATAATAATGTCAGACACCAAAGCACAGCTACAGAAAGCTCAGAGAATATCAAATAGGATGAAGCAAAATGTGTGTGTGTGTGTATGCATGCATACATACCTGTGCATATGATTTCTAAAATGTAGAGTATCGAAGACAAGAAAAACTCTAGAAGGAAGCCAGCAAAAAGTCAGTTTATCAATGTAGCAATAAAGGCAAGAGTGGCATCTGACTTGTGCTCAGAAATCGTGCAAGAAAAGGAAGGTAAAGCAAAATATTTCAAGTGTTAAGAAGAAAACATAATACCCACCAACCTAAAATTCTGAACCTATGAAAGTATACTTAAAAGTTAAGAAAATAGAAGGACTTTATCAGACACACAAAACTTAAGAAAATTAGTTGACCATAGATTTACCTAGAAAGAAAAATTCAGATAAACATAAAGTAGGAAAAATTTTGTAGAAGGAATCAATGAGGAATTAAAAAAAAAACTCTAGTTTTACTAATATTAATTAACTTTACAAATTTTGGTTTTTTCAAAAAAACAAGAGCAGCAAAGCATTTGATTATGTATGTACATATGTACATTGGCGATAAGAGGAAGGAATTTAGTTTTTTTATTTTAAGGTATTTATACTACTCATGAAGCAGTTTAAAGTTATTTGCAAGTATATTTGGATTAGTTGTAAAATTCTATCACAAGAATTACTAAAAAATTAAATCAAAAGAGGTATAACTGATATTCCAAAAAAGGAGAGAAAATGGAACAATATGAAAAGCTCAATTAAAATCATGAAAAGTAGATGAATAATTAAAGACAAAAATGGAGAAATTAAAGATAAATTTCACAGAACAAATATGACAAATAGAAAATAGTAAGAAATGTGGTTGGATGTTAGTTCAAATGTATCAGTTACCACTTTGAATGCAAATGATAAAAATGCATAATTAAATACAGATTGTTAACATTGGTTTGTAAAGGCCTAGCTATATGTTGTTTATAAGAAATTCTGTTTAATATAAAGACATATATAAAATAAAAGTAAATGCAGCATTTTGGGAGGCTGAGACAGGAGAATCGTGAGTTCAAAGCCAGCCTCAGCAACAGCAAGGCACAAAGCAACTCAGTGAGACCTTGTCTCTAAATGAAAAACAGAAAATAGGGCTGAGGATGTGGCTCAGTGGTCAAGTACCCCTGAGTTCAATCCCTGGTATAAAAAAAATAAAAAGTAAATGGATGGAGAAATATATATCATACCATACTTAGCAAAAGAAGACAAAATTTACTGCAATAATATTGGACATAGCCAAATTCAGAGCAAGGAAAATTATGAAAGACAAAGAGGAGTATTACATAATGACAAAAGGTTTTACTATCTAAGAAGATATGTCTATTTTTAATGTATATGTATCTAATAACAGATGCAAAATCTGTATTCAACTAAACGTGTGACAAAAACTCACAAGTGCAGGGAGAAATAGATAAACCCACTATTATAGCTGACGTATTTAACACTCCTCTATTAGAAAGGAACAAATTCAGAAAGCAGAAAATAAGGAATTCCATAGTTAAAATCAACAGCATCAAATAAAAAGATATATTGAATATTTATAGACTATTTCAATGAATGAAAACAGAATACATTATTCTCAAGCTCACCTGAAACATTTGACAAATTTACAACATTCCACGTCCTAAGACACATCTTAAACTTAAAGGAAATTATACAATATTTCCCTTCAGAAAAAGACTGAGTTAAGCTAGAAATCAATAGCAGAAAGATAGCTAGGAAATATTAAAATATTCAGGTTTCACAACACAACTCTCAATAGCACATGGATTAAAAAAGAAATTTAAAGAGAAATTAAAACCATTTTAGGTATATAAAACTAAAAAGTTTTACTTTTCAAACTATACAAATCCCTCTTGTATGTAAATTATAATGTACCAGTGGGTGAAAGATGTACCAATGGGGGAAAAGATATATATGGAAGATCAGAACAGTAAAGGAAGAGCAACAAGGAGATGGAAGAGGAGAGGAAAAGAGGAAGTCCTGAGAAATAACATGGAACAACTTATGTGTATATACAAATATGTCACAATGAACCCCACTATTAAGCATAACTATAATGCAATAATAAAAATGTTAAAAATGTGTCAGATTCAACAAAGGGGAATGTATAGAATTGAATGCACATATTAGAAGATTGGAAGTTCAATAATCAATAAACTATCCTTCCACCTTAGAAAAATAAAGAAGAAGAGTAAATTAAATCTAAAGGAAGAAGGAAATAAAAATTAGAGCAAAAATCATTTAAATGAGCAGAAAATATTAACAGCGAAAAATCAAGAAAACCAAAGGTTCTTTCAAATAGCCAATGAAATTCATAAGCCTTTCAGTCAGATAGATTAAGAAAAAAGAGAGAGAACACAAATTACTAATATCACAAATTAAAAGGGATGGCATCATTAGAAATTCCAGGGCCACCAAAAGGATAATACAGGAAAACTATGTACAACTGCATGTGCATAATTTAAAACAATATATATCTGTGCCAGTATCTATTAAATAAATTAAATTCATAGTGAATAATCTTCTAAACAGCATTAGGCCCAGAGTCTCTGTTGAATTTCTACCAGATGTTTAAAGAAGAAATTATACTAAATCTCTATCATGTCTTTCAGGAGAATGAGGCAGACAGAATACTTCCTAATTCTATGAAGCTAGTATTACATTAACACTAAAATCAGATACTAAAAGAAATATTAAAAGAAAATTAATATTAAAAGAAAAAAAATATATATCAATATCTTCCACATATAGAAATTCAAGAATCCTCCACAAAATATCATCAAATCAAATCCATACATTAGACACCATGAAAAAGTAGGGTTTATCCTGGTTGTGTGCATAAGTTGGTTAGACACTGAAATCACTTAATAAAATCCATCATCTTCATGTGAAAGAACACATGATATCAATAGATACAAAAAATAACATTTGACCAAACCTAACACCCATTCATGGCAAAAGCTCTCAGTAAACTAGGAATAGTGAAGAACTTCTTCAACTTGATAAATAATATCTACCAAAGCTTACAGCCAACATCTTACTTAAACCTAAGAAACTTGATGCTTGCCCACAAATAAACCACTTGTTAACAGATCCTTTTCAACATTTTACTGAAAGACTATGTAATGAAGTAAGACAAGAAAATAAAACAGAAAGAATACTGGTTGAGAAGAAAGAATTAAAACTTTGCTAGAGTTGACATTCTAAACAAATAGTGATTGAGACATTTCCAGCATTAAAAACTCTACTAAATAATTTTACAAGTTATATTTAGAAATTACAAATGCATAATTATAAAATTACATCTGAACTGTAACATTATTAATTGTGACTATATTTTGCATTTGCATCACAGTTCAGTGGGAAATTATCTTAATAGGAAATTAAGAAAATTAATTAAATTTTAATAAATAGAATTATTTCTATGAATAAAGTTTGACCAACAAAAATTAATTCAAGACACAGTAGGGATTACTTTGGTTATACACTAGTGTGATACAGAGACTTTGACAGCATTAAAGATCTAGCCAAAATAAAGTCATCTACCTCAGAGGTGATCTTTAATTAAAAATAATATATAAAAACTTGTGATTGATTCATGTACTTTCCATATTTTCTCAAATTAGCATATATATGTGTATATGTACATGTGTGTGTGTGTGTGTGTGTGTGTGTGTGTGAAAATCTAGTATGTCCTCTGGTTTGAAACATTACAAAATGTATTTGAAACTGTCATAGGCAATATAATATTTCTGGTATTTTATAGGTATTTTATGTTTTCTTAAAATTAATTTCCATAAACATTAAGCATGAAAAATTTAGTATGTATCTTAATACTGCATTCTTGAAATTAACTTTAATAAATATTACCTAGTAAAAGTAGTAAAAGTATATTTATATTTCAGTATTCATCAGGCATATGGGAGTTAAAAGCTCCTGATGAGACCATCTGAGATCAGAATCCATTTCTGTCATTTATTTACTGTGGAGCCATCAACATCTTATTTCACCTTGCTGTAGCTCAGTGGGTATGTTGTTAGTATTGACTAAGGTTACCTAAAGTGTTTAGAAAACTGCTTGGCACATCATCAGAATTTAAGACACTGGTTATTAGTACTTTTTACATAGCTGCATAATCTTTTTTTAAAACTCAGACCATTCCAGACAGCTCTTTAAAATTAAATTGGTAGAACTCAGAAGAAAATTAATGGACAAGGATGCCAGACACTGCAATAGAGACTGTATATATAGTGTAACTCATTGAGTTTTTTAAAAGAAATCTTTTTATGATTTCTATAAAATACTGAGGTTTACTAAGTTTAAATAAATTAGCCAAGGTCACACAACAAATGTGTGTTATTGACGAAATTTCAGCTCTGGGCACAGGAGGAAGGAATGAGGTGATTAGGAAGGAATGAGAGATGGATGAAATATATGATGAGAGTTAAGCAAAAGAAATTATTTTTATCTTGATGTGCGTAGCACTTACCAGCACATATTACCTAATCTGTGTCCAGAATATGTTCATTTTTCTCAGTGTTTGTCATAATCTTTTCACCAATCAAATGCAGTTTCTCTACCTATTCCCTATCCTGTTACCACCCATTTTACTTCATGTGTCCACAAAATTTCACACATTCACTGAAGGTACTAATATGTAAGATAATATAGACCCTACAATGAAGTAATGAATAGAACGGAATAATGTTTTCTGGTGGTCCATATTGTCACTTTGGTATTCTGCAGGATCAACTTGTGGATACAGGCATCTTATTAGAATATGAGTAGCAAACCACAGTAGTTGTAACTGATGTAGATGATGGTAATAATAGTGATGAAACTTGCTGCTATAAAGGAATGATGATGTAGAATTTACATATTTCAAGATGTAATTCTGAATTGAACTGGTAAAATCATTTAACATTTTTTCTCTAGCCTAATTACAGAAATTACGTGCTTATTTTTATTATTGAAAAAAATGTTCATGTATTTGTAAGGCAAGGAAGATTTTTAAATAAAATGGGCATAAAGTAAAAAGTTAATCATACTCCTGGGGCCAAGTGAATGTTTAATTTTCTAATGCAGAACGTATAATGGAATTGAACAATAGAAAAATTTTTTGACTACTAGTCTCTAATGATAACAGTAATAATTTTAATAGCTAACTTTCACTAAGCATTTTCAGGATATGCACTATAATCATATGTATTATCTCACTAATATATTTCTGTATTAAATGAGTAAAATGAAATTTGAAAAGTTTAAGAGATTTACAAAATGTTAAATAGCTACTAGAAGATTGAGTACAATTAGCTATGCTATAAGATTGCTTCTAGTTGAGAAAGACATTACAGAGATGTGGAATTTAGCATGCAGAGGCAAAGAATCTTAAGAAACAATGATCTAGACATTCAATTGACAAGGTAAATCAGTAGCCAGTAATTTTTCAAATTGATAAATAAAAGTAGTATGGTACATGAAATAATGACTCCTCAGAAAGCATCCATATTGTGATCTTCTTATCCTGTGAAAAGTTACTTGAATAGCAAAAGAGATTTGATGGGGTGATTAAATTAAGGATTTCAAAAGAGGAATTGTTCTGGATAAATCCAGGTGGGCACATTATAATTACGAGAGTCCCTATGACTGAAAGAGGGAGGAAGCTTGGTCAGAGTCAGAGTTTTGAAGATGTGGCACTACTGATTGAGGATGGGACACACATGGAGAACTGGGCCCATTGATGAAGACAGGCAGGTAGTTTCAGAGCTGGAAAAGGCAAGGGAATGGATTCACTACTGAGGCCTGAGAAAGGAATGAATACCTGCCAACACAGTGATACTAGCTCAACAAATTGACTTCAGACTGGAGACTTCCAAAACTATAATATCACTAATCTGTGTTATTTTAAACTGCTAAATCTGTGGTGATTTGTTACAACAGTAATAAAACCCTAATAAAATAGTCTCTCAAGAGTTCAAAAGCATAAAATAACATTGAGCATTTGCAGAGGTGTAGATGAAAGTGCTACATGTCATAGCATTTCAATATTTCAAATTTGAAATTAAAAGAAAAATATTGCATTCTTCGCTTATATTTCTCACATCATAGCAGACGTATTTACCTGTCTTAGCATAAAGCTTGTAAGTTGACATTAAGGGGGTCTTAATTATTGCAGGGATGGTGATAAAAATAATTCCACAGTTTAGAGATAGTTTGGTATGCAGATTGATGGCTTTTATGAACTAATAGATTGTTATTCCCTAGAAAATTCTAAATAGGAAAAAAACTTGAACTGTAATCAATAAATTATGTCATTAACATGTATCTGAAGTATGAAAGTTTTGAAATATGACTTTAAAGGCATGAAAGGGTAAATACAGAAGGCTTAAATCTCTTTTCTAGGTAGAATGAAGACAGTAAGAAATTAAGGGGTCTGGATGCCAGCAGTTAAATAACTAATGCTAAGTTTAGAACATGAAGCTACTGCAGGATACATTAAAGGGGAACAAGTCCAAAGAAAAGAAGATTAATTAGCAAGGTTTTATAATAGAGAAAGCAAGATATAATGACAAAAGCGACAAGTAGAAAAGGTGATACATGAAAGCAAAGAACATTCTGAAATGTGCAAGATTTGTGAAAGAAAAGCTAACCTATGCACAACTTTTAAATTTGAGGGGGGGGATAAATGTGGAGCTTGAGGAGGAATTAGAAATAGAAGACTATGACAAGAATATGTGATTAGGAGTTGGAAGAATTGTGCTAATAGTAGCAAAAATAGAAAAGTCATCAATCATGTCAGTATCATCAAACTCCAGGAATACCAGCCTGCTAGATTTGACTTCATCCTTATACAGTCTTGTTCACCCTTTAACCCTGCTCTCCCTGGGCTTACGTTTTTAGTTATACTTTTATTTCTCAAGAGAGTTTTCATTTTCATTTTTGTTTTAATTTTTACTTTAAACTTGTTACACTAAGTATGCATGACCTACATCGCACAGATGTGGAACATGCACTATGCAAATGTAAACATAAAAAAATTAACATAATTTTCATGTATCCAACATCTATATTCCACACTCAACTCATAGCAAATCTTATTTCATTATATTAATCATATTTCCTGCAAATATTATCTAAACATTAATCTCATATACCATATATCAGATAACATTTAACATGTATCTCTAAAAGGTAAATTGTCATTAAAAATAAAATATAATTGCAAAACATTTTAGATATCTGTGATTTCAGAATAATTATTAAATATCAGCATGTTCATTCATTATTCAATATTTACTTAACCTAAAATTGTCATTTAAAAATTACAAAATAATTATTTGGAGTTAAAGCTTCACAAGATTCATAGTTCATGGTCAGTTATGGTATTTAAGTTTCTAATCTATAGGGTTTCTTCTCTGTATCTATCTTAACAGCCCAGTCAACACAATTAATTTCAAAAAGGAATTGGGACTTTTCATTAGAGTTTCCTATAGGCAGAATTTTGCAGATGACATTCTCTATCATTTGTATTCACTCTAAACAGGTGGCTGATTTAAAAATATGGTCAAATTTAGATTGTCTAAGACAATCAGATTTGGTAAGACTGATTCAAAGCTGGGGCTACTTCTTTGGTTCTTTTTAGATGTCTTTTCTTCTTTTCACCATGTTGATGTTCCACATACCCTTACAGTAAGTCCTCAAATATTTTTTATTCCAAGTATCTTAATTTTATAAATTGCGTATATTCATTAATTAATAGACAGATGAAATTAATTTAGAAAATAGCTGCCATGGTATGGATAAGAGGGTATCTAGTCCCAAAATTCACATTCTTAATATATAAATTTATATTAAAATAATTAATATAAGAGGAGCGAGTTTTCAAGAAGTATGAATTATCTTGTTTTAGACACAGTAATTCTAAGATATTTCTGTAACTAGAACATATCGGTAAGTAGACAAGTTGGCCATCTGGGGTCTGAATAGGTTTTGGAGTTGTCTGCTTATAGTTGGCATGGTTACTGAAGCTACCTTCTGAGCAAGATTGAAAATAAGAATTATATCATAAAAAGCAAATGCTCTTCTAAATGTGCATTTTCTGAATTAAACTTGATATGAACCTTATAAAATAGGTATATTTAATTTTACTGATGAGGAAACTGAGGCATTGAGAGGGTAAGTAACCTGTTCAGGCAGTTTGTTTCCAGTGCCTATACTTTTCATGTGCATCTCATGATATGTTTAAAGAAATAAAGATCAGAGGTTTAAAGCTTACTTCAAATAGTGTCTGGCACAAGATAACTAAATGTTGACTGATAATCTTTTCACATTAAATGCAAAGTTTCTTAACAAGGCACATAAAAATATTGACAATCCTACAATTCTGGTCTTAGCTCTTTCCTACTCATATTTGACATACTCTCCTTGCTTGTCTTTTATAGTTTTCACCATTTGATTCTAACACAACAGAGTTTCATAGAGCTAGAACTACCTACAGACAATTTTGAAACCTGAAATTGAACCTTTAGAATGAGACCAGAGAATTAGATTTAAAACAAAAAATCATGTATCAGAGTTTACAGTTGGAACAGTAGAAATGGAGAAGAAATTAGAGATGGATTTTTTTTTTTGCAGTCGATAAAAGGTAGTACACGTATATCTACGTAAAGACAGCAAACATAGACCCAAATTTCTTGAGATATGTCCCATTTGGGAGCTCAGAAATAGAAGAAATGCCAGAGGAAAAGATGGGGAAAAAATAGAGAAGGAAAAGAAAATACCACTGTTATTTCAGGACAGAAAAGTTTAGAAGGAAAATAGTCACTAAAGTTGAATGATATGAAATCAATTTTTGTAGCCACATCTAATTTCAGAGGTCTTCACTGTTATACTTAAGATTTATTGGTTTTAATAGTCCCCACACTATTAAAGGCTCTAATGTAAAAATGTGTGCATGTACATGTATTTAGACACCTGTACACTGTACCTATGTGAAATTATTTCATGCATGATAGCTTGCTCAGCCAACACTCTCTCTGCACTCTAAATAATCTCCAAGTCTCTGTCTTCACAGTCAATCTCTATCCATCCTTCAAACCTTAGTTTGAGTATGACTTCAGGTAGGTCAAACTGTCTTCAATACCCATATTCCTTCCTTATAAAATGCATTAATTTTGTATTTACTTAACCGGTTCATTCATATAACAAATTTTATGTTTGTCTTCTGGATGTTGATAGTGGTTTATACTGAGGATGAAGTGATCATGCAGGTAGATGATATCCTTCCCTTTATGGAATTTAGTGAGGAAACTAACTGTTCTGTGAAAAGTGCTAAAAAGAGGTACAGAGTGATATGAAGGTTCATAAATTTGCAAATTTTCTAGTCTGGAAAGAAATATAAAGTTTTTACTGTGATTTCAATGTTCTTAAGAGCAAGAAGGGAAAAATAATCTAAAGTCTCAATATTCAGATACAATAATTTATGACTCAACACATGACATTAAATTGAATATTTTCAGTTTTGTCCCAGCATCATCTTTTCAAACACTTTCCTATGCTTTGATATTTTCTATAGTATTTGCTTTTATATAATAGAGGTAAGTGATATGAGAAGATTATATGGAGGTTGTCTCCCTTGTTTTCATTCTTAATTGTATTTACTAATTTATATACTTGGCTATATGGGTAATTATGTTTCATGGATTGTAATAGAGCATTTAGTCCACCTCCTCATGCCCCCGCCCTCACATCAAGTTATATGGAGATAAAAAGAGAAAGAAACCAACACTGTGTGCTCATATTCTAACCAATGTGGTAGCCTGTTTTATACCACAGTTTGTGGTAGTTCAAGGCTGTTTTGTGATGTTTAGATGCAGATGTTCTCAGCATGGTGTCTGGGTCTGCTATGATTTTCACCAAAAAATAAAAAACTTAAAAATATGAAAAGGTTATATTTTAGAAAAGATTTCTGAAAACTCTGCCAGCTGGTAAAGCATTACCACTTAAAAATACAGTACCAGAAAGACTTTTAGGAGATCTGTCAGATTTTAACATTATAGGGTTACATAATCATTGTATTCTCTAGTACGTGCCAAAAAAGAATAGTTGGGAATTAATGTGTGAATTCAATTGCTTAATTTCTCTGGCTGTGAACAGGTGTGTCATGTCTAGGCTGTACCCTACCTCTTCATTCATCAGAAAAATTAAAACCTTTATACATTTTATCTATAATATGACAACTGGAATAATTACCTTTTGTGCCATATTATTATAAACAGAAGTTCTCCCAAGTTACCTTTTGGTACTTTTAGTTTTATCCAAATTTCTATAATCACTATTTCCCAAGCCTACCGTATGCACATCTGCATCTTTTATATTCTTGGGCTGTTTTATTCTTTGGATGTCTTTTCACTTGTTCTCTGATTTGCTTCTCCCCAGTGACTTAAGTCGTTATGAGCCCAGCACAATCTCCTGCACTACGCACTTATCAGTCTTCTAACACCTTTTTCTTCTGTCACTGGCATTGGCATTGAGCAGGGGCACAATAAACATAACACAATATATATAGTGTATTAAATTGGTGTCAAGTCTCAGGAAGAGGTTTAGAAATAGAGTATCAATATATCAGACAACTTAAAAAACAAATAATATCAGGAAGGGTATAAGAAACTACTGTATATTCATTCCAAGAAAGCAGAATTTACTTCAGTTTGGACAATATAGACAGACTAGATTATATCAGAAATCATCTAAAATTTATCCAAATAAATTTAAATAATAATATATAATTTAGTATAATATAATTAATAATAAATTTAAATAATAAATTTGTTATTTTTAACTAAATTATTATTTCCCAAATAGGAGGATACAGGTTCTTTGCACATTCTATCCCTAATATTTAGACAAAGCTTTCTTCAGATTCAAATAAAGCTTATTATATGCCTATTATGAGCAAGTCTCTATTCCAATTAATTTCACAGACATTATTTTATTTATTATTTTTATACAATCAAAAAATAGTTGGTAACTATGAAAAGCATAATTATATGTTTGTATGCTGCATTTAAGAGTCCATTACAGATTCTCAACTTGACATTACCTTTCACTCTGAAAATTAGGTTAAGAATACTTATTTTATAAGGAATTACATCACATTTAAGCACATTATTCTCAGGATGATAGAAGGTCAGTTAATATTATTAAATTTTATTTAATAATGAAATAAAGCGTTATTTTGCCAGTATTTAGAATACTGCTTATCTACTATTCAGGTAAATACAATTGAACTACACTATGACTTGTAGACCTGAACAGTAGTAAAGTTTATGAACTAAAGAATAAAGCCATAGGACACATACAAAAGACTTCTGGGAGGGAAACATGTGGAAACTTATGAGCATGATAATACAATAAATATGTACTTGGACATTCTTTTCCTATATGCTACCTGATTTGTTTTGGGGTTTAGAATTATAGGCAGATATAGTAAACCTACAAAATGAAATAAATAATTTTTTAAATGTTTTGCAAAAATAATTTCACACTAAGCATTTTGGGATAAGCCATGAATCATTGGTTATTTTGTAGATACCTATATACATCTGTCTTAAGCATGTTTTTTTCCTTTTCATGTATAACTAACCAACACTTAGATTTTCTTAAGTCTTTGTACAGGAATTATAAACTAATTGTCTATTTACACAGGGATTTTTATATCTTTTGTAAAGCATCGTTGAGGTCATCATCTGCTATGATACACAATGTATTTTAAACAAGTATATTTGTAATAAAACCCTTTAAAATTAATTCTTGTTAAAAATTCTTTAGGAGTAACGCACTTACTTTTGAGTCTCTGTGTCATATAATGAACTCCAAACACAAAAGCCAAAAATAAAGTCATATTTGGATTTTAAAATTGCTAATTAGCCCACCCCAAATGCCTACAACAGTAAATTTCTCAGTTCTTATTAGAGTGATCTGCTTTGTTTTAAACTTTAATCATTTAATTATAGAACATTAATCTTTGCCAAGTTCCTTTGAAATTAACTAGTATAACTTGTTAAAATTTTTATAATACAATAATGACAAAGTATTAAATTGAAGAATCATGATGTGATGAATATTAGAATTCTAAACTTATGGTCATAAACTGTGTTATATGGCATTTCAAAAAATAGAAAAATGCCTGAAGCATGGTTGGCTTAATTTTTCATTCTCTGAAATATTTTCATTTTCTAAAAATAATATTTGCATCTATGTTTTCTTTAACCCTTGAAAAACTGTCAAATATTTAATGTTCAATATGGTAATGAGTAATATAGAAAACTCACTATATAAGACATTCACTCTAACTTTAATTCAATTTAGATCCATTGAAATGTAAACATTATATAGCGTGCTGAAATATCTGATGACAACATCTAATATAATTCTTTTAACATTTTCAAATCTTGAAATATGTAGAATTTAGTAATATTTATATAGGAGTAGTTGGGAAAAGTGAAATTGCCTTTAAGGGAAAATAAAATCATACTTTAATAGAGATGCTTTAACCAGATACATTGGCTATCAGAGATGAATTAATATGTTGGAATACTGTAACAAATCTCTGATATAACAATAAATTACCAAACAATTATTTGGAGAAGTTTTTGATTCATAATTGAAGCATCAGTGTCATGACGCTGAATGTAAACTCTACTTGATTTTTTTTATTGATCAGGTTGGCTGAGGTAGGAAAAACTGAAATACTTATAGAGAATAAATGCTGAGGATTAAATGTTAAAAATCAGCTATCATGAGAAATCCCAGCTGTGATACTTAATTCAAACATGGCAATGAAGTGGGATTTCTCCATGATGTGGGAAGTTTGACTTATTTTGAAAGGGACATCTCAGTGATACAGCATCATAGTAACAATCTAATTTTGCCAAATATTAATTTATATAATTTAGATAAAATGTTAATTTTAGTCATATAATTCATATAAACATATATTTGAAAAAATTATGAAGGTAAAATAAATGGGATAATCAAATTATGCTATATTTCTAATCAAGTCGCTATATCCAGATTTTGATGTTTCTGCCCACACCATGACTATCCAACTTCTAGTTTCATATTCATCAAATAAAGTTACTGCTTCTACTTTCTTTTCTCAAAGAACACAAATAACCAAAGCATCAAGGATAACTGGAATCTAAAATAAAAATATAATTTCAATAAAGCTAAGACAATAACAAAGAGGCCAAGGACAAGGTTATTGGACTTAATAATGAATTATGATGCTGCTTTCTAAGTCCTGTATCACAGATTTCACACTTCCTTTCAACTACCCTATGGTTTCTCTTTTGTTTTTGCAAATATTTACTAAACTCTCAATTTGACAACCATTACTTTTGATCATCACCATTGAAAATAGTGTTACATATTTTTATTATATATTGCCAAGATCTTCTTATCTCTGCTCTCAGTCATAGCCATCAATTAAAGAGATAAAAGATGAGGGGCAATGAGGGATGAAGAACAAACAAACATACATAGATATAATACTGGGGCCATGTGGACAGTCAACTCTGATGGAGTTTGACTGACCCAGAGCTAGCTCAGCACATTGTTTATTATTTAAGTTTCATCATCAAAAAGTTACTTGTGGGGAGCCTGAGGTTGTGGCTCAGTGGCAGAGCGCTTGCTTCACACAATAATGGGTTTGATTCTCAGCACCACATAAAAATAAGTAAACAAAATAAAGACACTGTGTCCATGTATAACTAAACAATAGTTTTTTTAAAAAGTTTCTTGTGGGAAAGTTTCAGCAAAGCAAGCAATCTGAAGGACACAGGAATGGTGAGACATTAGGTTATGTTGTTATGCCCAGAACATCTATTCCTGGGAGCTGGTGTCTGAGCTCAGGGTCTTCACTGATAACTCAGCCTTTGCACAATTTCCTTGGGCTGGCATCACCACAGCAACTGGCCCATCTCTACCTGCACTTTTGCACAGGAAATTCCCAACACAAATGCAGCCATGAGGGTGTCAGAAAGACCATGATTCAAATCACCGCTTTCTACAATATATATTTATTTTGACAATCTATATATATTCTATTGAGCTTCTTGTCTTCTTTCCACAACTGCTTGTTATTTTTGGGTTCCTTAGTTAACAAATTTTCCAAGAATGTAGTCATCTGTCCTCCTCTCATTAATTCATCATTAATTCATCACTTCTCATTCTCTCATTGGCTAACATCAATGATGTCTGCATAGGCAAATTCAAAGGTCAATCACCCTTTTTCATTCTAATGACCTCACAAAGGCTTTTGCACACTTGATTATGCCTCCTTCTTAATTCTACAGACAGCATCTTGGTTTTCTTGGATTATTTATGACTTTTTCTCAGTTTCTTGTCATCTCCCTGACTTCTTAAAATTCTCTTCTTCTATACTCTCTGATGTCCATCAATCCATTAATTTATATATCATTGGCTCTGAGAAATATAGCTCGATTCTTGATCACTTTCCTGAACAATAATCTCATATACACAAGTTTCTCTTTGATGTCTACAATTGGATCAAATGTAGGTTTTTCAAATTTAACAAGTTTGAAACAGAATCTAATGTGTTACACTCAGGTGTATTATTCATACAGGGAACATAAAAAATAAAAAAAAATAAAAATAAAAACATGAGACCTCTGACTTCCTTCTCTCTCTTAAAGTCAATAATCAATCCATCAACTTTGATTAAAATTTCCATCCAAAATCTGAGCCTCTCAACTACTTTTAACTTAGTCCAGGCAAGATAAATAATCTTGGTTATCTGAATTATGGTATGAGATTCCTTACATCTCTTTTAATCCATTCTTTCCTACTTTAAATCTATTTCTTTTTTTTTTATATATTTATTAAAATTTTATTTATAAAGGACAGAATCAGAACCAGACAAAAATACAGGGCAAAGTCTGGGAGCGTCTCAAATACAAAGCTTCCCTGCCATGTCCTATGGAATCAGGGCCCCTCATCTTCCCAGCCCAGCCATGTGCTCAACCTGGAAGCCCACTGAGCCTCCATTAACAGATGTCTTCTGGAATTCCATTATGTAGGTAGCATTGACTAAATCATTGTCCACATGATTGAACTCAATCCCCAGGACCCCTCCCTGCCCTGCCCTCCCCTCCCAGAAGTCAGCTGGCTCAAGGGCCCAACCCTCTCATTACATCCTGAGTCATTTCATCTCTTAGCACAAACTCAGGTGTGATCCAAGGGGCTCAGGTATAACAAACTCACTCCTACTACTCAGAAAATTCCAGATTTCACACCCAAGCTCTAAGAAACCAGGGAGAAAAGCCATACCTCCTACTCAAACAAGGATAAAACCCACTGAAACAGGGCTCACTGCTGACCTGGGCTGTTTTCTGCTTCACTTTTTATTACAGAATTTCTTAAAGCTAGGCAACAGCAGAAAGAAGAAAACAATGAGCCTTCCATTTCCATCACTATTCACTCATTCTTCTT
>CM053400.1:159620939-159645751 GCA_028644305.1 Xerus rutilus | reverse complement strand
TGTTCATTGAAAGTGCATATAAAGGTGTTTAATATGAAGAATGGAATCTGCTTATAATTTTGTGCAAAGTTAGAAAAATTATGATTGTAACAATTTTTTTTCTATTTGCCTCAACAAATGTTTTCAGTGAACAGTGTGTACAGCTTCTGAAAATTTGCTTTTTTTCTGTTATGTTTGATAACATGTATTAAAATGCAACTTTTGAGAAAAAAAATAAAATTAAATTTTAAAAAAAATGCTACCTTCTATGGTTATACATGTTGAATATGGCAGTCACGGTCACAAAATAAAACCTAAGAATTTATGCAAACAAAAATTTCTTTCCTACAGTTAGAGTCTTTTCAACTATGAAGTGTCTTTTAAAAGGTATAAGCTCCTCAAAGTCTTAGATCATCATTAAATGCAGTGTTACCATGCAAGCTCAGCAATTATTGCCTCTCTTTTCAAACAATCTGTTTTCCCTATATGGATACAAGTGAGTCTGTTCTTAAGACCTCAAGCTTGAGTCACAAACATCAGATCACTACAGATCTGTGACTTCATAGTTTATTCTCATTTAGTCTTTCATTCTATCTCTGTGATTTACATATTACCTAACTGGCCAGGCATCTTCCAAGAATTCCCTATATAAACTAGTTATATGGAATTTTTCTTTGAATTTTGCAATTATGTCATGTATATTTTAAAAGATATTAAAATAAAAATAAAAATCTATATTTGAAAATTAAAAATATGTCCATGAAAGAAATATTTGCACAAAATATTGAGTACTTTCACAATTTTACTCATCTTTTATAGTTTCAACCAGTTTGATTTTATGTTTAATTGAGAAATCCATTTTTGATAATTGAACACCCTTCTTCAGATCATTATAGAATATGTTGCATTTAACTTCAGTTTTTCAAATGAATTTTCAAGAAAATGATAAATATTGTATGAACCATGCTATCTGCCTAGCTTTAATTTGATTCATTTTTCTAGCTGTACTTGCCTTTTACACATTACATACTGTGTATTTGGAAAATGATTGTGTATGGGCTGCATTCCTGAGAAGTGCCTGCTGATAAGCACATTTAGAGTTAATTCAAATTTCAGTTTTATTTCTGTTAAAGAGTATGCTAGAGTATAATGAGAAACACAATGGTTAAGATAAGTTTGATAGCTTTAATGAAATCATTCTGTCTCCCAGTGACCTTGAGGGTGTCCTAAATTACTCTTCTTGATGGTGCATGTCAATAGGAATAAGAACAATAATTGTGCCTGATGGCCCATTTCTAGTGTAGCTTCAACAAGAATATCCCACAAGGTTTGAAGGTCTTTTTATTACTCTAAGTGAAATCAATAAACAAATTAATTCTTTTTCTTTGAATCTTCACTCACTTTCAGAAGTAGGTTGCACAAGCTGAATAAAGATTTCCCCCTGAAAAGTGTGGACTAATAAAACAGCATTTAAAAATTTTCAAGCATAGTGCTTACTATATATAATATACGACATACATATCTTTTTCTTCTTAATAATTTCTCCTCTCATCTCCCCCTCAAAAATGGGCTAAGAGAGTTTAGTGACTTTTATTTTTGTTATATCCCTGAGAAAGAAGTGCACAGTTATCCACAAAATGACTAATATAAAATACACTGTGGACTGTCAGTAATCATAATTAGATTTGTATCCTCTATGGAATCTGTAGTGAATATTGCTGAAATTGGATTAAAACATAGAAATAAAGAAAACAGATAGTAGATTTTCAATAAGAGATCTGCTTATCTTCTTGTTATATTTTATAGCTGCTTTATAAAAATTTTTAAAAAGTAATGAATTGCTCGATTGTTAATGAATGATCCTTCTGTGTGGGTATTGACAGATAACAGAAGGCTCGGTCAAAAGCACTGAGTGAGGAAAATTTAATAAGGGATCACTGTAAAAATATGTGGAAAGGGTAAGGGGAACCACTAGCATGAGATCATGGAGGACCCCAGGGCAATCACAGCTGGTTAGCCTTACCACTACTATGTCGAAGTTGGCAAGAGTAGAGGGGTTTCTAGGAGGAGATGAAGAGCAGTTTGGAGAAGAGGCCTCTCAGGAATTGGGAACTTTGACAGAAAAGACAGCCATTCTCCAGTGACAAAACAAGAAAGGACTCCAGAAAACAAAAACTCACACACACACACACACACACACACACACACACACACAAACAGTTTCACTTCTGGAGTTTTTGCTGATAGTATTCTGCACTGGCTGTCCTGAACAGAAAGTTTGAAGGCATGAAAACCCATTGGTACAGTGATTCTGGGTCTGACTTCTAGAGCAGAAAGCAGCATGAAGAGCAGTGGATCTCAAGATGCAAATAGCAAACATTCAGTGTGAGCCATTTTGAATTTGATTTTTATTGTAAAGTAGTTTCTTTTCTCTGAAGAATTTGGAAGGTAGCACTCCTTAAGAGTTCAGCTGCTGCCATTAAACTTAAGTGTTTAAACACAGAATTAAAAATATGATTAGATGAGCATCATACATATGTTTTGGGAAAGCAGAATAAATGAATAAACAAATAGATAAATTTAGCTTTTGAGAAAGCATTTGGAGAAAAGGAAATGTTAAGTATAAAGTGTAGAACAATTGGTAAATTAAAGGTAAAAATGATTATGAATCATGTACAAAGTTATAATTTATTTCCAAAGTTATGATTATTATTTAGGTGTATGTGATTATCTACAATTCCAAAAGCATTTTTGTTATTGAAAATAATTTTATAATTTATGAGACTCTTAAGACCAGGGTAAGTTTAAATCTTTTGTATATTTTCTATTGTCTTATACAACCAATGAGATATGATTCATTTTTTTAAAAAATCTTTTGATTTAAATCAAAGATGTAATTTGATTTAAATTAAGATGTAAATGAGATGCTAAGCTTAATTAATTTTATCTATTAGATGAAGGATAGTTTATTTGTATTTGTATTTTTAATTTGATATAATGTTTTTGTTGTGAATTTTACAGTTTATATATATTGTCTATATACCCCATGAGAAGATTTTTATGGTGACTCATTAATATCAGCCTTTACCATGAGACTAATTGTGGATAAAAAAAACCAACAACGATTTGCATCACTTCTGAGTAGAAGCTTAAGAAATTCATATGATTGTGCAGTTTTGTCTCAAACTCTCCCTCTATCACAGATATAAGAAGACATGTAGCCACTATGTTATGCCAATGAGAAATGAACAGTGTGGAGGTAAGTTACCAAGATCTAGGGGTTGTTGGTTATAATAGCATAAGTGAGTGAAAGTTGAGTAATTGAACTCACATATCTTTAATAATTTTTAAACTTTGTTTGACCATAAATCACTCAGACAGTAAAGAATAATACTGAAGTATTCATGAAGACTGAAATTTATAAATTATTATCATGTGAGGACAAAAATGACTAGTTAACATAAAGAAAGAAAATAAAGTCATAATGGAGAAAACATCTACTAAGACCATTCAAAAAATATTTCATAGATGCATAGACATACTATATTAAATAAACAATGTTAAATTATACATATATGTATAATATTGCTTGCATTTAACATATGCACATTATTTAATGTACTATATACATAATATGTATGATTTGTATGCAAATCATGTTTTCTAATTATTTGAGCCAATATTTTTGTATCAGAAATTAAACTGAAAAGTACTTAACCACTGAGGCACATTTCTAGCCCTTTTTATTTTTTATTCTGGGACAGGGCCTCACTAAGTTATTTAGGGCCTAACTAAGATTCTGAGGCTGGCTTTGAACTTGTAATCCTCTAGCCTCAGCCACCAGAGTTGCTTGGATTAAAAGTGTTTACCACCATACAGGTCCATTTTAAGTCAATTTTTAATGTAAAATTCAAATAAACTGAACTTAATGGATGCCTAGATCACAAAGAAAAACAACAGTTCAAAATGTGTTGCTGGTGAGCTTCAATAGGTAAGACAACAGTTATATAGAAAGCAATGTGCTAAAAACATGGACATTTAAAATTAGGTAGTTTCACATAGTTACAGGCAAATAATTTATGCAAATAAGAGTGAAATTCTAACAGTATTAGAAACTTTAAGATTCTCAGAGGAGTAATGTGTGCACAACTAAAGAAAGAACTTTCTAATCAAACAGGATGTTAAAATAATCGTAGCTCTAAAGCAATAGATATTTGGATATTGTCATTGATATTTAAGCAAACACATATAATTTTCAAATCATTATTTGAAAAATTTAGAGTGGTTAAAAGGTCCTCTGAAATTTGAACAGAGATCTGAATGAAATAATGTTTCTTTTCTATTTTATGTAGGGAAAGTATTTCAGAAAAATGCAGAATTAAATACAAAAATCACAAGGCAGAATGAATTATTAGCATTATATAAGTAAGACAAAACTTGTCTGATTAGGATGAAATAATGAGTGAAATGATAATTCTATGCTGGTCCTATTATTTCTATGTCAGCTCTAGTATTCAGAATAGTGTTTAGTGTTGGCTATAGATTAGTCTATTATTTGATTCATCAACTGTATCAAAATTCTCCCTGTCTGAAAGAAGATACCTTTTGTAGACCTTGACCACACTTGTATCAGAACCTTTATTGATTATTCCTCTATCATAGGCATTACCTTACCTTATCATAATCACTGGGTGAAAGCATTTATTGACATAAATAACTGATAATTTAAAATAATTTAAATAACAAATTGCTTCTCATAATTATTTCTTCCATTGACAGTGTACAATGAAAATGTTTACTAAAATGTACTAGTATTTTCAGAAAAATCAATGAAAAATTTGCCCTGTATTTAACATTCACCTCTATTCTTTTGCCATGAATTAATTTTACAAGAGAGCTGAGGAACAAGGACCTTGGTTGAATGCACATAACAGGAATCTAAATCTGATCGAGTGGCCTTTTCTCCTGTGTACAGATGTTGCTTAGTGAGCTATGTAGCAGCTGGTTTCATGGGAGTGGCTGGAAGAAGAAAGTTCCTGAACTGATGAGCTTTTCCCTTGAGGAGTCACTTTAAATGGTAGCTGCTTTTGGCTATTAAAACAATATATTTTCTTTCCCCCAGGTCCCTTAACTCTTCTCCTTTTCCCAATTTCCTATTTCTAAGTGATCTTTACTCACAGAGATTATTTTGGTTGGTTGCTCTATCTGCTGGGCTCTTTGTTCTCTTCGGCTAATGACAAAGAATCAGCTGAATATATGCAAGAAAAAATAATTCCTTCTCTTGTCCTGAAATTTACTTCTCCTAGTCTCAAAGATACTAGTGAAGGCAGATTTTTAAATTCTCCCCCTTAGCTTTTTTCTTTAATTTTATTTCTCTTTCTATTGTTAACTTGTAGCCCCTTTTCATCCTCAAATTTTAGATCTGAAAGTAACTGTACAGTTGATTGTTTCATTTCACTCAGAAAAACAAACTGTAGGCAAGTGATAGGTCATTAGATGATCATGTGCTGCCATTTTACAAATGTAAGACATTATTTTTTTTAGTTTTTTAAAATTTAAAAAATTTTTTTTAAAGTTTTGGCACAAAGTATTTTTGAATTTATCTTTCCTGTTCATGCATTACTTTAATAGTCCATCAAATGTGTATTCAGTGCCTGCTGCATGTCCAACACAGTCCAAATGCTGTGATTAGAAACAATAAGATGTGGTTCATAGCATTTTATAAGGGTAGAGAGAGCATGGGAAGGTGTGTCAGTGGATAGTTTACATGCCAAGCAGTAACCATGAAAAGATAAGCGAATGTTTTTAGGAGAGCAGCTCAACATAAAAGCAGAATATCTTTCTCAGAAATTTACACTTCAGCTAGAGCTTAAAAGACTAATAGGACATTAAAACTGATGGTAGCAGATAATCATTTTAAGTATTCAACAGCATCAATATGTTAATAACAGTAAATTTTGTGGCTAGAAGGTGAGATTTGAGGCTGAACTTAATATAAATAAATAGATAAATATGTTAAGCTTTGAACTTCTAGATTATGAAAAGTTTAAGATGAAATATTGTGTTTGTATTTACAGAGCATCTAATAATTCAATATGTAAAGATTTGAAAGACATCCAAAGGTTTTGACAGGAGGGTGATGTGGATATTTGTATAAGGAAATCATTATTGTTTGAAAGAAGGAATTCTAAACCAAATTAAAGACTTTTATCTTGCATTTAAACTCTTTGCATTGCAACCTTGTCATGCTTAAAATGAGGACATTGGACAAATCATTATCTTTTGACTCAAACATTCTACTGTTTTTGTTTGGCTTTTAAAGGACTCTGAACTTCCCTTTTCTTACTTACAGCCAGACACAGTTATATTAGTTTGTTAGAAAAGACTAAACTCTAAGATCATGGGAGTTCTGGAAAAAAAGTTATAGTTTCATACCTCCAGTTGGCCACTTACCATTATGTACTTGGACAAATGAGCAAAAGTCTTGAAAATTGAGTCTTTAGTTTGGGAATGGGGTTAGGGAATAAAAGACTGAGTCACAGAGTCAAAGTATTTGCAAACTTCCTAAGTGTAGATACTTCCCCCATGGTTGACTTACCACCAGCTGTCTAAATTCTTAAAATATTTTATAATCAGCTCTTGTCTCCACTGGTGCCAATTAAACCTAATTTAACATTTTACAAGTTACAATTTCCTTATTTATATAGCAAGATAAAATATTCATACTTATATAGTTGTTATGAAGGGTGAGATATATTACATATTTGCTCATAGTAAATTTCCAGTAAAAAGTAATTGGTACTTATAATTATGATTTTCCAGATTGTATACATTAATGAAATCTCTTAGATACTTATGGATTGTACTTTCTTAAAATAGGTCTTATTTTGCTGTTTCTCCATTATATATCTTCTTAAGATTTAAAACTAAATGACTAACCATTTGGGATTTTCAATCTAAGGAGGAACAGTTTTTTCAAATCTATGCTAGCTGTAAGATTGTATCCTATTTAGGCATACATCTTTTTTTCTTTATATTACACGTTGAATAATTTTTGGCTTATTTTTTGAAAAAAAAAAAACCAGTTCTTTAGATTGTGAAAGTGAGATTGTAAAAATTTCATAGCAATTCAGTTAAACTTTAGAAAACATTATCTCATTTTAGTTATTAAGTCATACAAAGGCTTATTAGAGTCCAAAAAATGACTCTATTACACAACAGAATTCAATATGCTAGTTAAACATTGCTGGTCATTATTATATACTTTTTGAAGCAAATTTCTTTTTTTTCAAGTTGTTATGTGCCTAACAGATCTCAAGTTGCCAATTTGATATTTCCACAAATAATGAAACACTTGGCAGAGTTCATGAAGGCTATCATAAAACTATAATACATGTGGCTTTAATAAAGCTAATTTAGTAAAACAAAAGACCATCATTCATCCATTTTTTTTAATGTTCTACAACTATAAGATACTTTGTTCATATTTTTAGTATACTCCTTCAAGATACTTTTTGGGTTTTTTTTTTACTCATTCATACAATCCATGTAAGTATTCCTCTATTACACATAATTTTTGTAAGAGATGTGAAAATATTATGATAGCACACAGTGAAATCAGCTGTTTTAGAATAATTTCCAGTCACATTTTCATTGAGAAATTATGTCTTGTAAGGAGTATGTGTGTGTGCATATTAATTAAATTTTACTTCTCTTCTGAGATGTATGAGAAAGAAGGCTTGGCAAAATAATGATGATTTTGAATGACAAAGCATTACGAAAGAGAGTATATAGATATAAACTGAAGGTTAAGAACAAGTAGGCTTTTCCTACAATATTTTAAATATAGGTGATCTTCTCTGTGATACTTATCTTTTAAAGTTTTGACTACTCATCTATTTATCTATCTTCTGCCTATCTCTGATCTCTCTGTTGACAAGGCTGGCTTTGTAAAAGAAATATCAGAACAGTATATCTTGAAAAGAAGTTGTGTTTAAAACTAAGACTAATTATAGTTAGTTCTACATTCCTGGGTTGTGGCTTTCTTCATAGGATTGGGGCAATGAACCTCTATGAATAAAACCAGTGTCAGGGTAAAACCAGAGTAAAACTCCTTCTTTCTAATATTCCAACTGCCACATCCTGGACTTTCACAGGGTTACAAGTACCATTGAGCTCATTCCTTTTTCACTCCCTCCAAGAGCTTTCATGCTCTTATTTTTGTCCTCTAGGCTGCATTTTGCAGTGAACCAACATAATTACAATATAATTAACTCTCAAGAATTTGAACACTTTCATGTTTTTGCACACCTTTCAAATTTTTCTCTGATTCTGCCCTTTACATGTCATATCAAATTGTTCCTCTGTGCTTGCTAATCAGCAGCTACTGTTTATCATCATCTGATTACAAACACACTGTGTTTTTTCTGCACTAAAAGTTAGAAAAAACTTAAGTGCATTTATCTTTTCAGTTTCTGATCTACAAATTTCTCTTCCTTTATACAAACTGCTCTTGGAATAATTGTTTATGCACACTTCCTTCTTTTCTTCTCCCCCTGTTCTTTATTTACTGAACCCTCATCATGTTTCAACCAAATAAATCCACTAAAACATTTTAGATCGGCTGCCAACATTAATTAAACAAATTTCTCAAAACGAAATTCTCACCTGTTTTGACATAGAAACAGAATTTGACACAGTTCATCCTTTTCATAGTCATGAAATACTACTCATCAAAGATGGCTGGGTCATGCTATTGCCTGGGATAATCAAATATCTAAGTTGCTAGTTGGTACCTAAATTGTAAGATATTGTCTTCAACCAACAATTAACCTATGAATTCAGTATAAATCTAAGCAATATCCTAGTTTCTCTTATTTTATACTTATGCTTTTAATTTTGAAACTAATTTTAAGTTTACACAAAAGTTGCAATCGGAATTCTTTCACATTAAAAACATACATAATTATATGAGAATTGCCCAAACCAAGAAGCTATCATTAGAAATATTTTTCAGTAATAAATATGGTTGATAAGATCTAACAGTGGATGCTAAAATTAGTGGCTAAAGGATTGAGGAAAAAAAGAGATAATACTATCTTAAAGTATTTCCCCAAAGATAATTATCAATTATAAAGAGAAAGATAGTAAATTTGCAGTGCAGTAATCTGGCAGAAAGCAAATTAACCAAATGATCAAGGTAAACATCACTAGTAATAAGACAGTATTGTAATATTTATGATAATGCACTAAGAACACAACATTATCTCTGTGATATTCTTGTTAAAAATGCAGACCCTAATTACAATTATGAGAAAACACTGGATAAATACAATTCAGGCACTTTTGACAAACACTGAACTGTACCTTTTTGAAAAGTGTCAGGACATGAAAAACAAGCAGAGAGAGTAAATTTTTGAGAGATTCTATAAATTTACCTCAAAATTTATAGGAACTATATAAGGTCCAATATTAGCCAAGTTGATCTTCAGAAATTGAGTAAAGAGGAATTACACTCTACTAGATTTTAATATATAGAGAAAATTATTGTATTACAAATAGGAAAATAAAATAAGGAAACAATTCAATTATGCAAAAGTACAGTTAAAAGTGAGATCTTTGAAAATTTATGACCCCTACTATAATAAAACACAAAACAAAAGGAATAGAATGTTTGATTTAGTGATGATATGTAATAAGTGACATGCCATCAGGAGAAAAGTAAATTTAGATTCTTTTATAGAATACCATACATAGCTGTACTCTGGATTGGTTAAATAAATATGAACAAGGATATTATAAAACTAATAGAAGAAAATGTGGAAAAATATTTTTGTGACCTAGGTGTAGGGACGGACTTTGTATAGAACACATCACAGTGAATATATTATCTGTGATTGATTTTGGCAAAGTAAAGAATTTCTGTGCAATTCAAATACAAGAGACATGATTTAGTAAAAGATTATTAAAGAGGCTGGGGAAGATAATGGTTATTTCGAAAATGTCAATGTGTGAAGTCTCAATGACAATAGAAACTGCAAATTTATAAAAGTAACAATAAAATAACCCCAATAGAAAGCAAAACAGCAAAAGTTATGGTAGAAAGCCTAAAGAAAATAGAAATAACTTATACCAAAATATGCTAAAGAGATTAGTGATCAAATAAATATAAATGTTTAAAACTAATGAGGTATCGCTTTTAAAATAGCAAGCTGTGTTATAGAAAGTGTTAGAGAAGTGAAGATGAGGATTTTCATACACTGGTGGAGGGGGAGCATAAGGAATCAGGTGTATATTACAGCACTACTGTGGTAACAGAAAATTCAAAGCAAGCTAGGTGTTCTTCTATGCAAAATAGAAATATGGTGTTTTCGTATCAAAACAGCCCTGTTTACCCTAGCATGACCAAATGTACAGATATCTTCCTGACTAGAGTTCTTTATTTCCCCTTGCTTAGATTATTTACATTAGAAATTTGGAATTGTGAATTCTTTCTCTACTACTTTCATGCGTAAATCTTCTCCTGGACTCTTGTTATAGTGTTCTACAACCCAGTAATATTTTTCTCAAGGGACTGGGAGTAATCCTGGGAGTAATTGCTCTGAAGTGGGATTATCAAGGGAGATAATGCCCCTATTCCCTAGCCTCTGTATAAGGTTAGGAGCCTAAAGTAGATAAATGTCAGCAAACTTGGGTAGCCTAATCACTGATCAGCCTTTTCTATAATACCCACCAGTATACTTATATTTTCAGTAATTTAACATATGGCTTAAAGCTCCCTACCTTTCTTCCTTTCTTTTTTTTTTTTTTTTTTTGCTTGTTTTGGTTTTGCCTACTGCAATTTTTCTTTGAGGATGCACCCTGGGGAGAATTTATGCAGTAGTTAGGAACAATGGACAAGATGTAACTTTAAGATGGCGGTCTTCAAAGCACAAAGTTTACTGGAGGAAACATAAAGTAGGAAATGAAATACATAGTTTATCATTTACATAATATTCAAGTTAAAAATAAATGAACACAGATAATTAATAAGCACTTTGCGAGAATATACACAAAAAGACAACACATATGGTACATACACATTATTCGAGCAGAAGAATTGAGTGAGGTAATGAAATTAAAGTAATAATTCAACAAGACAACTTTGCAAATGTCAATTATGATAATGTGACATTAGCTGATAAATGTGATCAAAGCAAACTTTGGCACTTGAGGTAAGAAGAAACATACAAAGAAATAAATCCTCCTCCTTCTCCTCCTCCTCCTCTTTCTCCCTTCCCTCTCTTTTCCAACTGGCTGAGGAGGCATCAACATGTTGGTTTTCTTTATGCTTTCCTAGCTATTTGTTCTTTATCTCTATGGCTTTTAAAACCTGCAGTAATACAGACTTAGTCCTTAGACCTTATTTTTTCTGTACACACACTCACTCTTTGGTAATATTCTCTATTCTGTGGCATTAAACACCATGTGTGACCTAATAGTTCACAAATATACATTTCCTGCCCAGATCGTTACAAATCTAGAATCAGTATCTTCTTGTTTACTAGCCATCTCCCTTTGGGTTTCTTGGAAGTATAGCAAACTTAACATGTTAACAAAATAGTAGGTAAGGCCTACCCCTTACAAAGTGTAAAAATAAACCTACTTCTCTAGCAGTCTTCTAGTCTTCAGAAATTTGTATTTGCATGCTTCTGGTTGCTGAGAGCACAATCCTTGAATTTTTATAGATTCTTTCCTTTTTTGAAAACTTTATCCCACTGGTAGCCAATACTATTTTCTATCTAAAGTACATATGGAGATTTTTAGGATCTCTTATCACTTCTTATATCACCTAATTGCAGCCACCTTTATTCCTTGCCTAAATTTCTGCGGGAGACTCCTAGTGGGTCACCTTGCTTCTATTCTTGACCAGTATTGAGAGGATTTTTTTAAAAAATTTAAAAGTTTTGTGATTTTTTTCTAAGCACTCTAATGTTACCAATGATCTCAGAACAAAAGTGAAATTTGATGCAATTACATTGAACTAATGTGAACTAAAAATTCTAACTTTGCAACAATGCCAGCTACTTAATTTTAGGGCACAGTGCAAAATGAAAATATGAGACCTCTTCTTTTAAAATCAGGACAAGCATCTGAAAAATACTTAAATATGAAGCTTTATCTTTCTTTCTCAGCCAGTCTCTCAATTTGTCATGTTTTTTATTTGTTAATTAGTGTCATTCTGTGTTATAATTAAAATGTTAAATTATTGCATACATTTTATTGTACATCTTTATATTGTGCAATGACAGTTTTAATTTAAATATAAAGGTATCAAATTATATACAGAAACACTGAAATAATGCAATTGACATGTTTTGCTGTTAATTAATGTCACTCTAAGTAATAATTTAAAATTTTAATTATTGCATAAATTTGGCTGTCCATCTTAATATTGTGCAATAGCACTCTTAAATCAAATCTGAAAGTATTAAATCATGTTCAGAAACACTGAAATAACATAATTCATATTTTATAGCTTGTACACAGATATGTATTTTCATTCTTAATTGAAGAATATAAACACAAAAGAAAACTAACTGAACTGTTGATATCACTTCTTGATTTTCTTTCATTGTACCACTCTTCACCTTCAAGTTATTGAGTAAGGAAAGACTAAAAGCAAAAGGAACTATTGATTGTTTTATTTTTCTTTACCTTTCTATGTCATTGTTTTCAGACCTTTGTATCCAGGAAGTATTGTGAATGTTATATATGTATATGGTGCAAATAAATGTGGATGTACTTATGAATCAGGTACATTTCCTCTGCTCACATGCATTTTTCATTTTCCTATCTGGCTTCGTTTATAAAACACAAGTTTAACAATAAGGTTAAAATTTTTCATATGGCAAAAGTAGAACATTAAAGCAAGTATGAGACCTTTCTGAGCATAGGGTTCAGGCAACTGAAGAGGTTACATGCCCACAGAGCCCTCCTTACTCATCCTATTTTCCTCTTCCTTGCAAATACTTTCTTCCAACTACTTGAATTTCTCACTAATTCCTGAATATGGCAAGTTTATTACTATTGAAGGCCTGCGAATCAGTCTGTGCTGTGACCTTCTCAGCAAGAGTTTTTCTGACTGTCATGCTTAAAATTGCATTTTCCTTATCCCCAGAATTTCCCATCTCATAATTCTCTTTATTTTTCTCTTATAAAGAGTCCTATCAGCCGGGCGCGGTGGCTCACGCCTGTAATCCCAGCACTTAGGGAGGCTGAGACAGGAGAATCACGAGTTCAAAACCAGCCTCAGCAATGGCAAGGCGCTAAGCAACTTGGTGAGACCCCGTCTCTACATAAAACCCAAAATAGGGCTGGGAATGTGGCTCAGTGGTCGAGTGCCCCTGAGTTCAATCCTTGGTGCCAAAAAAAAAAAAAAAGAATCCTATCACCATCCAGCATACAATGTATTTTAGCTCATTATCAGTCTCCTACTAGAAAGTAAGCTCCATAGTAAGAGAGTTTTAGTTGTTGTTTTTTTTTTTTTTTTGATATTTGCTATTCCCTTGGGATATCAAATAGTAACAAATATAAAGTGTTCAAAAATGTCATTTAATAAATGAAATAATATATATTTGGTCAATGCTAAAATGGAATGAGTGTAGACCCCAGTTCTAGAGAGCATTCCAGTAAGTTGTTTTGTTGCCAATAACAACAAAAACAACTTCAAGAAACCGTATACACCTGGGGATCAAATTGTAAGCAAAATATAGATATAGTTAGTACAAATATAATCCCAGGGTAATACTGTCTCTAGACATGACAAGTAGAATTCTGTACCCCAGGGAATGTCAGGGATGCATGAGAGTGTTGTTTTTTTTTTTTTTTTTTTTTGTACCAGGGACTGAACTCAGGGGCACTCGAACACTGAGCCACATTCCCAGCCCTATTTTGTGTTTTATGTAGAGACAGGGTCTCACTGAGTTGCTTAGCGCCTCGCCATTGCTGAGGCTGGCTTTGAACTTGCAATTCTCCTGTCTCAGCCTCCCAAAGTGCTGGGGTTATAGGCGTGCACCACCTGGCCAGCTCTGAGAGTTTTTATCACTTTGTCACAAATTTCTAAGTCTTGCAGGCCTACTTCTCCCTTTGAGGAGTGTAGACCCCAGTTCTAGAGAGCATTCCAGTAAGTTCTAGTATTCTACTGTCCATTGCTGGATCTTTCATGTCATCGTGCAGGACTGGGCAAACAGAATGATGCTCATGCACTGTTTTTGGTTATTTTCATTCATGTTAGATTCAGAAAAAGCAGTGCTATGAAGAACTACAGAGAGTTCAGCGCTGACTGTTGGGTCTGAATTATGTGCCCAAACCCTATCAGTCAGTAGTTGGACTGGTGTCAGTTGTAGTCTATAGTACATCAGACTATGGTATAGACAGCCATAAGCTCCTTGTACTCTCAATCCTCACAGTCATCACTGAGGATGGTGCTCCCACCTTTTCACAGCCTCTATGTCTTGTCTCAGGCAATAGTCCAGGGGTGACAACCTCTGTTTCCTAGGAGCACTCTGCAATGCCAAGGATCCCTCACAATGAATATTCTCCTATCACTTATTGATAGGGTGATGCTGTGTTCACGTAGGTTGGTCTCTTGCCCTGCCAAGTAAGAGACAGAATGCAACTACTCTTTTTGCTCTTTCCATTGACTTGTCACCTAACCTTCATAGGGAAGCCTGGTATGCCATCAGCTGTAAGAGATTCAATTCTAGAAATGAAAATCATAGCTTAAATATTTTATGTGAAGCATGGTTAGAAGATATGTCATTCTACATCAGTAGTAAGAAAAGATAGTATTTCAACACGAGTAGAAAACATTTTTTTTTACATTTTCTTATGTTTACTGTAATCTTTTTTTGGTACTGAAGATTGAACTCAGGGGCACTTGACCACTGAGCCACATCCCCAGCCTTATTTTGTGTTTTATATAGAGACAGAGTCTCACTGAGTTGCTTAGTGCCTCACCATTGACGAGGCTGGCTTTGAATTCGTGGTTCTCCTGTCTCAGCCTCCCTAAGTGCTGGGATTACAGGCTTGCACCACCGCACCTGGTTTACTGTAATCTTTAATGAGTAGTAATAACCTTTGAGAGGATCCTTGAAAGTCAGCATTTATAGGTAGAATAGTATCATCATAATTATGTAGCTGTCACTAAATTGATGGGATTAGGGAACTACAAAGGGAAATGTTTCTACCTTGTTTCAATATAAATAAATGCTAAAGAGTCATGGCATTGTGCATAGAAATAGTATTGTTCTCTTTCTGTTATAATGGGAGATATAAAGTTAATCTGGAAGGGCACATTTTACAATAAGAACATGAAGAGATATTTACCATATACAAATAAGAAAGGAAAAAGCTGCCTGCATGATATGGATATTTTCCATGTGCACTGGGCTTGTGGATGATAAGAATTATATACCTCTTGTTTTCCCATTGTTCTGTATCTACAGTTTATATTTGCAAATAAATCATTATAACTCAGAGGGAACTGTGAATTTTGTGATATTCTTTTAATTAAATTGCTTATATAAATAGGGGTCCCACTAAACTAATTAAACATGCTTACATACACACACAGTGAGAGAGATGCTACCTTTGGGACTTTATAGGTTTTATGGAGAGAAGGCAATGGATTTTCCACATAAAGTAGATTAAAGTTCATTATAGCTATGTCTCAAAGGAGAGCAGGCTCCAGAGGACATAGAGGATATATTATCATATGTTTTGGGGAATAAAGGAAAGGAGAAACCTAACTGTAGGATTCCATTCACTCTATGTGTAACTTGTGACAAAATTTAAGTTCTTATCACTTCAAATTAAATGACTTATTTAATTTTCTCAGATTAATAGTAAAATCCTGCGTGGAAGATTAAATTCTATTTCTTTGACTTTTCCTTGAAGTAGCTATTTGCTTCTATTCCATCAACTACATTCTGGAAATGTATGTCAGCTATTCTTCCTTAAACTATTACAGAGAAGAGTTAACTAATATTTTTTGACTTGTGAGTCTTCTTTAAGTCACAAGATAATTAACAAACAATCAGTTCTGTATCATATGTAATTTTTTTCAAAATGTGGTTACTGCAAGTTGTTACTGAGAGAAAAGTGAACACAATTTGGTTTAAATATCCATAAGAGGGTGGAAAGTCAATATCTAAAAAAGGAACCTATTAAAAACACATATAAAGGAAAATTGCAGTCAAGCAGCTACACCATCTGGGTCATATGAAAATGAGAAGTAGTGATGAGTGTCTGCATGCTGATGGTGCTGCAGACCTAATCAACTCACTGTCTCTCCAAGCAGCCATGTGTACAGATTAATGAAGAGAGGTGACAGAATAAAACTTCCCGCTGACTTACTGTGGGTAAGCTGTTTTGCTCCATCATTGCCTCAGCTTTGCTTACAGGAGAGGGGATTCATTCTAGCATGTGCTTTTCTACTAATCGTTCTGACTAAATGAACCAAATCTCTTGGTGAAAGGTGCCAGCAACATCTGGTAGCTCTAAATCAGAATCAGTGTGGATAAACACATCCACGTTGCCCCGTACTCTGCGATGATCACAGATCAGCATGCTGCGGCTGACCCGTCACAATGTGACCCTGTGCTACTATTTGATTAGACCGAAGGCACATTTCTCATAGCTTTTGATAGTGATTTCTTATTTCCTATTTTCAGGTCGGTTTCTAAAGTCAATAGAACCAGTTCTTATTGTGTGCCTCTCAGTGGGTTGATTTAGTAGCCTTAATCGCTAGTTATCTTAAACCTAGCCTAAGAAATTTAACAGTCCTCTCTTACACATAAGATATAATAAAAGACATTAAGTGGACTTAAGTGCTTGTGCATTTTTAATGTTTAGTATTTAATATATTAAACATACTTAAATACATATTTAGAATGCTTAGTGGAAAATTTCTTACCTGCAAACTTTTGCATTTATTTGAAAATTAATGGAAAATTTAATTATCCTTGAAGTTCAAAATCAAGTAAACATTTAAATGCTCAGGCATATGGAAATTGAAAGCCTAGCTCCTTGGTTAACCTCATCTCTTTATTGCTTAGGAGCAATTCTAAATTTTGATAAAGAGCATGTTCTTCATATAAATGTATACATTTTAGAAGTTGAAAAAGACAGCAAGTTATTGGGAATGAATAATATTTTAAAAAATGTTCTGATGCTGTAAGCTATGTGTTCAATGAGGCATGGTCTTCCTAACTTTACATTCAATATAGTCTAGCTCCAGTTCATCCCTCTTACAATATTTTATACTACTTATTCAGATTACTGTCCAATTGTGCTCCTCATTAATTCTTGAATATACTAAGGAACTTTTGTTCAAATTACAAAAAGACACATGAATTACAAAATGTCATACTTTCCCTTCAGGCTAACTTGTATCAGTACCGGGACGTATTTTCTGGCAAATTAAGCCAAGCAAGAAGTCAGCCTCCTCTGGATCTCCAAACATTTGTACAGTGCATATACTGAAAAGCACAGGAAAAGGTGCTCTAGCACAATTCTACACAATTTGTGGGGATCTAAGCTAAGAAAAGACTTAGAGGCTTACATATAATATCTAAAATGTTAAAATAATACATACATGTGGATGTAAAGATGTTTAAGTACTTTCCTCCTACCTTGCACAAAGGACCATGATGATGAAATATAGATTTCGTCATGGACTAAGGCTATAAAATTAGATAATTGATAATAATTTAGTATCAAGCACAGACAACATTGAGATTCAAACTTAAATATACAATATTTTTTAATAATTAAGTTATATAGTAACTAAAATTATGACTTTCCCATTAGAAAAATGACTGTAATAGAACTATTATTGTACTCAAACTGTATTTTAAAAAGTAATACCTATAAATTACTTTTCTTAATCACATCTATACTTCTGATGGGTTCACAAGAAGAATTGTCATGTATGGACCTTAAAATTCATTCACAGTAGTGGGGAGAGATATGATAAATTTTTCCACCACTGTATTGTGAAGGACTTATTGATTCTGATGGCCCATAGTAAGAAGGTAAGCATTTCTTAACGTCAAGTAAGCAAAGTTTTTTGGTTGTCTCTCAAAATTTTCTATATTCCACTTATCTTGAGCTTCAATTTTTGAAATCTTTCTTATTAAAATTGTCTTGAATGTTATGGGAAAGTAGACAAGAAGGAAGACAAAACATCAACCAGAGGAGTAGATTCAGTATGGCCTCTCCTGTCTAATCTCCAAAACCTCAAATCCTTAGTAATTTTGATGCAATAATGCCTATTTCTGAAATGAATCATCAATAGGCTTATTCAGAATGGCTCTGTTTGCAAGAGAATATTTATAAAAAGAAATGTGGAATACTATTTAATATGCTATTTAAATATTTTCTCCAAATATTTTTATGATCTGGTAAGACAAGTAATAATTAACATTTATTCCTATTAACATGATCTTAAAATTCATCAAAATTTGCTAATGCTTAACACATCTCTTCTTTACTTCATTTACATATATAACTAAGAATTATGTTAAAGTTGCTGTGCATTGCTCCAGTAATATTTTTTCAATTTATATACATATATATATATATATTCTCAAATAATAAATACTATTATGAGTGTTAAAAATTTGTATCATTCCAAATGTACCAGTTCCATGCAATAGTAAATAATTTCATGAATATTTGCATTATTGTAGTTTAACACTGAAATATACTTAATCAATTAATCCATCCAACTGTCAATTTATTTAATAAAACAATTAGCATATAACATCAGTTATGCTCCAAATACTGGTTTGTTTCTTCAAAATACAGATTCTGCTTTCAAAAACTTTCAATCTTGTGGATATGTGTCTTAGTTCATTTATGCTGTTATAACAAAAATGCTTCAGACTGAGTAATTTATTAAAAAATAATTTCTTGCAGTTCTCGAGTCTGGGAAATTCAAGGTCATGGCACTGGCATATTTGGCACCTGGTTACCGTGCTCTGCTTCAGAGACAGTGCCTTGTTGCTGTGTTCTCATACAGAAAGTCAAGAGGAGTGAACTTGTTCTAGCCAGCTCTTTTAGAAGGACATTCAGGAAGGCACAGCCCACATAGCCTAATCATCTCCCAAAGGCACAAACTCTCAAAACCTTGGAGTTTACATTCTAATATAAATTTTTGAGGACCACATATATTCAAACCATAGCAATATGAGAAATACTTAGACTTATAAACATAAAATCATGACATAAGAACAAATATACTGATATATTCAGAGTATCATGAAATCAGTACAAGGTTATACCTAACCCAAAATATTTAGAGGCAATGTAAAAAATTCTGCATACTTTAAAAAAATTTAGCTGTATTTTTTTTCTTTTCTTTCTTTTCTTTTTTTCTTTTGTAAGCTAAAATAAATTGTTCCTAACTCGATATCACGTGGGATATCATTGAAATAAGGAAGTTTGTTCACAGGCTACTAGATTGAAATGAAATTTAAGTAATTGGGTTAATCTGCATGCTACCTACCTTGGGAGTTGCAAAGACTTGAAGTGGTCCAAATTTAAAGGAAGTTTCAAATGTAAATTGTGGATACTGTGTAAACCTCAAAATTTACCATTCACTTGAGCATTTCTCTGCAAATATGTACATGATAAAACAATCTATGGAATTTTATTGTTTTAACTGCATTCAGTTAAGTTAAAGAAAAAAATCTATATTTCAATAACTTACAAATCTGATGAGAATTAACGAATGATTCAGAATATCTCTAATACATGCCAGTATAAGATTAAGTGATTTCATCAAGAGTGATAATTTATCTGAAGTCAAATAGTCATTTAATATTAGAACTGGAACTAAAACTGAGTCCACCATCATCTAATATTATGCTTTGAAAAGTAATTTCTAGAATAAAAACTATCTTTTCCATGGTAAATGTGTTGCTAGGACAACAGGTGCTTTATGAAAACCAGAGAAACCATTGCTGTCAAATTTACAGATTTACTCAACCTGTCTCATCTCTATTATTTTATATATATACACACGCTGATGTTAAACTTTGAGCTTCTTTTCCCATAATTATACTCAGGAGTGTGTATCTCTTGAAGAAAGAGTCTGTCTATTAAAATCAGAATAGTTGATTGTTCCTACCACCTGAAGTAGATTTTGAAAATAGCAATCTAGAGAGAACATAAGATATGTAATGGCACATTTATAGTTTACTTAGACTAGTTTATAATGAATACAATTTAGAAAAAGATCTCTCATGATGGAAAAAGCATCATGATTTCAATCTGATCTGCTCAATTAAACAAAAACATGCAGAACTGTGCTCAGGAAAATAAGATAGCTCCATCTTTGAATGTTAGTCTCATTCATGTCACATATCCACACTATGTGGAAGAGTCAACCTAGAAGACTCATTGGATAATATTACTTACAGCATATGCTTTCTATTTGTAAAAATAAACATCACTATTTCCAGCAAACCTTGTAGTGCATTTTTAATTACATTAGGTTAGTGCTAATTTCTAAATATAAAGACAAAATGACTTTAAAAAAGAAGAAAAATAAAAATTTAGTTTTCTTACAGAATAGCTGAAAATTGTGAATCAACAAAATATTTCACATAAATACATAAAATTTTATTATGCAAATGTGTTTTTGCTGGTAGATATAAATTATTGAATTAAATTTACTCTATTTAATTTTTTGTACACATCTTGTATTTAGTTTTACATTGCTATTGTAATTTTTAAATGAATTGGACATTAACATTATTGAACAAATAAATCTTAAATAATTGATACAACTTTCATTTTAATTGTTTAACTAATAATATTTTAATATTGTTACTAATAATATTACAATTAATATTTTTTTACTAACAATGTGTATTTTAACTAATAACAAATACTAAATAAAATAATTTTTAATAAAATCATATTCTATACATTACTTTCTTAAGAATTTGTGTGTAAAAGATCACATATATTTTTATTACTTGGTAACAAATACTGGTATTATTGTGATTGCATTATTTGCAGAATTTGTAATTATTCTAAAATAAGAAGAGATACTACTGCATGCTTTCTATGTTCTGCTAAAATTATAGTAAGCCTTATCTCAGGTTTTATTCATAGCAGTGTTTACTTCAAAATAAATGAAGCAGAGGATTAATTTAAGTAACTAATTAAATGACTTGTCTAATGGCCCTACAGTTAGAACTGCAAAGATAGAATTTATTAAGAATCTGTTAAATCCAGTCTGTGTGCCCTATCTATACTCTAAAATAAATCTCTAAAATAAATGTAACTTCATGATACTCCATATTGTGTTTGGCTTTTATTATAAAGACCACTTCCTATTTACTTCCTTAAATATTCTGTAGTATGTACTTATCTTTTAAAAAGTAACTTTGACAAACATTTATGAAGTGCTCCTTCTGTGATTAGAATTGTTGTGCTATACAGAATTAGTAACTCATGATTCCTGATGGATCCACTTTAAACACAGATTTGGTTTTCAGCTTTAAGTTATGTATATCAAATGTAGTCCTTGAATTTGAAATGTACAATGACTAAGCTTGGTATTGCTAGAAGGCTTTACAGTTTTACAGGGACCGTGTGTCTGTAATTCACAAATAGTTGCCACTAGGTGGTGATCTTGAAATTATTGCCAAAGGATCATTTTCAAATTCATTTAAATAAAGATCAAAGATGAAAAATCTTCACATATAATAAGTCTTTTTGCAAAATATAACAACACATTTTATATATATGGGAAGTATAATTTGTGACTATTTTGTTTTTGTTTCAAATTATTGAAAATATGAACAGAACATGTAATATTTAGCACTGTGCTAAGTGTGCTGAATATGCACTCTTTTTAATCTTTATTGGTAAACATAAGAGATAGAAATGCATATTATCAAGTAATATATATGGGGTCTACCGTAAGTTCTATATAACTAGAATAGTAATATTAATATTCTTATCCAAAGTCTGATGTAAATCTACTCCTGCTTCTGTATATGCAATTTTTAAAACATGTACATCAAATATAAAGAAGCTATCTAGTGATATATTTAAATTTATTTTGTAAACATCCTCTATTTGATAATGATTTTTTAAATATGAATTTTATTTTTGATCATTTCTTTGACAAATTTATCATATATTGATCATTTTCATATATTCTCTAGAACATAGTTCTTTAAACACTTGATGGTATGGATAAAAATCACTTAAATATGTTTTTACTCAGTTATGATACTGGATCTAATATATATACATAATATATATACATATATATATACACATATTATATATCATCCTTTCTCAACCTTTATATGTCATGTTTGGTACCTATTCTTCATATGAGAAATTACTCAGTCTGCAGTGAGTCATAATATAGATTTCAGGTAAATGCATGTTCCCAAGAGTCATGAAATTCCTTGTCTTTCAAATGTTCATTATTTATTGTAGTAAGTATATAAGCTGTAGAATTAGCTTGGACAGAGGTGGTTAAGCAAAGGATAAAGGAACTACAATTAACTACAGTGTCATATATATATATATATATATATATATGTTTCATTGAGATACTCATCTGAAGAGAAATATAAAGGATGTGGCTATGTGAAAAGAAGTCGTACAATACTTCTTCACCAAGTAAAATCCAGCGAGAAATATTTTGAAAAACCTAAATAAATAGGTCTATATTTTGGAAATTCCAATATTGTTAACATGTTATTTTTCCAGAAATTGTTCTTTCTGTTGTTGTTCTTTGTTTTTCAGAAATTGACTAGTTGCTTCTCAAATGGAAATAAAATACTCTGAAAAATCCAAGACAAACTTAGGGAACAAAATAAATTTGGAGGTATAATTTACTTGATTACAATATTTTATTTAAAAGGGCAGTAATCAAGATAGTTTAATATTCACATAAAAGTATATGTTTAAGTCTATTGACCATAAAGTAATTCCCAAATGCTCTCACACATGTAACCTCAATTAATTTTTAAGAAAAGAAGTCACAGCATTTCAATATGAGAAATAATTCATTTTCATAACTGTGCTGGAAGAATAGACTCCATATGGAAAAAAGTGTGATCTCCAATTCTAATATCACTTATCTTTAAAAATAAATCTAGATGCATTGTATCTTAGACCTGGTGATAATTAAAATTTCAAGTATACAATGCAAGATATTATCTTCATGATAATGGCTTAATCTAAAGATAAGTTGAAAGAAATGACAAGGTAAGGCACAGAATGAGAAAAAATATTCTTAATATGTGTATATTGAAAAACTTGTTTCCAAAATTCTAAGAACTAAATGATATAAAACACAAACAATAGGCCAAAATCTTGAAGATAATTAAGTTGCCAAAAAACACAAGAAATAGAACTCAGTGTTATCAGCTGTAAGGGAAATGTAAATTAATACAACAGAATTTTCATATTGACAACTCTGACAAACCCAATGTTGGAGACAACATGGAACCACCAGAATACCAGTAGATTAGTGATTGGAAAGTTCCATCTCAGAGAACTGGAAGTTGCTTCTGTTGTAAAGCTTAAAGTTTGTTTATGACTCAGGCATTCTCCTCCTAGCTATTTATCCAAGAATAATGACTGTGTGTGTCCATAGAGAATTCTTAATTATAGCAGTTTATTCATAATGATGATAATCTATTGAAATGACCAAATATACATCAATTAGAGATTGGATAAAAAATTACAGCATTGTTTTAAATATATTATCTTGGATGAGATGTGGTAAAACCAGATACACATCAAGAGGGAGAGACTGGAAAAAAGCTCACGATTTGTTATCATTCACAGTTCTCTAGGGAATACACAGCATTGCCACTTGGGAAGCAGCAGGTTTAAGTAAAGAGACAAAGGGCGAGAGGGGAAACTGTGGGCTAGAGATTTTATTTGTTTCTAAGGGAAGAAACAGGCAAGGCAAAGGAAGCAAGTTCAGGATTGGCTAGTAGGAACCATTTCAGCGGGCTCTGAGACATAGGTGCTTTCTGGTACCTAATGTGAGAGTGATGAGGACAGATGTACTGTGGACGAAGTGAGGGAAGTGGGCAGGGTAGTGGTCCTAATCAGCTGCACAAGAAAGAACTGACCAGCCTCTAGCCAGGGTCCCCAAGCCAGTCAAGACAGCATTTACAAAAACTGTATTATATTTCATAATGGATTTTTTCTTAACATTAAAATTAAATAGACAAGTGATAACATGAAACAACATGACTGAATCTCAAAATTGTTATGTTGAGCAAAAGAAACAAAGAAGGACATGGTGAATAATATATGATCCCATTATGTGATATGCCAGAGTTGGAAACACTAATCTATAACAAAAGAAATTAAAACAAAGGGGACATCTGGGGTGGGAAGGTGTTAATCTCTAGCCATACTCATAAGACAAAAAACATCTTCACAAAATCTTTAACTGTAACACCTATGGTTTCTTTGCAGAAGCTCTTTTCCCTTTGCCTCTTAGGCCACTCACCTTCTCTTTATATAGCCCAAACTCTAACCTTATTATGATAGACACAGTTTACCATTCATAGGTACATGGATCCTGATCCTAGTGTTTTCTAATGCTACACATTGAATAAAATATGAGACTGAATTCCACTGCCATAAGAAATAAGGGTCAAAATGTACAGTATATCAGTAAGAAAAGGAAGATAGAGTCCATCCATCCAAAATCGCATATTTTAGATTTTTCAATCAATAGCATAATCACAATTCCTATGAAATAGAGATTCTACAATATAAAATGAAAT
>CM053400.1:159561071-159620439 GCA_028644305.1 Xerus rutilus | reverse complement strand
ATACAATATTTCATGTTTACATTTTGTGTTACATTTTCTCTTCTCTGAAATTAGAATTTGTATCATAAGAGAATCTGTCTTTAAATCTCAATTTTTATGCAGTAATTAATTGTAATATGATTGTCATATTTCACACATGTAGTACTTGGTCATAGGGTGTATTATTATTTCATTGAGCTAATGTATTTGCTGATATAGCGCATATCTAGTGTAAATTTTATTTCATTCAATGTCTACAAATGGGAAAAGGATTATATGTGAAAAACCTATATCTAATCAATTCTAAAGAAACTATTCAAAACATAAAATATCTAAGTGCAAAGATAGCATTATGGCATTAATGTTTTTCTTTCTCAGTGTTTCATAAAATGATTTCATTTTAAATCACTGACATCCTAGAATCAATGAAATACATCATATCATGACAAAGGTAACCTAAGGTGCATATTAAAACATGATTGTTTGACTGGAGGGGACAGGGAAAAATCTCCATGAGGAGGTAATGTTTTTTTTAAATGATCCTCCCCTAAAAAAGTTTGTTAGGCAGGCTGGGATTATAGCTCAGTGGTAGAGTGCTTGCCTCGCATGCGTGCGCCACTGGGTTCGATCCTCAGCACCACATAAAAATAAATAAATAAAGATATTGTGTCCATCTACAACTAAAAAAATATTTTAAAAAAAGTTTGTTAGGCGAAAGCTGAGAGGGAGAGCACTTGCAGATATGTACAATAAGTGCAAAACGCGTACACTGGAGGAAATGTTACAGTTGAGAAATAGAAAACAGTTTATAAATGTGAACTGTGACAGTAGCATTGCAGTGTGTGACCTGAGGTCTGAGAAGCAGTCAGGGGTCCATATCAACTAGAACTCTAAAGGCTATGCCAAGGAGTTTAGATGGTTTATATTATGTAAAAAAGTACTTACAGTTTTTAAAAATCCAAACACCATAAAACTATGGATGTCATTTAGCATAATTTACTTCAATTGAGAAACTTCCACTTTTTCCTTTTCACAAAATCTTTGGATCAAAGGAGAAGTAAATGAATAACATAAGAAGACAATCTTTTTAATCAGTTTCTCTAAGCAAAATTAGTTACCATATTCTGCTTTCATTCCTATCCAGTAATAGTTTATCTAGTTTTCTAAGGACAAAACAAGAAAAAAAAATTTTGATAAGGTACTTTAAAAACATTATTCTAAAATAGATGGAACTGAATTTAATATCATAATTTTCATTATTTTAGCAATAAGAAATTATGGATAATTACTCAGAAAAAATGTAAAAATCTGGTAACAGGTGTTTTAAACATTTTCTTCCTTGGAGCGGTGGTTTTATTTTGCTCATCTGAGGCTTCTACAAAATTTTTATGAGCTTTATTTGTTGTACATTCATTTCTTTTGGGGTGAAAACATAACTTTTGCAAAAAAGTTTAAAAAATGAAATTATCATTCTCTTTGTATTTAGCTATACAGGCTGCTTCAGAGAATGGCCATGGGCTTTTAACCTTGAGGAAAAATAATTTGGCTTGAGATAAACCTAAGAAAAAAGTAGCCTAGGAAGCATCTGCCTTGAGCCCATAAAACAGAGCTGGATGAGTTATATCTCTTTTTATGATTTGCAGAAAAGGAAATTTCTGCAAAGTCTTTAAAAGGAAAAAAAAAACACTAAGATAACATTAGATTTAATGAGTTCAAAGCCAGCCTCAGCAATGGTGAGGCACTAAGCAACTCAGTGAGACCCTGTCTCTACATAAAACACAAAATAGGGCTGGGGATGTGGCTCAGGGGTCGAGTACCCCTGAGTTCAATCCCCAGTACCAAAAAAAAAAAAAAAAAAACCCGGGTGCAGTGGCACAGGCCTGTAATCCCAGCACTTAGGGAGGCTGAGGCAGGAGAATCGCAAGTTCAAAGCTAGCCTCAGCAATGGCGAGGGGCTAAGCAACTCAGTGAGACCCTGTCTCTACCTAAAAAAACACAAAATAGGGATGTGGCTCAGTGGTCGAGTGTCCCTGATTTCAATCCCTGGTACAAAAAAAATTTAAATGTCTAGCAAATGAAGCCTATAAATAAAAACTTTAAAAAAGTGATGTGGTTTAAAATTTTAAGAGCAAGTTGCAAAATAATCGGCCATTTGTAGTAAATTTCAAGATATGCATGCATTCAGCATAATCCAGTATACAAACACACATACACAAATATATATGTTTACATATACATGCACACACGTGTTTATATTTTATATATAAATACATATACATGTGCACGCACAGGCAGAAAGACAGAAACCTTGTTTACATGAGTACAAAGAGATGTGCCCAAGAAAATTTATCACTGTTTATGACTGCTGACTATAGGAATAATTTAAATACTCATTAGGAAGAGAATAGGTAAGCCTTAAAAATTATGAAAGGAATATTGTATTTCAATTTCCAAAAAAATAGCACCAGAGATTCATAAATTATAAATGTATAAACTTAAAAATATACTATTGATGAAAGCAAATTATGGACCAAAATATTTATTATTATCTATATAGTTTTAAAACAATTAAAATACTAATAAGTAAATAAATAAATGGCTACATTAATGATGAATATTTAGCAAAGTATCAGGGTCTTCCAATAGCACACAATATTGTGTTTCCAGTTTATTTTATTTTTTAGTTGTTTATGGATTCAGAAAATTTCTTTTTTTTTTTACATTTTTATCAACTATTTACAGCAATGTAAAATCACTGCAATAAAAAACAACAAATGGGCTGTGTGTGGTGGAGCATGCCTGTAATCCCAGTGGCTCTGGAGACTGAAGCAGGAGGATCATGAGTTCAACTCCAGCCTCAGCAAAAGTGAAGCACTAAGCAACTCAGTGCCTAATTTATCTAATTGACAAATTTCCTGTATCTAAATAACACACAAAATAGGGTTGGGGATGTGGCTTACTTGTCAACTGCTCCTGAGTTCAATCCTTGTTATTCCCTACCACAAAAAAAAAAAAAAAAACAACAATAAATGATAGCCTGCAATATATGCTATAACCTATTCATAATTAATGTTTAATTATTTTTTAAAAAATGCTTAGTAATGTTCTGTCATGTAGCTAGAATAAATTGTATTTAATGAAATTTAAAGATTTTTTTAAAATATTCAATTTGGTATAAAAACAAATACCAAACGGAGGGTTTTTTTTTATAATCTTAATCCAATAAAATTATTTTCAGAATAGAGATTGACTAATACTATGGATGTATATATATAACTAGTCATTCATGTATATATATGTAGAAAATATACAAATAACTAATTGTACTGAGTATTGTACATCTATTTTCCTGCTAAACATTTTATGTCACAGTACAATTTAGAGCACTAGTGTGTTTGTGTGTGTGTGTGTATATATTCATATATGAATGACTAGTTATATATATGTATATATATATATATTTAATGCACTGCATTTATTTTTACCTATCTTTACCTATCTCTGCTTCCCTCTAACCCTTAGCTTTTTATAAAGATATTAACAACACAATGTTGACTTGAATTGTTTGTGTAGCCTAGTCTGAAAATGAAAGCAGTTTATAGTACCTGTGTCCTATGAACAAAAGGCTTGAATGCTGTGTGTGTGCATGCACACAAACATTTGTGCATGTGCCTGCATGTGTAATATGCGTATGCGATTGATTTTGTAGTAGGAAGGGAAACTTGTGTCCTGGTCTTAGGTGTCCTCCAAGTCTTAGTTTTCAGAATCCTGTCTTTTCTCTATGTGGGATTGCATGCCCTACTATCATCAGTGTGTAAAATTTGGATCTGTGGCCAAGGAGATTTTTGATCTGGTCTTTGGTTTGCTCAGAACCTGTTATCAATCCCTGGCTAACACTGTCTCACTACATCTGTCATTGAGAATTGTGATTCACTATTTCCCAGTTTTCAGGGCAGATACTCTTGCCATTCAGTGATAATTACAGGTTTATAAACTTTTCAGCCAGTTATTATTTGGATACACCAATAGCCTAGCAAGGTGAGAACTTCTGGCCTCCGCTAAATGTGCTAGTCCCCCAGAATAAAAATGGGAAACGTTTGTTAAATTCTCACTTTGTTTCCTCTTCTTTCTCTTTCTACAAACCCTTTTGTCAGAAAGATGTGGATAATGGTGACATTGTTCTGATAATTCACTGTTGCTCTTTTGGAAAAGAGAAAAGCAGTCACGTCTTACAGTGTTATGTGAGAATTAAAATAAATAACATAAATAAAGCACTTAGAATAAAGCACTTAGAAAACTTCATGGCACAAAGTAAGTTTAATTTTTTAAAAATATATGAAAAAGCTCTTGTTAATGGATAGAATTTTAGATTATTTCTGTCTTAAACTGAGATGTTCATTTCAAGTCTTTCATATGTTTTTTACTTACTGGAATAAATTTTATGCTAAAAAGTGTTCAATTGCTCAACTTTTCATACTTATCTGCACTAAAAACAAGTAACTAAAAACAATTTTAAAAAGTAATATGCAGGGCTGGGATTGTGGCACAGTGGTAGCGTGCTCGCCTAGCACGCGTGAGGCACTGGGTTTGATCCTCAGCACCACATAACAACAAAGATATTCTGTCCACCTACAACTAAAAAAATAAATAAATATTTTAAAAAAAAGTAATATGCAACTATAAAATTTAATTATTATAATTGTATTTTAGATTGAGTAATCATAATTTTCAATATTAAATCAGGGATCAAAACAATATAAATGCATTGCAAAATTTACTAATAACTATTATATATAAATAATAAATATTTAATTGGAAGTATGTGGTTTAATGAATTAGATAAACCTCTTCCTTTATTATAAGCAACTATATCTACCTGGATAGATTTTACTTAATGTTAGAAAGAAATGATTTCTCTATTACTATGTTTATTTTTTATAGGTTAAAATGTTGAAAAATAGTCCCATAAATAAATACATAACAATGAAAAAGACTTCTTAGACAAATGTCATTTGATACTTTAAACTTGTTCTAAGACTTATTGTAAAAATTACCAATGATTGTCATCAAAATGATTTAAATCATGTACTAATCTATGCAAAATTATAGAACAATTTTAAGACATTTGTTTATATGATCTGCAAAATTAGCTATAGGTCACAAATATTGTGGGAAGGCAAATGGACTAATGAGAAGCATTATTGGAATCAGCACATTTGAACATTTTGATTCATATTTACATTAATAAAATTTCTTTTAAAAACACCTGTTATACGCATTTTGCTCTTATTGCAAGCATTGCCAAATCAATATTCATTTGTTATCAGTTTTTCACTGAATAAAATAAACCAATCAATACATCAATCAGTTTTCAAAATAATTAAAATACCATTGAAACAAAATGATCAAACTATATGATATATTAAGAGCTAGGGAAATGTATTATGAACAATTTACCTCTGAATGCCCTTCAATTGAACTGTAAAGCTGCACAGAAGGGCACTGTTTGGCAATAAACACGCATGATGTTTTCACAAGCAAAATGCATTTCATTAAGTCTTACAAGTACTACTATAGAAATATTGAGAATAGATATATTTACATGCAACCTAAGAAATGTAAAATCCACAGGAGGGAGAGTTAATGGCAGTGACATTTCTTACAGCATTAAAAGAGTGAATTATTTGAATACAAAAAGCCCAATAAAATGTTTTTCTCAGGTTAATAATCAGAGATATGCACACTATGGAGAAACAAGGGAAAATGCTGACACAGGGCGAGCATGGGCCAGAAATGCCTTGAAAGTGAAAGTCACAAATATCCTCCAACATAAATGCTAATGAAAAACGCTCTGGGCTCAGTTCTCTGCAGTTGACTTATTCAATTGTAAGTGACATTTTGGCAAAGGTAGCTTTTGTATGTGAAATTCCTGCATAGTAGAATAGACAGAAAATAACACAGAAAGCTGTGAGGAAAGGGATGAGAGTTGTTTGGAGATTTTAGGTTTTTATATGCTAGTAAGAATTTGAAGTTGTTTTCTTTTCCTATATTGTTCTTGCCTGTCTATGTCTTTAAAATACTTCTACCCTTTCTACCACTTTACATTTGTCTTTATTTCTTCCTTTCTTTTCCTTTCCTCCCCTTCCTTCTTCATCATTATTTTCATTTGTACAAAGGCTACACAGTTTTTCCAGGAGCATATAACAATACAGGAAAATTACATTTCAAAACCTTAAGATCTCAACATCAGATTGTTTATTCATTAAGCAAACATCAATTGCATGAAATTATGAAAGGAAATAAAAAGTATCTGACAATGGAACTATGAAAAGAAATGGCTTTAATGTCCAGGAAATTTACAGGCTTAAATATTGTTTTGGAAGGAGAAAGAAAGAGAGAGAGAGAAAAAAAAGAGAGAGAGGAGAAGCAAGTTTGTCAAGGCACTGGTTGTAAGGTCCAATACTAGCAGAGTAGCAAAAGGAAATTTTTGTTCAATTTTCTCTGAAAATGTTTAGAAAATAGTATTAGAAAGGTCTTGGGATGTATTCACAATTGGACAGGTTGTTCCAAGATGAATATAATAAAAAAATAATAATTTGGAACATCATAACACACTCACACAGAACTGTAATTTTTCCTCACAAGTTAACAAAGAAATGTGTTTCTGGATTCAATTTAATTTTAGACTTAATTTCTGGATTAAATAATGAAGTTTCAGGCCAATCATGCAAGCAAGTGCCTGATTTAAAAAAGACTGGATAGCTTCCTGATGTGCTTCTATTTCAGACTTAGAATATGCAGAGCCAATGGCTGGTTAAAAGAAGAGGGTTAGGAAGGAGCCATCTTCCTCACAGTATTCCAAAATTCCAAATAATACATATTTTGCTCCTCCCTCCAGGAGATGGAATATGATTCCTTTCCTATGGAGGGTGGGATAAACTAGCAACTGGCTTCCAAAGAACAAAAAGGAAAAATCCTGGTATATATAACCTTAATCAAGTGATCAAGCCTCGTATCTCTAGTGAAAATTTATCTTGCTCTCATTGTCCTATGACATGTTAACAATGAGAAGAGAACTTCATCTCTGTTATAGTGTTCCAAAAAAACATACTCACATCTACAAACAAACCAAACCTAATCATGACAAAATATTAAACACTTGTTGGTCATTCTAAAATGCCTAAAAATGGTACTTTTTAAACTATAAACATCATGAAAATGAAGAAATACCATCTAAAACTTGGTCACAACCAGTAAACACTAGGAAACTTGATAGAAAACTCAGTGTGCTGTCTTGCTTGGGATCCTAGACCACAGATGGCATTAATGGAAAAACATTGTGAAAGCACTAATAAAATTTTATAGCCATAGCAGTCTATCAATTTTAATTTCTTAGTTTCATCTAAGAAATTTTGTTCCATGATTATAAACAATGTTAACATTTAGTGCAACTAAGTTAAGGGTATGAGAATATTTTGCATCAACTTTGTAATTTCTATTTAAATCTAAAATAATTTAAAAAATCAGTATTTTAAAATAACTATGTAGAATAGACCTGGAAGCTAAATGAACGAGAAGTGAACTGGTAGCTTAAAGCTGTTAGAAAAGATTTGGGGTTGCACTGAGGTCATGGATGGGGAACAGAGATGTGAAATAATTTGAGAGATGCCTATGAGATTGCCTCTAATTGAAGTCCTGATACATATGGCAGTAGTCTTGGCAAGCTATAGAAAAGAGAAAGGGAGCCAAACAGAGAGAGAAGGTGAAATTTGTTTCTATGTCAGATATGGATTATTAGTTTGTGTGATATTCAAAGTTTCCAGAAGTTATTTAACTTTCTGAAGTTTAGGTGACACAAGTTGGTTACCAACCTCCGAATGGAAATGGAAAACTCTAAGAAAAAGGAGGTGTGCTCACTCAGGAACGTGGCCAAAGGCAGAAGCTAAGGTCAAGAGCAAACACTGTAAGGAATAGCGCTAACAAGAGAAAGAAGCTGAATGATCCTGAATCTATTATGTGAAAGATAATTGACACATAGCAAATGTAAATTATATAGAAAATAGAAAGAATATATGATGCAGAGTGCTTTGGTACAGAAATGGCATGGGAAATTTGTCTTAGAGTAATTTGGGGAAAAGTTTGGAGAAAAGCTCAAAGGGATAAAATGATTAAATGCTACATTGATTTTTATTAAATAAAATTATATTGGCTTAAAGGAATCAATAATCTAAAATGTACAGATATACAATATTATCAAATACAAATGTTGTAATAAAAGTGATGTGCTTATAATTATAAACCCTTAGGGGGAAAAATCATGTCTAAGTTGAATAGTTAAGGAATAATTTTTATGACATTTTGGTGCATCTCAAAAAGGTAAGAAAAATATACTCAGGGAAGAAAATGTGATAAAAAAATAAAAGTCATAAAATGTTAATCAGAGTGAAAGCATAGAGATTTGCAAGGGAATATCAGGATAATATGCTCAGAGAGAGATACTCAGGTGAAATTGTTGGAAAACTGAAAGCTGTATTGGATGGCTCATACTTTTCTGACTCTAATACAAGATAATGACCTATATTTAATTTTGGCAAAATCTGAGACTATGAAGACATCCATGTTTTAGATCCATTTTAGATTCAGATAAATTTAAGATGAGAAGTATGTGTGTGGGAAGCCACATTAAACACATAAGACATATGTTACCTGGTAATTAATTTAGATGTTACTATGAAAAAAAAATTCTAAAAGGCAAATCATAATTGAAACTTAAGATAAAATTGATAAAGTAAACCTAGTAAGTACAGAAGAAATAACCTTTTGAAAACTAAGTAAATATAATTCTTAAATTTTAGTGGAAATTCCCTAGCAGGTTATTGCTCTAAAAGAATTCTCATTAATATTTATGATAATATTAAATTACATGTTTAAAATTCCAGAAAGATAGTTATAAAACAGAACAATTTGCTAAGGCAATTAACATTTTTCATAAAAATTTGTTACATGACAGAAGATAAAATAGTGAGGGAAAAATAAAATCAAACTGACAATGCTAATAGTATATTAACAAATGGAAAAATTAAAACTGAAGCAAAAATTATTTTTACTGATTTGTTTTTCTTTGTTTCTAGTGATTGATACGCATTAAGTAAATCATGTATCTTACAATTTCTTAAGAATCAGTTGTTAGACCAAATTGACTTAATTATATGGAAATTAATTCTGGAATGTAATTTTTAAGTTGAGTATCTGACATCAAATTTGTCTTTGCTGTGGGTTTAGTTGTTTTCAATTTATTTATTTCAAATTCTAGTGTCATCACAAACATACATATATAAATGTTAATCTATGAATCTACATATATATTAGATATGATATTTCCAGAACTTAATTCATTAATAATAATTTAAGGTTGTCCTTCTGCTTTAGTTTTAAAATGTAGGCAAATCATATTAATAAAGCATTGAATTGTTTCCCTGCTAGGAGTGATTTTAGAGTCTCATTGCATTAAAGAGATTTTATAAAGAAGATATAAATGATTAGATGGGATTATTCAAACTAAAAATCTTATAAATTGTTTTCCAAATTTTCCTGTGAAATAGTTTCATAATACCTCTATTATTCCCTACCTTCCTCCCATTATTATGCATTTGTATCTGCATATCAGAGAAAATATTTGGCCTTGTTTTTTTACAGATTGGCTTATTTCACTTAGCATGATATTCTCAAGTTCCATCCATTTACAAGCAAACACCTAATTTTGTTCTTCTTTAAGGCAGAATAATATTCCATTGTGTATATATACCACATTTTTTAAATCCATTCATCTGTTGAAGGGCACCTAGGGTGGTTCCATAGTTCAGCTATTGTGAGTTGAGCTGCTATAAACATTGATATGGCTGAGTCACTGTTGTATGATGATTTTAAGTCCTTTGGATATATATTGAGGAGTGGATAGCTGGGTCAAATGGTGGTTCCATTCCAAGTTTTCTGAGGAATCTCCATACTGCTTTCCAGTATGGTTGCATCAATTTGCATTCCCACCAGCAATGTATGAGTGTGCCTTTTTCCCCACATCCTTGCCAACATTTATCATTGCTTATATTCTTGATAATTGCCACTCTGACTGGAGTGAGATGAAATCTCAGTGTAGTTTTGATTTGCATTTCTCTAATTGCTAGACATATTGAACATATATTTGTTGATCAATTGTATTTCTTCTTCTGTGAAGTGTCTTTTCAGTTCCTTAGCCCATTTATTGATTGGGTTATCTAGTTTTTTATTTAACATTTTTGAGTTCTTTATATATCCTAGAGATTAGTGCTCTATCTGAGGTGAGTGTGGTAAAAACGTTCTCCCATTCTGTAGGCTCTCTCTTCATGTTATTGATTGTCTTCTTTGCTGAGAAGAAGTTTTATAGTTTGAATCCATCCTATTTATTATTTCTTGATTTTCCTTCTTGCATTTTAGGAGTCTTGTTAAGGTAGTCAGTTCCTAAGCCAACATGGTGAAGATTTGGGCCTACTTTTTCTTCTATTTGGCAGAGTCTATTTTCTAGTGCCTTGGGATTAGGCAGAGGGAAGTTAAGGGAGGAGAGAGGTATGGGAGTAGAAAGGATAGTAGAATGGATTGGACATTATTACCCTATGTAAATATAAGATTATATGATTGGTGTGATTCTACAACATGTACAACAAGAAGAATGAGAAGTGATACTCCATTTATATATGATGTGCCCAAGTGCATTCTACTGTCATATATAACTAAGTAGAATAAATAAAAGGAAGAAAAAGTATTTGCATAGTATTCAAAAGTATTGTGCTAAAGTATAGTAAGCTATGAATCTGGAATTAAGGATTATTAGATGAGTATCATGTGATTTTTATGAAATATTATCATATAATGTTTTATAAAAATATTCTAAAATGTGATATTCTTCATTGGTCATCTTCATATATGATAGTATCATACAATTTCAATGTGAAGTTAAAATTTCAAATCATAGTTTGAAATTAGTTTGATATTTACACTTCTCAAAATTAGCATTTCTTCCTTAAAAATATATTAGTTGTAGGTTCCTCAAAAGACTAGTCATAGAACCACCATGTAACCCAGCTGTGCCACTCCTGGATATCTATCCTAAAGAATTAAAGTCATCATACTATAGGGATATATGCAAAAAAAGCTCAGTTACAAAAACATTACATATCAAAATAGCTATACTCTTGATGCTTATTTTCCTCACATCAGATTTTTATCTACAATTAAATCCAAGTAAAATGAATAGACTTTGAAGATATAATCTAAGAAACATTTCTGAGTAGCTTAGTTGCTTTAATCATTTACTATTTGAATTTGTTAATTAATGAGTATGGTTATCTGTGACTATTTTAATATTTTAATTATTATTTTATGTAATCTGAGATGCTAGTGTAATCCACAGGTAGTGTTAATGAAAAAGTTGTATTACTAAAGAGATTTGCAACTTAATAAAGTTACAATTTAAGCACAATTACCATATCTCTCTCATATTGCTTCTGCAAAAGTAAAAGTTTTAGAGAGATTGGAATGATAAACAATTTTTAAAAATCAAGAAATGTATGTTTTTGTATGTGATTTAGTGTTGTCAGTGGTATTTAACTGAAAGTTATATATGAGAACTTAAAACCACTTTGCCAAGTTAAGTCTGAGGAATTAAGTACCTAATGGAATAAGTATAGAGATGGAAATTTTCAAAACCTCAGAGTAGTGAATGTGGTCAATGTTTTTAAAGTTTCTCAATATGGATAACAATCCCTGTAACTCTGAGGCCATTGATTCTTTGGTCAGATTTATTCAGAATGCCTCATATTGTTTATCTTCTACCTGAATCTCTGAATTTAGTTTTTATCTCAATTATTTTAATCCATAATTTTCCTACATTGCCATGATACAAATATTTTCTGAATTTATATGTAGATGGCTACAATTAATGTATTTATTTATCTCACAAATATTTAGATATTACTATATGCCAGATATCATTCTGAATTTTATTATAAAGCAAAAGAACATATAGAGATTCTTATCTAACCTAGTTTATACTCTTCTTAAAAAATTAAGCATATAAGAAACTAAAATTATAAAAATATGTAAACATATTATTACCCCATACATTCATATATTTTAAGTCCTTAAGAACAAAACACTTGCTTTGAAATATATATAATCTCATCTTTTACAAAGTAAAAAAAAATATTAGGTAGATTATACCTGTATATGAGTCCCATGCTCAGCAATGCCCTTGCTATATTGCTATTCTAGACAGGTAAAAATTTCACAATTGTTAACTGTTTTCTAAGATATTTACACTGTGTTTCTCAAAATTAGCATTTCTTTCTTAAAAATATATTAGTTGTAGGTTCCTCAAAAGACTAGTCATAGAACTACCATGTAACCCAGCTGTGCCACTCCTGGATATCTATCCTAAAGAATTAAAGTTAGGGCTGGGATTGTAGCTCAGTGGTAGAGCGCTTGCCTCGCATGCGTGAGGCCCTGGGTTCGATCCTCAGCACCACATACACAACAATAAAATAAAGACATTGTGTCCATCTACAACTAAAAAAATATTAAAAAAAAAAAAGAATTAAAGTTATCATACTATAGGGATATATGCATACCTATGTTTATAAAGGCACAACTAACAATAGTCAAACCATGAAATCAGCATAGGTGTCCATTAACAGAAGAGTAAATTAAAAAAATATATAATATATACATACAATGGAGTTTTATTCAGCCATATAGAAAAGTAAAATTATGTCATTTTCAGGAAAATGGATTGAATTTGAGACTACTAAGTGAAATAAACCAAACTCAGAAGGGCAACAATCACATTTTTTCTCTTATGTGTGGAAGCTAGAGGGGAAAAAGGAAAAGAAAGGTGGAGAGGAGTGGTCTCATGAAAATCAAAGGGAAATCAGTAGAGGAGAGGAAAGGGACCAGAGAGAGGGGGGATGTAAGGGAAAGGGGAAATAGGGAAATACTGGGGAATTATTGGCCAAATTATATTGTTTTACTGTGTGCATGTAAGAATATATATCAATATCTCACAATAATATACACAAATATAATACGCCAATAAAAATGAAAAATATATATGTATGTATACTTGTGATATTACCTATTTTAGCTCTATTATGGAAATAAAAATTTAGTATATTATTTTTCCCAATATGATATAGATTTATCCTCCTGGGTCTCCTTCAGATGATTACAAAATAATCCTTCAAACTACTTAATATAAATATTAAATTCACATAATATGGACACAGTGACTACACGTTATAACCTGGGTTATGAAACAGATTATCTAACAATCAAGAAGCGCCATTATTACTACCCTTCAAATACCTCAAAGGTAACTATTATTTTGACTTTTGAATAAAAAAAGGTTTTTATAGTTTTGGACTTTATGCAAATGAAAGTGCAAACATGTCATATTCATAATATCATTTGTCTAAATATGTTTGTAAGATTCACACTTTATGTAAAATTTGCTTAATTTTATTAAAATACCAAAGTTATTTATCCAATATACTGCTGATGAACATTGGTATGGTTTCCACTTTTTAAGATGAAGTATTGTGGTAAACATATCTTAATATACATTTCTTATGTTTATGCACTTTAAATTTTTGTGTAAATGCATCCGTACTGGGGTTTAATTGACAGAAAAGCAAACATTTCCAGTGATCTTCATTCTATAGTGTATATACAATATTTTATCTGGTATGATTTTTTTTCTGCTTTACTATCTCATCATGCTGATCTGCTATGGATTTGTTCTAATTCTTTCATTTCTGTAGCCTGAGAAAGTCATTATTTCACCTTTATTTTTGAAGGATATTTCTCTAGATACTTAACTGTATTTTTATGAGATTATTTTTTCCTTAGTAATTTAAAGATATTTCATAGTCCTTTGTCCTGAATTGTTTCTGACTGCAGCTTTGCCTGCCATCCTTATTTAAACATGTCTTTTGTTCTCTCCTTTCCACCAGGCCTCTCTGATTTGCTGTGAATTAGTTTTAAGTACTTTAATTATTAACAAAATTTGATGTAATTTTCTTTATTTTTTTTGAATGAGGATCATTGATATACTTGGATATAGTCAATTAAAACTGGAATATTTTTATCCATAGTTTCTTCAAATGTGTAACAATGGTCCGCTTTTTGCTTTGAATGTAGCCTTGCTGCTCTGCCATTGCAATTTATTTTTAAAATGGACATGTTTCTTTCTCTTCTCCTCCTGCTCTTCCCTAGTCTCTCCCCCTCCCTAATCTCAGGGGAAATAGGATTATATTTCTTCCCCATTTTAGGCACCTACCATACTAACAAAGTAATCTAGGCTTTGGGGATGGTACTAGAAGATTCTAGAAATGATGGTTTCCCAAAATAACAAGTGAATTACAATTCCAGACAGAGAACTAGTGTAATGTAGCCCCCATTTCCTGTTGCTGGGCAGAATCACAGCCTTTGGGACAGGAGTCCCCTTTGTTTCTTCTTTGCTAGCCAAGCAATAAACCTTCTTTTTCCTTTTTTACTCAAAACCATGTCCTCATTATTGGATTGACCTGGAGGTCAAGGGCCTAGCTTTTGACAACATACTCTCTTGCTTTAGGACTCCAAGAACCTTAGACAGATTGATGTTGTCTGACAGCTAATGGCAATTCACTCATTTTTCCCCTCCTTTTGTTTTGAATAGCACCTATTGCTATATGGAAGTTCATTATCCTTTCATGTGCAGTATCTAATTTAATATCGCTCATCCCCAGTACTATATATTTTATCTCCATTATTATATGTTTTAACTCTAGAAGCTTTCTGTTAGGCTAATCATTAATTCCATAAAACACTTGAAATAATATAGGTATAGTAAAGTTTTGCTAATATACTTACAGTTATGATAACATTTTCAATGTTCTTATTGAATAATTCTATCATCTGAATCACATCTTGGTCTCTTTCTGTTGATTGATATTTTTCTTCTCATTATTGGATGAATTTGCATGCTACATTGTATGTACATGCCCAATATTGTAAATTCTATTTTCTTTCATTCCTGAATATTTTTGTACTTCTATAAATGCACTAGAGCTTTAATCTCTGTTATAATAAGTGACTGAACATATTTTTATCTTTTAGGATTTGTTTCCTAAATTTTATGTAGTGAGGTTAGAACAGCCTGATGAAATTAGTATCCTAGCAGCAATTTTTCCTATGTAGTTTTTTTAAAATCTGGATTATTTTACTTTTCTATGATATAATTTTTCCTTTTATTCTATTTTTATTCAAATACATGTGTTCATTAATTTTTTTAGTTTTTATTAGCATTAGAAAGATAATTGGGGTTCTAATGTTTCAGTTGGGATGTTTGGACCACGGATGATTGATCATAATGGATCTATCCGAAATACTTGTTTTGGTGATCTTTGTAGATTTTATGGCTTTATGGCTGAATTTTTCTAACAGGAATTTTCTGATCCTCAAGATTGATATATTAATAATCATTAAATAATCTGTGAGATTAATGAAAGAATACAAGTGACAGATGTTTCTCTATTTTTGTGTTCTTGCCCACAGTTGTGTTTGGTATCTCCAACTCCAAAGTCTCAATCATTTTAGAAACTTAGAGATAAAGGTAAAATTTTCTGTTCAGCAAAAAGAGGATATTTTATAGCTTAATTATTGTTTTATTTGTTCTAATTAGTTATACATGATAGTAGAATGCACTTTGATACATCACACATAGATGGAGTATAATATCTCATTCTTCTGATTGTAAATGATGTAGAATCCCACTAGTCATGTAATCATATATGTATATAGGGTAATAATGTCCAATTCATTCTACTATCTTTCCTACCCCATACCTCTCCCCTCCCATCACTCACTTCTACCTAATTTAAAGTAACTCTATTCTTCCCTAGTCGCCCCCATCCCCCAGTGTGAATTAGCATCCGCATATCAGAGAAAACATTCAGACTTTAATTTTTTGGGACTGGCTTATTTTGCTTATCATGATATGCTGGAAAATGTCATAATTTTATTCTTTAAGGCTGAGTAATATATATATATATATGTGTATATATATATATATATATATATATACACATATATATATATATCACATTTTCTTTTCCATTCACTTGTTGAAGGGCACCTAGTTTGGCTCCATACTTTAGCATTGTGAATTAAGCTCCAATAAACATTGATGTGGCTGCATCACTGTAATATGATGATTTTAAGTCCTTTGGGCATAAACCGAGGAGTAGGATAGCTGGGTCAAATGGTGATTCCATTCCAAGTTTTCTGAGAAATCTCTATATTGCTTTCCATAATTGTTGCACCAATTTGCATTCCCACCAGCAGTGTATGAGTGTGCCTTTTCTCCCACATCCTAGCCAACATTTATTGCTGCTTGTACAGATTTAACCAATTTTTAGTTTCGATTACATCTCCCCTTTTGGATATTTATTTTATCTCCACCTCCAAGCCTTCCTGTACTTCTTAATTTTCTGTTAGTCTTTATATCAGTTTTCAGAACCCCTTAATTAGTGTCTTCTAGTCATTTATATTCTAGAATCCAAACTATAATTGACATTGTATTCCCTGCTCTATTGTTTTTCATTATAAACATAAGCCATTTTTTATCCATTTACAATCAATTTGATATGGTTTTAAAAGGACATGGAAGTAAATGTAAGTAAGTATATCACCACGGTATACACATTTTATGTTAACTGGTAGACATATTTTATTTACCCTTGCATTGCAAGATTAAAGTGCAATGTTTAGTATAAATGTGACCCATTAGATATTTTTAGTTTATTAAATTGCTCTGATCTATTAAGAACAAAATATTCATGAGGAGGGCAGCCACTGTAAAATTTTATCTGAGAACCAGCCACTTGTGATTGTTATCAGTCAAATGTTTCTCTCTGACTAAGGCAAACATTTTAGCATTTTAGGACAACTCACAATGTACTATATACAGACAGAGTACTCTGAAAACACTAACCCTTTTTATTGTTTAAATCATGGTGCACAAGGGAACCCTTGAGTAATCAAAAATCTCTTTTCTAACGATGATTGAATTTAGTCTATAGAATAAATTGCATAATATTTATTTGTTTCAAAAGACAAAAATGCAAATCAATTTTATTAATAAAAATTTCAAAATTTCAAATACTTTTACTAAAATGCCACAATTTCCTTATTACACACGAATGTAAACTTATTCATACACAATATGATTAGTTTGCTTGTACCAATATTTAGTGAGCATGCTTTTGGTTTTTTGCTTTGTTTTGTACTTTGGATTGCATATGTTTTTACTTCTAGGTTTAAGGTTTTTAAATTTTTCATTTTCATTTCTATTCCTTAAGATTGACATTCCATAAAGTATTTGTAAAAGGGTAAATGATGAAAAAATGTAATACAATTAAATATTATATTGTCAAATGAAGGAGTGAACTAAGTCACAGTATAGAATCTTTTATTGTTAGTAGTAAGAGAAAAGAATCTGGAGAGGTGATGTGTTTGAACAAGTAGCCAAACAGCAACAAAAGTGAGTACTGGAAGCGTGATGAACATCTGACACAAAATTTATTAGACTTAAATTACTTTATTATCCAGTGGGTTGTCTTTTATGAATCTTCAAATAACATTATGACAATCAAAGATGTGAATTTCCTTTCAACTGAAACAAAGAGCACACTCCAGAAAATGGAGTATGTTTTCAAAATAAAAACAAAATAATGTTCACTGATATAAAATTAATTTTGTTACTAAAGGCAAGTGTAAGTCTCAGAACAGAAACATCATTCAAGGTTGTCCCACTTGTAGCAAAAATAGGTCCAGGTCGAACTACTTCTAAGGAGTTAGTAAAATCAGATGTAATATTAATGAAAATATTCTCATAGATAAAGCAGACTAAGCTGTTGGCAAAATTCCTCCATCAAGCGATAGTTAGACTTCATATAATATTAATGCATCTGATATAGAAAAGCAATTATTATTATATATGCATGCCAGAAATTGTTTAATTTGCATTTGGATAAAAACACTGACTTAGTATAAATTAGCCCTTGGCATAGGAGTAATTCATATGTGCTTAGACATTTTTCTCTTTTTCCTAAATTCAATCATAGTTCGAAAAGAGACTTTTGATTACTCAAGGGTTCCTTTGTGCACCATAATTTAAACAATAAAAAGGGTTAGTTTTTTCAGAGTACTCTGTCTGTATATAGTACATTGTGAGTTGTCCTAAAATGCTAAAATGTTTGCCTTAGTCGCAGAGAAACATTTGACTGATAACAATGATCTAGCCTCATTTTCAATTTGCAAAAAGAAAAAAAGAAAGAAAGAAAAGAAAATGAATGTGGCCACTTCATAATCATTGAGTCTTTCTGGTGTGTTTTATATAGAAATTAGAATCAAGTAAAAAAAACAGTGTATTAAATTTTTAGTAAAATGGGGTTCCAGTGTTTCTAAAATGAGATATGCAAAGTACAAGTCTATGACACAGATAAAGATAGAATATTTTAAGTGATCAGAGCTTTCTTTTCCTTACACTATACATGAAAATGGCATTCTTAAGATTATAAGTAACCTGGGATTCTTACTTCATGGTCCAAGTATCTTGATTGTTTAAGATAATCTATGAAGATTACAGTGAACAGCTTCATGGCAAACATTTGAATACTACCTAGCATTTGATGTTACTTGTTTTATTTGTCAGATAAGGATATAAAGTCATGTTATAGAGCATATTTTGAAGCTATGTTCAAAAAATATAACAATATCTAAAGAAATGCCTTTCAACACTGAAGGCATACAGCCAGTAATAAGACATGCATAAAGTTCAATACCCAGTGAAGGAAATTTCAACCTTGTTGTGATGGCCTACAATATGCTGATTGGTTTAGCATCTGTTGGAACATAGTCCAAATCTTTGGTTCCTTTCTAAACAAAGCTACAAAAGATACAAGCTACTTGCCACCTTGTCGGATGACTTCTTCTCATGTCTGTGTTTTATTGAAATATTTATTTTTACATTTTCAGTTAAAAATAATAAACAAGAACAGCTTAAGGAATAAACTACTCTATTCATTACCTAACAAATATTTATTGAGGAACAGCTTGCATACCATGTTCTATATACTGACAGCAAAACAGTGAAGTTAAAAGGAAAAACAAAGATATAGAAAGGATGGGAAGGGAGGGAGAAGGAAAGAGAAGAAAAAAAAAGGTAGAGAAGGAAGGATCTACTCTCTCAATCCTCAAACATGATTGGAGATAAAACAGCGTTTAATTCACAGATTCATATGTAACACAATAATACATAAAACATATAATATCTCATAATAAAATCTAACTGTAATCACTATCTATTTAGTATTGTTAATTGTACACATCAGTTTTTGTGATGAAGTAATATTTCCACAATATTGCTAATTTCCATTTAATTATGATTTATTCTACTTTCTGGTTTCCCTCTGACAATGAATTACCCTGAAGGTTTCAACAGATACAATATTCTTTTTAAAAATATATAATAATATTCTAAAAATGCACTTCCTTTCTTGATATAATACTTGAGAATACTTTCATTGTGAGTGTGTAAATCTAAAAAGAATACTAGAATATATTAAGAACATCTATTAAGATTACAATTTTTCATCAGTGCTTCAAAAATCCCATCCATCACCATTTCTGTCTCACAAGCTTAACATTCATTCAAAAGAATGTTTAATTTGCATGTGAACATAATAACCATCAGTATTTACTATAGACCATATGATTTTACCTGATTTCTTCTTGTCCCTAGAAGGATTCAACATCGTATGAATATAAAGTCTTATTTGAACCATCCTGGATTTTAGACAAAGTGAGTTCCTGAAGTCATCCTGTGATATTTCCCAGAGTTATAAAATGCATAATTAAAGTGGATATATTCAGATAATTTTCCACATTGGTTCCTTGACTTCTGCAGCAAAGGCTATTGTGGTAAAAATGTGAAGTCACTAGAACTGTCTCTAATGAGGAACACTAACCAACCAAAAACAATATCATATTGCTGGAGAGACTATAGAGATTAGTGCCACCATCCTTCACCTTGCTTATTTAGCTTGTGTGGAGAACAAATGAATCTTGGAGAATGAGTATGGATTAGTTTGAATTTAACCAAGTGGTGAATTCAAATGTACCTTCTGTTAAAGGAATAATTTCATCATTTGAGCAAATGAATACTTTTGCTGTCAACTGGTACATAGTTGGTTGTGAAGAGATCTGGTTTATAGATTTTTTGCTCCATATACAGAAACCATTTGAAAGTGAAGAGCTAGCTGTAGCCTACTTTCTGGGAAATGCACTTTCTGGGAAATCCTTGAAGGAAATACCAGGGAGCCAAACTTCAAGAAATTTATACAATTCTTTTTTTTTTTTTAAACGAAGCTAAATAGCCAGATTTATAATTATATACTAATTCATGAGTTTTAGCCATTGGTTTAGCTGGTTAGTCAGGGCCTTAGAGGAAAACATGATTGAAAGATTGGTAACAAGGAGACTTATGGATTTATCTGCCCATTCACATCTCATCTGTGTATTCACACCTGTATGAATCAGCGGAAAACTTGAAGATATCTATATCTCATGTGAATCTTCAACAATGGCTGACCCCAGCAGAAAAAAGATCTTAGTTATTTAGTGATTAGTATACACTGTTCTGTGGGTACCAGTCAGCCTCTTTCTTTTGCATCTACTGTCATTGCCCAATGGACTCATGGACAAAGTAGTGATGGCAGCAGGGGTCATATATGGGATCTATGATATGAACTCCTAACAGGCATGCATAAAGCCATGACTGAGTCCATCCAGCTATCAGTGAATTAATCCACTTGGCAAATTAATACTCTGATGATGCCAGAGCCCTAAAAGTCCCACCTCTGAACCTTGTTGCCCTGAGGATCATGCTTTCAACACACGAGCTTTTGAGGGACATTCTAGATTAATTCTATCAGGAAAAAGATAATAATTGATTTGTACTGGAACAATTACTCTGGATATGGAATTTTCTCTTGTATACAGTTTTCCCTTGTAAATCCTATCTGCCAAGAATAGAGTACCTGAAGTGGTACCATTTCCCTAAGTGATCAGCAAGCTACCTGGGGATAGATTGTTATTTTGGATCATGTGTTACTTAGTTCTTATAGATTGTTATTTTGGATCATGTGTTACTTAGTTCTTTGTGACTGTGACCAAAATATCTGAAAAGAGCAACTTATAGGAAGAAATATTTATGGTTTCAGAAAATTGAGTCCATAATGATTGACACTTAGAAACATTATAGTGGAAGGGCAAGGCAAAGGAAATCTGTCAGCTCATGGCAGACAGGAAGCAGAGATTGTAGGGGTAAGGGGATGAGGGGACCAGATAAAGCATTTCAAGCCACAACCTCCAGTAATCTACTTTTTCAACTAGTCCACATCCCCATAGTCCATCCAGCTATCAATGAATTAATCTATTTGGCAGATTAATACCCTGATGATGTCAGAGCCCTAAAAGTCCCACCTCTGAACCTTGTTGTATTGGGGATCATGTATTCAACACATGAGCTTTTGAAGGACATTCTAGATCTCAAACCACAACACATCAATTCTATCAGAAAAAGACAATACTTGGTTTGTACTAGAACAATTACTCTGGATATGGAATTTCCTCTTATATACAATTTTCTCTTGTAAACAAGGGTTCTGGAAAAATGACCATCCACAGTCTTATTGACTGTCTTAGGCACTACTATCATGGTATACCACACCATGTTTCTGTTGGAAGAATTCACTCATTGCAAATGAGGTAAGACAGGGTACTCATGCTCAAGGAATCCACTGGTATCACAAGGTTTTCTATTATCTTGAAACAACTGGTTTGTTAGAAGAGTGGAATAGGCTTTTGGAGGCACAATTACAGTGCCTATATAGTGGGAAGTGGCAATATTTTGCCAGACTTCTTGAAGAAGTTGTATGTATTCTAAATCAGCATCCAATATAGGTTGTTTTCACAATTGCCAGTATTCACTAGCCCAAAGGGTTGGAAAGGATATAGCACTTTTTACTGTTACCACTAGTGATTCCACTATCAAACTATGAAGTACTAGAAGCTTGAGCAGTTTCTCCCATGGAAACCCTGGCAAGAGCAAACCCTGCTAGCACCTTGATTTTAGACTTTAAGCCTCAAGAACTGTGAGCTCATACATTAAATTTCTGGTGTTTCAGGCCAAGAAGTTGTGTTACTTTGTTGTGGAAGCCCTCAGAAACTGATACAAATATAAATAGATTGTTGCCTGAGAATATTACCCCTTGAAATCCATTCAAATGTCACTTTCTTTAGCATCTGTTTATTATCAGATATTTTAATTTATAAAGCATCATACATAATATCAAGTCTTTGTGCCTCTGTGATCTTTGTCTCAGATTATTTGTATAACATATCCTATATCCTTTAGTTATTTTCTTGAAAATCTTTCACTTTGTGAATAGAGATTTTGATATTTTTAAAAAAATCTATTAAAATATCTATTAAGAATGAAGTGAATGTTTTAAAGCAAAAAAATTCAAACAGAACATGAAATGCAGGTTTTAATATAGCAATCATTTTAAAGTTTAGCATATATTGGAATATCATGAAGAGTTTGTCCAAATCAGATCACAAGTGTTCAATCTCAGAGTGTCCTGATTTAGTAGGACTGGGCTCAGCTCCAAGAATTTTTATTTCTATGAAGTTCTCAGATGATACTGATGCTATTAAAGTCTCAAACTTAAAAATCACTACCTTGAAGGAAATTACCCTGCACTTGTACCATACTATACACAGATAATTAAAATACTTTATTTAAATTACCTTTGAAAATATTACATTATCTGAACCCTTAATTTTAGGCCATTTTGAATTTATTCTTCATCTCAGATTCTAGGCAAGATTTATGGTCTATCAGTTAGTGGTAAGAGATGGTTATTGTCTTCGACTTCTTTATCTGTACCTCTATATCACTACCATCTCCTGACTGAACACCTGAAGCGCCTTTCTATAGGTCACTGTGTGTCTCAGTTCATTGTGCTGTTATAACAAAACATAGATTGGTAATTTATAAAGGATGGAAATTTGTCACACTTATGTAGACCGAAAGTTCAAGAGTAAGGTACCAGCAGATTTCATTGTTTTATGAGGGCTTCTGTCTGTTTTCAAAATGGTGCTTTATTGTTGTTTCCTTTTCAGAGAGAAGAAATCTGACATCCCATGACAGAAGCAGATGGGCAGGAGAGCTGAACACTATGTGCAACTTATTTTATAAATGTCTTAATATAATTAACCAGAGGACTGATGTGGCCTATTCACCTCTCAAAAGCCCCACCACTTAATACTATCACATGGGCCAGTGTATTTCAACACCTGCATTCTGTAGGGGATGCTTTCAAGCTAAGGCTCTGGGGCTTATTTCTCCCATTTCCAGTGATCCATCCAGAAAATAGAATGTCTGTGAATTATTTTTTTCCATCCTTCTAATACTTATGTGCCACTGCAACCCAAGTGATTCATACCACAATGAATATGTATTCATTGAATACACTTTTCAATGATTTTACCATTACATTTGAGATAAAATCCAGACAACTTAACCAAGCTGACTAAATCCTATTTAAGCTGTCCCTTTATGTTCTTCCTTAGCTTTATGATTTCCCTTTTCTGTCCACTTCTGAAAATTTATTTGTAATCATTCTGAATGTCTGTTTTCTTAATTCTATGGTACTCTTTTTGCCTTTTAGGTATTGTCCCAGACTGTCCTCAGTGCAATTTCTACTTCACTAAACATCTGATTTCAGGCCTCATCTCAACTTCAGATATACTAGAAAGGGATCCCTGACAAATGCAGTATTTCTGCAAATCATAAAGGCTTTCATGTGCTCAGTATTACACCATAGGATCCTTACAGTTTGTTTTATTGAAAGCTCATGCTGCTTGGTCCTGCAGGGTAGAGTAAGTGATCAGATGCACAGTCTAAGTCCATTCTTTTTGACATGTTATCATAGAGTTTTCAATGCATGCACTGGACAGATGAGAATCCTAATATGTGTTTTTAATTAGTATATGAATTGATTAATTAAGTTATAAGTGAATTTGAAACCACCTTGCTTTATCATCATATCAAAAATCTCATAATCAAGTTATTTCATAAATATTCTCAGAACTTGAAGCATATGAATGCTTTCAATAAACATTTTCTCAAATAATATTTTAAAAATTGGTATTGAAAAAACTGGAGAGAAACATAGACGATCAATCAGAAACCACAAAATATTTTTATGAAAAATGATTTTCAGAAAAATGAAATTTAAATAAAATATCAGCAGTGGACTATGTCACATTCATTCACACATATTCTATCCTTTAATTTGATGTGTAAATGTAGAAGAAAATCAAAACAAACTATAAATTTTGATATTAGTTATAATCAGATTGTAGAATCTGGAAATAAGTAATTATATTTTTAAAATAATCTAGAATATTAATTAATTGCATAAATTACCAACAAATCTGTTACATACTTTAACCATTTAGCAGAGCATTTTTCTTTTGGTATCTTAATTACAAATTTATGCATAATTTGTACATAATATACATTTTACAACATCTAAAAGAATTTTATAAGGAGTTCATAAGACGACAACATATGTTGTGTATCTTCCAACATGTGCCAGATGTGTGTAGACAGAGAAAACAAAAGAGCTGCATAGTGTCCTAAGGCCCATACTAGATCTACACAGCCTGGCAAGCAATACTACTTACTAATAGGCAAACAACTGAAGTGACCTTTTTTACACCATCACTTACAGCCCACTCTAACCCAAATGATTGCTATCACAATTCATTTGTCACTCAGTTCCAATAAAACAAAAACATTTTTGTGTTCATTTCACATTTATTGTTTTAATAGTTTAAACAGATACTAACAGTACTATTCCAGAATAAATGTGCTAAATTGATTAAACTATACTGATTAATGTTGCCTTTAAATCAGTGGTTGTTTTCTTCAAAAGTGAGAAAGGTAGATTAGAGTACTCATTGTTGTATCTGAGGATCCCATTTCCCCTCCTCTGTCTTTCCCTCTCCTTTTTCTCTCTCTCTACCTCTCTGCTCTTTGTCATCTGTCTCTCCTTTCTGTCACTTCCTTTTCTCTTTTCTTTCATTATTTTCTTATATAAATTTACAATAATTTAATAAATACATTGTTTAATATAAAATATTAATATTTACTCTATTTTCTTATATCTATAAATATACTTTATAAAATATATTAAAACATGAATAATTTTAAATTTTCATAATATTATACCAGGTCCACAGTATAACGATTATGGTAAAAACATAGAATTTGTCATTGAGCTGATTATCCCATAACCTTCAGAATGCTAGCTTGTATCAATGATTATATAAAAATTAGATAAAATCTATCCTTGAATTCTGCAAATATTAAAATATGTACTTAGGGGTTTATTGCAAAACTTACATTTTTAAAGGTCATTTATTATTTAGTGCTTGATAGTAATCAACCAGTCAACTAATTTGACAGTTATTTATTGAGTACTTGCTATTTTCTTGGCAATATTAGAACCACTGTATGGTATGGTCCTAATTACATTCTAATAATGAGAAGGAAACAACAGCAACCAATGAAACAACATTGGACTTTCTTATATGTATATAAATACATGCATGCATATGTGTGAGTATGTGTGTGTGTGTGTGTGTGTGTGTGTGTGTGTGTGGGTTATGCAATGGTACAATACACCAAGTGGTTGAGGGATGGCCTTGCTAAAGAGGTCATGTGAATTTCAGACCAGAATTATCAGAAGCAGCCATGTAGAGCCCTTAGGAGAGAGTATTCTAGGCCAATAAATTGTACACCATAATTGTAATGTAATTATGACTGCTGATTGAAATAAAGTAAATTTTTAAAAAGTAACAACTGGTAAAACAGGCTTCAAAAGGGACAGAAAAAAATGCCAGTGTAGCTAAAACTTGATGAAAGAGCGGCAGACAAAGTCAGACATGTGAGTTCACATCAGGACATGAGGAAAATTCCTTTACCAAGATAAAAATTTGCATTTCATTGTAATTGTAAAGGGATGCCATTAGAGTATTTTAAATTGAAAAATTATGTGAAGCAAGTTAATTTTATTTTAAAATTCTCTCCAGCTGCTATAAATTGATAGTGGACTATGAAAGGGGGAAAGAGAGATAGGTAAAAGGAAGCTGGGATATTCTGTGGAATTCTATTACAGTATCCAGAACAGCTATGATAATGCATTGCAGGTAAATCTAACAGGTTATTTCCTTTCTTTGATTATGTAAATATAAGCATGCTTATGATAAGATATAATGAGTGATATTTCTATAGTCTATATCTACATGCATATATATATATGCATATACTCAAATGTGTAGTTTTTATGCTTCCTACAAAACAAAAGATATTAACGGTTCTTTCATCAAGACTCAAGAATCTGGCACTATGTGGGTCTTCTAGCCTCACTAGGAAATTAGATTATATCATATGACTTTTGTTTGTTTGTTTATTTGTTACTGGGGATTGAACCCAGAGGTACTTTACTGTCGAGCTACATCCCCAGCCTTTTTTATTTTTATATTTTTGAGGCAGGGTCTCACTAAATTGCTTAGAGTCTTCCTAAGTTGATAAGGCTGGTCTCAGACTTGTGATCTACTGCATCAGCTTCAAGAGTCACTGGGATTATAAGTTTGTATCATGGCACCAAGCTCTACCATGTTTTAGTCACCTCTGAACCTGTGACCAAAGTACCTGACAAGAACAACTTAGAGGAAGCAATGTTTATTTGGGACATAGTTTCAGAGGTCTCAGTCCATAAGACCACCAACTCTGTTGCTCTAGCCCAAAGGCAGGCCACACATCATGAAGGTAGGACTTAGAGGAGGAAAGCAGTTTTCCTCATGGTGGCCAAGAAGCAGTGGGTAGCCACAGAGAAGATGTACCATTCAAGGGCATGCCCCCAGTGACCTACTCTCTAGCCATATCCCACCTGCTTATAGTCATCACCCAGTCAGTCCATTCAAACTGGGATTGTGTTACAGCTCTCACAATCCATTATTTCACCTCCAAACACTTCTGCTATTGGGGGATACCTCACATAACCATAACACCATATAACTTTGGATTTTATTTTCTTGGTCCAGAGGTGTAACTAACCCATATAAATGTTTTATTATATGAATTATCAAAGATAAACTTTTTGAACAAAGCCTTCCTCATCTTACTCTTCTCTTTGCCAAATGCATCCCTAGACCTATACTTGGAAAGATCACTGGGTCATGAGACAGTGGGGGATTTTCATTACTCAAAATCTTTGAGTATACTCTCATTCTCACTTTTTTATCATAGATTACAAATACAAATACATGCATCATCATCATCATCATGTGCAAACAGATCAGTGTCCCATACATTAAAGAGAAAATAATAGATACACTGGCATGATACCATAGTATCTCTTTCATGTAATCCATCTCTTCCTTCTACCAATTTTTCCATAACTGTCTCTGATATTACCCTTTTGTGGTCCCTGCCATTATCCTATTTCAGTTCTATATCACTCAATGCATGGATTACAAAAAATGAACTCTTTTTTAGACTTTCTGCCTGCAGTTTCATATTCCTTCAAAATTATCTTGCGTGTCTTAGGCAGAATAATTGTATTAAAGCACTATTTGCCAGAACATTGGCCAAAAGCAATATAAAATAAACATTTCATTATTTTACTTTTCCAAATGCCTCCCATGGAATGGAAGCATTAATTGCCAAAGAGATTATTTTCAAACCCTTTGGGCTGATACTCAGAACCTCCAACAAATTAGCCTCAGTCTGTTTAAAACTCATTGTCTTGCAATTTAAGAGAAAAAAGACTATCAGGATTAAGAGCACATGACTTATAATCATTGTTATGTACCTTACTAGGATTGAAACTCTAACCATATTATGTAAGCATTTGTGTACAAATTTTCATGCATGAAACATGGTAATACTGGAAATATTAATGGTAATATACTGGATATTAATGGTAAAATACTGGAAATATTACAATGCCCACCTCATTGCACATGGTATTGGAGAAAAAGCTCAAGATTTTATGTCAACAAGTCGGAGTTAAGATTCTCATACATCATTTATACTCTGATTTAGCCACTGAACCTCTGCAGTTTAAATTTATTCATTTATGAAATGGTGATGGTAACTTTCCCATCTCACAGACATGTTAAAAGCATTAACTAAAGAGATGGGAATGAGGAGCTCTTTTTAAATTATTAAAATACGTTGCTATCTTTAGTTATTATTTTGTACATTAAAGAACATCCTGAACAATAAAACGGGAAACAATTGTTTCCTAGGAAACATGTAGGGAATAGGGATGTGAGACAAAAAGGCAAGGAAGAGTGCACTTTCAATCAAAGTATTTCAGCTAATAACTGGAAATTTTGCTGGAGAACTCTAGGAAATGATGTAAAACAGATGTTAAAACTTTCAGCCTCAGGTATAAGGCTGTTTTTGGAGATCAACTCCTTTTGTCGGTTTTGAGGACTGTTCCTCTGGAGTGCTCATTCCTGACCCTCTTGGCCACACTACATACCAGGTTAACAGATTCTGGCAGATAGAATATCATCTCTGGCAAACTGGTGAAGATACTGATAGTCCCAGCCATACTTGCTCAAATGATGACTAAAGGCCTTCTAACATGTCCTTGCCCTAATCCTTGTTGCCCCTGTATAGGTTAAGTTAGGTCATTGGCAAAGGGGACTTTGTAGATGTAGTAAAGGTTATGCAGATTCAAATTGAGAGGTTATCCTGGATTATTTAGTTGGACCTAATATAATCATGTTATACCCTTAAAATAAGAATGTTCTCAGGTTGGTGTCAGAAAGAGAGGTAGATTCAAGTGTGACAACTTGATCTACAATTGATGGCTTTGAAGATGAACTGAGCCACAGCCAAGGAATGCAGGAGACATTCAGTTGCTGAGAGAAGTTCCTGGGCAGCAGTCAACAATCAAGTGAGATATATCAGCTCTATAACCACAATGACTGAATTAGTCAAGAATCTTCCTAAAGTGCTTGGAGTTGATTTTCTCTCAGAGCTTCCAGAAGAGATTCTAGGCAGGTCAATGCCCTGATTTGGGCCTTTAGAGATGTAAATCAGAGGAAGAAGTTGAAAATACAGACTGATGGATGAAAACTAAAACAATTTTCAAGGTTCAAGCTGCTAAATATGAAGCAATCTGTCATAGCAGCAATAGAAAATACAAAGGATATGATAAGTCCAGTGATACAGAAAACAAAGACACTTGTCTTAAGTTATTCATTCTACCTTTAATGTCTTTCTCTTTTATGTCTGTTCCCAACATTGAAACTGCAGAAGCTGTCCAGAGCTTCTCGAACTCTCGTATTGAAGTTATAATTCTCTAATCTGAGCCGTGCAGTTTGGAATTTGACCATGTATGTGCTCCTTTCAATATTTCTATTTCTGTATTGAAAAACTGTCATCTCAGTAAGATTATGCATTCCTTCTGGCAGGGACTTTAAATATATAAGATTCTTTCTTTAATACAACTCAGGAAGTTATAAAAACATTAGTGCTGAGAAAGTCCTCATGAAAACTCACCAAGGTACCACTAACATACTTGTACTAATATAAATCCACAGTTCATTTGGTATATTTTTCCAATTCAGCATATAAAATGTAGACTCTACCTAAAGAAACTCAAAATCACTCCCCTGATTCTCCATCACTTGTGCATGTTACTTTATTTCTCACTTTGTTTTTTGCAATTTCCTGTTGCTATAGGGCATCCCAGTTCTATTTGTTCATCCCTGGCTGAGCTTATTTTCTCTTCTCAAACTATGGAGTCATTAATTTTCTTTCCTTTCTGCTTTCATATTTTTTGGACCAGGCATGATTTTTATCTATCAATCTATCTCTATTTATACCAAAGATTGGATTTTCTCTAAGTTCTGTTTAAAAATAATGTTTACCTAATAAATGGAGACAAATCGTATTTTATGCCAGCTTGCAAATACATTTTTTGACAGAATTAAAAGTTATTTTATTGGAGACTGTATATTTTAGAGAAAATTCTGATTATAGTAAAATGATAAAATATATAGTATTATGATAAAATATAGTATTATGATAAAAAAGTATTAGAAGGAAGAATTAATGAATAGGAAGATGTTACTGGTAATAGAAATTAAGACAACTTGAGTTTTCACCTGCTAAAGATCATTAAAAGTATATGTTAAAAGAATTGCATTGAATGATTTACTATTCACATTTAATAGCAAAGATAATTTCATTTGATAAGTGTATTACCATTGCTTTTCCTTCTATATAAGAGAATTACAAGGGCTTTTATATAAGGGATTGAACAAATTAAAAGAGAAATAAAGCTACTATTAATTTTCCAAAGACTCCCTAAATTGTTATTTTAAATTAATGTGAAGCATTTTTACATTTTAATATAATACTATTTTTCAGTCCTGTAACTGGTGCAATCTAACAAAACATGCCAATCTAAAATGTATTTTTATTACAAATTATTTGAAAATTCTTGGATATAAGTGAATATTACTAAAACATTTTTACTTATAAAAATGCTAAAAGTCAATCTATTCTAAAATAATAATGATTTTTTTCCCTTAGCTAAAATGATCTCAACTGCACCATTTCTGATGTATATCATTTGGATGATATTTTTAAATCCTACTTTGAGAAAACAATAGAGTAGATATAAACAAACAATACAGTCATAAATTGTCATTTGACAATTCTACATATCACTTATAGGCATTTTTATATGAGGTGCCCATTATTTTTATAAAATGTCTCTGATTAATAATATTTAAAATAATAACAATAATACTTATTACAAATATATGTATTAAATGTTAAGCTGTTTGGTGAACTGAAAGATCATCCTAATGTGATTTTATCACCAAAAATTGTTATAGAATAAATAGGGAATAAATCAGAAGAAAAAGGCAGATAGATATCAGCAGTGTAAAGAGGTAGGGAAGAAGTTTTGTCCATCATATATATTGTTTTTTGAGGAAATATTATTAGCTATATTTTAAGTTTCATGACTAGAGTTCATATCATGTAAGATTACTTCGGTAGATTTAGAAAGAAATACAATTTATTTTTAATATAAGAAAAACACTTTGGACATTATTGACAGGACAACTTTTTTTCTACCTACAGAAAGAACTTAAGGTCATCGCTGTCAATGACAGTTAGTTTTGGTAATGATAATATGAGTAGTTAAAACATCAGATGGAGGATACCTTTCTTAGAATTTTTTAAAAAATTATAGGTGCTGGCATGTGATCAGATTGGACAAAATAATATTATACATTGCTAGTAAAGATAACCATTTTGGTGGAGAATTACAAACAAAATCCCACCAATCACAGAAATGGGAAATGCATGTTTTCCAAAACATACTTTTTGACTTTCAAAGAAAATTCAGAGAAAGCATTAGGCAAGAACAAAGAAAATATCAAGATTAGTACAAAATTAATTTCTAATTATAACTTATTTCTCTAATGTCTAATTTAGAATGAAATGAGTCTAACTACAAAAGAACTAAATTTCCTTTATACCTAATTGTTCATGAATAAGGAAATAATTAACAAAACTTTATAATAATCAAAACTCTTGAAACTGTTGATTAAAAAATAAAAGACTATATTTTCGTCATGTATGTGGGTTGGCTTGACATACTGAAAATGATGTATGGTCCATGAATATGAAGTACAAAATCTGGAAGTGTAGTAGAGCCAAAGAGAACAATGTTAAATGCAAAATATTATTGTGGAAGTGAATAGAAGAAAATATTTCATTACCAAGGAGCACTGAGAGATCCTTGGTAAAGAAGAGGGTCTTTGAATTCAGTATTAAATTTAAGGATGTATTAGAGAAGCAGAAAAAAATATTTCAAAGTAGAGAAACTTAAGTAGCAATTTATAAAGAAGTATATGGCATGTTGAGGGTATGCTATGGAGTATGGGCCAAAGTGTGCATGTGTGTGGGGAGAGAACTTTAACATGAATCTAGAAAGACTGCTGAAAGAAAGGTTTAGAAGCTAGATGTTAATTTCTTTCTCTATTGGAAGGATAGTTTGGAGAAATACTTTAGATTCTGGCATTCGTGAAAACAATTAAAATTAATACTAACTAAATTAACGTCTTAATTTTGTCTACCTGAAGAAGACTTTGGTATTAGTGCAGATTTATAGAATTGTGCTATGTGTAATAGTATATATTTGGGATATTACTAGTTTTGACTACTGATAAGATACCAACCTAAACATGATTGGATTTTAAGCAGAAGGTTGGAGGGTGAATTTTAGAGGCTTAAGAAAACTGGGTGAGAGACTTTAAATTTTCTCAGGAACGATTTTGTTTTTTGCAAGGAATTTAGAAAAGCAGGATTGTGTAATAAAGAAATGTTAGTGGCAGGATTGGAGGGTGTTTTATGTGAACGAGACAAAATTCAACAACATCACCAAGGATTTTGACTTGGGCAGCCAGCCAGCTATATAATGATGCATTCAGAAAAAGAAAAGAATATAACATGAAGGCATAATTAGAGGTGAAATTAATTAGCTGCGTTCAGACATATTACATTTGAAACAAATGGGAAACATTGAATTGGAGAAGCCACTACAGATTTATTGACTTAAAGATGAATGGAAATGGATTTCTCTACCTGTTCTCAGATTTGTGCTTATATGCATTTGCAATCTAGAGTAGTTCTATATCATAAATCTTTCATCAAATAGCTCTTAACTGTGACATTATAATTTTATTGGCAATAGTAAACATTTAGGCTTCATTAAAGGAGTATTCTATAGCTAGCTAGACTGATTGGGTTTAAAGTAAAATATATAATTTTGGGAGTAATGTGAAACTGAATAATTTACTTAATTTCTCTATGGTTTAATTTTCTTATCTAAAAGAGTAGTTGCCTCATATATTTAAGAAACAAAATTATCATATATATACTTCATAAATATGAGTATATTATATATATTTGTGTATATACACATACACTTTTATTTTCCTAGCACATTGTATAAGATATTTTAAGTTTTAAATGTCTTCTATAGCTCAACATTCTTTTGGTTGATTATTAGTAACAACAATTTGGTATCCCATTGAAAAGTATCTTGAATACATGGAAAATTATATTGCTATTGGAGTCACTACTGGTTAACCATGGTGCATATGGTAGGATATTATGCTTCTGACTGACACAAAAAATGAGGTACAAGATACTGTATACATTTAATTTTAACTTGGATAAATAGGTATACCTCTTTCAATTAAATATGGTACAGAGTCTGGAAAATCCCAGGACCAGTATATAGGAACAGGCAACAGAATGCTGTAAGTGCAAAGAAAGAGACAGACTCAAGATTGCACAGAATCCAATTTAGTGAGCTCTTACTGAGAGAAGTGTGGTCCTGAGTGGTATAAGTGTAGTGCATTCTATGATTTGAGTAAGAGGAAGGGAGCTTATAATGTGTTCAGGATTATAGTGTCTTTATCCAAGCCAAAATGTACTGGGTTTATCTCGAGGTAATATCATAAACATCAGGCATCCGGGAGCAGTGGTGTATGCCTGTAATCCCCACTGCTCAGGAGGCTGTTACAGGGAGGCCATGAGTTCAAAGCCAGCTTAAGCAACTTAGTGAGGTCCTAAGTAACTCAGCAAGACCCTATCTCCAAATAAAATATAAAAAAGGGCTGGGGATGTTGCTCAGTGGTTATGTACCACTGGGTTCAAACCCTGTACCAAAATAAATTAAAAAATAAATAAAACCCAAACAAACAAACAAACACACAAAACATCAGGCATCTTCCTGGCACTGAAGGCACTAGGACCTGGCTGTAAAACTCCACATGATACTTGAAAGGTTTTGTCAATATTTGTCTATGGTATGTGGGAAACTATGCAGGAGCCAGGGAAAACCCAGGATTACTCAGGGACAATCATAAAGGTAAGACTAAAGATGGCTGCCTTAGGTCAAGCTGAATTCCTACAGCACAGCTTTAACTGCTGATCAAAGAGCCCCCTGGATTCTAGCTACGCCTGAAAATATTTCTTTCTGCTTCATATTGAAATAGAAAATTTGGAAGACAAAAATTGTGATCTTTTATTAATTAGAACTTTAGAATTTAAAAGAATAGGTTTTTTGTTATCATCTGTTTGAGGACATAATAATTGTAGAGAATTCATAATTCTTACATTAAGGACTTAAGATTTTTTACAAAATCTGATAGGATATGGCAAGCACTGTTAGATTTCCTTAAAATATAGATTAGTTCTTATTCATTTACTAAACTACCTTTTAGGTTTATTGAGGCCATGTAAGTACTTTCTGATGAATGATTTATTAGAGAAAATAATAAAGCTACTTACAAACCTGACCCTTAAAAATTTATGCATTGTCTAGTTTGTTTCCTGCGCTATAATAATCTTGGAGAAAAAAAATGTTTCACCTGGCACAGATACAGAACAAAGTACTAATGTCTGGCGCAGATGCTGGCATGTTGGGGAAAAAAAAGTCTTTTTATTAGTGAGCTGAAAGAGGGCTTATTTACATATTTATGTATTATAGATAAAATTCCATTATCAGATTATGCTTTGCAAATATCATCCCCCATTTTGTGAGCTGTCTTTTCACTTTCCTTATAGTGACATTTGACATATAGGTATTTTTAAATTTGAAGAAGTTAAATATATTGTCTTTTGCTGTTTTGTGCTTTTGGTATTATATAAAAATGATTTACTGCCAATTTAAAAGTCATGCAGATTTACCACTATACTCTCTTCTAAGAATTTTATAATTGCAGAACTTATATTTGGATTTTTTTTTTTTTTTTTTTGGTACCAGGGGTTGAACTCAGGGGTACTAGGCCACTGAGCCACATCCCCAGACCTATTTTGTGTTTTATTTAGACACAGGGTCTCACTGTGTTGCTTAGCACCTCACCATTGCTGAGGTTGGTTTTGAACTTGCAATTCTCTTGTCTCAGCCTCCCAAAGTGCTGGGATTGCAGGCATGCGCCACCGAGTCTGGCTATATTTGGGTCTTTGATCCATTCTGAATAACTTTTGTATGTGCTATGTATGACTCAAGAGACCAGTTTCCTTCTTTTGTAGGTGGTAATTCTGTTTTCTGAGCATCATCAGTGAAACACTATTCTTTTCCCTTAAATGAAGTCCTCTTCGGAGGGTTAGTCCCTGAAGTCAGTGTCAGGGATTTTCCTTTTTTTTTTTTTTTGATCCCAGGAGGATTCTTCCCAGATGCCTTTGCAAACTAGCCAGCCCAGGGTTTAGAATATAGTTCCAATGAATTTTGACTTACAAATTGCTTTTCACTACAATTTTCACTGTGTTTGAGGCAAACTGTAGGTTAAACTTCCTAGTCTCTTTTACAAATGAACTATTTGGCAGGGGCACTGGGGATTGTACCCAGGGCCTTCCATATGATAGGCAAGTGCTCTATCCCTGAGCTACATCTCTAGTATGAAATCAGTTCCTTAAGGGAAGGATTGGAGCTCTCTCTTCTATATTCTACTTCTTTTGGAAAACAATCTTAGAGCCATCACTCTGGTGTGGAAGTGGGGGCAATGTGTGCTTTCTGCTTTAGGAGGTATTTGCTTAGTGGCTGGTAATCAAACAGTCCCAGGTCTCCACAGCTTACCTCTCTAGATATGAAAGCCCTACTTTCAATAAGCACAAATAGGATATATGTGGAGGACTCCATTGACATTTATTAAAGCCAGAAGACAACCACAAAGCATTTTCAAAATTTCCTGAGTGGGTGAGCTATATTCTCCTAATGGAAAGAGAAAATGAAGTATCATGGGAGTAATACTCTTTTAAAATAAGAATCAATTTTTCTATTTTGTCAAGGCCATTCCGAATGTCATCTAAAATAACACTATACTGTAAAAAATAGCGAAGAATTTAAAAAACATATTTTCTATTTTTCTGATTTAGATCTGAGTTGTTAGGCAAGCTATTTGGAAATAGCATTAGCTAGTTTATATTATTAACACATTATTAAATAAGTTATTGCACTAAATAAATGACTCAATGGGCATGCACAGTACTTTATAAATAGAATTATTTAAAATTTCTTAACTGGGCCTACTAAGTTCATGTTCTTTTCCAAGTATAAAATGAAACCTGTGAGCCAGGCATGGTGGTGCAAGCCTGTTATCCCAGCACTTAGGGAGGCTGAGACAGGAGAATCCCGAGTTAAAAGCCAGCCTCAGCAATGGCGAGGCGCTAAGCAACTCATTGAGTCCCTGTTTCTACATAATAAAAACACAAAATAGGGCTGGAGATGTGGCTCAGTGGTCGAATGCCCCTGAGTTCAATCTCCAGTATCAAAAAAAAAAAAAAAAAAAATGAAAACTGTGGAAATGTGGAAATGTAGTTCTTATAAAAATCTAAAATCTTCTGCTACAAAGAAATAAAACTATTACAATCATGGAGATTAATGTCATATTATACTATTTTCATTCAGTATGTTGTATTTTGTTAATGCCTATCTTTTAAAACAGAAATGATGCTCTCCATGGTCAGAAATGCTGATACATTAATACCAAAATTGTTTTGTTTTAGCAAGTTATTCCAATTGCATTGCTTCAAAACTGATAAAGTGTGCCAGGGGAAAAGTTTTTTGTTAATTTGTGACCATTCATTGCCTGGACCTCTTTTCTCTATGGTATATAATACCAAACATTTTTTGAATAAAGACATCATTTGGACATGAAAATTTTGGCAATTTGGCATACTGGAGATAAGTGTAATGTATAGCATATATTCAGATATATTTTCATGTGTCTTATCTCTTAAAATGAGAGGGAATTTGCATGAAGCACTCCAAATTAGGACTTGAAAAAGTCACTATCACTTCGTTGGTGATGAAGCCTTTAAACCTTTTTATATAAACTTCAAAGTCATTTTTGCAATGTCATTAATAACATCTCATATTTTAACTAACTTGTAACAATAAAGGGAAATACATAACAAAGAGGTTTTGAAGGAGACAGAAGTTTTAAGCAGAATTCTGTATGGAATGATGGTATGTGGAATCTAATTATCCATATTGTACCTGGCAAAGAAGAACAGAGCTACAATTTGATAGCAGCAATGTGTTTTTATTATGGTTTTAGTTTTTCTTCCATGTCAATGGTATATGAATTCAATTTCATTTCCTTAAAATTATAGTTCAATAGAACAAAAACAACCATATATCTCTGATATTGGACTGTAGATAACAGGAATATAATTTTTTTCTCTTTCAGAGTTCAGGATTTAATTTGACAGTATATAGTTTTTCATTTTTACCTTGCTTCTGAGCTACAATTGTAATTTTCTGGGCTCCTCAAATTTCCTATTTCCGTAAGTGTTTTAAGTGATGCATCATAATAGGGAATGCAAATCAGTTTTAAGCACTATAGTATCTTTATCATTATAAAATAGAAAATTTCAAAATAGTTATACAGGAAAAATTATCACACAAATGGATGCAAACTATAGTTAACTTGATTGGCTTACTTAAGGTAGATTGTTATTAAAGTAGTAAAGTTACATTTATTCATTAAATATTGTAACTTAGCAAAGTGGAAATATGTTTTTTAAATGCTATGTCCTCCACATTAGAATGTTCATTTTTAATCACTGTGCAAATGGAAGGATTTAAGAGGTTTATATAACCCAATAACAAATCAAAATATGTATAGATGGAAAAATTAATACCTATATCAGATAAAAGAAACCTTTATTATACTAACACTTCACATTTTATAATTGTGATAACATTTACTATATCTCATTTCTTATAAAATCACTGAAGGTAGGGCCTGGGCTGGGGTTGTTTCTCAGTGGTAAAGGGCTTAGCTTAGCTATCATGTGGTAGGGCCTGAGTTCAGTCTTCAGCAACATATTAAAAAAAAAAGAACAAACAAACACTGAAAGGAGTTTTTTAATCTTCATTTAAAAGAAAGAATATTAAAATACAAGTATTTATTTTGTTTTAGTGTCATGAGTTGGTTTACACATGGCTGGTACAGAAACCAAAGGGATCCAGAACTCACATTGTCTTTTCACTACTCTGTCTCAGCTTACAAGGAATATTTAGCACAAAGTATGAGCATTGATTTTTATGCACCATTCATCTTAGTGCAACAACTCAAAGACACATTCAATGAATTTGCCAGTCTTCATGACATTTTGCTGAAATTTCTTTAGCATACCTAAGTATTTTTATCATTTAAACTAAATCATTTATTTTTCTAGAGAACTAAAATATTAAAATCATATTATTCTTTGAATTGGGTATATTAACCTTTGAAGAAAAATGGAATAATAATGCACTATTTTACATATTTTCCTGTATTATTACAAGATAAATTTTGGTCATTTCTTATCCTTATTCAAGTACTCTATTGTGCAAGAATAATGCAATAATTTAGTAGTTTTTGAATGACTGATATAAGTCTGAAACTTTTATTCACATTATGTTGAAGAAAACACAAAGCGATTAAAAATGGTATGACCCTGAATCTTCTCCTTTGAAAGAGTAAAAGAGGCAAAAGGAGCTTGGAGAAGTAAAGTATATAGAATATATTAGGCAATGGGTTCAACTTTCCATTCCTTGTTTATCTGGTTAATAATGCACACGTGTGTGTGTGTGTGTGTGTGTGTGTGTGTGTGTGTGTGTGAGGTGTCTGCTGCTGGAGCACTTAGACCAATGGTCATCTTTTACATTTACTAAATACTTTTTAAAAATCATAGCCAAAGAAATTACAACTATTTTGCCTTAATATTTTGAAACACTAGTAATGTAATTCTTTTGACATTTATTTATGATGTATGAAACTGATCAATTAGAATGTACTTTTAGAATAAAGCTACAAAACAGCTGAAGTGGCTGGACTGACTGAGGAATCTCACATTGCTGAGAAATGTGAAAGTTTGAGATATTTTAACAGTTGATATAAAACATTCAAAGAAAAATAATTCAGGATTTTTTTTTCTTTTTCTTTTTTTAGTACTAGGAATTGAACTCAGGGGCACTCGACCACTGAGCCACATCCCCAGCCCTATTTTGTATTTTCTGTAGAGACAGTATCACCAAGGCTGGCTTTGAACTCACGATCCTCCTGTGTCAGCCTCCTGAGCTGGGGATTACAGGCGTGTGCCACCATGCCCAGTATCTTTTTCAAGATATGAACATGTTTTTGCCAGGACTAGCTTCTAAATTCTTAGTAACTCTGGTTTATTTGTTACTGCTTTTTTGAAGAAAATTTGAATTTCAAAAGTAAAAGAAATAAAAAATAATGAGGAATGGTTTGTGCTCATTTAATGTTTACTGTTGCTGTAATTGATAAGAATAATTTTTACTCCAATTTTTACTCCAATGTTTACATTCATTCAATAATATTTTATTTATTCAGTAGAAGTCTATAGTGGATAAGCCCTTTGCTCTTATTGAAACTGGGGTTTAGGGAGAGGTACAGTTACCTTGTGTTGTTAACAGGCTTTCAGCTAATTACACAATAGAACCCAGGGATGCTTAACTAAACAACACCTTGAGCACCACCCTGCCCCTTTATTTTTAATTTTGAGACAGAGTCTCAATAAGTTACTTAAGGCCTCACTAAGTTGCTAAGGCTAGCCTTGAACTTGCAATTCTTCTGCCTCAGACTCCCAAGCCCCTGGATTATAGGCATGTGCCACCAATGCCTGATGAAGATACTTTCTTATATGGGATTCTGTAAATCGTTTCAGAATTTCTGAGAAAGATTTAATAATGGATTACCTGTCAGTGACAATAAATTCTAGCTTTCTCAGTACAAATGTTTTATATTTCCTTATCCATCACTCTCTTACATCCATCATTATTATTGCTAAGTTTACTATCATTTATAGATAATTATTTTTTTACTGTGATTTTTCTCGAGAAAGTGTTTATGATCAGCTATAGTTCAAAATTGCTTCCTTTTCAAAGGAATTCATAAAAAAGACTTTGACATGTTTAATGGAATATAGATTTCTGATAGGATTATACCATTGGACTGGGTAAGAATTTATAGAATTCTAATGATAAAATTAATACGTCATAAATTTGTTATCCCAAGATGGAGCAGAATAAGAACTAATAGCATGGACTTATGAGAATGCAACAATTTTTATGAGTTTTCTTTTTGAAACATTGTTGGTTCTTTGATGTTATGTTTTCAAGATTTCAGATACATTTTCTCCTTTTAAGATACTTAAAACAAACAATAATTCAATAAAAATTATTTAGGAACACAGTTGAAACAATTACTTTTTTTCTCCATTTCCAACCCCTCCATAATTTGGAAACCGTTAGTGAACATACTTATTTTCATGGCAGTATAGTCATTTCTACAAGTTCAATAAGAATTTATTATTCTTATAACAGAATTTAATTATAGTACCAAGTTTTTGACCAGAATGTCATATTTGAGAAGGATGCATAAAATTAGATATGACAACCTTCAGGAACTACATTTGGCTTGAAGGAGCCATTGCATATAAATCTTCCTCTAGAAGATTTTGCCTGGTACCTGACTTTAACAGGTTCTTAGTGTTACAGGTGACTAAAATAAAAGTTCTTTCTTGTTAGTCCTAAGGACTTCAGGATGTTTTAGAACCTTGAGAAGAGAGGAATTGTCCCCAGTCTATAAGTTTTACAGGCAAAGCCTGATGAGAAGTCCTGAATTTAGTTTCTTAGTCTCCAGAGGCATTTCAAAGTCCCATCTGAAATTTCTTATGAAATATGCCAGCCAAGCAAATTAACAAAAGGTCTATGGAACATTCCAGCAAAGCAAACTAAAAAAAGGTCTATATGGTCAATAATTACTCATATGGCACTTAAGTAAATAATCAGGACAAGTTTGATGAAACTAGATATATTTTGCAAACAAATTAGTTTTACTTAATTATATCTGAAAGAAACAGGAGTGATTATAGATGGAAAATTTGTTTCAGAGGAAAACTACAAAACTATCATGTGGGTACTAAATACTTGTCCATTCATTGTCTTTAAGGTTTTGTTCTCTGTTTGCTAATTGGATTATCTATGGCTACAACTCTCCAATTAACATTTTAAAATTTTCTACACCCTCCTGACTTGGAATTACTAAAACCACTGACCTTTTCCTGAAGCTCTGCAAGCTGAAACTGAATGACTTGGTGTAAATTTTGGAAAAATCCCCATAGCAGATCATGTGTAGACAACATTTGTACCTGTTCCTACATGGCCTGCCCTCTGACCTCTACAACTGTTAATCTTTCTTTTGTCTTTATTTGCATAAAAAGTCTCTCATTAAATGGCTGACCAGTAGCACCATCCAGCAATATTCTCTACTACTAAGCCCAAGATGATTCAGTTGATCTGTAATAAACAAATGTTAGAATGAGAAAATGGACTTTTATTATTCCAAGAAGACTAGAATATCTGTTATCTCCTTGAATAAGAGGAGCAATTAACAAAATTCTTTGCCTGACCAAACTTTAGCCAGACTCCTTAGCCTTCTGCTGCGCCTATTGATGCACTTCTGATCACCTCACCTGTCTTCAGCATCGATTCTCTTAGATCATATTAGACATAATCTCCCTTATCTTTAGTGTTTCTTCTTAGTGATCTTCAATCCACTGACCCCACCCTGCTTCTTGAGTGAACACCTCTACTTGCCCAAGATGCCTTGGTAGTTGAACATTCTCTCTTCCACTGCAGAATCTTACTGCTATCATCCCTGCACCTGTCACAGTAGCCCTCAGTTAAGCCTTCCACACTCTGCTTTAACAAATACCATTGAGTAACTTTTCCTTTAACATTATCATTCCCTGAACTCAAAATGGTGATCATTTAAACCCATATGCGTGTTCTCTTCTGATATATGTCAATATGTGCTTCTTATCTCAACCCAAGGCAAGAAGATCCTTTCCAGCCTTGTCTCAGGTCAGTGGTCAAGTATTTTGTGTCACTGTTAATGAGGTAGACACCCAGACTAAGGTCTGGGCTTGATTCAAGGTGCCTGGCTCCATTCTCATTTTAAAAGTAAGAACTGAGATTGTGAGTAAAATGTCAATATTCTTACTATGGATGAAAGTTGGATAATTTGTGATAGCCCTAGGGTTAAAGATATAACTGCACAGACACTTTATTTTCTATTATATAAACAATTTTAAATAACCTTAACTTGTACAAGGAGAGCGTTGGCCTGCAGTTACTAAAAGCACAAATGTTGTCTAGAACAGCCCTAAGTTAAGTGACTTGACTTGGGATTATAAATTCTTTGGCTAGACATTGTTGGCATCAATTGTAAATGAAATCTTACCCATAAATATCACAGAATATTGTTCCTCTGTTCCACAACCATATACTTCCAAAAGCCTTACAAAGTAGTTGTAGAGGTTGTTGTTTTTGTTTTGTTTTATTCATTTACATGGTTGCATCATTAGTCACTCTAAATTACCTGGTATTCTTATTCTACTTGGCTGTCTTCCTTAAGATAATTATAAGGAATAGCTCAATTTTTCACTCTCTTTACATTAAACATTTAAAAATGTATTTGTGGGGTCCTCTATAGATATAGCAATGGTGAGTATCATCCTCCATCTCAGAGGTCAAAATCCTGAAAATGAGGGTAGATATGCAAATCAGTATTAGGCATTTGGAGCTGGCACTAGGGGAACTATTTTCAGATTCTTTAAGTACAGAACTACCTCCTTTGTCAAAACCTATCACATTAACACATTAAATACAATGCATATTTCATTGTTTGTTCTAACTTTCACAGATGCTATTTGCAAAATTAAGTTTATATTTATACTTCATGGCATGTTTTCCTTGAATAAGTCATAAAAATCACAAAAAGTAGGAAGGCCACAACTAACTTTTCTTTTTAAATGCCTAAAAGGAATTGTGACATTTTAAATGTAGGCCTATCACAATCCTATAATTTATAAATAGACTGACAACATATATTTCTTTTAGATCTTTTCTCAAGGAAAGAGCAAGCCTTTTCCAGTAATGTTAAAATTATGCTAGAAACTAATAATTTATTTTAAAAATAGATTCCAATACAGCCTCTCTAACTTTTAACAGCATCTCTGAAATCAAAGCAAAAGGGAAAAGCACATAACTAAATCTTTGTTTGAGATACATCTACCCAATGCATCTGTCTGGGATTAAATTTACTTACTAAAAGTGGAACTTGACTGAAAGAAGCAATTGAGAGGTCATTGTGCTATAGGCCTGGATGAAGAAAAATTCCTGGCATGAAAGTCGATTAGGAGAACCATTTGTGGTCTTTCACTTTATATAGCCCGGTTAGAAACATTTTATAGACTTTGTTTTTCTAGTTTGGGTGCTGTACTTTTATGCAGCTATAAACACATACTCTCCTTGCAGTCAAACTCCCTTGTATATAACAGGCTGAAAGACAGAATAGGTAGATAACAACTAATATAAAAATAATGAGAGTTGAGCAAAAATGTGGCTGCTAACCCTAAACTACTTCACCTGGTACTAAAATTCCCATAATTAAAACATAAATGCAGACTTGGAGAAAGAGTTCTGATAGAAAAAACTGGAGCTCACAAAGATTTATGTTTTTGAATTTTTTTTTCAACACCCTGAAGCAACAGTGGTAAAAGATATGCCGTCTAAGTTCAGCAGAGTCAAATGAAATAAATTCAGGCATTTCATGTTGGGCTAAAAATTTTACACATTAGTGATATTCAGGTAAGAGCAGAGAAGCTCAATATACAGTAAGTAGACAGCAGGACAGAAGGAAATTATCCACCTGTTTACTATCAGTCACTAAACATATTAGAATTCAATGCATTTTGTGATAACTTAACAGAAATAAAGGAAACCATACAAGAATGCCATGCAATTCAAGGAATAAAGCTTAAGCTCAAATTTAGAGCAGAAATTAATAAACATTTTTCAAATCAAACATAAAAAAAGTCCAGAACTATCCATTATCATTAATAGAAAGAAACATGAGGATTTAAATAAAGAACGGAAACCATAGCAAAATATTATTAAAACTAAAAGATGAATTTAAAATATCATAGCATGAAATGAAATGAGAGATAAATGTGAAAAGGAAAAATTTAAAACAAACCTATGGCTAAAGCAGAAACTAAATATATGATGAAGAAATTTTAAAAAGGAAAATTGATTTTGCATAAAATCTAATCTGTGACATCTAAAATAAATTTATTAAGAAGAGTCCATCAACATTATAAAAGAGATTGCCAGTTGTTAGTAAATGGTCAAAATAAATGTTATATAATTCCATGATTTTTAAATTATAAACTTATAGTTAAAATATTATTCAAACATAGAGACCAAAAAATAGCTTGTTTACATAAACATTGAACAGATATGTCTCACTTCTTACGTAAGAATATGTCGTATAAGTTATAATGAAAAATTGTGATAAAAATATACTTATTCAACTTTCCTATTTGGTGTAAATATGAGTTATTTAAATGTGTTACGCTTTAAGCCTTAAGATTCTGTTTTAAATTAGTGATAAATATGTCATGCTTCAAAGGAATAACGTGAGAACTAAATGACATTAAAAAGTAGAGCTTGTCATTCAGCAAAAATTGATTTATTGTTGGTAATTATGAGTATTTTATTATTGTTAATTATCATTATTGCTTTTTAGAAGATCTCTATGCTGAACTCTATTGATCCTTTTTTTTCCCTGATCATGATCAGTGTTTTAAATATGTAAATCTTCACCCATAAGTGAGAAGGATTCCCATTTTCCTAACTAGGAATAAAAGAATTAATCTTCCAAAGTGTTATATGTGGGCATTTGTATGAATTTCAGTTTGTAAGTTCCGGAAAACTACAGCAAGAAGGATTGGAAGTTATCCATAACACCACACAATAAGTAAGAGGCTTTATTGCAGTGTAGTAAGTGGCAGGCTTTTTGATGACTATTTTGGAAAGAAGCAAATTTAGTATTTGACATGATATTCCTATACTTTGGATTTTTTGAGCAAATCCCAAAACAACCATTGATGTCACACAACATAGGACAATAGCATGTTAAAGCTACTTTTTTTCAATACATTGTCCTTAAAACTACAGTATATTTCTGAGCATGAATATTTCATATGCAAATATCCCCAGCTAGAGCACTATGCTGAGTTTATTGTGTATTATTTACTATACCCTCTCCATCTCCCATTACACTTGTGTTCTAGTGTATAGCATGGTCCATGATGTTAAAGAGGCAAATGCTTTACTATAGGACCTTCAGGTGAAAGGAGGAAGCACCTTGCTTTGTTAGTTGAAGAGAAAGATTTTTGGTTGGTCAAGACACCTACAGGGGAAAAGTTGTGGTACTCAGGTGGTAAACATTAGCTAGTGATTAGGGATTAGTTGACAGAAATTCCGTGGCAATAGGAAATTCATAATAAAGATTCAAGTACACTGATCTGCTAAAATGTGTATGGTCAGCAGTTGGAAGAAACAATTGAAAGAAGGTCACAATGGCTATAGGAATATTGAATAGGTGGGAAAAATCCAAATCACCTTCATGGAGACTGGGTCATGATGACCCTAAGTTGATATGAGCTCCCATTTTCCAAAAACACAACCACTGCTGTCAATAATATATGTTCTAGGAGGAGGGAGAAAAGAAGGTCCTGCTATCAGATAGCAATGATCCAACTCTGATCAAGACAGGAAAAACATCTGTAGAAAAAGTGCAGAGAAAAACCTGGGGATTTGGAAAATACAAGAAGTAGAATGTAGCCCTAATCACCAGAGCAACTCTTAAACCTTATCTGTTTTAAAGTGTTTGACATTATCCTAGTGAGGACAGAAATGAAAATACATGTTAGAAATTCATTACTTATAAAAACAATTTGTTGTCCACATTATGCTTAACTTGTATAATTAAATGCTTAAAGTTTCATTTACTATGATAGCTTCATTTTTAATTAGATGTTCTATCCTTCTGTCTTTATAACATTTCAATTTATATCCTACCTTGAAATTTTCTTATAAATAGGTGATAATCAACATTTCCATGGCTATAGTAGTAAGTTCTAGTGACCACTGTCCACAATTCAGAGTTATTTTAACCTTTTCCCCCCATTCATTGCATGTCATAACAATTCAATGGAATAGTAGATAAGCTCTCCTTATCTTCAATCTTGGATACATCAAAATTTCTTGCCCTGTTTATTATAGCCTCTGAGTCTTTTTTTTTCTTTCCTCAGACTTTGAGTAGAGTGTTGAGTGGAACAGCATGGGATTTACTTCCACATATGTAGACTTTCCTGCTTATACTTATTAAGTACAGTCTTCGTGGTATTTAAATTAAAAAGAAAACTAGTATTGAATCCTAAAAGGGGCCTATGTTACAAAATTGTAGATACAGTGAAAATATTAGTGGTTGCTAGGTGTTGAAATTGGTGTGGAAGAAAGGAAGGATGGATACGTAGAGCTCAGGAGATTTTTAGGAAAGGAAAACATCTGAATGACACTATAATTGTAAATATACGATACTGTAATTGTAAATATATGATATTGCACATTGGGCAAAATTCACAGAACTGAGAAACACAGAGAATGAACCCAAGTGTAAAACATTAATTTTGGTTAAGAAAAATCTATCAATATATTGGTTAAATAATTGTAATAAGTTTCCCTCACTGATCGAATATGTTAATAATAGGGAAAACTGTGAAGGGGTGGGAGAAGTAGTATATAAAAACTCTTGAATTCAATTCACTATGTATTCAATTTTTCCATAAATCTAAGCTTCTCTAAGAAATAAAGTCTATTAATTGGGGGTGGGGGGAGCAGAGCTCTTCCACTAAAGCAGGGATATTAATTCAGTAAACTATCCACAATACTCACAGACGATTATTCAAGTACTGCTTAGAAACCAGATTTGAAAGGGCTCACATACCTTCAGAAGCGGATATACTTTTCAACACATCTGATCCTTTATGCTTTATTTTTCCCTCTACTTATTAGCATGGTGCATAAGTTTCTGGAAAATTCCCTTTGAACTAACTAGTGCAGCAGTATATAACTCAACGCATGACCTTCTTACAGAGTCAAACTCCTCTTAGACTATGTAAATGTACTCTTTCTCAAATTTTCCCCAAGCAGAAATTATTAAAGTGCTTATGTTGCAAAATGATTCTTTGCATTCAAAATAAATATATTTTAAATGTTAACCCCAAAATGTGCCTAAATAGATAAGTGCTAAAGGTTCAGTTCACAAGTTAAAAATTGAGTTTGGCATTTGATAAATGAAATAAAATGAAAGGCATGAGAAAAAAACAATTTTAATAGAAGGATGCATTATATTAAACATTGCACTTTAAGTCTATATCCTATTATTACTTGTTGATAAAGAAGTCAGGATTAAGCAGTCACTTTGAAATTGTGAATAATTGCTCTCATGATTATAACACATTTATAAACCTTATGTAGTCTTTATGATAGCATGGTATTTTATTTTTTGCTAAGTGAATAATTTCAGCTCTACCTGAATTTTACTCTCATATCAATAATAATTTAGACATGTAGGAAAGATAATTTATACTTCAAGTCTCTAATGAACAATTAGTTTAATATTCATAACAAGATACAGTACTATTCTCTTATTTCATTAATTACATCTCAATCTTTCCTAGATTCAATAAAATATATATTTAAAATTCATATTTTGAAATTAGTTCAAACTTAACTTTTTAGTTAAAACTTAAAGGAAAACAATTAACTCATAAAAGTTCTAGTATACAGGACATGTATTTAGAAGTCCATCAAAGGAGAGTGATATTTCAGAGTCCAATTTTGTGAGATCATAAAGTATCCTATAGCATGATTTAGTTTAAAAAAATGATTCAATATTTGTCCATCTATATTTTTCTTGCAATTTTATAGAAAGTAATGAAAATAAAATTTATTTTTAAATATAGAAATTATCAAGTACCATCAAATAAAAATAGAAATGTAATATTTAACATGGAAATTTTTAAATGTGACTATATATTCTTTGATAAAAATATAAAATTCAATTCAATTCCAGAAACAGGTTGATTTGAAATTTCTTTTGCATGCTATTCTAGTTTTAATTTGCTTAGTTTCTCTATTGGTCATATTATTAATTGCTTATCACTGTTACTCTTAGTAACAAAATTGCAGTTAAATGCATTATTTTTCCCTTATTGGTATTTGAAAATATTTGAAAGTCTTCTAAATGTAAGTAGACTCTAAAATTCAGGTTGTAAGTAACTCTCAGAGACTTAAATCTGGATTCTGAGGCTAGGCTATGATAGACTAGGTTTGTAAGTTCAGGAATGTGTTCTAAGTTAGGCAACATAAAACTCAAACATTATCTGTCTCAATATTACACTTATATTTTCTTTCATTATGTACAAGTTACATTCCATTAACTTTATTTAGTAGAAAATGTAAGAGAGAAACCTACTTAACATTTTTCTCATTTGTTTAGTACCATTATTTATATATTCATGTATAAAATACGTTCATACATATTCATAAAGATGATAATACATAATGAGATAAAAAGATCTTGATTAAAAATGCTTATAAATTATGGAACATCAAGGATTGAAGAACTAATCTTTAATGTGAAAGTAACCAAAGAAAGGAGGCAAAAATCAAGTTGCCTGGGACTTTTCTAGGCAGTAATAAAGGCAGGAAGAAAACAGAACAGTACCTGTTCTGAGAAAATAATTAGATCCAGGACATTTAATCTGAAGGTAATTTCAAGACCTTTTGTAAAATCATAGCAGCCAAAGGATACCAGTATTTTTAAAATGTTTTTATTAGTGCCTCATAGTTATACACAATACTGGGGTTCCTTTTGTCATAATCAAACCTGGAATAAAATTTGCTCCAGTTCAGTGCCCAGTGTTTCCCCTTTTCCTCCTCCCTTCCATGCCCTGTTCTCTTTTACTTTCCTGGTCTTCCTCCTATTTATTTATAGTTGTTGGCATTAGTTCTTTATAGATATATAGATAGAGGTGAAATTCACTGTGTAAAATTGTAAAAATTACTGAGTTGTTGGAATTATAGGAAAAATTGAGTTTAAAATTAAGTTATCAAATATTACATGACCATCTTAGATAAAATGTTTGTTTCAATATTGTGTTCATGTATAATTAATTATATATTATAAACAATGAATTCCACTATTATATACAATTATAATGCACTGATAAAAAGGAAAATGAAGAAAAAAATCTTTTGAAAACATTCTTGTGTTATCTTTCAAAATTGGAAATCTAATCATTTTTATTTGTTATAGGGCAACTAAATAGAATCAAAAATTTACCCTACTCCTCCTGGAGTTTAGCTTTAAACAAAATAACCAGAGAAATCTCTCATTAGAAAATGATGAACTCAACTACTATGTATAACTTATTAAGATCTAATAAAAAAAGAAGAAATGGAATGAAAACATCTTCAATTTATAATTATTAGCTCATTGCAGTGGCACATGCCTGTGATCCCAGTTACTGGGGAAGCTGATGAAAGAGGATTCAAGTTCGAAGTTAGCCTCAGGAACTTAACAAGAGCCTATCTCAAAATAAAAAAAAATATAAAGGGCTGAAGCTGTGACTCAGTGGTAAAGTGCCTGTGGGTTCCATCCCTAGTACTATCAAATATTTTATATAATATATATATATGTACATATATATATATATATATAATTCTTTTGATCAAAGAATCCAGGCAATTATTGTCAATGTGCCCTAATACTGTAATGATACTCTGTCACAAAATAAAAAATTATATATATAATGGGCTGGAGATGAAGCTAATTGGCAGAGCACCCTTGGGTTCAATCCCCACTATCAAAAATAAGAAAAAAGGTAGCCTCTAGGAAAATTACCCTATTTCATAAACAAACAAATTTCAAAGATAAAAAATGTATAAAAAAGTAAGTGGAATCTTTAAAGGGAGATAGATGTCACATAATTCAGATCTTAGTCAAAGAATAAAAGAAACACTGAAAGGATTAAGAACGTGTCACATATTTGATAAATGATATATTAAATAAAAGACATTATTAAGGAATTATTATTGATTTTAAAAGTATAATAGTGTTGTGCTTACATTTATAATAATCTTTTTTATTTAGAGATGCATACTGAAACATTTATGCAGGAAATAATCTTACATCTAGAATTTACCTCATGGTAGTAAAGACCTTTTGGTATTTTCATTGTGTGATAGAGTTGCCATAGTTGATGGCTACTAGAGGTTAATTATATTTTTTTCTAATATAATTTGTTTGATATTTTCCATAATGAAAGGTAAGATCAAAATAGGTAAATATGTGACAGGAAAAAATATCTGTAAATTTCTTGGTTTAAATACTTACATATAGTAACCATATATATATATGTTTCTCAGTGGAGAATAAAAAAGTAAATCAATATATTTGTAATTACTAAATTATGATTAAAAAATCTGGTTTTTGAAATGACTAACTTTTGAAATTTACTATGAATTTTGGGGGGTGGGCTTAATGTTTTTTTTTATTTTTGCATAAGCCCCTGGAATATTCTAGAAGAAATCTGCCTCTTGTATAAAATATATTATTTTATCTTTGACTATAATCTAATTTGGTTTTCTTATTTATTTATTTATTGGTTGGTTATTGTCATTCTTTCTCCTTAGATCATAGGTTTTGTGAATGACATGTTACAGTTTACTCATTATTTTTTTTGCTACATGGCAGTGATGGTTGCTTAATAGTTTGAGTGGATTTAAGAACACAGAGTACTATAGAAAAGATTAGCAATTGGCAAAATTTTTAAAAAGGCAAAGTTTTTTTCTACAGAGAATACTGAGTTTTTATATATTTTCTAATTTTACTAAATTTATATACAGAGTTCATAAATTAAATAATTCTCCACTTAGGAAAATTAAGATGATCTTAAACAGTTCAATAGATAAGCTCCTCCAGTTTATGGAGATGGTAATGAGACTTAATAGTGCCCAAAGTTTATTAAAATTGCCTGGTCTTATTAAGTTTATAGTAACAATGCATTGAAGAAGGCAAACCAAAACACAGAGAAATAAGTGGGAAGAATAAGATCAGTTGGAGATAAGGGATGTGTGTGTGTGAATACACTACAAGCTCTTGCACAAAAACTATTGAGCCCAAGAATTGGATGAAGAACGTTGGATAAAAATACGTAAACCACAGTATTTAACATAAAAGTATTCTGCAATATCCAAGAGAAACAGTGCCAGGCAAACAATTGCCAAACTATGATTTTCAATCCATTTTGGTGTGAAAGTGATAAACATTCAATGGAAATTATGCTTAGTATTTTGTAGTTTGATCTTTTCTCAGGCTAGTGATATATGAGCCTGTCTTTTAGAGCAGCAGCAAATCTCAGCTCCAAGTCAGCCATAAGATCAGGGATGTAAAAAAACAACAGTCTGTAGTGCTCTCTGCTGCCACCCTATAATTAAAAGTCAGTGTTTTTTTGACAAGGGATGTTCTCAGTTTAGGATGAGTTTATCAGAATGTCACCACATTAAAAATTGAGGCACATCTCAGTAAGTGTAATCTCATAAAGGGACAACTCAATAATTTCAAGTAGAAATTTTGAAGTCTTAAAAGTACATCTCAGTATTTCAAAGAAATAAACAATTTGGTTTTGATACACACAGGAAATGTTTTACTGGACATGTGCTGAGTGTCTTCTCACTTCTTCCATTGTAACTGTTCTCCCCCCTCCCAACCATACTTATACTAATTTGCATGAACCTGCAGGTGAAGTGGTGAATGTTCTACGACTGCACCTGGGTACCTGTTACCTCACTTCCCTGAGTTTTTATTGCTTCAGATGTGACTCTTGACCCAATGTGGTCAGGTCACTAAAAGCCAATATGTATGGATGTGAGAGTTGAAGTTAAGACATCCTAGACTCAATTGACCTAGTTCCTTGAAGAAAGACGATGAAATGTTCTACTTTGGGAATTAGGGAACATGAAACCCTGTCTGTGGAAAGGGAAGAATGAAGTAAAAATCACAGAGAAATAGAGTTAAGAGACAACAAGTCTTGATGGGTTTCTAAGATTTGGTTATCAACTTTTCTATTCATTGGGCAATTTCCTGCAACTATGCTGTTTGAAATACATATCAAGCCTTATAATAAACTCACTGATTGTGGCGGGGTATTTATGGGAATTGAATGCAGAGGCATTTTACTACTAAGCTATATACCCATTTCTTTTTATTTATTTATTTTTTTGTTTTGAGGAAATTTCTCCCTCAGTTGCTGATGTTGGTCTGGAACCACCAGCCCCTCCATCTCAGCCTCTCCAGTCTCTGGGATTACAGGTGTGAACCACTATACCTGGCTATAAGCAAACTGATTTACTTATTTAAACCTTTTGTTATTTTCTGTTACTTGCAACATGAGGAATCTAAAACAAGTAGGTCCTTCATTTTTGTTTTAGTTAAACTATGGTTGCATCCTAAAGTGATCTTGGTTAGGTGAAATTAGAATCAGAGGTATTTCTCATAGCTTCTATGCTCTAATTTGCTACTCTTTTTATTATTATGTTTTTATTAGTGTATTATAATTATATATAATAGTAAGGTTCATTGTTACATATTCATGGCATGCATATAACATAATTTGCTTCATTTAATTTCTTTCCCCTATACTTGATTCATATGCTTTAAAGACAAAATAGTTTTAGAATTCAAATCTTTTGCATTTACTACATAATTTATTAACTTTTGCTTTTTTATCAAAGTTATTGTTTTTCATAAATGAATCTGATATTCATTTCACTTTTCTTTCAAGGAGAGATTATAGCAACATTAAATAATGGCAATAGATCCATATTTAGAATGTGAGCAGAACTTTGGTAGTTCTTTTAGACTTATCCACATGTCACTCACTATTCAGCTTTATCTTTACCCATTCTCTGAGTTCTTCCTAAATTTTTTAGTGTATTATGAATTCACACATGCTTATTTTTTTTTTTCTTTTTAGTACTGAGGATTATGCCCAGGGCCTCTACATGCTAGTCAAACATTCTACCACTAAGCTGTACCCAATCTAGCCCCAATACATAGACCCACTAATTTTGATTTTATATATTTAATTCCATTGTTACTATAACTATTTCTTTATGAATAGAATACTAACATTCTCAAAATTCCTATTTGCAGGAGCATAACTACCACTTTCTATAAGTATTCCAATTGTATGAAAGCACTACAAAGGCAGAAACCCTGGTTCTCAAGCTCATTACATTGATATGTCATTATGCCTTGGCATGTTAGAGGGACAAACTGCACTTTTTGATTGTTGACAGATTATTTTCTACAGCACTTTTTAGAAAACAGAATTTCATAAATGCAGGCACTATTGATTTATTGGGACTATCATAAAAAGCAAATTTATTTTCTCACAATTCTGGAATCCATAAGTCTGAGATCAAGTGTCAGCAGAGTTGGTTTTTATTTAAGTCCTCCCTCCTTGGCTTGTAATGCCTGTCTTCTTTTACTGTCTTCACATAGTCCCACACTTTGTGGATTTTGTACTGATCTCCTCTTCTCATAAGGACATCAGTAAGATTGGACCAGGACACATCCTAGAAGCTTCACTTTAATTTATTTATCACTGTGAAGGTCTTATGTTTATAGTCACATTTTGAGGCACTGGGTATTATGACTTTAAGGTATAACTAAGTAAAGGACAAATAGATCTCATAGCATAAGCTGAAAAAGAAAATTTCTTCTACTTATTATTATTTGTCAACAAAGTGTGAGGAAAATGAAGAAATATCAACAAAAATAACTAAATAATTCAAACGTTTTTTCTTTTTGTTCTACTGCTCTCATAAGAGATAATTTTACTAATAATCACCTTTATGTAAGGTAACACATGTGACTGACAGTGGCAGGGGTTCTATATGTTAATTGGAATATGAATAATTCTGTTGAAAATATGGGTCAACTTTTCAGAAATAAAAGGTATACACACTTGGGGCTGGGATTGCGGCTCAGTGGTAGAGCGCTTACCTCACATGCGTGAGGCACTGGGTTCGATCCTCAGCACCACATAAAAAGAAAGAAAGAAAGAAATTGTCTCCCTCTACGACTAAAAAAATATTTTTAAAAAAGGTATACACACCAAACATTCCACAGGTTTTTGAATGAATAAACATCAAATTCTACTGTGTACCAATAAATATGTGGCAATATTTTCATTAGACAAAAAATACTGGTAATAGGAAAAAAAACTTAAAATAGGTTGATATATAACTGGAAAATAAATTTTCCAGCAGGGCAAGGTGACACACACCTGCTATCCCAGAGGTTTGGGAGGCTGAGGCAGAAGGAGCAGGAGTTCAAAACCAGCCTCGGTAAAAGGGAGGCACTAAGCAACTAGGTGGGACCCTGTCTCTAAATAAAAAATACAAAATAGGCCTGAGGTTGTGGATCAGTAGTCAAGTGCCCCTGAGTTCAATCCTGGGTTACCCCCCCCAAAAAAAGTTTCCCAATAGTTTCTCATCCACAGAATTAAGATAAAAATCAATGTCTCCTGCCTAACTAGTTGAAAAAAAAAACACACCATTTTTCTGAAATTAAAATACATGAGCTAAAATACTCTATTTAAAATTTTAAGAATAAATTACATCTTGATGTGAGGATAGTTACTTGTTTGTGCTAGTTATAAAGACATTTACTTTTCTCTACATCAAAGGAAATGCACAAAAGACACATTAACCTCAAGACACAGCTTACAAATTAAGAGGTATGTTGTAAATCCAGTACTTTGCACATTTAACTAAAAAAAAAAGTGCTTTAGACATTCAATTCTTACTGTGATTTTCAGTTTGACAGAATGAAAACACTTTATTTCTTAGATTAAAATTTCATCCTTAACAAAATCGGTGTATTACCCACAGCTTGAGAATAAGCTGTATTCTATTAGTTTATTGGAAAGGTGATCCTTTCAGTTTTCTCAGTTACTCTCCCTCATCATTCTAAAGAGAAGAGTTCATACCACAGCAACATTATAGAATTTGCTTTAAAAATAGTCTTTCAAAGATTTAGAGCCTGTGGAGTGACCACCTCTACACTTGGCTGGTCACAAGTCACTTTTAAAGCAACTAAATCCACTGAAAGCCAATCTGATACAAATGTCATGTCTGTGTAATCCTCTAGGGAAGTTAGTCACATAGCCAGCTAAAGAACTACCTGCCAGAAAAGTGCCAAAGATAAATATTCCTTAAAGGACTTTGAGGAAAAATTAGTCTATCTCTCATGGAAAGAAGCCCATTTTGTGGATGGAATTGGAGAACATTATGCTTAGTGAAGTAAGCCAATCCCAAAAAACCAAATGCCGAATGTTCTCTCTGATTAGTGGATGAGGATACCTAATGGGGAGTGGGAACATAGGAGAAATGCAGGAACTCTGGATGCGGCATGGGGGAGGTGGGAGGAAGGAAAGGGGAATGGGCATGGTAATGACGGTTGATTGAGAGGGTCATTACTACCCCTGGTGCATGTATGAAGACACAAATGGTGTGACTTTATCTGGTTTGCAACCAGAGAAATGGAAAAACTGAGCTCTGGTTATGTACTATGACTTGAAACGCATTTAAATAAAATAACTAAATTAAAAAAAAAAAAGAAGCCCATTTTGCCTATCACTAGATATTTTAAATATTTTAGCATTTTCTATTTAATAATTGGATATGTAATTTCCTAAACAAAATTTTTCATGTGTATTACACATGCATCTATATCTCCTGATACTCCTCCATCTTTTTTTAAAAGGTTTTCTTGTGACTATTTAAATCATCTTGTTGCTACTGCTTATGGAATCAATTTCAGCAGAAGGCAAATAATCTAGGAAATTCAGTGACAAACCGTGACTGACAGGGAAGCAGAAAATAGAAAAATTCATGAGATACCTGGAGTTTGCTGGGCCATAAAATATTCCAAAAAGAAGGCAGGCCTCACCCACTTAACTATAAAACATGAGTTTTGGTAAGCTGTGGCACAATTCAAAGTTAGCTTATGATATGAAGGGAAATTTCAGTCACAATATTCCTTTTCTTTTATCATGTTAGCTCATTCACAACTCTAGCCATTAAAAAGAAAATCACGTATCCTCCACATTTCCACCCTATAATGTCTTTTGATACATTGTATGTATCATGGCTTATACATGACATGACAGTTCTTAGGTTCTAGAACTTTTCATGGCAAAGAAAATGTGGGATGGGAGAGGTATAGTGCTGTTTTTGATTAAAAAAAAGAATCCAGAGATCATTTTTTATAATATTCCATTTTTCTAACCAGCATATCACATGAATAAACTACACAATGTAAAACCATTTTCCTGCAGTCTCACTTTTGTAATTATTGAAATTTTTGGAAATATTTGCCGTTTAGTTTGACATCTTCTTACAATGTATTTAGTTAATCATCCTAATCAGAATGCGCAGAGCATAATTTAACATTTCTTTCCCAACTCAGAGCCTTCCTCTGACTATCAATTAGAATAGTGTGGTAAGAAAGGGATGCCTTATAGGACTATTAAGAGGTGGAGGCCTCCTGGCATTGTTTTAAATGGTGGCTGATATCTGTGTAATTAGTTATTCTGCTGCATCTGACTCTACTACCTTACTGCTCTCTCCTTGGCAAATTTCTGTTAACAGATCCTACTCATTATTTTCACATTTATCTGACCGATTGTCTTCTATAGCCCAAGGGAATAAAATTGGAAAAACAAAATAAAAGATGGAATCATCCTGATTAAGTAAAAATTTTATCTTAAATATCATATGAAGAACAAAGCATCACATCAATGTGATAAATGTATGTTCTTGTGTTTTTCAGCCTTACTAGAACTTCAGAAATTATACACTGATGTTTCCAGAGTTTAATTTTCAAATATTGTGGCACTAATGGATATTTGTTTCTGCATACATCTTTGCTTTCTATCTGAACTTTATAGTTAATAGTCCACTCATACCCACAAAACAACTATCATATATACACACACATACACATATATATGTATATTTTTCAAGATACTTTTTACAATAATTAAAATTGCTGGATTATATTTATGTCAATGTTATACCACGATATATTTCCTTGAGCTTCAACAAAATGAAGAATGTGTGTTGAGTATAAAGAACCCAGAGGAGTACCTTTCCTAGCAACAATAAGCATGCACAAATAGCTACTTTTTAATATTTTTCTTTCAAAATTTCTTAAGATGTATTAGTAAGGATATTAACTATAATTACTTTGCATATATAATATATGTTCAAAATGACTCCCTAGTAGCAAAGACTTACTACCCCCAAATCAGTGCCAGTGTCAGCTGAGTTCAAATAGAATGCAATAAATTCATTGTTGCACACTGTGATTTGGGAAAATAAACAAACCAGCTGGTCTTTCAGGAATCAGAGTTAGTAACAAAAAATATTCCATGAGTTTCCTTCAATTTTGGAAATAAACAGATAGACTTACTTTGCCTAAAATCTGCTGAATTCATGACTGTAACTTAAAAAGTTATACTTTTAATACTTATGATACTTATAATACTTATAATAGAACTTAAAAAGTTATACTTTTCAGTCAACTCTAGCAATTTTGTTGCTACTATCTTTCCTCCAAGCATAATAATTTATCTACCCTACAACAAACTAAGTAAACATCACCAAAGAAATGTTATTTTGAAGTTTTGGTTTTGGACAAAGATGGATTCATTTATTTATTAGAACTATGAGAGATATTCATAGAATGTTATGCAGAAAATGTGAAATTTCCACAATAGTTAGATAGATGCAAATTATTTTGTTTATTTACAGTGCATCAATGTGTAACATTTTTCTCCTGCTCTTATTTGCTATGAAACTAGTAAATATTTCATACTGCACATGGGTTGTGATGGTCAATTTTAGATGTTAACATTTTTTGGGGGAAAAGGGGCTGGACTAGGGATTGAACCTAGAGCTTCACATGTGCTAGGCAAGCCTCTGCCATGGAGCTACATCTTCAGCCCTTTTTATTTTATTTTGAGGCAGGGTCTCCCTAATTCACAGGCTAATCTCTAACTTGCCATCCTCCTGCCTCAAACTCGACTCCAAGTAGCTGAGATTACATTTGTGCACATCAGGTTTATGTGTCAACATGACAAAAATATAGCCCCCAGTTATTTAATCAAACATTAACGTAGGTGCTACTATTGAGGTGTCTTGCCATCATCAATAATGTCTATCATCAGTTGACTCCAAACCCTTAATGATCTTTGTAGGCCTAATCCAAGAGAGTGAAAGGGCATAAGAGTGGAACTCAATCCTGAGTGGGAAGAAGTTCTGCCTATGGAGTGAAACTTCAGCCTGTGTCTGAGAATTTTCAGTCTGCCATTTGTTATAGTTGGCCATGAGAATTTCCAACTTACCTAGCCAGTCCTTGTAATTGCTTAAGCAATACTTTGCAAAAAAATCACAAACACACACACACATGCAAACACACGTAGTATAAACGTGATTCATAATTTCAGCACTCAGTTTTGTTTATATTTTGCAAGTTTCAAAATAAAAAAAATTAGGCACACCTGACTGCATTTCTGAATGCCTGCTTAAAGGTGACTACTCTACCCTTGCCATCTTCTGCCTTAGCATCTCTCTACCTGCAACTAATTCCCACAATCACATTTTTTTTCCTTACTTGGTGAGTATAATAATCACCAACAATCACATTTTTCTTCCTTTCTTGGTGAGTATAATAATCTTACATTGCATTTTATATGCTAAAAACAAATATTTACTCTCAAACTTTTGTTCATTACATATTTAAACATTATTTTTATTGTTCAAATAATTATTTCTCTAACTCTGAAAGTCATTTGGGTAACTACAGTTTGCATGTAACATAAACAACCTTAAATTATAATGCTTGTGAAACCCTTTGTTATGTATAGGCCTTTTTTTTTTTTTTTTTTTTTTTTTTTTAACAGCTTAATCTGACCTTTTAATAGTGGTCAGAAAAGACCTTCCCAAACAATTATGTCAGTCATACAAACAGTTGAAAATGAAGTGTTCTCTGATCTGTTCAAGTA